>JAQPPZ010016460.1:0-1200000 GCA_028583015.1 Wollemia nobilis
TCAAAGGAGCCCTCAAAGGGCCTTGGCATTTTGAACCTCCGCCCACCGTGTTGCCAAGCGATAGCTAAGCCGCGTGAGCTAACATTGCCCATGTGAGTGCCTCGAGTACTCTATTCCTTAAGCCATGCGTGCTTTCCTCAAAAGGTTCCAAAACTTTAACCATCCAGGACTTGACTGCCCACGTCACACTCCACAAAATTTGCTACGCAATATTCAGATGCCAAGCACTTTAGGTTTTTGAAAATCATGCAACACTCCTTAGGTTTATTAAATGGAAAACATTTGGCTTATTTATATAAGCCATCCTTCAATGCGAATACATCGACCCTTTTAACATTATCCTTATGACGTCAGCGACGCCAATAAGAAAGGAGGGAAAAACCTTTTATTTAATTTTAAAATTTAAATTTAAATTTTAAATAAATTAAAATTTAAACTAAACCTTTAAAATTAAATTTCTCCATCACCGGGGCACCTTTTTCGATGAAACGAAAAAGCCAACTTGGGTTTTAAGAAAAACCCATTTCAAATTTGCCATCCATTGGTTTTAAATAAAACCTTTCTTTAAATTCCTTGGTTTTCATAAAAACCTTTTGCTAAGTTTCCCTTAAAGATCCTTTTGGAACCAAATGCCATGCATCCCTTCTAGAACCTTTAATCAAAACCTTGGCTTCTCATGAAGCTCTTTGTGGAGAAAAATCATAGTGCTTACTTACATAAGTCCTTTTGACATCAATGACAACTTTTAGTTTAGGGACTCAAAATTTCCAACAAATTTCCTCCCTATATTTCCAATAGAAAACATAATAAGGAAGTACCTATTACAGTAAGTAGATATTTGGAACTCACCTTTAGTACTCCAGTTTTTAGAAGCCTATTGCTTGAAGGTTGCAAGAATGAGTTGAAACCCCACAAATTGATAAATTAGCCCTATCCTCTCCATAGCATATATTCCTTATTGGATATCCTCTATTTCTAACTTCACTATTTGGGATTCATTAGTTGCTTTCATGAAAACCATCTTTGTTTTCCTCGAATCAACCTTTGGTATCCTTAGTGGTTTCCTTGGTAATTGTTCATTGTTTTTCTTTCTTGTTTGAGGTGGCCCTCCATGGATTTCTTCTTTAATATTTATTTTTAGATAAAAATACTTAGTCTCCTTCCCCTCAAGAATTTTTACTATGGTTGGGTATCTTTGGATGTGATCCTTAGAACCAATTGAATATTTACCTAGATTTGGATCTACTATCAATATGATGTCTCCCTTTACTTTGTCCATCTCTTGAATCTTGTTTTTGTTTTTTTTTAGCCCTTGTCTATACTTTTAAGGAGGAGTAGGTCTTACATCCTTGTTTTGATCTAGGAATTCAATATTTTTATCAAATTTATTCAATACATATTCATTCTATTCAAACTGTTGGTCCACCTACATGAAGGAACATTGAATATTACTTTCTCCTAGTTGCCTTGGTTGTTGCTCAACTAATTTGATGCCTAGAAAGTTATCCCTATTGAACATAATATTTTCACACTCATGAGTCTTCATGAGTCTTTCCTACTCTCTTATGTTAAAAGAAATGTGAAGTGGGTAGGCAAGACTCTAGAAGAAAGAAACATTTTCCTATTTTTGAAATTTATTTGAAAAATCCATTTGATGTCATTCAAGAAGCTAATAGTGTTATCTTATGTGGTCAGTTGGACATCATCATCTTGAGAATTCATTCATGATTGAAATTATATTACTTTATCCTTATAAAATTCTTCAACATAACCTCCAAGGCTTCTTAGATCTATACAAATTGGACTATATACTACAATAACTAGAAACTTGTTCTCCTAGCTCGTTAAACATGTTTGATATATTATGCCAAAATTAAAATATCAATGTGGAAAGCAATGATGCATGCAATTATTGATTCAAAGAATAATAAAATTGCATGAAAAACATCATTAGGAAATCGCATTTACAATAGAACAATAAAAAATATTTGGTAAACACCCTTGAGAATTTTTTTTTATTCTTGAATTCTTGTTTGAGATATTTCTACTACATGCTTAATGGTATTTTAAATAAAATAATTTTAGCTTAAAACTACAAAAATTCTACATCCAATAGTCCAATACATATAAGAATTGCATCAAAACATTTTATTCTACTAATATTATTTTACTAAATATTACCATCACCATCTTATATAATCTTGTTTTATACCAAGAGCCATCAAATTCATTTCTCTACTATAACAGGTTGTATTTTGAGAAATTTTGAGCACTCATTGACCTAAAATTTTGTAGAATTGAATTTCACATGCTAAGATACATAACATAGAAATTATATAATATGTTAAGTATAAAAAAACATATAATTGTCAAATTTTCTCCACTACCAAGGGCATTGCCTCAACCTAAACATTTCCATATCTATGATCCAATCCACCCTCTTTCCAAATGTCATCACTTACACCACCATCAACTCCTAATTATTTAATATCTTACTAAAAAAAATTATACCTATTGAAATTGCATCATGAGTGAATGGTCCAATTATTTATACAAATAAAAATCAAAATTTATACAATGTTCATCTCAAAGTAATGGAAGATGGCCATTTTATATAATTCTTCAAAAGTTTCATCTATAGAAAACATCTACGAAGTTATATAGTTTGTGACTAAATAGTCACAAGACTAAGAGCCATTTAATTCCAAATTTCACCATTTTTTTAATACAATTACTATATGGGAAAATACCATATTTTAATCACTCATCCTACACTCATAATATACACCTTACATTCCCATGTTGCTTTACATTTTAAAATTTGATAAATGCTCAAAAGATGAAAAATGTATTTATTCTCTTTTTATCATTGCAAAGAGGTGGTAAATTCTCAATATATGTATTGTTTTCAACAAATGAAAAAAACCATATAAACCATAAGAGAAGTAAATTTTATTTATTTATATATGTTGGTGTTGGCATTTTGAATATTCTTAAAATTTATATGTAACACTAACACTAGTTTAGCATTTATGTATTTGCTTAAAAAAAATTGTCCATGAGATTACACCATAATATATATAGCCCTTTTTAAATTCTTATATACAAATAAAATAAATAGAAAGAAAATTTTGAACAAACCCACTGTTAATAAGTCTTTAATTGATTTTAAAAGTATTTAAAATGAGATATGGGTAGACAAATATTGATTAAAAAGCCTTTGTGTCATCTAGTACCATTGTTTCATTGTATAAAATTTGAAAAGTAGTTTTTAATATCCACGAGGCTAGCACCATGTGGGACAATTCTCATGGAGGATGTTATTTATCTAGTATATGTTTATCCAACCATGTTGCACTCAATTTAGATACTCATAAGTAGAGAATGGTGTACAACCCTACCCCCTTTTGAATTCAAATATTGAATCTCTGATTTGGGATTCTAAAGTTATCACGGTCAAATCCACTCAATATTAAGATCAACATACTCTTTATCAACGTAAAATCATAGTTTTTTACTTACTGCATAGAAAAGCCACAATTCAAAGGTTTGAAAAATGCATTCTAAATATTGATTGAAGAAGTCAATGAACAACTACCTAGATTGTGGCCATTAGATGCAGTGGTACTCTAAAATAAATATTAGCACAATATAGAAAGGAGAAAATAAATAAAAATAGAATTGCACAAAAAATGATCGAAAAACATCAAATTTGTACATTTTACTTTAACAAATGAGTTATAATTATATAAATAATAGGATTTATCTTGGTTGTCTCAAGAGACTCATGGTGCATCACATCATCTTCAAATTTGTATGAGAATAATTATTTTTTCTTTTTAAAAAATTCACATTTAACCTCAATTAAATTCTATTATGATTTTTATCTTATTTTTGTACTCATTTGATTTGTATCTTATTCTTATCATGTTTTAATTTTTGTATCATTCAATATCATAATTTCCAACATTCTCTCATTTAATATTGAATGGAAAATTTTATATTCTATCTAGGAGTGAACCAAAATAATTCTTTGTAACCCAACCCCCTTAGGGTTATTTGGGGGGGCCGGGGGGCGCCGGGGGGGGGGGGGGGGGGGGGGGGGGGGGGGGGGGGGGGGGGGGCGCGCGCGGGGCGCGGGGGGGGGGGGGGGGGGGGGGGGGGGGGGGGGGGGGGGGGGGGGGGGGGGGGGGGGGGGGGGGGGGCCGGGGGGGGCCCCCGCCCCGGCGGGGGGGCGCGGGCCCCGGCCGCGCCCGGGGGCCGCGCCCCCGCCCGCCCGGCGGGGGCGGGGGGGGGGGGGGGGGGGGGGGGGGGGGGGGGGGGGGCGGGGGGGGGGGGGGGGGGGGGGGGGGGGGGGGGGGGGGGGGGGGGGGGGGGGGGGGGGGGGGCGGCCGGGGGGGCGGGCGGGGGGGGGGGGCGCCCCCGGCGGGGGGGGGCCGGGGCGGGGGGGGGGGCGGGGGCGGGGGGGGGGGGGGGGGGGGGGGGGGGGGGGGGGGGGGGGGGGCGCGCGCGCGCGGGCGCGCCGCCGGGGGGGGGGGGGGGGGGGGGCCCGGGGCCCCCGCGCCCCCGGCCGGGGGGGGCGGCGCCCGGGCCCGCGCCCGCCCCGCGGGCGGGCCGCCGGGCCGCCCGGGCCGCCCGCGCGGCCGGCGGGCGGGGGGGGGCGGGGGGGGGGGGGGGGGGGGGGGGGGGGGGGGGGGGGGGGGGGGGGGGGGGGGGGGGGGGGGGGGGGGGGGGGGGGGGCGGGCGCCGCGCGCCCCCCCCGCCCCCGCCGGGCGGCCCGCGGGGCCCCGCCCCGCCGCCGGCGCGCGGCGGCGGGGGGCGCGCGGGGGGCGGCCGCCGCGGGCGCCCGCCCCGCCCCGCCCCCCCCCGCCCGCCCCCGCCCGCCCCCCCCCCCCGGGCGCCGGCCCGGCCGGGCGGGCGCGCGGGGGCGGCGCGGCGCGGGCGCGGGCCCCCCGCCCGCCCGCGCCCCGCCCGGGCCCGGGGGGGGGGCCATATTTGTAAAATACCTATATATTTATATTTAAAATTGTAGTGTTTCAATTCAACTTCCTTTCCTAAACTAAGTCACTAATAAAATGACCCTTCAAATTGTTGGAGGTATTACACAATTTGCTACTTTGCAATATTAATGAAAGGATCATGTAAAAAATTAGATTAGGGTATGTTTAATATATATATTTTTTGATTGATAAGGGGTTTTGAAAGGGACCCAAAACCTTTTTACAAGCTGCAAAGGGGATCCCAAGAAGGATCAACCCTAAGAGGAACAACCCAAAAAGGAGGACCAACCTTGATGACCTCAAAATTGAAAAACTATAAAACACCATAGAAGGATAAAGCCCTTAGGCATACATATGAAACAAAAAGTAACAGTCATAAGATAGAAGGGGAAAGTCAAAAAAAGAAGGTGCTAACCACAATGCATCATTTCAAGACATAGTCCTTACCATCATCATCTTTGGGAGCATCCCTCCAAAAATAGACCTATTTTTGGATCTTCATCTGATTCATGATCTTACTTGCCCTCAACAACATTGATTTGGATAATTAAACAATGTCATCCAAGTTAGACATATGGTTTGCATCGCTCATGGGTTGGATAAAGAGCGCACCAAGAGACAGCCCAGACAAAGTATTAAACAGCTTGCAAGCAGGGGAAGCATAGTCAATTGAAAAATAGTTGAAGAAATTATGTTTTTACCTTTCTTATTGGATAATTTAACCCAGGATGAACACCTTCTAGGAGTTGAGGAGAATCCCACCACCATTCACTACTTACCCACCCTACTAGGAGTTCCAACTTCAACATCAATGATCGGACCTTTAGGGACAACATCCAAAAATGCTAGGGTAGAGCCTGGGATGGGCTTTGGGTTGGGATTTTCCACCAAACCACCAACTTAAATAATTATCTTATTCAAATTTTGATTGATGTAATTGTAGTTAATAAAATTTAATCCCTTATGTTTGGATAAGTGGATTTACCTTTAAGTACGTTGTCAATGGAATTTTCCATCGATCAAAAAATATATTCTAGGATATTGATTAACATAACATCCTTTAAATAGTCCAAGAATACCATATGGAAGCTCCATATATGGGAGGATGGATCATCAATCATAATATACTAGATACTACGTTATTGGGACTAGGGCACGGTTACACAATGGAGGGAGGTCTTTCCAAATGAAATTGTTGTCCTTCTTGGATAGGAAAATTATTTTTATATTGAAAGAAGATAAGCTCTACCACCATTGAATGCTTATCTTAGTGGATGATATCCCTATCATTGGGAAGCTCTGTTATCTTGACAAGCAAATAAATCATTATAGAAAATATAAGTCCTATCAGGGACATAGTGCCACTATCCCAAGTCTGGACGAATTCTCTTGAGAGCTCTAGGTTATGGCCTTGAAACTTTTTATGAAATTTAGACACCCATAGGATGCCAAAATTTATTCCACCATCGGTTCAAGTTATAAAAGTTTAGGTTAAATAAGTGCCATAATACTCCCCTCACCAGATATAAGCCCACTCATAAAATAGGCATGAACCAGCTCATAACATACTTCTTGAATGCACTTTTACTTCACATATGTGTAGCAAAGCATCCACTGGTTTATAAAACAAATCACTAAAGGATGATAAGAACTAATACCACCATCCTTGGGCCTAGTGCTCAATCTATGCTATTGAAGGAGAGGCCCATCCCTGAAACATCTCACCACATGAGCCCGACCACACCTAAGAATGATTGGGTTTACCAGTCGATCAAAATCCAAACAAAGATGTAGGAAATGAGGAATAAAAATCTTGTGAACATCATTGGTACTGATAATGCAATTTGGATTATATTGTTTAGAAATTTAGTGAATCTGTGCTAGTGTGAACCAATGAAAATAATCCTCACAACAAATCCAAGTCTAGCCAAAGACACCTGGTCAAGAATGACCTGAAATACCATCCACATAGAGGTGGTGCTGGCAAACCCTATTGACAATGGTAGTATGATTAATTAGTTGGCAAAAATTGTTGGTCATGTCAATATTGAAGATGTCACAGATGAGGAACACATGTATAGAGCTAGCTGGTCCATGCATATTCCTAGTCCTCATTCAACGCACATCCCTTTACATTTCATTTTTTCTTCATTTTCAATATTTATCACTATATCTAACATGGTCATTGGGTGGATAACCACAACCAAGTTTCCACTTATATCTATTGATTCTGATATAGAAAATAATGGTCTTCTACACCTTGGGCTTATACATTGGCTTACAATCGTACCATCATAGAAAATTAAGAGTATTATGGTCTCAACAAATTTTGGTTGGATTCCTTGGGATATGAACCTCAAAATTCTTGCCCACGTGCCTCAAGTGCAACGAGTGAAGCCCAATCAGTGATACTGATTAAAAATGGGATCTGCCCTAGTAGAAATGATGAAGTCCACTCATCAAGATAGGTGCGTAGGGTCTTCTACTCTAGCACAAATGGTGAGACCTAGTTAGTAAGGTAATTGGACTAAAAATATGTGGATGCATCATTTTTATGACAAATGTTTAATAAGCATTGAGGAAAATTTGCACTCTAGGTCTCAAAGGAATCTAGTGTCAACCCAAAATTTGCCATGATGTCAGCAAACTTGTTGCCTTCCCGGTACACTTGTTGAATTGACAGGTTTCTAAAGCTACAAATATTAAGGATGATATCATGAATTAACGTGGCAACATTCCAAGGGGTCTTTGTAGTGACTTTCAGTGAGTCACCCTCGATGAAAAGGCTACTAACATTAAGCTCCATAGTAGCCAGGATGCCTCAGTAAGCGGCATGGGCTTCCACAAAATTGTTGGATTGCACCCCCAAATTTTTTGCATATGCCAAGATGATTTTGGCATTCTCATATCTAATAATTCCCCCATAGCTAGCCCTTCCAATATTACCCTTGGTAGCCCCATCAAAATTAATTTCTAGCCAATGAGGAGAGGAATCCAAGACACTAAGGATCTATCCACCGCATGTTTAATATTTTAGTATATTGTAGGTGTCATATTATCAAGTGTGAGTTATATGCCATTTAAATAAGTGTGCAGTTATGTAGATGAGGTTTCAAGATAGTAAGTGTGAGTTATGTAAGTGAAGTGTTATTTTATAAATGAAGAGTTATAATAATAGATATAATCATGAGAATCTTTATCTTTATGTAATTATGTGAGTTTATTATTATGTATTGAGAAATATGAAGAATTAGGTCTCCTATGTGTATGAGAATATGAAGAGTTTATGTAAGAGTAAAGATCAAGAGTCTTGTGAATATAAAGAGTTTCATGTATGTATATATTGAAGATAAAGCTTTGTAATAATATATAAAATAATAAGCATCCCATTACAGTGAATTATTTTAGTAGATATTTCAATAACATATTTAATGAATTTATTTTTCAATGTTATTATGGATTGAATATATGAATATCTTGTCCTAAGTTATTATGAAATCCTAGAAGTATATTGGGTTTCTAACAGTGGTATCAGAGCCACATTGAGGGTGATTAGTGAGAGAGATATTGATTATTTGAGAAATATCATGTTTGAAAGGAGTCGTAGCCCACATTTGTAGAGGATAAACCATAAGAAAGTGTTTATACACTAGAATCAAGTGAGAAAGCATTGAATATTTTGATATTTGTTACATAGTAGAATTCAAATGAAGTGATACATTGGAAGAAGGAGAATGCTAGGGAAGTCAAGTATATGAAAGGAATAGTGGAGAAAACATAAAATGCTACAAGAATAATGCACTAAAGTTAAACACAAATTATTGGATGTCCAGTAGCTAGAAATTTTTGGAAATAACACAAATAGGCACTGGATTCATAGAATTTGAATGTAGGATTTTCAATGTTGAGAAACTAGAAAAATGTTGGAGAAGAGTGCATATTGACAGGTGCTAGATGAATGTAAAATTTTGGATGTTGAGCAGGAAGTTGGAATGAATACTAGATGAAGCATAAGTAACAACCCAAATAACACTTAGATAAATTTATAAAGTGAAACATTTAAAAATGCATGAAGTTTCCCTAAATTGGATAAGGAGCACCATATTTCTTAAGGTACATTAAATTACCTTTAATTATTCTTCAATGGATGCATAAGTAAAATGCACTTACTAATTTTGAAGTGTTAAAAGAAAAATGAAGGGGCATATATTAAAGTGATAGAAGAATAGCTTTTTTATTGAAGGGATTTATGAGAAGATAATTAATTATTGAATAAGAATATTATTGAGAAAGGAATATATTGAAGTAAAATTGAAAGAAGAGAATATTAAGATTGAAGAAGAATAAAAATTTTAATAACGTTAAAGGAATTAAAGATTGAAGGGAGGAATAATTTGAAGAATTATTTGAAGAAATATTATTAAATATTAGAGAAGAGAAAAATTATTGAATAAAGATCTTTTATTTTACTATTGAAGAAAATAATTTAAAGAAAATAAAAGAAGAAAATTATTAAATTTGGAGAATTAATTAAAATTGAAGAAGAATATTTGAAATTTGAAAAATTGAAGGAAGGAAAGAGAAGATAATTATATTGAGGATAAGTTTTTTTAAATATTTGGGAGTAATAATAAATTCCACAACAAAGGAAACTAATCAAAAATTAAATATGAAAAAAAATTATATCGCCAAAAGAATTGCATAATTATTTGATTTAGAGAAGACATATTGAAGGAACAAACAAGATATTGAAAATTTTGAAGATTGATCAAAGACAAGACACCCATAATGACAATTAAAGGAATAAAGCAAACATATGTTCAAGATACATCACTAGAATATAGTAAGGAAATGTTAAAAAACCTAAAACATTGCACATGATACATGATAGAGAATGTTGAAGAACAAAAATATATATCATTTAAAGTAAAGAGGGGCTTACAATCAACTTTTAGAGAAACTAAAGATACAAATTTTGCAACATTTGGGAATTATCTAAACTCAAAAATTACTAAAGCAAATGAAGACTCTAAAGGTGCTATTACATTACCTACTAATATAGGATAGATAAGGTATATGGCATTACTCTCTCATGAAGTTCTTATAGACAAGAATAAAAGGAAATAAGAATTGATTAAAAGCTTGAAGAACAAACCTATGATGAAAGATACCAGTTGTGACACAAATTATATAACGACAAATAAATATTATACCCATGTTCACAAAGTATATGGAGCATATGAAAAAAAGTACTTGAACATTGGAAAAGAATTTACAAAAGGAATATGCATTAATATAGAG
This sequence comes from Wollemia nobilis, assembly GCA_028583015.1. NCBI lineage: Eukaryota > Viridiplantae > Streptophyta > Pinopsida > Araucariales > Araucariaceae > Wollemia > Wollemia nobilis. The sequence continues at coordinate 10,302 of JAQPPZ010016460.1, forward strand.
TGTCTTAGCAATGATTTAAAGTCTTCAAATAGTAACAAAGATCATGATAAAATAAAAAATGAAAAAAATAAATTGGGACTAAATAGGGATATAAAAGTGGGTGGAAGGGGAGGTAGGAGACCTCCTGCTCTACTCAAGAGCTCGAGGTGCTCTCACTCCACTTACCTGCTCCCCCTCCCCTGGTTTCACTTCAATTTTATGGCACACCACAAGACCTTCTCTCTCGGATTACTGATGTAGAAAAAAATATCCATTGGATGGGAGGTCCCTAATCCACTTATCTGCACTTTTCCTAGCATGTTGAGTGTTTTTTACCTATGCTTTTGACCTGGTTTTCTACTTGTTGTTGGATAGCAGTGTTTTGAATTTCATTCAGAGTGTCATGGCTTTGGGTTGGGCATTTTACTTTGACCTTGTGCTTCCTGAGAGATTTCTTTGCATCTTTATGGTCTTGATGGTTACCTTGTGCTTCATCTATGGGTAAATCTTCTCCCATGGATGCCCTTCGATCGTTGGTGGTCATGTTCAGTTTATGGGTGGATCTACTATTCGGACTACTATGTTTGGAGGCTTCTAGTTATTGTATATTTTCTACTTGGTGGATTCTTGAAGAACACAATATTATACTAAGAGGGGGGGTGAATAATATAAGATCAACTTTTACTTTTATTTCTCAATATTATCCAATACAATCAATGGTAATATAAATAATAGTAATCAAATCAATGCATAAATCATCACACACAATAAAGACACAAATTTAACGTGGTTCACCCAATGTGGGCTACTCCACGAAGAAAATATTTCACTAAAATTTTCTCAACAAATCTCTTGGGAATCATTTCTCTATTACAATTTTTATGGACCTCTATCCAAAGGAGATACCAATCCCCTAATGCTCTAATTTGTGGATCTCTCTCCATAGGAGAACACTTTCTAATTTTCTCTGGTTTTTGGAAATTGATCTAGGAGATATCTATCTCCTCAACTGGTTTGTGAATATCTCTCTACAAAATAACTCTATCTTCCTAGCTGGTTCGTAGATCACACTCCATAGGATAAATATTTCCCCTTGCTCTGGATCATGGATCTCTATCCATAGGAGAACTCTTTCTCCTCTACTCTGGTTGGTGCTCTTCTAGAATACCTCTACCCCTACTACACTGGATTATGGATCTCTCTCCATAGAATACCTATGTTCTCATTACCTTGGCTAATGGATCTCTATCCACTAGATAATGTTGTCCTCTGCTCTGTCACCTCCAAAGCTTTTTCTCAACTCTACTCAATATCTGTCTCAAATTTGCACCAAACACTATCCTTTATCTAGTACAAATATTCTCTAACTCTTTCCAGGTTTAACACAAATCTACTCTCAAATATGCACCAAACTCTATCCTCAAGCCTTAACACAAAGTTTGATCTAATCACAAATCAAATCTGCTTAGATTTACTCCAATCCTTAACATAAAGCTTGAACAAATCAATCAATCAACTCTGCTCACAAGTCTTCACTAAGACTTGCTTCAAATATGCTCTCAAGTCTTCACCAATACTTACCTCAAATCTAATCTCAAGTATTCACCAAGACTTGCCTTAAATATGCTCTCAAGTCTTCACCAAGACTTGCCTCAAATCTGCTCTCAAGTCTTCACCAAGACTTACCTCAAATCTGCTCTCAAGTCTTCACCAAGACTTACCTCAAATTTGCTCTCAAGTCTTCACCAAGACTTACCTCAAATCTGTGCTCAAGTCTTCACCAAGACTTACCTCAAATATTCTCTCAAGTCCTCTCAATAACTTGCTCAATATTCTCAAACACATGCTCAAAATAAATCAAAATATGTGCTCAATTAATCTCATATCTAGCATACAATGCTATCAATTTCTTTGTCTAATATTCAAAGTAATTCCTTTAACTTGAAGCATTTTAGACATATTCTATTCAAAATTCGTTTATCCTCTGGAACATATAGAGAATGATGTACCCTATAAAAAACTCAATATGTTCTACTCGATCATTAAGTTTGTTGCTTTCATAAATATGGTTTCTAATGTTTGCACACTCACTTTCAATATCACTCAAAACCAATGCTCAAGAATTTCACTCAATCATTTAATCAATGAAACACAACTTGCTCATAAACCCTAAACAAGTGTTCTCATACTTCTTCAAACAAACATCACAATGTGGGTCTCAAACCCTAACTCAATTACTCCTCAATATTTATCTCAAATCAAATCATTCATCAACAAGATGCACTTAAACTTGCTCATACATTTCCAAAAATACTCATCAATCCTTTTCACTCCACCTTATATTTTATACAATCATTTCAATCACTCTAAAAAAAGATAGTGTGCCCATACATTTTACTTTTATGGAGATATGTCTTCAAAACCTGTTTTACTTGTAAAAAAACCCTCTTGCCAATTCTAGGTTAGATAGCAACACTCTATCTCAAAATATACACACAAATATTCTTATCAATAGTTATTTCACCATTCAAGAAATACAATAAAATATCAAGTCACAAATACACCTTATTATCTCCAATACTCTCAAAATAATATTCAACACATAAAAATAAAGTTCCTTTGCTAAAACCTTATAATATCCAATCTTCTCAAAATAATATTCAATACATACAAATGAAGTTCCTTTGTTAACACCTTATAATCTCCAATATTCTCAAAATAATATTCAATACATATAAATGAAGTTCCTCTGTTAACACCTTATAATCTCCAATATTTTATAAAATAAGCATCAAAAATAAAATATTATTTCAAAAACCCTTATGACTCCCTAAAAATTTAACACATACCTTTTAATTATCGCATGCCCTCAAAAATTATTTTCGTATTCCAAACATTCGGCAATAATTAAATTAAAAATGCATGCCTTAATGTTGGCCCACGTCACCAAAAATATTTTGCATGTTTTCTATGACTAGGGCCCAACGACCAGTGACCAAACTAAAACCTGCGACCTATTCTACCACAGCGCCTTAGCCCAAGGCTAAGCTGCCACCTGGGTTGCATGCCCACATGTGAACCAAAGGTCCACCCTTCCTTATTAAGGTTACCGCATGAATTTCAAAGAAAATAAAACTCTTCTCCTCCTTTGCCAAAATGAGTCGCATGGGATTCAAAACCATGACCATCCCTTCACAATGCCTTAGCCACACCTTCAACCACCATCTGCGCTACCCAGTGCTATGATATATTTTTGTCGCATCATACGAATATCAATACAAGTCTACCTCCTTTATTAAAACAAATTACAAGCTTCTTCCTTTCGCATATGGAGCACACAATTTATAACTCACATGGGCATTTGAATATCGCATAGCATTTGGAAATGAAAACCATTTCCTATTAATACTTTATCCTTTGCATTAAAACACGTCGGCCCCCTAGAATTTAAAATTTGAATTAAACTTTAAACTTTGTGCCTTTAATTATTTAAATTAAAATTTTAACCTTAAGGTTAAAATATTTTAATTTAAATAAATTAAATTAAAACCTTTTGCCAACCTTTCCAAACTGCTCAATGGGTCTTGTCGGGGATATATTTTTAATGATTCCTTGGACCTTGTTATTTCTCGCCTCTTTCTTTTGCCTGAATATTATAATATTAAATATTATAATATTATTATTTATTTTTAAACTTGCTTCCCTTTGCTTGGGTCTTCTACCTTTTAGGCCTCTTTAGGTATATAATATTTAAAATAAATATTATACCCTTTTCTTCTTTTAACAACTTTCTTGCTTTTTGGAGAATCAACCTTTTGACATCAATGACAAAAAAACTAGACATCAAACCTCTTGGCATCAATGACAATAAAACTTGCTCAAATTTCCAACAATCTCCCCCTTTGTCATTGATGGTAACCCTTTTTCTTTAAATAGTCCTTTTAACTTTTTTAGTTCTGCTCCCCCTAAGAAATTGCTCCTCCTGAATGAATGCTCTCCCCCTAACTCAAATATCTCCCCCTTTGAAATCAATGGCAAAGGGACTCCTTTGAGGCTAAATATAAGACTCTTAGCTTAGCCCCCTCTCCACCTCCTCTCCTTGAAGTGATCAATTTTGTGGTGGGAGTATCTCTACTCCCAGCATATAATTCTCTTTTTCTTTGTCCACCTTCTTCCTCAACTGATCCTTCTAATTCTTTTGAATATCCCTGTTTTTGCTTGTATCTGGAAATTTTGTTCTACACCACTTAGCCATATGCCCAACATTATTACACTTATAACACTTAATTTTGTGGTTCCTTGAAGGTGCAAATATCTTGAAGTTCCTCCTAGTGAAGCCATATCCATTCCTGTCATGAACCCTATAATTAATTACTTTATGACCAAACTGATTACAACAGTAGCAATACCCTTGAAAGAGATACCCATTTCTCAAATTTCTCTTGGTGAAACCATATTCCTCCTTTTCATGTGTCCTACACTGCATAGCCTTGTGATATGAGAAGCAACGTCCTTTGAAGAAATATTTACTTTGACCTATTGGTATCTTAGTCCTTTCTTCCCTGTGATGTTCTTTGTTCCTTGTTTGTGCATTATTTCCTTCCTTGGTGAACCTTCTATTTTTTAACTTATCCTCATAAGTCTTACTTTCTCCTTAACTCTCTTCTTCTGAAGATTCTTCTTCTTTGGAGCTTGAGCTTGACTCCTCTCCTTGTTCTCTTTGTCCTTCTTCAAAACCAAGTCATGTCTTGTTTGATGAAGATATTTGTACACTGATAGTATTATCCAAGGTCTTTGAGCTTTTCCCAAACCTGTGTAGCTTTTCTTTAGACTCTTTTACTTCCTTTCTTAGTGAAGCTACTTCATGCTCTAATATTTCACATTCTAAGAGTTTTACCTCTAATTTTTCTTTAAATCTCCTTGTCTTAGATATTGAGTTTTTTAGATCTTGTATAAGCTTTCCTTTCTCTTCATCACATTTTTAAAATTGAACCTTGAGTCTTGAATTCTGCTTTCTAACCTTTCTTAATTCCTTAAGAATAGAAATAAGCTCACCTTCTAGATCAACTACTCCTTCTTCTACATTTTCTAATTCTTCCTCTACATTTTTGTCTTCAAGAGCATCTTCATACCTTTCAGATTTATCTTCAATAGAAGCACTTCCTTCTTCCTCTATTACCAAGAAGAGAATTTCTTCTTCATTATATGAGGCTCTTCCATCACTATCACTTGAAATATTGCCTATCTTATCTGCATAAAAACTCTTCTTTTTCATGCTGGTTATGTCCATACCTATTTTACTTTTGATACCTAGATTTTCCTCCTTCCCTATTCTTATGATCTTGTTTCTCTTCACCACTGCTACTTCTAGCTTCTAGATAGTTCGATGCATAGTGACCATATTTACCATAATTAAAACACTTAACTATTTTCGTACCTTTGTGCTTTCTTGAGTCCTTGTTCCTTCTACCATAGTTTACTTCTTCATCACTAGATGACTCATCACTTGAATATGCCTTCTTATATTTTGTCTTCTTTGCTACTTTGAATGTTACTTCTTTATTGGGGATAGGATCCTTTCCTATTCTCATCTCAAAGGCTGTGAGAGTTCCATGTAACTCATCCCTAGTCAAAGTTTCAATATCTCTTATTTCTTCTATGGCTGAAACGTTTTCACTATACCTCATAGGAAGTGACCTTAAAACATTTTTAAAAACATTTGATTCTTCAAATTTAATCCCAAGTACTTGCATGGATTTAACAACCTCATCCAAAAAAAGTATGTAGCAATGTCTTCCTCATCCTTTATTTTTAAGTCTCCAAATTTTTTCTTGTGATTTTACAATTTTGTCATATTGACCTTTTTTTCTCCCTCATATGTTTTCTTCAATTTTTTCCAAATCTCTTTTGTTGATATGCAATGCCTAACTTTTACAAACTCTACTTCATGTAAACCACTTAATATTACATTCATTTCCTTTGCATTATATAGATGTAGGAGCTTACCATATTTATCTATAGGAGGACTAGCTGGAGGAGTGTATCCATCCTCAACTTCTTGCCATATCTCATATCCTTGTGCCATCAAGTAAGTATTCATTCTTATGTTCTAGAAAGCATAATTATTCCCATATAACAATGGTGTCTTATTTTTTGAAGATCCACTCTGAGATGCCATCTGTGTTCCTGTATACTTTTCCTTCAAGCTGTTAAACTCTTTTAAAGGAACCTGCTATGATACCAATTGAATAACACAAGCTTATACTAAGAGGGGTGAACAGTATACGACCAAATTTTACTTTCCTTTCCAAATATTATCCAATATAATAAATGGAAATATCAATAGCAGTAATCAAAGCAATACACAAATTATCAAACACAATAGAGACACCAATTTAATGTGGTTCACCTAATCTGGGCTACTCCACAGAGAAAATATTTCACTAAAATTTTATCAACAAATATCTTGGGAATCACTTCCCTATTACAATTTTTATGGACCTCTATCCAAAGTAGACACCAATCTCCTAATGATCTAATTTGTGTATCTCTTTCCATAGGAGAACTCTTTCCCCTTTTCTCTAGTTCGTGGAACTTGATCCAGGAGACCTCTATCTCCTCAACTGGTTTGTGGATCTCTCTCCATAGAAGAACTCTATATTACCAGTTGGTTCATGGATCACACTCAATAGGATAAATATTTATCCTTGCTCTAGTTCATGGATCTCTATCCACAGGAGAACTCTTTCTCCTATGCTTTGGATGGTGCTCTTCTAGAATACTTCTACCCCCACTACACTGGCTTGTGGATCTCTCTCCATAGAAGACCTCTATCCTCATTGCCCTGGCTAATGGATCTCTATCCACTAGAGACTGTTGTCCTCTACTTTTTCACCTCCAAATATTTTTCTCAACTCTACTCAATATCTATCTCAAATCTACACTAAACACAATCCTCAATCTAGTGCAAATCTGCTCTAACTCTATCTCAGGTTTAGAACAAATCTACTCTCAAATTTGCACCAAGGCTTGTTCCTTGAAGTTATTCATGTATAGGGTTGGTGTATCTCATTTTCCTTATTTTCTTGGTTTTCTAGGTTCATCTGTTACATGGGGTTTTTGCCCCCCCCCGCCCGGGCCCGGGGGGGGGGGGGGGAAAAAAAGAAAAAAAAAAAAAAAAAAAACGCCCCCCCCGCGGGGGGCGCCCCCCCGCGCGCGAAGCCGCGCCCCGGAAGGCGCGGGGGCCGGGGGGGACGGGGGGGGGGGGGGCCGCCCCCCCCCGCGGGGGGGGGGGGCGCGGCGCCCGCGCGCCCGGCGGGGGGCCGCCCCCCCCCGCGGGGGGGGGGGGGGCCGGGGGGGGGGGGGGGGGGGGGGGGGGGGGGGGGGGGGGGGGGGGGGGGGGGGGGGGGGGGGGGGGGGGGGGGGGGGGGGGGGCGCCCGCCCCCCCCCCGCCCCGGGGGGGGGGGGGGGGGGGGGGCGGGCCCCCCCCGCCCCCGCGGGGGGGGGGGGGGGGGGGGGGGGGGGGGGGGGGGGGGCGGCGCGCCCGCGCGGCGGGCGGGGGGGGGGGGGGGGGGGGGGGGGGGGGGGGGGGGGGGGGGGGGGGGGGGGGGGGGGGGGGGGGGGGGGGGGGGGGGGGGGGGGGGGGGGGGGGGGGGGGGGGGGGGGGGGGGGGGGGGGGGGGGGGGGGGGGGGGGGGGGGGGGGGGGGGGGGGGGGGGGGGGGGGGGGGGGGGGGGGGGGGGGGGGGGGGGGGGGGGGGGGGGGGGGGGGGGGGGGGGGGGGGGGGGGGGGGGGGGGGGGGGGGGGGGGGGGGGGGGGGGGGGGGGGGGGGGGGGGGGGGGGGGGGGGGGGGGGGGGGGGGGGGGGGGGGGGGGGGGGGGGGGGGGGGGGGGGGGGGGGGGGGGGGGGGGGGGGGGGGGGGGGGGGGGGGGGGGGGGGGGGGGGGGGGGGGGGGGGGGGGGGGGGGGGGGGGGGGGGGGGGGGGGGGGGGGGGGGGGGGGGGGGGGGGGGGGGGGGGGGCGGGGGGGGGGGGGGGGGGGGGGGGGGGGGGGGGGGGGGGGGGGGGGGGGGGGGGGGGGGGGGGGGGGGGGGGGGGGGGGGGGGGGGGGGGGGGGGGGGGGGGGGGGGGGGGGGGGGGGGGGGGGGGGGGGGGGGGGGGGGGGGGGGGGGGGGGGGGGGGGGGGGGGGGGGGGGGGGGGGGGGGGGGGGGGGGGCGCGGGGGGGGGGGGGGGGGGGGGGGGGGGGGGGGGGGGGGGGGGGGGGGGGGGGGGGGGGGGGGGGGGGGGGGGGGCGGGGGGGGGGGGGGGGGGGGGGGGGGGGGGGGGGGGGGGGGGGGGGGGGGGGGGGGGGGCGGGGCGGGGGGGGGGGGGGGGGGGGGGGGGGGGGGGGGGGGGGGGGGGGGGGGGGGGGGGGGGGGGGGGGGGGGGGGGGGGGGGGGGGGGGGGGGGGGGGGGGGGGGGGGGGGGGGGGGGGGGGGGGGGGGGGGGGGGGGGGGGGGGGGGGGGGGGGGGGGGGGGGGGGGGGGGGGGGGGGGGGGGGGGGGGGGGGGGGGGGGGGGGGGGGGGGGGGGGGGGGGGCCGGGGGGGGGGGGGGCGGGGGGGGGGCGGGGGCGCGGGGGCGGGGGGGGGGCGGCGCGGGCGCCGGCCGCGGCGCGCGGGGCCCCCCGGGCGGGGGGGCGGGGCGGGGGGGGGGGGGGGGGGGGGGGGGGGGGGGGGGGGGGGGGGGGGGGGGGGGCGGGGGGGGGGGGGGGGGGGGCGGGCGGGGGCGCGGCGCCCCCGCCCCGCGCGCCCGCGCGCGCGCCGCGCGCGCGCGCCCCCCGCGCGCGGCGCGCGTCGCGCGCGCCCCCGCGCGGCGGGGCCGCGCGCCGCCCGCCGCCGGCGCGCGCCGCCCCCCCCCGCCCCGCCCCCCGCGGCGCCCGGCGCGGCCCCGCGCGGCGCGGGGGGCCCCCGGCCGGGGGGCGCGGGGGCGCGGGGCGGGGGGGGGCCGGGGGGCGGGGGGGGGCGGGCGGGGGGCCGCGCGGGGGGGCGGGCGGGGGGGGGGGGGGGGGGGCGCGGGGGGGGGGCGGCCGGGGGCGCGGGGGGGCGGGGGGGGCGGCGGCCCGCCGCCGCGGCGGCGCGGCGCCGGCGGCGCGCCGCCCCCCGGGGGGCGGGGGGGGGGGGGGGGGGGGGGGGGGGGGGGGGGGGGGGGGGGGGGGGGGGGGGGGGGGGGGGGGGGGGGGGGGGGGGGGGGGGGGGGGGGGGGGGGGGGGGGGGGGGGGGGGGGGGGGGGGGGGGGGGGGGGGGGGGGGGGGGGGGGGGGGGGGGGGGGGGGGGGGGGGGGGGGGGGGGGGGGGGGGGGGGGGGGGGGGGGGGGGGGGGGGGGGGGGGGGGGGGGGGGGGGGGGGGGGGGGGGGGGGGGGGGGGGGGGGGGGGGGGGGGGGGGGGGGGGGGGGGGGGGGGGGGGGGGGGGGGGGGGGGGGGGGGGGGGCGGGCCGGGGGGGGGGGGGGGGGGGGGGGGGGGGGGGGGGGGGGGGGGGGGGGGGGGGGGGGGGGGGGGGGGGGGGGGGGGGGGGGGGGGGGGGGGGGGGGGGGGGGGGGGGGGGGGGGGGGGGGGGGGGGGGGGGGGGGGGGGGGGGGGGGGGGGGGGGGGGGGGGGGGGGGGGGGGGGGGGGGGGGGGGGGGGGGGGGGGGGGGGGGGGGGGGGGGGGGGGGGGGGGGGGGGGGGGGGGGGGGGGGGGGGGGGGGGGGGGGGGGGGGGGGGGGGGGGGGGGGGGGGGGGGGGGGGGGGGGGGGGGGGGGGGGGGGGGGGGGGGGGGGGGGGGGGGGGGGGGGGGGGGGGGGGGGGGGGGGGGGGGGGGGGGGGGGGGGGGGGGGGGGGGGGGGGGGGGGGGGGGGGGGGGGGGGGGGGGGGGGGGGGGGGGGGGGGGGGGGGGGGGGGGGGGGGGGGGGGGGGGGGGGGGGGGGGGGGGGGGGGGGGGGGGGGGGGGGGGGGGGGGGGGGGGGGGGGGGGGGGGGGGGGGGGGGGGGGGGGGGGGGGGGGGGGGGGGGGGGGGGGGGGGGGGGGGGGGGGGGGGGGGGGGGGGGGGGGGGGGGGGGGGGGGGGGGGGGGGGGGGGGGGGGGGGGGGGGGGGGGGGGGGGGGGGGGGGGGGGGGGGGGGGGGGGGGGGGGGGGGGGGGGGGGGGGGGGGGGGGGGGGGGGGGGGGGGGGGGGGGGGGGGGGGGGGGGGGGGGGGGGGGGGGGGGGGGGGGGGGGGGGGGGGGGGGGGGGGGGGGGGGGGGGGGGGGGGGGGGGGGGGGGGGGGGGGGGGGGGGGGGGGGGGGGGGGGGGGGGGGGGGGGGGGGGGGGGGGGGGGGGGGGGGGGGGGGGGGGGGGGGGGGGGGGGGGGGGGGGGGGGGGGGGGGGGGGGGGGGGGGGGGGGGGGGGGGGGGGGGGGGGGGGGGGGGGGGGGGGGGGGGGGGGGGGGGGGGGGGGGGGGGGGGGGGGGGGGGGGGGGGGGGGGGGGGGGGGGGGGGGGGGGGGGGGGGGGGGGGGGGGGGGGGGGGGGGGGGGGGGGGGGGGGGGGGGGGGGGGGGGGGGGGGGGGGGGGGGGGGGGGGGGGGGGGGGGGGGGGGGGGGGGGGGGGGGGGGGGGGGGGGGGGGGGGGGGGGGGGGGGGGGGGGGGGGGGGGGGGGGGGGGGGGGGGGGGGGGGGGGGGGGGGGGGGGGGGGGGGGGGGGGGGGGGGGGGGGGGGGGGGGGGGGGGGGGGGGGGGGGGGGGGGGGGGGGGGGGGGGGGGGGGGGGGGGGGGGGGGGGGGGGGGGGGGGGGGGGGGGGGGGGGGGGGGGGGGGGGGGGGGGGGGGGGGGGGGGGGGGGGGGGGGGGGGGGGGGGGGGGGGGGGGGGGGGGGGGGGGGGGGGGGGGGATTTCATGGTCTTAGAGGGGACCTATACCTATTGCTTGTAGTTGTGATCACCTCATGGCTCCTTCAGATTTAGACTTTCGAGATCTCCCTACCCCTACCACCCATGGTTAGTGGTTCATTTGCCTTATCTATGATATTTATCATGATTTTTTGTTGCACCTTTCATGGTCATGAGGGGATCTGTACTTATTGTTTGCAGTTGTGACAATCTTGGGGTAACTTTTGATCTGGTTTCTTGGATCCATCTTAACACTTGGGTTTTGCAAGTTTTGTTGCTTCCATTGGTTCCTTCTGATGTTATTATAGCTTAACCTCATGTGCAAAGTGATATCATGGTCTATGAAGGTCCTCTAACTTATTTATCCATTCTTCAGGCTATGTGTTGCTACTTCGAGGACCGTCTTCCTAGGCCCTCCCTCGATAGGAACCTATTTTTGATTTTCAAATTTTAATTTGTTCCCACTTTTCTTGTAGTGTTTTTTAGATTTCCTGAGTAGGATTCTAATTTTTAATTTTAATTTTTATCTACATGTGTTGGTCCTGACCCTACTTGGGTGAGAGGGGTCAGGTTTTAAATTTTAAATTATTCTGCATGTGTTGATCCCATCCTTGCCTAGATGGGATTTTTTTGCTCAAATTCCATTTTATTCATGGCCTGTTTAGGAAGGACTCTTGTTTTTTTTTACTTGCATTTATTATTGCTTGTTTTTCATCACATGGGTTGTCCCCGTGTTGTTTTTTATGGCCTTTCGGATGGTCCTCCTGGGACTGTCCTCTATTGTGGAGATTGCCTCCTTGACCCACTTTGTGTCCATATTGTATAAGGTTTTGGGGCCCTTTCAAAACACATATTAATATAATTACCTTTACCTACAAAAAAAATAAGGATATAAAATATGACACACAAATAACAATGATAAATTGTTACATTATACATCTAATAAAAAGTTTGAAAATAGTAGAGAAAATAATGATATAAACCATGAGTTATATTATTATGATGACTTGTTGAGAAATATGACAAGAATAGGTAATATCTTAGAGGGATATATTCAAAACCTAAATAAGTACCAAAATTAGAATAGAAAGACCAAGGCAAAAATGAAGAATCAAAAGCACACGAAGAAAAGGGGCCTTGATACCAAATAATGTACTACAAGGGGTGTTGGAGGTGTTACATTATTTTGTACCTTACAATATTAATGCAAGGACCATGTAAATAATTTATATTAGGGTGTTTTTAATATTTGAGTACATAGTAGGTGCTATATTATTAAGTGTGAGTTATGTGTCATTTAAATAAGTATGGAGTTATGTAGATGAGGTGTCATGCTAGTAAGTGTAAGTTATGTAAGTGAAGTATCATGTTTATAAGTAAGAATTTATAACAATATATACAATCATGAGAGTATTTGTCTATGTATGTGAGATTTATTATTATGTATTGAGAAATATGAACAATTATATCTCATGTAAATATGAGGAGATGAAGAGTTTATGTAAGAGTAAAGGTCAAGAGTCTTGTAAGTATGAAGAGTCTCATGTATGTATATATATTGAAGACAAAGCTTTGTAATAGTGTATCAAATAATAAGCATTTCATTATAGTACATTGCTTTAGTAGATATTGCAATAGTATATTCAGTCAATTTATTGTTCAATGTTATTATGGTTTGAATGTGTGAATACCTTATCCTAATTTATTGTGAGATCCTAGAAGTATATTAGTTTGCTAAAAAATATCAATATGCTTTGATTTCATATGAAAAACCATATTTTTAGCCATTTGAATTTTTATATTATCACAAAAAATTCTAGTTGGTCTTTCTTGCTTTTCACCAATATTTTCTAGGACTTGCCTCAACCATATTACCACAAAAAATATCCGTTGATGTAGTTGTTATATACTTTGCCTCTATTGTTGAGAATGCAATCATTGCTTATTTTTTGAACTTAAAGTTACCAACCCATTTTATAATGAGAAATAATTTTCTAATGTGAATTTACTATCATCAATTGAACCTCTCAAGTCTAAATTGCTATATCCATCCAATTCAAGATTATTGGTTTATGTATATTGGATTACATAATTTAATAATGTTCCTTTATCATAACTATGGATATTCTATGAACACTTATTCTTCAACCTTTGCATTCAAGAATACACTATTTACATCAATTTGATGCATAGTCCATATTTTTTTGGGGTTCCAAGGCTAAGACTATTTTTTTTGTGTCTTGCCTTATAATAGATGCATATGTCTTATCATAATTTATGTTTATTGTGCATACCTCTTTCCTAGTAGCATTTCTTTGTGCCTTTAAATTGATTTATCATCATTATAAATGGTTTTGAACACCCACTTCACTTTAATTACTTCCTTTTTCTTTGGAAGTTCACACAACTCCCAAGTACCATTCTTTTCAATTTCATTCATTTATTGTTTCATGGCTTTGTTACATTCATTACATTGAGTTGTTGCTTTAGAAATTAAGGTACCCATTTCCATATTAGAAAACAGTGCATATTTTACTATATTATATTCTTAATCCTTATGCCTTTGTTTATGGTCTTGTGCTTGGCTTCTTGTAAACTTCTTATCAAAATTTTAATCCAACATCTAGTAACTTGGATGTGATTTTTAAGGTTCTCTTTATTATTATGCTTTTATTTGAATAAATTTTTGTGCCTCCACTTGATGTTTGTGACACACTAAAATCATCAATTATTATTTTTGTCTCTATATTCTTTAATTTCTATTTAAGTACTCCATATTAATCAAAAGTCACATCTCTAAAGTCAATGCACTAGCTAGATTTGGAGTCATAAAAACTATATGGCTTGCTTTATTTAGAATAACCAACAAAAATTCATGCTTGAATATTTTGGCTCTAAATTCTTCCTTTTATTATCTCGAACATACATAAAACAACCAAACACTTTGAAGTGACTTACCTAAGACTCATTTCCATACCATGCCTCATAAGGAGTCATATTCATTACTAAACTTTTGGGACTTTTACCGAGGATGTACATTGTTGTTGCAATTTATTTAACCCACAAATTGTTTCCCAAAATGTTTATATCTTTCCATCTCTAGGAGTTTGGCATTCTCTCTTTTTGCCACTCCATTTTGCTAAGGTGTATAGGTTGTTATAAAATTTCATAATATCTTATTTTCAACATAAAATTGACTAAATTTATTGGAAAAATACTCGCCATCACAATTATTCTTTAATATTTTGATTTTGTATTAATTTCAATATCTACTATAGATTTAAATATTTTAAATAATTCAAAAGCACCATCATTATTCTTCAAAATATATATCCAAGTTTTTATAGTAATCATCAACAAAAGTGATAAATTAGAAGGATTTACCAACACTTACTGTATTTCTTGCCTCTACACAAAGCAATCCATGAACCATTCCATTATCATTCAACAAGTATAAGTTCCCAAAATTTATGTTATCATACCTTTAGTTTCACAACTAGTTGTTGTCCTTGATGTTTGTATGACACAAATTGCTCTCTTCTCCTCCAAGATTTAAAGGAAACAATGTGCTCTTTGTCTTAGGTATAAAAACCATTAGTTAGTTTCCATTTTAGTTTTCATAGATGATAAATTTAGACTTATGCATTGTAATTTCTTATTCCTTGTATCCTCCGTAGTTTCTTTTAATGTTTACTCTAAATAAACTGTAAAAACATTTGACATTTGATAATGCAAATGAGATTTTTTTACAATACTTGTGTGAGTGATAAATTGGTGGTCCAGGTTATTTCTCTTATAATCTAATATCATTTCTTCACCTATGAGTTTGTCTCATCTCCCAAACATTTTATCTCTTTATTAAATATTTCCACTATAATTTTGTATATTTCTAGTCTCAACATTTTTATTATCAGTATATATTTTTTCATAATGGAATTATTCATCCAATTATATTGATTTAGATTTAATTTTAATGATTCATACAAGTAAATATAGCATATTTTTGTTTCTTAATAGTTGGCTTATTTTGGATATCTTGCTAAAGTATCATTGATATTCTTCAAAATCTCCTTATTGATAAGTTGGCAAGAACTTTGGAAATAGAGCAAACGGATGGTAATATCGAAGGTCTGAAAAATTCATACATTGGTGAAGCTTTTCCCCATCAATAGTTTGTGGATGATACTTTCTTGCTTGGGAAATATAAATTGGAAGAAGCTTTGGAGTTTAAAAAAGTCCTTGATTCTTATCAAAAAAATTATGGGCCAAAAAATAAATTATGAAAAAAGTAGGATTATCTTTTTAAACATAGAGGAAAGTAAAAGAGATCAAATAATTAAAGTGTTGGGTTGTAAGGAAATTTTTTTCCCTATCACCTATATTGGTTTTCCTTTTTTTATAGGCTAAATGAAAGATGAACTTTGGAATCTAATTATTGATAAATTTAATAGGAAAATGCAAGGCTGAAAGGGATCTTTGTTATCCTCTACGAGGAAAGTACAACTTATTAAACACATGCTCAAAATCCTCCCTATTTACTTCATGTCTTTCCTAAGGATGTTAAGGAAAGTGGAAGATACTTTAGAAATATTACAAAAAATTTCTTATGGTATGGCACTGAATGCAAAAAATGTATACAAATAGTAGCTTAGGATACCTATTGCCATTCTTTACAAAATGGGGGTCTTGGATTGAGGAAGTTTAGAGATCTAAATAGAGCCCTTATAGCTTAACATTGTTGGATCCTTTGCACTATAGCATAAGTAAAATGATCTAGCATTATCTAAAATAAATACTTGGATGATAGAAACCACTTTATTTGTTGTTATAATCCTCCACATGGGTCTATTTTTTGGTAAAATATTATCAATAGTAGGAAATTTGTAATGCAAGGGCTAAAATGAAAAGTAGGCAAGGAGAACAAAATAGAATTTTGGAAATATTCTTGGATTCAAGAGGAGCCTTTATCAAACTATAAAGTATTCAAATATATCAAAGAACATTTAACCAAAACTTATGGTAAGAAAATTAATGGTTACATTCATAGGGTGGGTGATTTTTAGGAGTAGAAAATCCTGAAGAACACAATATTATACCGAGAGGGGGGGTGAATAGTATAAGGCCACTTTTTACTTTTCTTTCCCAAACAATATTATGCAATGTATAGATAGAAATATCAACAAAAATAATCAAAGCAATGCACAAATCACCACATAAAATAGAGACACCACAATTTATGTGGTTCACCCAATGTGGGCTACTCCACGAAGAAAATATTTCACTAAAATATTCTCAATAAATATCTTTGGAATCCTTTCTCTATTACAATGTTTATGTACCTTTGTCCAAAGGAGACACAAATCCCCTAAATCAGGTTTGTGGATCTCTATCCACAAGAGAACTCTTTTTCCTCTACTATGGTTGGTGATCCTCTAGAAGACTACTACCTCCACTGCACTGGCTTGTGGATCTCTCTCCATTGAAGACTCTTGTCCCCACTCAAAATACCTATCCTCACTACCTTGGATAATGGATCTCTATCCATTGAAGACTATTGTCCTCTCTACTCTATCACCTCCAAAGCTCTATCCCAATTTTGCACTAAACACATTCCTTCGGTCTAGCATAAATTTTCTCAATATCAATCTCTGTTCTAGCACAAATATGTCCTCAAATATGTACCAAACTCTATTCTCAAATATTGCTCAACAAGTCCACATAGAACTTGCTTAAATCTTCTCAACAAGTCCACACAGAACTTGCTCAAATCTTCTCAACAAGTCCACACAAAACTTGTCTAATATACTCAACAAGTCCACACAGAACTTGCTCAAATCTACTCAAAAATTCCATACATAACTTGTCCAATCTGCTCAACAAGTCCACATAGAACTTGCCCAATATGCTTAACAAGTCCACATAGAACTTGCTCAAATATTCTCAATAAGTCAAATCTAGAACTTTCTCAAATATACTCTACAAGTCCTCTCTAGAACTTGTTCAAATATACTCTACAAGTCCTCTCTAGAACTTGTTCAAATCTTCTCTACAAGTCCTCTCTATAACTTGTTCAAATTTGCTCAATAAGTCCTCTAAAGAACTTGTTCAAATCTGCTCAATAAGTCCTCTCAAGAAATTATCCAAATCTGTATTGTAAGCTTCCATAAAATCCCACACAAAAATTAGTCCACAAGTCTCCTCAAAGACTTACCTAAAATTTGCTCAACAAGTTCACACATAACTTGTCCAATCTCATAGAAACATAAAGAGAATTGTTAGAGACTCAATATTTTCTATACTAATCACAATGCTCAATTACTTTCTCAACTCAAATAAATATATAGAATAGTTTATTTTATGGAACTTGAACAATCACTTCACACATCCATTTGGCTAGGCTCAACCAACTCTACTCAACCAATCACTCAATGAAACAACCCTTGTTCACAAACCCTAGCCCAAGCATGTAAACATCAGCTCAAAATGTTTCCAATAATGCTCAACAAAAACTCTTACATAACAATGATACTCATGTTCTCTTCAAATCCTAGTTCAAGTTCTTCACTCAAAAACTCACTTCAACAACAATGCTTATGGAACAAATCTCATATAACAATGATACTAATATTCTTTGCAAACCCTAGTTCAAGTTCTTCAATAAAAAAATCACTTAAACAAGAATGCTTATAAAAAAATCTTCACATATCAATGATACTCAAAACCTAGTTCAAGTTCTTTACACAACCAATAGCTTCAACAACAATGCTTATAAAAACAATCCTTTATTCCAGAAAATCTTGAAGCATTATCTCAACACTCTCAATAGGAAATCCTAATCAAGTCCTTTTCACTCCAAAATTATTTTCCAGAAAACCAATCAATCAACTCAACAATGGAAGAATGTGCTCATACCTTTTTCTTGATGATGAAGGGATTTCATAAATTTGCCACAACAATAAACACTCTTTTGCCAAGCTCAAGAAGTTATAAGATGATAAAATCCCTCAAAAATTATAATGTAAATATCAAAACATATACACCTTATCACTTCATATTTAAGGAAGTATTCTTCAACCTTTACAAAAAATTAATTCACCAAATACACCTTATAATCTCCCAATGATAATAATAATCAATGCCAAGAATAATGTTAATGCAATATTCTTTCTCAAAAATAACTCTATGCAAGAAATCCCTTTTTATCCTTTAAATCCTCAAAAAATCAATGTGACAAACACTTTATTCAAAATAAAGCTAACTCCTTATTCCTCCAATATACCAAAAATAA
Source organism: Wollemia nobilis (assembly GCA_028583015.1). NCBI lineage: Eukaryota > Viridiplantae > Streptophyta > Pinopsida > Araucariales > Araucariaceae > Wollemia > Wollemia nobilis. The sequence goes on from JAQPPZ010016460.1 coordinate 28,444, forward strand.
TAATCAATATAAAAACCTTAAGCAACCCTTTTATATCCCTAAGACCTCATGTCAAACCTTAGGTACAAAAAATATTACACACAAAAATTAATACCTTTGCCTTGGAAGGAATTTGAACTCATGGTGCTTCCTCAACTAACGCCCTAGCCATGGCTCCAACCACTACGTGAGCTAGGTGATCGCTTGGAGAGAAGAGGGCACTACGTGCTCCAAAAACTCTTTGCCTTGCTTAGCACAAAACGTGCATCTTTCCTTTAGCGCTCTCCAACACCAATGCAACCACCAAAACACTGTTGCCACATTTCGAATGCAGGTCTCCTGGTATCCAACACTCTAACGTTGTCCTATTTGCCACTAGGCCACACTGCCTAGTTGGCGCTTGGTCAATTCACATTGTTCCTCTTAAACGTTATTCACTAGCTCTAAACACATTAACCACTTCGCATATTCTACATGAGTCAACACAATTTCACGCATATATTAATCGAGAAAAAGGATAAGAATTAATGCCTTTTAGGTATTGGTATTTATAATGGTTTCCCTCCTTTATACAAAACATCGGTGCTCAAATTTCCTCCAATGTATTAGACATCGACGCTTGTTTATCCCTTTGACCTTATTAATTTATAAAATATTTAAATTCATTTGAATTTAAATTTTATAAATTATTTCTTTAAAACCCTTGGTTTTATTTAGGCCACCTTTCATTTTGCAACTTGGTATAAATAATATTTATTTATAAAATTTAAATTCATTTTGAATTTAAATATTTTATAAAATAAATATTAAACCTTCCTTTAGCTTTGCAATAAACTTTCTTGGGTTTTTATGAAAAACCTTTTAACTTATGCTTCCACATAATATTAAAAATATTATGGAGCCCTTTTGCCTTTAACCTTGCCTTTAACCTCTGCATTGTATTATGGAGCCCTTTTGCCTTTAACCTTACCTTTAACCTCTGCATTGTTCCTCTTGACCTTTGAAATTATTAGAAGTTTCTTCCTGGATATTAATGACAACTTTATTTCTTGACAAATTCCTTGACATAAATGACAACTCGACTTAATGACTCAAAATATCCAACAAATCCTACAAGAAGATATGAAAAGCTTAGGGTGTAAATATTTATAGAACCTTTTAAGGATTTATTATTTAGGTAGAGGCTCAGAGGAGGATCAAATAATTTGGGGAAGAAACTAGCAAGGCCAATACTTTGTGAAGGATAGGTATAGAGTCTTGGGCAAAGTAGCCTCAGAGAAACCTAAGTTTAAAAGAATTTGAAAGATAAATATCATCCCTAAAATTGCTATTTTTTTTGGACTATCATTCTCAATAAGATCCTCATGAAAGATAATATGTTCAAAGGAGGAATTGTAGCTCCAACAGTTTGTATGTTGTGTAGCTAAAAGGATGAGTGCATGGACTACTTGTTTGGAAATTATGATTTTTTTGAGATACCCTAAATTTTTTATTAAGATAAGTTAATGTTGCTTGGGTCATTCCATATTGTCTAATTAGGATTTGGGAACAATGGCACTTAGAAAGCAATAGTTTTTGGCAAAAAATAATTCCACATATTTTTTGGGGAATTTGGTTGGAAATAAACAGATGGGTGTTCAAAAATAAAACTAGAGGAATAATTGGGGTTTATGCTAGGATAAGAACAACCCTCTTGGAGGATTGTATTAAAAAAAAATTCTACCAAGAAAATCTTGTAATGATCCTCTCTAGAGAAAAAGATATCTTGAATATGGAAATAATCAATAAAGTGAGACTAGATACTATATGGGAATGTCCTCACAAAGACTAGATAAAAATTAACTTTGATGGGGCTGTGAAAGACAACCTAGGTCATGCTAGTGGTGGGGGCATCAACATGAATGATAGAGGTTAGGTAGTGACTGCATATGCTAAGGATATAGGAATTACCACAAATCACCAAGTTGAAGAAAGGGCAATGCTTACGAGCCTTCGAATTGTGGTGAATTTGGTTTTAGGAGATATGTTGTCGATGGGGATTCCAAGAATATTATAACTTTACTTCAAAAAGAGGAGCTAAATAATTCTAGCATTTTCCAAATAATTACAGATGTGAGGACTATTTTGGAAAACCTAGAATAAAGTTGAATTAAACATATTTATAGAGAGGGAAAAAAAGCTATTGATAAAATGGTGAATATGGTATTTAGATCTAAGAATTTCAAGGTCTAGTCATATGCCCCCATGGAATTGAAAGATATCATAAGAATTGATAATGAAGCTAGCAGATAAAGAGGACAAAGCAAAGCCGAATACTTATTGGGATCATGGGATGAAGGATTTGAGCACACTAAATTATATTTTTGTCAATAGTTTCTTTATCAATCATGTGAAGCATTGAGTATTGCATAAGCCATGTCAAATAGGATAGTGGTATGGATAATTTATTAGCTTCTCCATAAGTAGGTTTAGCATAGATTTGTTTTTTTTACTAAGATAGGGTTATCTTGCATTTGCCTGCTCTTCTCTTGTTTTTTTCTATACATATTTCGAGCTCTTTATAAATGGTTGGGACCCTCCAACCCCATTTTTTTAATCAATACCAAAAAAAGGATAAGCTAACAAGAAGTTTTTATATTTATAAAAAAATCATTCCATGATTTTCAATACAAGTCATCTCTTGTTTTAAACCATGGTTCACTACTAATTATTTTATCCATGACTATTATATTGGTTAATATGACGAGAAAATTCATCTTAGAAGGAAATTAATGGAATAATATATTTTCAATCCCCACTTACATTAATCTACTTTTGACTATCTAAATAAGTTGACAACTATCTAGTGAAATTTTATATTATCCCTTTATTTTAAAGAACTAATACATCTTGCATGATCATCTCATCATTTTTTTTTATTTATGGAGTGGGTTTTGAAAGGGCCCAAAAACCTTTTACAAAAAATGGTTACAATATGGACCAGGAAGAAAATATCCATAGGGAGAAGGTCTTCGCAAAGAGAAGATTTGCACCATAAGACAGGCCTGGGAGGACCATCTCCAAATACTTCAAAATTAATACATGGGATCGTCCTGTGTGGTAAAAAAATTTACAATGAGGAGTCCTACCCAAAAGGGGTCCGAGTGATGAGGGAACTGAATTGAAAATACACTAAGTAATATTATTCATATGAGGGGCTTTAAATAATACAATTTACAACCATAATCTCCCAAAATAGGAGAATCTATGACTAAGCACTCAAACTCAAGTTGCTAACTCTCACTAAGCTAACAAATCTAATCCAAGACTATGTCATCCAAATATTACCGACATTTACAATTTGGAATTAGATATTATTGAATTATTCCTAGACTTAGGACTTAATACTTAATTAAATAAGTAAAGCTAACACCTAGTCTAGAACTCACACATTCTAACTTAGACTTAGGACTTTAGGCTTAAGTAAATGATAAAATAAACTAAGCCTGATAAATATTAGCCTAGATCTAATGACATCCACATCATCCCTCTCCACCATAGAAGCATTAGACTCCAATGCTTTTATAATACGGGTGAAGTGGTGAGATACAACACGTTGAAAATAAAGCTAACTGAGATTCTAAACAAGATCATGTGGTCCATGAGTCGTAGTCAATGCTGGAGTAGAATTTTGTGGTGCATCTCGGTCACTATTTTGTGTAGGATCTCAATGAGGTAAATATGAAGCACCAATAGTATTTTGAGGAGCCGATGGAGTCTACTAAAAAACAAGAACCAATGTAGATGGCCAATGAGATGGTCGCTCTATAACAGGTGGAAGAAGAGATGGAACATGAGGAGGAGGTGTCAATGAAGAACTTACCTTCGTAGGAGGAGGAAATGAAATTAAATATGATGATGATGCCACCTTGGAAGGAGGTGGTGAAGTGGAAGCAAGTGTGTCACGAGACCTAGTGAAGACTAAGGCTATCTTCTTTGGTAGATAATAATTGGTCATAAGTATGGTCCGTGGATGAGAATGAAGATAATATTGCCTATGCTTATGATACAAAGTGTAGGTATGATGTTATGCATCATAAATAGCCCTCTTATCAAATTTATAGGGTTACCCAAGAATAATACCATAGTATTCCATGGGAGTCACATCATAGGTGACCCTATCTACATAATGAGGTCCAAAACAATGATACAATGCAAGTATTTGTGATGTAGGAGTTAGAATTTGTATCCTTCCATCCTAATGTATAAGGACAATGATGTGGTTCCATAGGTAATTTGATCTTATCGACAACAGATTGTGCAATTAGATTGGTTTGGGATCCATTGCCAATATTACAATCCACAAAGAAGCCATGTGTGAGGTGATATTTGGTGATAAAAAAATGGTCACAGCCACATTTTTGATGTAGTAGTGTAACATTGTTTAGTTTTCCTCTCTATTCATCATATGATCTCCCTTATCCCATAATTACAATGGGGGCCTTTTGGGGCTCCTCCACTATAGGTTGTACAAGTAAGTTCTTATTTTACCTAAAACACTCATATTCTAAGTGTCAATGTATCTTATAATGATTACAATATTTCTTGACATTATAAGACTTTGGAGAAGAAGAGGAAGAAGAAGAACTAGGAGAATAAGAAGGAGAAGAATTGGAAGGCATCTTGGCCTTCATAGACTGCTACTGATTTGAAGAGCGAGAAGTTTCTTGTGCTCGAGTGGAAAACTTTTATTTGGATAATTGTTCATGGTTGAAGACCACATCAATAGTTTCCAAGGGAGTATTTTTGAGCTCCCTATACAAGTGCTCTTGAAGACCACTTGTAAATTTTACAATCAAATATGCTGCAAGATATTTTACACTCAACAAAATGTGTAACCTATTGAAAGAAGAGATATAATCCTGTACATACATATTGTAAGCTTAACAAAATATAAACCATTTTACTTTCAATTATTATGCATAATTAGAAGGAAAAAAATAATCCTTCAAATATTGAACCAATTCATCCCAAAAAGTAATGGTATTTTTCTCATATTGTCGATCCAAGATGACTAGTTTTGCTAACCCACTCAATTTGAGTTTAGTAAAAGAAACTTTATCATTTAATGGAACTTCTGTATAAGCAAACCAGGTTTCCATGTCCATGATACAATTATTTAGAACATCAAAATTCCATGAACCATCATAGATCTTGACATCACATTTGAGATGATATTTACTATCTCTAGGGGATTTTTCTTCATGAGCATACTAAACTATAATCTCATCTACTTTGTTGGCCAAATTGCCAATAATTTATGCTAAAGCAAACATTTGGTCAGCCAAGTCTGATGCCATTTGTGATATAGTGTATGCCATATCGATTACAAAAGAATAGCATCGCCTAGACTATTTCAAGAACTTGCAAACTTTCACTTTCCACAAGGGAGTAACTAAAAAAAATTTGCTAACAAGTGAAAAAATAATCTTCCTTATTTACAATTTGTGCCCTATTCCCAAGAAAAAATATGTTTGATTTTAAAATGTGTTTGGGAATAAATTAAAATAAAATAACTTGGCACAAAATTAATTAATTAATTAATATAAAAATTAACCAAAAATATTGAACACTTTATAGGTTAGCAACAATAGGAGCTCAGTGGCATGCAAACAACCGCTAGAAATAAGTCAACCAAATAATGTTGAATGCCTTTTGTTCCTCTGGTGTTTCCTCTTTTGCTTTCTATTTTGTTTCCTTTTTTTTGTTCTTTGTTCTGCTGATGTTCAAGGCGTTGGGGCACCTTTCAAATGCCCTTTTTAATTAATTTCATTAACTTACCAAAAAAAATCAACCAAATAATGCTCAGCAAAGTCCACTCAGTGATGGATAACCAAAACATGGTCAACGTACCATCTAGCCAGCCCCTTGTGACTAGCTATGTCTACCTATGCCCAATGTGCCTTTTTAACACAGTGTAAGCTCCCACACATAAAATGTGGGACAATCCTATAAAGAGAGGAAAAAATAGTGTACAATGAAATTGACCTCTTCTAGACCACATGGTAAAATGATATTGTCTTTGTCTTCTTGACGCACCAAAAAACACAAAATGTGCTGGAAAAAATTTTAAGCTTATCAAAAAACATAGTGATCCACCAAAAATGTCTTCAACCATCATATTCCAAACAATACTTGCCGAAAAACTCTGCAATACAGGCTGGGATATATTTTTTTTGAAATGTTTGATGTTGTGGCGACAATAGAATACCATGTGACATAGAGCTATAGTGAATTTGTGATGGATGCAATCAATACTCATGATGCAATCAAGTAAATCATCATTGGGGTAGATCTATGATCGAGGAAAGAGTACCAGTACATCAATGTTTTGGAGAGATATCGATGGTCGATGGTCGGTAGGCTCTATTGGGGCTGGTAGTGGAGTTGGCCACCGAAAAATACTCGTAATAAGTGCATCGACAATAGTTCAAAAATGGTGAGTGACATCGAAAGTGCTGGAGAAGGAGTAGGTAGCATCGATGCTTTCATTGTCAAGAACCAAAAACCACAATCACCATTAGGTGCATCGGGAAGGCATCGAAGGAACTATCATATTTTCACATATTAACCACCAAAGACATCGAAAAAACTTGCAAATCATAGTGGCATTGGTGGATGTTGTCAGAGAAGGATGGTCATCAGCAGTCGGGCAACATTGAGAGAGCTGACTTTGTAGTGGAGCAGACCACCAAAAAAATTTCAAGAATACTGTGCCAAAAAATGGAGTATGCTAGCATTTGAAAATATCAAGTTACATCGAGGAACAAGTCATCGGGAAGGTCGAGTGGGTGATGACACCGTTGCAAGGGCCATAATTTAGCTTGCCATAGAAGTTGGATGGCGTCAGGGTTGGTAGAGATTGTCATTGGTAGTGGTAGAGTAATGCCATTGAGGCACAAGTTGGACATCATATGTAGGAGGAATGACCATCGCTTGTGTTGCATCAGTTGGCATCTACCGTCATCGGTAGACTATCAACAGTTAATAAAGGGCACCGATCGGGAAATTTACCCTAAATAGGGAAAATTAAAATTTTACCCAATAATAAAAATAAAAAATTAATATTTATTATTTATATATAATATTAACATTAATTAATTTTATTTTTCTACCTTAGATATTTCCAATGCAAACTTTTAAACCTATAACTGGTGTTAACTAGCCCAAATTTTTCTAAATTTTGTGTATGGAGGTAAAATGACTAGACAAAACTAACAGAAGGTCAATTTGGGATTTGCAATTAGGAATTTTGGGGGTAATTTTGCATGGAATTTAAGAGCTAATTCCTGTACAAACTAATGGCTTCCTAGATCAGCTAGGAGTCCAACTAGCACAAGCATAATCACAGGCTCTGATACCAGTTATGAGGGAACTGAATTGAAAATACTCTACATAATATTATTCATATGAGGGACTTTAAATAATACAATTTATAACCATAATATCTCAAAATAGAATAATCTATGAGTAAGCACTCAAACTCAAGTTGCTAACTTTCACTAAGCTAACAAATCTAATCCAAGACTATGTAGTCCAAATATTATCAATATTTACAATTTGGAATTAGATATTATTGAATTATTCCTAGACTTAGGACTTAATACTTAATTAAATAAGTAAAGCTAAAACCTAGTCTAGAACTCACACATTATAACTTAGACTTAAGACTATAGGCTTAAGTAAATGATAAAATAAACTAAGCTTGAGAAACATTAGCCTAGATCTAATGATGTCCACATCACCGAGACAACAAGTACAAATAGGGAAAACTTTAAAATTAAGAAATCCCACCCAAAAAAGGCCTGGGACAACAATTACAAACAAAAATAAATAAATCAAGGAATCCCACCCAAGAGGAGCCTAGGAAACCAAAAACAAGCGGTGACAACAAACGAGAAATTCAAAATTAAAATTTAAAATGTAGATTCCTACCCAGGAAGGGCCTGAGAAGGCAATCCATAGAAATAACAACCAGTGGCCTAGAAAATGGGACAAAAAAAACTAGGGATTGCCATAAGCCATGAGATCCCCTTATAGATGGGATTGTGCTACTTGAGAGCTAAAAGAAACCAGAGGAGTCTTCAGAATGCACAAAACCTAGAGTGCAACAAACACGCCTAGTGTAGGAAAAACCCATTTCAAAAAACCAAACCTAAAGCAACTATACAATCATATTATTTATAGGCAATAGGTACAAGTCCCCTCTAAAGACCATTGAAGATGTAGCAAAAATCCCCCAAGTAGCAATGAACAAATTAGAAAAATAGAAAACCACTAGCTAGGTGCATGAACCACTTTAGAAACCTAGACCTAAAGCAACCATGGGATCATCTCAACTATATATGATAAGCATAGGTCCCCTCCCAAGGCCATGAAATATGCAGTAAAAATCCCCCAAGCAGCTATGAATAGATCAAGCACATAGGAATCCCCTAAATCTAGGAACTCAAAACAGACCCAACCACGATCCGAATGGACTGAATAGGACCACCAATGACCCAAGGGCATCCATGAAAGAGTCTCCACTATAGAAAAATACATGTGGTCCCCTCAAGACCAAAAGTATGTAGTGAAAAACTCCCAATATGCACAACAAAGGATTGAAGATGAACATCCAACCAGAAGAAGCCTCAACACTTCAAACTGAACTCGAAGGAAATACCAGAATCATCTAGTAAGAAACAAACCACCAAAGGATCTCATGGAAGGACTTGAGAGAATCTAGGACACCAAAATTTAGAACAAGGGGGAGTAGGAAAATGGATCAGGGACCCCCATTGAGCAAGGATTTTGCCTACTTAGCTAGCCCTTTTTTGTACAAATATGATCCTAAAAACTCATTGGGTGACCCAAGGATGATCCCAAAGATACACCAAGCCACAAACATGAAAAGAAACCCTCAAATCGAGTAGAGAAACAAAAAGATAAATGGATCGGGGATCTCCTACCAAGATGGGAGGTCGTTTGCTCCATCATCCATGACCCATAGAGAGAAGGTCTCGATATGTACCAGGAATATAGAGCATAACCAAGGAAGGGCAAGCAGTGCATGAAAATGAATTGGGACCATCTCACATAGAACATCTCATCCTTTGATAATCACTTCTTATCTTTGATAATCATGTAGGGCATGGGAAGCATGATCATCTCGTACTTGGTAATCACTTCTTGTGAATCATATATCATCTAGATAAGGATCACCATAGATTTATTCTTCTCTATTCCAACTAGGGCATCCTCGATTCCAATTGGGGCATTTTCACTTCTAAATAATGATTTCATAAATGTATTTATTTCCTTATTGCTTAGATTTTTCTCAAGATAACTTTTCATTTTTTGAATTTATAAAAAAAATTGTAGTAACTCTAAAGGTGAGGCTTGCTCCTTGTTTGCACTTAATTATTTCTCATACTTGTTCTTTTATTTCTCCCATTTCTTGCTTATGTTCATGGCCACTTATTGCTCATACTTAGATTTTCTCCCTTCTCAACTTCACTTCTTGCTCTTATTCATTCCCTAATTTTATTAGGTTTATTTTTATTTAGTACACATCTAAAACTTATGTAGTTGAATTTATGTTTTCAAATTTGTTAGAACATAAGAATTTTACATTTGATATTACTTTTTATGCCTATCATACATAGGTAATATATAATTTGTGTATATTCACTATTTTAAACATCCTATATCCGATAAATTACAATATATAATTAAATCTATTTCATGAATTTTGAAATTATATATATATGTATATATATGTATATGTATACATACATATTTATATATACATATACATCAATATATATATAGATATATATACATATATATACATATTTCTCCCATTTCTTGCTTATTTTCATGACCACTTATTGCTCATACTTAGATTTTCTCCCTTCTCAACTTCACTTCTTGCTCTTATTCATTCCCTAATTTTATTAGGTTTATTTTTATTTATTACACATCTAAAACTTATGTAGTTGAATTTATGTTTTCAAATTTGTTAGAACATAAGCATTTTACATTTGATATTACTTGTTATGCCTACCATACATAGGTAATATATAATTTGTGTATATTCACTATTTTTAACATCCCATATCTGAAAAATTACAATATATAATTAAATATATTTCATGAATTTTGGAAGTTTATATATATGTATATGTATACATACATATTTATATATACATATACATTAATATAAATATATATATTGAAAAATAAACCAAAAATAAGATGATGCATAAAATATTTTAAAATTGAATAATTATTATGCTCAACATAATATACATGCATATTATTTATCTTAAATTTTAACTAGTTACATTTCATTCTTAAATTTAATCAATTAGACATAAATAACAAATTTGATCCAACTCTTGTAACCAAAATTAATCATCCCCTTCATTGCCAAGTGTTTTATCATAGAAACACAATTTTTTGAGTTGGAATATAAGTGGAACATATTTTTTGTTGATTCATGGATATTGAAAATCCTTGGGTAATATCTTTTAATTCCAAGGAATTAACTATAGAAAAATGAATTTTGCAAATCTAGGAACAACATTTGACAACAACAAAACTTTCCAAATTTGACAAAATTTGACTATATCCAAGATAGGTTGATTTTCTCAAGTGTCGATTCACTCATAAGTTTTTATTGGGTTCAAAGCCATCCACTTGCAAAGTGGACCGATTGGCTTGTAGGAGCAATAGACACTCTCTAGAGAAAAATGATCTTAGGCATATGTAAGGGTGAAAAGGGAAGTACAAATCTAAAGGCATGATCTTTAGAAAGTGAGGTTTTGTCATATAGAGGTGTCATAACCAATTTTAAAATCCTTCTAATCCTTTTATATCCATATTTAGAGGTAAATAATATTTAGACATGCATCATTTTAAAAGAGATGCCCCCAATTTTTTATTTTTGTTAGAAGTAATAGTTTCTCATATTGGGTAACTCAAAGGGTAAAATACTATAAATAGAAGCCAAAGGCTCCATTATAAACATCTTTCGGCCATGAAAATTTAAAACTAAACTCTATGATACATATATTATGCATTGTATCTTATGAAATTGGTAAGTCTTTTGCTTTCCATTAGTGGTATTGTCATTCTAGATTGCAACTTGTCATTCTCTCCACACTTTCATCTTTAGTGAATGGGTGCATTGTTATTATTTGGATTATCATGTGTTTATTGATCACACACTTCCTTGCTACAATAATAGTAATATTGTCATTTCAATCCCTCATGCACTTAAACTTAAAAATTTGCTTTTCATGTATTTTAATTTTAGCACTTTATATTTTATACAATTAAAGTAGGTTAGATTAAGAATTAATAAGGATAGTAGGAAGCAAGATTAAAACTATGTTTTAGAAGTAGCCACAAGCTCTTTCATCCAATAATTTGTTGAAAGGCTAGAATTAGGGTGTATTATTCCCTAATGTAATAAGTAGCAAGTTCATTTATAATAAATATAATTTATTAAACATAGGCAAGGGTTATGATTTAATTTTTATAAGCAAAATTGACTATGTTTATCCATTGATAAATTCATATTATTAGATACATGCATGATAACTAAGACCATTGATAGAACATACTTTTTTATTGATTGCATGAAAGAAGGGATTTTGAAAGGGTCCCCAAACCTTTTACAACTGAAATAGAACCTTAGAAAGAGGACTATAGAAGAACCTCAAAAAAAATGTAGAGAAAGGAACAATCAAGATTTAGCTACAAGAGAAGGATCCTAAAAGCAAAGAAAGAAGGAATCCATCAAAATAGAGAAAGAAATATTCTTCTAGGATTAATACTGGATGATATTAGATGTAGGTAAATCCATTAAGCTATTATTTCTCAAACTACCAACCTTGAGTAGAGAGCTGAAGTTCCCCACATTTGTTTAAATATTTACTCAAAGAAGTTAATAGACTAGGAATAGCTTGTACATTGAGGCCCCTTACACTCCATGAAGGAAACTTCATTTTTGCTTGGTTTGATGTTTCTTCCCTCCACCCAAGTTTAAGGAAAAATGGGATCTTAGGGCAAATGCAAAGGTAGAATCAAACTAAAGGTTTTATTTTTCCCTAAGGAAAGGATAGACTGTGAACTATTGACTATTTTTGCTTCAGTTTATCTTTTCTTGATATGCTATTTTCAGGTTTTCCCCACCTTCCTATCATTTCCAACATCTACACCTCATTTATTTTTGTTTCTAGTAATAGGGTCTAGGGTAACGACCTTTTTTCTTTCTTTTGAGGTCTTTGGGAAAGGATTAAAAACTTTGTTTCCTTATGAGGGGTGACTCTCTTTTCTTTCCTCGAAAGGAGAATCCATAAGGGTTTCCATAGAAGATACCACAATAGGAGAAGCCCTCTTTTCTTCCATAGGATTAGAAATATCTTCTCTTAAACATTTAAAATAATTTTTCATGGAGAGATAAGGAAGGAATAATCTAAATCTATAGTTAGAGGGATTACATGAGATGAGGGTTTTAGAATCTCCCCTTATTCTCTCCCTTACTAGACTTATTGAATAGGTGATACTTATTGAATCTTGGAATCCTTTGGAGATCATGTTTTGTTCCTTTGACTGATAGAGGGTTCAACTATTTTTTATTGAGGTGCTACTTTCTTAGGGCAAGGGGGATTTTTTTTTAATGGGAACTAGGATGAACAATGTCCTTTCCTTTTGTAGGAGGCATGGAAGGAAGGCTTAATTTCATAATCAATTTCTTGGATCTAGTAACTATCATCTAAAACTAGCTCTATGTATTTGGGAAGCTTCATTTCTAGATTCATGTTAATACACATTCTAATGAACACCATTCTTGATTTAGCCTTATGGCTAGGTCACCTATAGCTTTCACTATTACAAGAAGAATATCATCATGCTAAGACTAGATAGGAAGGCTAGAGAGTCTTACCCTTAACAATATTGATGTGATACATTGATATTTTGGGTTGAAGTATAGGCCCCATTTCCACAGGAAGAGGTCATGCATACCAAAGAACCAGGGGTATCCTTTAAGGATTCAAATAAATTCTTCAACATAGTTCAACTTGATAAGAAATAAACCCTTGGGGAACACAATTATATCCATATGGCCTTGCAAAATCCATTTGGAGAAGGCCCATTTATAGATGGAGTTAATGCTAGGTCAAGATCATAGGAACTTCCTTGCTAGATTTTTGTCTTCCTAGGTTCTATCCATATTCAAAAACTCATCCGAGACACTAAGTCTCCCTTAAGTAGGATGTAGATCAAAGTAGTTTCTCCTTGAATTTTGAAAGCCTAAATACTTCTAAACTACCTTAGCAAAGAATATAACTCCTATATTTAATGGAAAGGAAGGCTTATCCTACATGAGGTTCTTGGGATATATAATTTCAAGGGGTATACAGCCCACCCAAAATCTAAATGTCTCCTTCCCACTAGACCAAACATTTCTAGGGATAATCTTGGATCCAGAGATCTACCTGTATTCTTCCTATAGAATATTCTTGGGGTTCAAGCTCCCATGGGGGTTGTAGACCCACCTAGAATCCAAAAGTCTCCTTTCCATAATACTGGCCATTTTTAGGGATGATCTTGGAACTAGAGATCTGCCTGTATTTTTTAAAATCCAGTAGTCTTTCAATTTATCACTCCCTCTCATTTCAAAATCCATCCTTATCTTTCCTTTTTATCACTAGTAATTTTGACTTTAGTGGAATTCCTAATCATTTTTTATGGCACATATTGATCCATCATTATATTTTTTAATTAAAATTAAACAAGGTTCATCATTTAATTAATGGTTGGCATTGAATGATTACAAGTAGAATAAATCATGTTTTTCCATTATGAATGTAATATTAGGTACACATTTTATTCAAATTGTATTATGGATAGTATATGTTATTTTTCAAAATAAATATTGCTTATACTAAGTAAGTAGAATAAATAAGTAAGATACAATAATAATATCCTCAACACCCATGGAGAGGAGCAGTGAGAAAAGTAGAACGGGTGGGAAAATAGTTTTTTAAATTTCTAGAAAAGGGAAGTATGGAAGCAAGGTGGGTGTGTAGGATGGCAACAAGGATTAGGATGGTGGTAAGGATGACAATGGTGATGTTTATATGGATGGCCATAAAATACCAAAGTTCATGAACAATATAAAATTTTTTGGGGGAAGAACCACCCGACACTGGGCCCCTTTCCCAACACCCAAAGGAACCCACTTTTGATCCCACCATGGGAATATCCTTTACAAGTGTTGTATCTAAAAGAGGAAGTCACAATCTTGAGCTTCCCTCAACAACCCTTATTCCTGACAGGTAAGACATTCTTATCCCTGGATGTATAGTTGATAACTATCTCTCAATGGAAAAGTATGCTCTAGTAGGCAAGTTTGTTGGGGAAGGCCAGATATAGAGACCATCCGTAGATGGGCCTTTGACAAATGGAAAACCCTTGGAAGTATGGATATTATAGCTCTTTCCAGAGGATTCTTTGCAATAATATTGAGTAACCTTGATGACACCAGTTGCATCCTCACTAGGGATCTTTGGTTCCTTGGTCGCAAGATCCTTTTTCTATTAAGGTGGGTTGTGGATTTCGATCCTAAAACATAGGACATCAACTTTAGTCTCATTTGGGTTTTTATCCCAAATATCCCCTTTCACCTATGGCATGATGATATCCTCCAAGATATTGTAAAAATCATAGGTGATTTAGTAGCTATTAACCCCGTTACCCAAGCTCGCAAGTGCATGAATGTCACCAAAATTTGTGTCAATGCCAATATATATTCTGAGCTTCCCACCAATGTCAATCTAAAGTATAAATCCTACTATAGAAAACAACCCCTAGAATATGAGAATAAGTCTACTTTTGTGTGGAATCCCAGACCCAAGGGCATCTCAATATTCAGTGCCCTAACCTCAAATCTCAACTCATAAAGGAAAAGGAACAATGACAGGAAGAAAATGTTCCTTGCAACCAAGGGACCCCTATATTTTAGAATAAAGGAAATAGAAACCCACCAAACATTGGCTACTTTAAACATCCCAAGAAAAATCCAATCAAGAAAATGACCTTACCGTGGAAAATATCATCAAAAATATCAAGGCATCCCACATTATCACAAAGGAAAGGAAATGACCACCTCATAATTGAATTCAATTCAAGAAAAAGTAAGTTCCCCTCTTACTTTCTCCAATAAGTTTGGTATCCTAGGTGAATCTAATTTGATGCTAGAGGAAAATGAGAATGCTTCTTTTCCAAATCCCCATATTGAGGAAGTTCAAAAAGATGTATCAAACCTGATGCAAAAAGAAAAGGAGAGTGATGCTATCCCAAATCCCCCTTTTGAAGGAATCCAGAACCAAGTCATCCCCCACTCAAAACAAGGCCTTTCCTTTCCATCTAAAGATCTAAATATTGACATGAGTTTTGTTGATTCTCCCTCCAAGTCAGGACCCTCTCACAGTCCTTGTGATTTCCCTAAGTTTATCCTTCAAGGAAGCCCTGAAAAGCACCCTAAAAATGTAGTGGTAGACATGATGTTTCCCCTTATGAATTAGAGCAGTTTAAAACCCTCAAGTCCTATCCTTGAGTAGATAATTCCTTACAATTTCAGACACAAGAAAACTTGAAGCTCCACCAAGTCACCCATTGACTATGGTAGCGATAAAAAAAGAGGGAGGATTTCTAAACGTGGGCATTGGAAGAGAGGAATTGTATATTATATTGCCAATGGTATTCATAAGACCCTCTTCCCTACAATTACCTCCCAAACTAGAGAGGAGACAAAAAGTTCCAAATCCCCCCAACCTCAAGGAAGGGGAGGTAGAAAGGTATCCAAACCTTCTAAATGAAGATCCTCTTATGGAATGTGAGAGGCCTAAATGGGCCTGCAAAATAAAGGCTTGTCAATTCAATGAGAAGATACTTAAAACCCTCAATTTTCATCATGCAAGAAACCAAAATTGATGCTAATAGCTCATTAAATATAGAAAATATGATCTGGAAAAAGGTAGATGCAGTGTTTAGTTATGCCATAGGATTCTCTAGGGGTCTCATGTGTCTATGGGATAAGCAAAAAGTTGAAGGTAGATTAATCCATTCTAGTGATAGGATCTTAAGTTTGCTATTCCATGATAGCAAAAAAAATACATCCTAGATACTCACTAACATTTATGCTCTAAATACTCTATCTGGAAGAGCTCAGTTGTGGGACTCCCTGAGAAGAATAAAGGATTATTTCCAAAACATTCCCTATATTGTAGCAGGGGATTCCAATACCCCATATACCCCTTAGATAAAAAAGGAGGGACTGAGGTCCCAATAAAAAGCATGGAGGATTTCAATGACTTCGTCAACTCTAATAATCTCATGGATGTAAAACTCAAAAATGCAAATTTCACTTAGAGAAAAATAAGAATAGGAAATCAACATATTCAAGTCAATATGGATAGATTTTTTCTCTCCCAGGAAGCAGTCCAAATGTTTGGTGATGATTTTATTCATTATTTACCAAAAATAAGGTCAAATCATAGTCCTCTCTTTCTTGAAATTGATAAATCCAACCCTTACAGAAGATCCTTCAGGTTTGAGTCTATGTGGATATATCATCCAGACCTGAGGCATAGGGTTTATCAATGCTAGAAACAAGAAGTTCAAGGATGGTCACCCTTAAAACTTACCCAAAAGCTCATATTCCTCAAATAAGACTTAAAAATATGGAATAAAGAAGTTTTTGGCAACCTTTTTTACAACAAGCAATCACTCAAAGATAGACTTGAAAGGATAGAGAATAAAATTCAAAATGGGTATATTGATGAACAGACAAGAACAGAAGAAAAATTAATCCTTTTGGAATTCCACAATGTTCTTGCTTGTGAAGAATATTTTTGGCAAAAAAATCCAAAGCCTTATGGCTCAAAGAGGTAGATTCTAACACTAAGTTTTTCCATGTTTCTACTTTAAGAAACATAAGCAATAACAAAATCAAAGAGTAGGTAAAAAGTGATGGCACTTATACTACAAATATTGAGGAAATAAATAATGAAGCAGTGTCATACTTTAGATTCCTCTTTGAATATGATAATTCATGCTCTGCCTCAGCTCAAGCTTTCTTGCTCCATCATATCCTCTAGTCTATTCCTAAGAATTTAAATTCTATACTTATTTCTCCTTTCCAATAAGAGGAAATTAAATATACCCTCTTCTCCATGCATCCTGAGAAAGCTCCAGGACCTGATGGATTTTCTCCCTGTTTTTTACAAACCTTTTGGGACATAGTGGGCTTCGATGTGTGTGCGGCCATTAGAGAGTTTAAATAATCCAAATTAATTTTGTGAAGTTTCAATTCCACTTTCATTGCCCTCATCCCTAAGAATCCCATGGCTAAATCCTTGTCTAACTTCAGACCTATTAGCCTTTGCAATGTTGCCTATAACATACTAACCAAAATCATTACAAATAGGATGCAGATTTTGATGCCAATTCTTATTGATCCCTTCCAACCATTTGGTGGTTGCATTGGTGTTGGAGAGCACCAAAGGAAAGGTGTATGTTTATGCTAAGCAAGGTGGAGAGTTTTTGGAGCACGTGGTGCCCTCTTCTCCCCAAGCGAGTTCCTAGCTCGCATCGTGGTTGGAGTCGTGGCTAGGGTGTTGGTTGAGGAAGCGTGAGTTCGAATCCCTTCCAAGGCAAAGGTATTAATTTTTGTGTGTAATATTTTATGTGCCTAAGGTTTGACATGAGGTCTTAGGGAGATAAAAGGGTTGCTTAAAGTTTTTATATTGATTATTATTTTTGGTGTATTGGAGGAATAAGGAGTTAGCTTTATTTTGAATAAAGTATTTGTCACATTGATTTGTTGAGGATTTAAAGGATAAAAAGGGATTTCTTGCATAGAGTTATTTTTGACAAAGAAGATTGCATTAGCATTATTCTTGTCATTTATTATTATTATCATTGGGATATTATAAGGTGTATTTGGTGAATTAATTTTTTTGTAAAGGTTGAAGAATGTTTCCTTAAATATGGAGTGATAAGGTGTATATATTTTGATATTTACATTGTAATTTTTGAGGGAGTTTATCATCTTATAACTTCTTGAGCTTGGAAAAAGAGTGTTTATTGTTGTGGCAGATTTATGAGATACCTTCATCATCAAGAAAAAGGTATGAGCACATTCTTCCATAGTTGATTTGATTGATTGGTTTTCAAGAAAATAAGTTTGGAGTGAAAAGGACTTGATTATGATTTACTATTGAGAGTGTTGAGATAATACTTCAAGGTTTTATGGAATAAAGGATTGTTTTATAAGCATTGTTGTTGAAGCTATTGGTTGTGTAAATAACTTGAACTAGGATTTGAGTATCATTGTTGTTGAAGTGAGTTGTTGAGTGAAGAATTTGAACTAGGGTTTGAGTATCATTATTATGTGGGGGGTTTTTTAAAAAGATTGTTTGGACGTTTTGTTGAAGTGAGTTGTTGAGTGAAGAACTTGAACTAGGGTTTGCAAATATCATGAGTATCATTGTTATGTGAGATTTGTTGTTGAGTATTGTTGGAAATATTTTGAGTTGATTTTTATATGCTTGGACTAGGGTTTGTGAGCAAGGGTTGTTTCATTGAGTGATTGGTTGAGTAGAGTTGGTTGAGCCTAGTCAAGTGGATGTGTGAAGTGATTGTTAAAGTTCCATAAAACAAACTATTCTATATTCTGATTTGAGTTGAGAAAGTAATTGAGCATTGTGATTAGTATAAAACATATTGAGTCTCTAACAATTCTCTTTTTGTTTCTATGAGATTGGACAAGTTCTGTGTGGACTTGTTGAACAGATTGAACAAGTTCTATGTGGACTTGTTGAGCATATTTGAGCAAGTTTTGTGTGGACTTGTTGAGCATATTGGACAAGTTGTGTGTGGACTTGTTGAGTAGATTTAAGCAAGTTGTGTGGACTTGTTGAGCAGATTGGACAAGTTCTACATGGACTTGTTGAGCAGATTTGAGCAAGTTTTGTGTGGACTTATTGAGCAGATTTAAGCAAGTTTTGTGTGGACTTGTTGAGCAATATTTGAGGATATATTTGTACGAGACCAGATATAGATATTGAGCATATTTGTGGTAGATCGAAGGATTGTGTTTAGTGTATATTTGAGATAGAGCTTTGGAGGTGATAGAGTAGAGAGGACAATAGTCTCCAATGGATAGAGATCCATTAGCCAGGGCATTGAGGACATGTCTTCTGAGTGGGGAAAAAAGTCTTAAGTGGAGAGAGATCCATAACCCAATGCAGTGGAGGTAGTAGTCTTCCATAGGATCACCATCTAGTGTAGAGGAGAAGGAGTTATCCTATTGGATTGAGATCCATGAACCTTATTTAGGGGATTGGTGTCTCCTTTGGACAAAGGTCCATAAACATTGTAATAGGGAAAGGATTCCCAAGAGATTGATTAAGAAGATTTTAGTGAAATATTTTCTCCGTGGAGTAGACTAAATTGGGTGAACCATATAAATTAGATAAGTTCATCAAATAAATTAGATAAGTTCATCAAGATACAAAAGCCTACATCAAGTAAAACAAGTCTTGGATTTGGATAGGATCAAAAGAAATGGGAAGGAGAGTCAACCTCAAGTTTTGGAGGAGAAGAAACTTCAAATGAAGATATTTTAGAAGAAAGTGTAAAAGAGAGTGAGACATGAGGATGAGTTGTACAATAGAGAGTTCAACAAGAACATGAACAATGCACAAAGAATATACAAATGGAATAAAAATCAGAATAGGTCAAGAGAGACTAGGAGACCAATGAGGTCAAGGCAAGGAGGCTTCAATGGAATATTTTTTTCATGTCACAGGTTTGGGCACATGGCTTCATAGTCCAATACATTGGAAAGACATGAATATGGGAACAAATAGCTTTTCCATGGGTATTTCTACTCATGTAATTAGTTTGGTCACAAGGCAATGAATTGCAAGGTTCATGAAAGAAGAAGGTATGGCTTCACTAGGAGAAATCCTAATATATTTGCACCTCTAAGGAATAATAACATTAAGTGTTATAAGTGCAATAATGATGGTCACAGAGCAAAGTGTTGTAGAGCATACATTCCATAATCAAGCATGAATAGGAACAGGAGCAGGAATAGGAACATGGATATGAACAAGAACATGAATATGGATATTAACAGGAATAGGAACATGGATAGGAATATGAACAAGCATAGGGATAGGAATGTAGACATGGATAGGAACATGGACATGGAAAGAAACATTCAAAGTAATCAGAAGGATCAAATAATAAGGAAAGAGGATAAAGGTAAAGAATAGTGCTTTCTGGGAGTAGAAATATTCCCACCCCAGAATTAACCACCTCAAGAGAATGTGGGGGAGGGGCTAAGCTAAGAGGCTCATTCTTAGCCCCAATCCCCAAAACTAAACCTTTTCCATTTATGTCAAAATGGGAGATATTTGAGTAAGGGGGAGAGATTTGCTATTTGAGAGAGCATTGAGCCAGGAGGAGCAATGTCCCAGGGGGAGCAAAACAAAGGAAAAGCCAAGTTTTCAGTAAAAAGAAGTTGGGTTTCCATCAATGACAAAGGGGGAGATTGTTGGACATTTTGAGTCATTAAGTCAAGTTGTCATTGATGACAAGGAATTCGTCAAGAAATAAAGTTGTCATTAATATCCAGGAAGAAGCTTCTAATAATGTCAAAAGGGCTCCATAATACAATACAAAGGTTAAAGGCAAGGTTAAAGGCAAAAGGGCTCCATAATATTTTTAATATTATGTGGAAGCATAAGTTAGAAGGTTTTTCATAAAAACCCAAGAAAGTTTATTGCAAAGCTAAAGGAAGGTTTAATATTTATTTGATAAAATATTTAAATTCAAAATGAATTTAAATTTTATACATAAATATTATTTATACCAAGATGCAAAATGAAAGATGGCCTAAAGAAAACCAAGGATTTTAATGAAGTAATTTATAAAATTTAAATTCAAATGAATTTAAATGTTTTATAAATTAATAAGGTCAAAGGGATAAACAAGCGTCAACATCTAATACATTGGAGGAAATTTGAGTGCCGACACTTTGCATAAAGGAGGAAAACCATTATAAATACCAATGCCTAAAAAGCATTAAAACTTACCCTTTTGCTCGATTAATGTATGTGTGCAATTGTGTTGAATCGTGTGGAATATGCAAAGTGATTAATGTGTTTAGCACCAATGAGTAACATTTAAGACGAACAACGTCAATTGACTAAGCGCAAATTGGGCAGCATGGCCTAGTGGCAAAGAGGACTGAGTTAGAGTGTTGAGCACCAGGAGACATGTGTTTGAAATGCAGTGGCAACATTTTGGTGGTTGCATTGGTGTTGTAGAGAACCAAAGGAGAGGTGCACGTTTCATGCTAAGTAATGCAGGGAGTTTTTGGAGCACATGGTGCCCTATTCTCCCCAAGAGAGCACCTAGCTCATGTGGCGGTTGGAGCTGCAACTAGGGCACTAGTTGAGGAAGTGTCATGAGTTTGAATCCCTTCCAAGGAAAAGGTATTAATTTTTGTGTGTAATATTTTATGTGCCTAAGGTTTGACATGAGGTCTTAGGGAGATAAAAGGGTTGCTTAAATTTTTTATATTGATTATTATTTTTGGTGTATTTTAGGAATAAGGATTTAGCTTTATTTTGAATAAAGTATTTGTCACATTGATTTGTTGAGGATTTAAAGGATAAAAAGGGATTTCTTGCATAGAGTTATTTTTGAGAAAGAAGATTGCATTAACATTATTCTTGTCATTGATTATTATTATCATTGGGATATTATAAGGTGTATTTGGTGAATTAATTTTTTTTTAAAGGTTGAAGAATGTTTCCTTAAATATGGAGTGATAAGGTATATATGTTTTGATATTTACATTGTAATTTTTGAGGGATTTTATCCTATTATAACTTCTTGAGCTTGACAAAAGAGTGTTTTTGTTGTGGCAGATTTATGAGATCCCTTCATCATCAAGAAAAAGGTATGAGCACATTCTTCCATTGTTGAGTTGATTGATTGGTTTTCTAGAAAATAAGTTTGGAGTGAAAATGACTTGATTAGGATTTCCTATTGAGAGTGTTGAGATAATACTTCAAGGTTTTATGGAATAAAGGATTGTTTTATAAGCATTGTTGTTGAAGCTATTGGTTGTGTAAAGAACTTGAACTAGGGTTTGAGTATCATTGTAGAGTTCAATATCATGAACTCCCTTATGCACTCCACTGGAATTCCTCCTGTCCATTGTAATGATCACCTTATTTAGGAACCCTCTGAGGGAGGAGAATACACATTCAAGTCTGCCTACCATATTCTACTCAAGACTGAGGATATTTTATTACCCTGAAACCTAGTTTGGATCAAATCCCTCATTCCTAAGGTGTCTTTTTTTCTTGGATCACCATTTAGGAAAGTATCCTCATCATTGATAATATGATAAATAAATGTCTTACCATTCCTAATAGGTGCTCTCTCTATTTAACTACTTGGGAATCCTCCCCTCACATCTTCCTCCACTATCCCTACTCCTTATCAATCCTCGAATCCATTTTTCAAAGCTTCCATATATCCTAGGCTAGACCCTATGCTCTAGTCGATCTCTTCCTCTAATGGCCTAATCCTTTTCACAATCCTTGCCTCAAGTTCCTTTGGAAAACCTGTATCCACCATTTTCTTTGGAAAGTGTGGCTTGAAAGGAACCACAAAATATTCTCCCAATGCCCCTCTCTTTTGGAGCTATTTTTTAAAAAAATTCTAGCTTATGCC
The DNA here is from genome assembly GCA_028583015.1 of Wollemia nobilis. Taxonomy (NCBI): domain Eukaryota; kingdom Viridiplantae; phylum Streptophyta; class Pinopsida; order Araucariales; family Araucariaceae; genus Wollemia; species Wollemia nobilis. Next base: position 51,280 of record JAQPPZ010016460.1, read on the forward strand.
AAGGAAAACACAACCCTCATTCCCCCTTCCCCTTGCCGTACTTCTAGATCAGATACCACCTTAGGAATATCCTTCAAATTTTCCTTGGAGTATTTCCATCCTTCAGTAAACCTTAGAATTGAGTCTAAATGGATTCCTTCACCTATAGGTTGGTTCAAGTTTAATTTTGAAGGAGCTTCAAAAGGGAAACCTCGAAAAGTGGGAGCGGGAGGTATTCTTGGAAATCATCATGAAGAAGTCATCCTTGCATTTGCTGAAGGGCTAGGATTCCAAATCAATCATGTTGTTGAGGCCAAAAGCATGTGGAGAGGCCTATCCCTTGCCAAAAACTTTCCCAACTAATTAATTGTTGAAGGAGACTCCATGAACATAATAATCTATCTCAAAAGCAATAGCAATCCATCCTAGAGGGTCAAATACTACATTGAGGATGCCAAGAGTTTAATCCTCGATATGGAGGAAGTAATTTTCCAACATGTTTTTAGAGAATCCAATGGGACTACAGATAGTCTGGAGAACTTTGTAGTGCATGCGACCAACCTTCTTACGTGGATATATGACATCCCAAATGATATTGTACCATTGTGGATCAAGAAAAACCTCAGGTTGACAATCCTGATGATCATTCCCATTAGGATGAGTCGGCTCTGTATTCTCATCCTTCAATAGTGGAGCTTCTTCAGTTTCCTCATTCTCTATGAGTGACCCAACTCTAGCACCATCGCTAGCAAAGTCTCCACGTGGACTGGCAATAGTCCCCAAAAATTCAACATGTAGATAGAATCCTACCACAATAAGGTCATGCCTGGTTGGACCGAGTTTTTGAAAAGGAGCATATTTTTTTTTTAATTATATAGAATTTTTCTATCATGTGCAATGATATGGGTGGTATTTCAAATTCCAACAATGAGATGATTCACAAAGACATCCTTTCAAAGAACCTCATTTGTTTTGTGACTCAACACTGCACCAAAATTGGACCCATAAATAGGTAGTTTCAAGATAAGAAAAATCAGGAGGTCACTATTTTCAATGGTTAGTTTCCCTATGGCAACCTCATTTAGACATGGCTCTTCCTCATGATATGGGGGAAGGTTTCTTTTATCTATTTTGTGCTCCAATGTTTGAAGCACATCAACCCAGGGATTATTGATCATACCAGTGTTGATTGTCATCATGCTAGAATTAGCAGCCCATTGGCCAGTCAATGCAAAGGATAAAGGATGATTTCCATCCAAAAAACTTGGGGACTTGGTTGTCCTCTTAGGAACTTGTCCTACCTGAGAAATGATCACAAAAATAGTAAAAATAATCCAAAGGCCATCATGCCAACCCCAAAGTGCCTTGAAGACCTCAATAATGACATGTCTTGGATTGTGAGGTGATTTATGTGGGTTTTTGCCCATAAATCCATCTCAAGTAGCCCAATTCTCCCCATAGCCTATGTTTTAGATTACTCTCTTCTGCTTTTCTTTCCTCCTCCTTCTTGGTGCAGAGTGTCACCCTCCCTTGTGATTGTTTCCTTCCCCATCCCAACTCCCCTGCCCATCATGAGCTTCGCTGAGCCCTGCAAGTTTAAATGCGATATTTTGGCTGAGAGGATCCTAACTGAAAGGAACTTTTTTCATTTTATCCATATTTTCATCGATGATGAACTCGACATTACCATGGATTTCCTAGAGTCATGGGAGAACAGAACCGTCACAGTGAGAGTGAGAATTTTTTGTGTTTATGCCAACCTATTAATATCTGGTAAGCCAGTGAAGGACTGCTTAATTCATCGAGAGAAGTATAATTGGGAGGTCAAATTGAAGGAATTCAAATACAATGATAGAATTTTCAATGGATCAAAGTATAAAATCTACTAGAAGGACCTCCTCACACCCTAGAGTGATGTAATGAAACCCATCATGGAATTCATTACATTCGATGACCCTAAAAAAGTCATCTGCAGCTTCCATTTAGCCTTCATCAATCACTTTCGAGATGTAAATCCTATTAAAATTCTCCAGTTCCTCATAAAATCCATGAACTACTCCATCACTTCCTACATAAAAAATAAAGGCATGGACCTCCCATCCCACCAGGGTTTGTTCAAAGTCATTTACTACCACATTCTAGCCCATAGCCCTCAAGCCCAACCAATCAAACCTAGCCCTGCTCTAAAATCCATTGGGCCTCCTACCCACTTATCCCTCGTTGAAAAGAATATAAAGTACATTGAAGCGGTTCGTGAGCTAAAATCCAATAAAAATATTAAATTCGACATTCCTAAAGGGTTTGTTAGGAATTCAGCCCGTCTCCAATATCAGTCAACAAAATGAGGAAAAAAGGTGATAGATATTAAGGAAAATGATGAGGAAGGGGAATATGAAGTGAGGCAGCTGAAATAATTCATCATTTCCACAATGACTAATATGATGAACGTGATGGTTAACTCTATCATTGACCTTAGGGAAGCCCTCCATGTACTTTTATTTGGTGCACATATAGGGCAAGAGACTAAAGGTTGCTCTTAATAAGAGTACATGGTGGCTATTAAGGAGGAGCCCAGGGATCCTCCGAAGGATGTGACTAAGGATGATGATGAAGAAGACACTGAGGAATTATTTCCTTAGAAGTACCTTTTTTGTCCTATGGCTGCCCTACATGGAGCTTGTTCTATTTTTTTGAAACCTGTTATGTTAAGGTAGATTCCCCTTCCTTTCCTCTCTATTTTTGGTCGAGTCTGAGCCTTCTATTCTTTCCTCTTGTTGTTCTAGGCTTGGGGTTGCGTCCCCTGTTGTTTTTGCTTACAACTACCAGTGCTACTTTTGTACTAAGGTTTTGGGATCCTTAAAAACCATTTTGTAATGAAATTTTTTAATTTACCAAAAAAAAGTAGAATAAGTAAGTAAAATAAGGGCATCCTCCATACTTTGGATCAATAATAATCCATCCTCATCAATTTCTCTTCAATACATCCATTGATACATGTTACTTTTTTCCACCTTTGTTGTATATTGATAAAAATAAGTTTTGACTACTGAAGAATTGAGGTATATGTAACATGCCCTATACTTATATCCTTTTAATTAGATGATAATTGAAATGATTTTTTTTGTTATTCATTTGTTTATAGTAACTTTTTGTTGGCATTTTTGCCACACTACAGTCAGAAGTCAGAAAAGGTAAAAATCGAGAAGCAACCATTTTTAGGAAATCAGCCTAAATGGACACCTATGGACTTTAAAATTTACCCAAAGGAGGGGAATGGAAAAATTAGGCTTATGGTCAAATAATCACCCCAATAACCTGAACGGTTTGAGAGATATTAAAGTTTTCATCTTGAGAAATTTCTCTAGCACAACTTAAAAATACAATTTGAAGACTTTAGAGGCCCCATAGAGGGATGAAAACTAGATGAAATAGATGTCCCATCACCACTATCACTGTAGATCTCTTCCCAAGCTTTCCAATGATATATTACAATAGAAAATCGAGTCAACATATCAAAAGTTATGGCTCCGGTAAGCTGCACCACCAAAATTCCATTTTCGGGCACTTTTTTGGAGAAAATCATTTTCGAGGAGAAAATCATTTTCGGGGTGAATTGCTATTTTAATTAATTTTAGGGTGAAAATGATGGATGAGGAACTGGTCAAGGTCATGAAAATCATTTTCATCCCTCTTGAGGGTGAATTTCTAAATGAAGACATTTCGGAGCAAAAATCAAGCAAAACGTGTGCCTTGTGAAGTCAAAGTCAAATTTACCCTAGAGGAGGGGTAAAAATCCCTTTCATCCTTCTTTGGGGTGAAATCCAAGTTGAGGATATTTTTTGGGGTAAAAATAATAAAGTGACATCATCCAGGTGAAGGTTACTTCAATCAAAGTCAAAGTAAATTCAATGAAGGCACCTGCCAATGTAATTTCACCTCGTTTTGGGTAGAAACTGTAATTTCACCCAGGTTGGAGTGAAAGTCCCAAAATAGCATCTTTAAGTTCTAGTAAAATTCAAAGTTACCCCTAGGGTAGGGTGAAAATAATTTTCACCCCTCTTGAGGGCAAAATCAATCATTTTTGCCCATTTTTCTTGCAAAAGTTGTTTTCATTTCATTTTTGTGCAAAGTTCTCTAGTTGATGGCGAAATTACTCAGGTGAAGGGCGAAAGCATGATGACGTGTGAAAACACAAAATTTTCCTGGGTGAACTTAATTATTGCCCCCTCCCTTCAACAAAGTTTTCTTTTGAAGGTGTCACTATGCTAATATTTTTTCAGGAAAGATCAAATATTGGTGGAATTTAATTCTTGAAGTAGTGTGATTGATATTTCCATAATTTTGGTTCAAGAAATACCGATATTGAATGCTACGTCCTAGATTCTAGTGTGATACTATTTATTTTTGAGGTGCCCTCCACTAATATTACCCTTTTTTAAGACAAATTTAATTCTCATTGGGTCTCTCTTGACGAAGAGAAGATTCTGAGGCGTAAATTGATGAAATGGTTTCCATAATTAAATATACAAGCTCCTGATTGCCATGTGATATTGTGGATTTTAGATGCACCTACATTTAGAATATTTTTCCTATTGTCCATATCTACTAATTTCCCAGGCGCACTACATAAAAATAGGATCATTGCTTCCTAAATAATGTTCTGATTCAAGCATTGTCGTTATCGAGGAGATAATTTCTCTAGATGGTCTTTGACTAGCTAGCATTTTGTTTTTATTTGCATTTAATTTTAGAGGTGAAATCCTTTGTACATACAAAGCATTTTGATGTAATGAAGGAGGATAGACACTATGCAGAAAATCACTTTACATTTTCTACATAAATAGAAAGATAGTTAGCTTCTGGTTCCTTGAGTAGTATTGTGTTTGATCTCTTTCTGCTTGGAATTTATGATTATGTCCATGTCCATTATTTGCTAATTTTAAATTATGCATCTAGATTTAACTACTGCTTGTGAGGGAGTGAATACTGGAATGTTGTCTTGGAGGTTATCTTGGCAAACTATGAATGGTTCTTGTGTCTTGCTTTCTGTTATATGCTAACTAATACTTACTGTGAATTTTTACTGTTATTTTATCCCCACCTTTCATATTTGGCTTATAGCCATATTTCCCATTCCTTTCTATTATTTCTCATCTCTTTCCTACTACCCTAAGCTTTAAACTAATCATTAGTTTTAGTATAAGAACTAGACCTCTCTATAGATTGGCCCAAAGGACATCTCTTTTCTTCAGCCTTTTAATTTTGGTCGTGTCTAGGGTGCACAAATAATAATTTTGTACTTAGGAAGATTCATGACCAACAATTTTTGGCATGCCTAATGGGATGGACATTCTCTGTATTTTAAGGGATCCTAAGTTTGGTGAATCTTTGGATTGCATTCATCTGGTAAAATCACCTGGAAAATCTGTTGAGCTGAAGATCCAGATCTCATGACCGATGGATGTCTTCTATGCTGAAAGAAGATACCTCAAAGAAATCAAGGTTTGGTGAGCAGCCTTGACCTCAGAAGTGGAGAAATAATGTTCACCTAGCGACTCTGACTCAGTGGTAAGGATTGTGATCTCTAAGGACCACTGCTATAATGGCACAGGTATGCTATCCTAGCTAGGATGATCCTGGCCCTTTGAATCTCCAAAGTCGACATGATATTCCCAAAAATACCCTAAAGACCCTAAAAAAATACAATGGCACTGAGGGAATAGCCCAAGAGCACATTGAAGATGTTGTTCTAGAGATCATCCATGGCATAACCTATGAATATGTCATGATCAGACTTCTAGTCCTGTCTCTGGAGGGAAAGGCACTGTAGTGGTACTGTTGGTCAAAATAACCACATCAAGGGAAATAAGGAGTAATCTTCTCAAGATTTTGCTAAGTGTAGAGAAAATTCATGATGGTGCAACATTTTGAAGGCTAAGGGTAGAACTAAGGCAAAACGTCATGATGCCATGAAATTTTGAAGTCCAAGGGCAGAACTAAGGTATAAAGTCATGATGGCATGATATTTTGAAGGCTGAGGGTAGAACTAATGTGGAAAGTCATGATGGCGTGACATTTTGAAGGTCTAGGCCAGAACTAAGGAAAAAAGTCACAAATAGGTGAAATTTTGAAGGTCAAGGACAAAACTAAGATGGAAAGTCATGATTGCATGAATTTTTGAAGGCCAAGGGTAGAACTAAGGTGGAAAGTTGTGATGGCACAACATTTTGAAGGTCGGGGGTAGAACTAAGGTAGAAAGTCATGATGGCATGGCATTTGAAGGCCAAGGGTAGAACTAAGGTAGAAATTCATGATGACATGACATTTTGAAGGTTGAGGGTAGAAGTAATGTGGAAAGCTACGATGGTGCAAAATTTTGAAGGCCAAGGGTAGAACTAAGGAGGAAAGTCATGATGGTGCAACATTTTTAAGGCTGAGGGTAGAACTAATATAGAAATTCATGATGGTGCAACATTTTTAAGGCTAAGGGTAGAACTAAGGCAGATGGCACAAAATTTTGAATGCCAAGAGCAGAACTAAGGTGGAAAGTCATGACAGTGCAACATTTTGAAGGTCGAGGGCAAAACTAAGGTGGAAATTTGTGATGGTGCAACATTTTGAAGGTTGAGGGTAGAACTAAGGTGGAAAGTTGTGATGGTGCAACATTTTGAAGGTTGAGGGTAGAACTAAGGTGGAAAGTCATGATGACGTGAAATTTTGAAGGTTGAAGGTATAACTAAGGTGGAAAGTCGTGATGGCATGATATTTTGAAGATCAAGGGCAGAAATAAGGTGGAAAATTGTGATGGTGTGATATTTTGAAGGCCAGGTGGACCACGATGTCTCTAAATAGGTTAAAGAAGATTACCATAACAAGAAGATCTCAACTACTTCTAGTTGAAGGCTCCATGCTCTCTTAACTATTTCTTTACTAGAATGAGCCTACGGGCATAATGTTGTAACAAATTTTAGTTTTTCTATTATGTAAAACTCTTATATATAGAATGAGCGACCCAAAAAAATGTATGGCTCTTAGGTGTTTACAATGCTATGTACACAAACTTTTGAAATCTTAATAAAATATCATCCATTCTAGTTTCTGGCTTACTAGTGTTATAAATCAAGTATATATGTATTGTTAATTGCCATATAAATCTAGATTGAATGTAACCTGCATCAATTCTTACTCTGAATTCCTGCAATAAAGTTCTACTAGATCTGAAATTAACTTTATAGATAAGCTTGCACTTAAATAGATTTCTACCAGAATTTTAGTTTCTCTATTTTGGTGGTTCAGTTTTATGCTTCTCTATAAAAGGTTGTAATAAGTTGCTTTGTTGTTATATAATCTGCACCCTTTAATCAACTCCAACAGTAGTTATATTTCCCTCTCTTTATGCATTTCCTTATCTCTCTATTTTACTAAAAGAAGTAAGGAACCAACCTCCTTTGGATATCGAACTAGGTAAACTTTGTGTTAACCTAGTCTTTCAATGTTGGAAAAGTCTTGGGTGAAAACGTAACCAAAGGTAGATTTTGCTCCAATAGTTTTTGGCATGTCCGATGGGACCCAATCCCATGTAGTATATAGATCAAATTTCTGGTGAATACCTTTGACCTGTTAGTTTCTTATAAATCACCTAGCAACTCCAACCTAGAAAGGAACCCTATGAAAGCCTTTATTTGAATTTTGGTTATATATCGTATTTTATGATAACCATATCTAAAGCAAAAAATTCAAAATAACCCATCAATTTCTTTAAACTACACCTTGGTAGCCTCAGAGCTAATCATGTTTTAGTTGATATAACATCCTCTTCATATACTACTAACATAGGATACATGAATCTTCCCCCTGTTGCCTTCCCTAGTGCTACCACTAGTGGAACCTTAACTTTGGCTGCCCACATACCTGTAAGATCTGGTAGAACTATAATCACAATGGCTATAAATTAGTCGATTTTGCCTTACACCTTTTGGTATCACACATGCCCTTTGAATCTAGAAGCTCAACATCTGATTCCAGTAGCGGCCTTGAAAGCTCTACCCTAGTATGATGGTATTGGAAATATGACTTTCGAACATTGTCAATACATAGCCGCACTAGCTCCAATACATAATATTACTGAAGAAGTTATGATAAGATTTTTGATCATTTCCTTAAAAGGGAAAATGCTCTATTGGTATAGATTCCTTGACAACCAAACTATAACTACTTGGGTCCATCTTGCTGGTAAACTAGTAGAAGAATTCAATGAGCATGTAGACCCGTTATCCCTACAAAATTAGTTTATTGTTACCCAAAAACACCTGTAATAGGAGATCATCAACTTCAACATCAGGTTCATTTGAACATGGTAGAGAGTACCTGACGGGCTATGATCCAATAATGAGTAATCAATGTATTACTATATCAGAGCTTTCAACTCAAATATAAGCATGGCCATCAGGTAGTCCCAAGTGTTTACCTTCCCTGATATTTACCAAGAATCACAAAAAGCAGAGGGAGATCTGATCACTATTGAGAGGTTCCCAGCAAAAATGATAATGCCAACTTTCCCATATCTACCTCAAGCATCTATTAGTACTTTCCCAAGTCCTTATTTAACTTCTAGCACTAGTCTCCCAAATGGATTGGAGAACCTAATATTCCAATCATACAAGCACCCCCTGCCCCTCCAATGCTTCCTACTGTTCCTGCACTCCCTATAGAAATAGTTCCATAAACCCCAGATCTTCAACTCATAGTTCTTCAAGATCTACAAGCATCTATCAAAAATTTGGTAAACAAATTCACTTCAATGGAAATAAGAGAAGCAGAAAGAAATTTCCAACCAAGAAGGTTCCCACAAGTGACAAAATATCTAGCCTCTACTATTAATAAAAGCTATGAAAAATCTAACACGATTTATGCCAATGAAGAAGGTGAACCTAGTAACATTTAAACAAAGTGAAAATTTTGGTGCTCCATGTGTAATAACCCCCATGGTGAAACTTCTTGCATGATTCATCAACACCATATTCAGAATATAGCTATCGAAAATGCTGAGAGAACCCTCAAAGACCAGGTAAATATGATTCGAGAAGAGAATCAAAATTTCATGGTGCCTTTTGTTGAACAAGTAGCTATCCTTACCATATCAAGAAATAAAGCCTTACAAGTTGATCCCCAAGAGCTCAACTTCCTAAAGGTACCTTCACCTATAAGGAAACCTATTGAGAAAATGACCTCTCATGAAAAATCTCCCTTGAGTTCAAGCCAGAGAGATGTAGAAACTCATAAGGAAGCACCTCGATAGAAATAAATAGAAACATAGGAACAAGCTAGGGATAAAATGAGACACCCCTCACTGAATAAGCATCAAAGGATTAACGCTACTCAGGGGTACATAAATAAGTATGATGCAATAGTGAAGGAGAAAAGTGTTGAACCCCTTCCTTTTAACATAGTCGAGAAAATGAAGAAAACCCCCTCCAAGGAAACTATGTATGAAGCTTTGTAGCTTCTAGGATAGATTGACATGTTGCAAGAATCCTTGAGGTCTATGAAGAATAATAATAAGACCCCAACTCAAATGGATTCAGCACAAGCTAGTCTAACATCCACTTTAGGAAAAAATAGACCTCGTCCTTTTTATCTATCTCTCTAGATGGAAGTATGGGTAGTTCACAACTATATGATAGAATCTAGAGCTGTAACCACTTTGATGCCCAAAACAATATGTGACATCATGGGAATGGAATATACAAGGAGAAGCCCTAGTGTCTTACAATTAGATGAAACCCCTGTGAAAATAGTAGGATTAATTAAAGACATTCCAATAGTTCTCCATAGACTACCTCAGCTCACAACTATACAAGAAGTAGTGGTAATATATTTAGAGCCTTATTTCAGTATGTGCCTCTCCAAGGAGTTCAATTCCAATATAGGAGGATATTTTTTGTTAGATTTATTGCATCTAGAAATTCCATTCAAGGAAAAAAGGGTGAAAATATTTAATGAGAAGCCTTCAAATTTTCATATCGGAAGACTTAAAGAGGAAGGTAAACAATCCACCACTATGAACATGATGACAAAGGAAATAGAGGACATGAACTTGATTGAAGAAGCTCTAAATTTATTATAGGAGGAAGACCATTTCTCTCTTAGGAATTCAATGCCATGATCGATACTAACATTAGGAGTTACACAATTCTAAAACCTAAGAAACGTGATCCTATTTCTCCCCCTATGGTTAACCAACCTATTGATCAACTGTGGAATCTTTTCTTTAATGGTGTCATATGCAAAAATGGATTTGGTGTAAGCATTTTTCTAATCTCCCCAATAGGCAAATAGAAAGTCTTCTCTTATAGGTTAACTTGGAGTTGTACTAATAACACAACAGAGTATGAAGCACGTTGCTTAGGCCTCAAGAAATATAAAAATATGGGTATCAAGCAACTACAGATCTTCAAATACTATGAACTTATAGTGAAATAGGTAACTAAGAAATGTGTAAGCAAGCATCATTACCTTAAGGCTTACAGAAATAATGTTTGGGACTTGCTAGAATATTTTGAGTCCTTGAATATCAAGGTAATTCCAAGAGAGAAAAATACTCATGTAGACTTGTTGACTTCAGTAGGGGTGAATTTCTACCCTATCAACAACGTCATCCAAAAGTAAAAAATAGTTAGGCTAATCTATAGGCCTTATGTGCTAGATAGGTATGCCTTCTGGAAAATTTTTGAGAATGACAGACAAATAGTGGACTTCCTCATCCATGAGATGAACTGCTCTAGCAACAAGACAACCAAATATGAGGAGGATGTAAGTATGATCTAGTTAAAAAACAAACACATCCCAAAAGTTTTGGTCACCCTGGAAAGCCTATTTTATAACAATGATAGGTCAACTAGCCACAAAATAAAAGTTTAAAAGAACTGATACAAAGAAGCTTAAATGGGACCTGATAAAGCCATCAAAGTAGGAGTGAACACTATGGAAGTAGAACTAGACGAGAGTGGGGAATTATGCAAAGAGTTTCCAGACATCATTGCTTGGACTTATGGTGACCTAAATGTCTACTCCTAAGAAATGATCCAACATACTGTCAAACTTGAGGAAGGTGCAAAGCCATTTTGACAAAAGCAACGACTAGTAAATCCTAAAATCAAAGCTTTAATGAAGCAAGAGCTATTAAAATTACTTGAAGCTAAAATTATTTACCCAATCAAGCATTTGAATTGGATCACTAACCTAGTCTTAATTAGAAACAATGGAGATAACTGGTTTTACATTGACTTTCACAATTTGAATAAAGCTTCTCTTAAAGACCATTATCCCCTCCCGTAGATCAACCAAATATTACACATAGTAGCGGGAGCAGAAAGGTTCTCACTCCTAGATAGCTTCTCGAAATACAATAAAGTATGGGTCAAGTATGAAGATCAATTCAAGACCACATTCACAACCAAGTGGGGATTGTTTGCTTACAATAGAATGCCCTTTGGGTTATCCAATGCCAGAGCAACGTTTTAAAGAGCTATGGATGTAGCATTCGAAGAACTTGTCAATAAAATAATAGTGATATATCTATATGATATAACAATTTTCTCTCACTGAAAAGAGGATCACATTGGACACCTCAGGAGTGTGTTCAAAAAATACAAAGAATTTGGCATCTCCATAAATCCCAAGAAATCTATATTCACTGTGGAGGAAGGACTTTTTACTCGGCCATGTTGTTTCAAAGTTCGATCTAGCTATAGACCCTAACAGGGTGACAACAATGTTAGAAATCCCCCTCCCCCCTAACAAAAAATGCTTGCAGTCATTATTCGACAAAATAAACTTTGTGTGCAAATTCATAGCTAATTTTGTGCAAATTGTCAAACCCATGATCGAGTTGTTGAAGAAATATGTCAAGTTCAAGTGGATATATGTAAGGAAATAGGCCTTCCAGTAGATCAAGGAACAAATAGATCAAGCCCCCATATTGGTAAATCTAGACTACTCCATGGAGTAAAGAATGAAAACTTTATCCTTGTCCCATAGCATGCCTCTTTATAATAGAGAGCTTCATCCTATATGTTGTAGGAGAACAAGAAAGCTACACCATAGTACTCACACAGAGAGAGGTTGATAATGAAGAAATACCCATAGCTTTTTTGAGTCAAACTATGCAAGAACATGAAGAGAAGTATAACTTCATTGAAAAATAGATCTATACAATAATGAAGTCTTTGAAAAATTTAGGTATTTCCTCTCACAATGTAGGACTATAGTATATGCAGTTCACCCCAACGTTAGAAAATTTATCATACAGGGGGAACTCAATGATAAAAAAGTAGGTTGGGTGATGAAGATACAAGAATAAATATAGAGACACACCCAACCAACCTGGTAAGAGGTAGAGCACTATGTAAAGAGCTATCCAAGCAAGCTTCATCAGAATACATGGCTTTCCATACTCAAGAAGCAGCTTCAGATGATGATCAACCTTCAAAACTCCTTGACTGGGTAGATGAATTAATTAGGTACTTCCAAACTAGAAAATGCTAGTAAGCTTGAATGCTTCACAAAGAAGAAGGTACAAGATCTAGGATTTGAAATACACTCTACTATCTAAGGGGTTGTACAAAAAAAATTTGGATGGAGTGTTTCTTCGATACATAAACAAAAATCAGAAACAAAAGATATTGGAGAAATTCTATGATGGCTCATCTGAAGGACACTATTTTGGAAGGACCACTACCTTAAAAATCATCAGAATTGGATGCTACTTGGAAACTATCTTTGCAGACACCTTCAGAATAACAAGAAACTATGAGGAATGCAAGAGATATGTCAGGAGAAATAGGAATACTTTGATGTCTCGAAATTCCATTCAAGTTGAAGTCCATAAACACATCTTCCTACTCTTTGGTCTACAAAAAAGTAGTTCTTCCAATACATAGAGATCCCAGCTCTAAAATTACTCAATCAGACCAGCACAGAGGAAGAAGAACCAATGGATAACAAGTTGATCCAAATATTGTAGTTAGAGAAACAAAAGGATAAAGCCTACAACCACTATCAAAAACATGTGGTCACCACAATGATTCAACAAAAAGGCCACTCTAAAAAAATTCAAGGTGGGAGACTTGGTCCTAATATGGAATGAAAATAGGTCAAAACCTGAAAATCATGATAAATTCGATGCATTATGGGAAGGTTATTTTGAGGTAATAGAGGAAAAACAACAAAACTCCTTCCAGTTGAGAAACGAATAGGGCCATGTTCAACCTATCCCCATCAACGACTTCCATCTAAAGTTGTACTATAAGTAAAATGTTCCTCTACCTTGTATGTATTTTTATGTAAATATGTATTCTTTCAAAAATAAAGCTCTAAGGAAAATATCGCGATGGTGTGACTTTTTGGCACTCAAAGGGCCCTTCAATGTAAATTTTCATGATTTCATGAATTTTTGGCAGTCGATGGCCACTCCAAGGAAGAATGTCATGGTGGCATGAATATTATGTGCTCAAAGGCCCCTTCAATGTAAATTGTCATGATTTCATGACTTTTTGGTAGCCGATGGTCACTCCAAGGAAATATGTCACGATGGTGTGACTTTTTGAAACTCAAAGGCCACCTTAGAGTAGCCGGGAAATTTTGGCAGGAAGAGCAGTTTTCTCGACATTATAAAAAATTCCCACTTTTTAAGGTACCACCATACCCATTTATTGGTCTAGAGTAGAGGTGACACAAATTAATTGGCCCAGGATAGTAGTGGAGTAATATCATTGGCCTAAAGTGAAATGGTAATACATGGTAGTTAGCTTCTTGAAGAGGCACATAAATTAAGGCATCCAACAATGTTTGAAAATAATATTGGGGTGTGTGCCACCAATCGTAGTTATTGCATGTCACCTTGGCATGTGCATGCACAGCCGGTTATATCACAAATATTTTTTCATCACCCTTTCATATTCTACATTGTTTCCCTTATGCTCATTGTGGTCCCTGTTCTCTCAAAAATCTTTGCAACACTCTGATAAGTACAAAAAACTGGTTTTAACTACCAAAACACATAATACAACCATGATGGCCACACCTCCAACTACTAATTCAAAAGAGAAACAAACATTATCCAAAAAGGGAAGTAGTTTTGTGAACCTTTATAGCCACATCATTGATACAAAGTTGACATGGAATGGATAAAAAAGGAATTCAAAAGGATATAGCAGCCAAGATCACCACAAAAATCTCCCCATCGAACCCAAGCATGTTCTCTTACCACTCTTAGCTCTACTAGTACATTTGACCCCAGGTCCATCCTTGCACTGAGTTAATCAGGGCCATGGTAGAATTCTAAAATGTTATGAACAAAATAGTGAGGAACTCCAAGGATGGAGTCATATTCACACTCAACATTGATTCAATTAGGGCCACCTTTGCCTATGTCAAGAAGCTTATTGTAAACCCCATTTTGTTCAATCCTGCTAATTATGTGAAGTATTACACCAATACCCTCAAAATTCAGCTATTCCTACAAGAGCACTTGTCAGATTCTCTTCTCGAGGAAGTCATGCCAAAATACCCAATTCCCTTTGCCAATTTCAATAACAAGGAGATTTTTTCCATGTTGGCCATGGTGATGGAGCTAGAAACAGACACACAGGTCTATGGGTGGCAAATCGCAATAGCACAATGCATATCTAATCCTAAGTTTTATGATGCAACACATGTAGACCCGAGAAGAGTGCCAATATTCTTTGATTTGACGGCATACCTAGCCCAAAAGTTCATGTAGGGCTCTTTAAGCTACATAAAGATATCCTGGATGCCTTCAGGTTCTCTTATTACCTGATATGGATTTTCTTCTTCTTTCAGGCAAATAATTTGGGTTTTATCCCTACCACACAAAAGGATCAAAAGGGAGACTTCATACTTGTATGTGAGTGGATGTTGCTCCTTTCAATATGGAATTATTGGGCCCCATATTGAAACTCATGTATGGTGCCATGCCAATAATTCCCCAATAGATGTGAGATACTTTGCAACACCTCCACATAGAAGAAGGGGACCGATTTATTTTGACACAAGGAGTGGTCATAAGACTCTATGGCTTCACGGAGAAGCTCTTTTTGTTGCCTTATTATGTTACTAAATGATTATTCACTCTGTAATACGTAAGGCAAATTGAATTCATCAATATTAGATTCGGTACAAGTACTAGTAAGACAGGTACTTGCCTCATGCCCTTTCAGTTTGAGGGTGTATCAATGTCAAATAAAGGAGACCATGAGTGGATTGCTTAAACTTTGAGAAATCTAAAGTTGATAGAGTTACCACAAAAATGGAAGTACGATCCCGTAGATAAGTTCTCTCAAAGGCAAGATGACCTCAATAAAGCACCATTCAAGAAATTTTATTCATCATATTGACAAATTGATAAACAGGGCAGGAACAATGAAGAGGACCAACCATTAGAGTGGCACATTGAAAAATGCAACCACTGCCTCTATGGCATGATTTCTATTTGCACTTGGTAGATTGGTACCTTGAGGTGAACCCAACCCACAAGCTAAGTAACAAGACTATCGAAAGTTCCAAGAAAAGAGGGGAGGATTGGTACCATGCTAAGATATTAGCATTGTGGAAAATGAGATGCCACCTATAAACATTCTCTAGGTATGGGATAAATATCGATAAGGAATTATTGCAAAAATCTGATGAGAATCACGATGAATGGTGTCAAAATTTTGCAGATAAAGTCCCTCTCAGCATAAATGGCATCCCCATCAAACCAATTGAAGGTAAAATAGATACCAAAAAATACCAAGGGAAGAGGGTCACCATTGAGCAAATGGAGGTCCCTAGAGAAAAGAAACCTCAAAGTTTCATTTCCCCTTCCAGATCAACTATGGAGACCGATGATGATGCTCAACTCGATTAGAGGAGACATGGAGCAGAATCAAGAAAGTGAAAAGCAAAAGTGTCAAGGGGAGGAGACAAAAAGAAAATAAAACAAGAAGAAACACCCTCTAAAGAATCATAGGAGCATGAAGAATTGGAGGAACGTGAAGAATCAAGGAAGCATCAAGAAATAAGGGATCAGGAAGGAATAGGGGAGAGCTCTGAACAAACTTCTAAGCATCAGGAGATAAATGAACAAGTGGTCAAGATGACTAAAGAGCGTCCCATAAAAAAAGGAATCCCTAGCATGGAACAAGTCCTAGAAAAATTAGCAACTGGTATCGATGACTCGAGTTTGAAGCAAATAGCAGAAGCTTATATTGAGGATCCAGAGAAGTCACAGGGAACTAGAGACACCAATCCTCCAAGAGCTTCTGGTATGTCTCCTATAGATATCGATACTTCTTCTTCCTCTTCTCACTCCCAAAAGAATTCCCCTTCCCATTTTGAAGGATGTGGCAATGCATCTCCCACCTCAATTCATCAGCCTCTACCATAGCCACCATCAACTCATCAGACTCCACCATCTCCAACATCAACTCACTGGACTCCAAAAGCATATTCCTCTGCCCCCACAAGTTCTTCCATCGAACAATAAAATGTAGAGGCCTCTTTGACCACTGCTCCTTTCTCTTAATCCACAAACCTACTGAGCTCTAAAGCCATTCATACCACTTTTCTCGAGAGCAACTCCACCGTTGCTAAATTAAAAAAATTAAAAAAGGTAACCTTGAACACTGCTACATGGCTCAAATTACAAACCTCCCAAAGTTCTAAAGATATAGCCCACATTAGAGAAGGAATAGTTATGGATCCCATTAGCATGCAACATTCCACTATGAAAATGACCCCACTCATATAGAATCTAGAGAAATAAATGAGCCGGGAGGACTACCAAGCTAAGATAACCATGAAAGATATCACTCAGCTACCAATGGACGATGAGTGGGGCAAGGCCCAGACCCACATGGAAACCATTTATGGTGGATGCAGAGGTGTCCACCAAGAAAAATTAGTATAGTTTCCTATTTTTCAGATTACGATGTTTTTATAGGGACAATGCCTGCATGCAAGTTGCAGGTATCCTGAGAGCCAGGGCCTAACATGCATGAATTGCATTTAACTGCATTTTTATTTTTATTTTTTTGTAATTTTTTTACAAGGGAATGTCCTGATTGCTCAAACAATAGGCATATCTAGGAACAGGGCCTAGATTGGCTCAGAATTCATAAACCTTCACAATAGGAGGATAGTGAAGATCCAGGCATAGGATGGGCACCAATTACCCACAAAGAAAAAATTATGCACCCCCATGCCTGGACTAAGCGAACGTCGATGTTGTAAAAAGGGAATTTTAGGAGGCTTGATCAACCTCACATCAGCAAACATGTCAACCATTGAATTTTTAACGATGGAGGAATGAACGACTCCGAAAGGGAGGTGCCTTACTTTAGTGCCTTACTTCGGTTCCTTACTCAGGAGAAGAGGCACCTTAATATGGCATCTTGCTCCACCAAGGATACACCACCATGAGTGATTTTATATTTTCTAGTACTCAAGGGAGGTGCCTTACTCTGGAGGAGTGGCACCTTGCTTAGCCAAGGAGGTGCTACCCTGGAGTGTTCAATGCCTTACTCCAATGTTGTGGTGTCTTACTCCACCAAGAAAGTTCCACCCCCGGAGTGCTTTATCTTTCTCTCTCTCTCTCTATATATATATATATATATATATTGTAGACACCTAAAATGTGTCATGTTTAGGTAAGATACTCACATAGGCACATTCATAAGATCATAGGACATAACCTTGGAATTTCCAAGCATCAAAAGTGGTTTTCACCACCTATTTGGGGCATTCTAAGCCCATCCAAGCTTAGCCATTCAAGATCAGAGTGACCAGATCTGAGCCGGTCAAGCTCAGAGTGACTAGACCTTAGCCACTGCAGATGATAGCGGCCAAATCGTAGTCACTGTAGATGATAGTAGCTAACCCATAAAAAGTATTTTGATGACAAACAAGCCTAATAAGAGGTAGAAGTGGCAGTCTGCATGCAATAAATGTGAGCGGAGTAACTTTGCATTCCCCTTTACAACTAGTTCACATAGAAGACTTGAGTCTGAATTTAGACTTCAGTTAACTAGTCTTTAAACATAGAAAAGACAAAAATCTTCTCATGCTAACATTCACTATGCATGAGGGATTAAATCCTAGGGTTTTGAGCATAGACTTTAGGGTTTCACACACTTTAAAAGGTGCAAGCTTAGAGCACCAAAAAAAAATCAATCAATCCAGAGATACAGGAATGCATTAGATCATTGAGGAGAGCTTTTGAGACTTGGAGAGTTTCCCTTGGAGATGAAATTTATGACAAAGCCTTAATAAATTGGAGAGCATAGCAAACACCATTTCAACATCAGATACATGATTTGATCCATAGCTTTGGAGCAAAGAGAATGAAATTCACTTTAGCGACCGCTATCATTGGACAGTGGCCCACAAGCCTAGCTTAGGGTTTTAGACATCGAATTTATTTTTTTGTTTAGCATATCATTAGCATAGCATCATTTCATTCATTTGCATTCATAGCATTAGTTTCATTTGCACTTGCTTTCATTTGAGTATATTCATTTCTAACAACCTCATCCAGGGAGGCAATCTCGGACATCTAAGCGTGTGTTTTTGTTTCATTGCTTATAGGGCCATAGGTTCATCGGACGAAACCTACAACATACGAGAGGAAGAGGATCCCTATAGCAATCATACCTAGAGAAGGAGGCATCTGTAAGCCCTCATACATTTCTATGTGCAAAATCGGGAAGCTTGTGAAAGTGCACCACCCCTTGCTAGGGAACTTATTCCTCACTTGTAATTAATTGTATCAAAATAGGTATCCCTAAGAGGAATTGACATGTAACTGAGTATCAATACAAATAAAGAGATTTATCTTTGTTATTTTCATGTTATATGCTTTTTCATGGTCTTTTATTTTATCTTGGGCAAGTAGAGTGAGGCGGTGTGTGCATCCCAAGGTCACTATAAATGGTGATCACGGTGGGACCTCCATTGATTTTTCATTTTTTTGCCTAGAAACTAACTTAGTTTTGTGTGCAGGTGTAGTTGCTTTAAGCTACAGTGGCCAAAAATCAGCCACTCTGGTCTACAATGGCTAGCAGTATACTGCCCCTACTAACAGTGGTCGTAAACCAGCTGCTCTGATCGACAACAGCCAACACAGAAGTGTAGCAGAGGCTAGAACCTTGGTTCTCTGAGCTGGATTAGAGGTTGGTATAGCTTTTATAGTATTTATGGTTTTTTTGTCTACTTCTGTTTGTTTAAAATAGTGAACTTAAAACACATTTTTATTTGGAAAACTAAAAGAATGAAAGAAAAAGAACTTGCATCTTGCACATTTTAGAGTTTCTTTTTAGATTTTCCACTAGGCGTTGCTAGGAACAATGACTTTTGCTTGTAAATTTCACCCTAGAATCCATCTTGCTAGACATTTTATGTTGTTTGCTTGCTTTGAGGCCCTTCTAGAGGCCATAGCTACACAGAATAAAGTGCATCCATACCAATCATGGTAGTTCATGCATTTTTTTGAAAATAGAAACGTCTCTTTGCATTTAGGTATATATGAAAGATTAATTGCTATTGTATGATGCATGTTACTTTGGGTAAGCTCAAAATGAACACCACACACATACGCATCATTTAAAAATTGGGGAGTTGGATTTCATCACCAACCCTCAATTTAGTCTAGTGACGTTGGAATTCATCTCCTTCCACTGGCTTGCCCCCTAGAGCTTCCTAGAAATGGATTGAGAAACTTACTTATAGTGGTACTAAGTTACTTGTTCTCAAATTATCTCCCACTGTTGGAACAATCATTGGTTAAAAGTGGAAGAGCTAGGTGAACCCCCCACTGGGAATTTAGTAGTATACCCTAGCATCTTTTGGAAAAATTATTTTTGGCATGGGTGTACTTGATTATCACTATGGATGAGTCTTCTCATTTTTAATCCAAGAACAAAATCAATAAATCAAAGGAACAACAAATCATCAAAATACAACAAAAAGTTTAGGACACACTTAAATGATAATGAATATAAACATTTGCTTGATATTGTTTGCGTACATTAAATTGCAACTCAAAAGATAAATTTCTAAAAGAAAAAATGGTCAAAACAAGAAGTAAACACTCTTGGTATGATGCCAAAGGAGAGTCTAAAGCAACCCATACCCATAGGTGAAGTTGTAGTCATATTGGACGACCTACCCAAAATACCATGAGACATAGGTCCACGCGAGCCTAAGGGGTGATAACTCAACCCTTGGGGGTTCTCCACGAGAAACCCCAAGTAGGGAACCACATCATGGAACAAATTCACATAAAAAAAGAGAGGCTTCAAAGCCATCCTCATCGAGGAGACATTAGGGGACCTCAAAGGCCTCCTCCAAACACATAGAAACTTCTCAAAGGCATGAAGAAGCTTCAAAGGCTTCTTCCTCACATAGACATAAATAAGGTTTTAAAGCTCAATATTCACATAAGGATGACGAGGTTGCTACATATCCATTCTCATGGAGAGAGCATGTGACCACAAAGCCTTCTTCATCAAGAGGGCACACAAGAGTTACAACTTCTCAGGTTTCACAACAAACATATGGAATAGGTCTACCTACTGAAGGGCAAGAAACTAGAGAAAAATCAAGTCATAGGCATCAAACAAAAGATGCCCTTCACACAAGAGGAAGGATTCACATAGACTATGACCTTATTGGAGTGAATGGCACCCCATGGGATTAGACATGGAAAACAATACAACTGGATGAGTTGGATAAGTTTCATTAGAGGCCAACTCAAAGAACCATAGTTACTGAGAACTCTACGTCTAGAAGTTCACAAACTATGACTTCTAAGCATACCTCTAAGACTAGGGGTGCCTCAGAATGACCCCACAGTAAGCATTACAAAATCTGATCATGAAAATACTCAAACATACATTGAACAAGTTACATTAGCTAACCAGAGTAGAAAAACAACAAAAACCTCCTTGAGGAATTTGCATGTCAGAACCACCAAAACTAGACCAGACAAGCATGAGTCCTCTATGACAGTGCATGTTGACCACATGTGACAATTATAGAATACCTTGTGCAAAGAGCAAGATATTGTGGAAGCTCTTGAACATGAAAATAAAAGAGAAAAACTCTTGCGTCGACATGAGCAGCATTTAAGAGAGCAAGTTGTGCAGCTAGCTCGCATCAACCGTCAAACAAATGGTAATGATCATCAAAGAGATCAATGCACTGACTCAAAATAGAATGGACGCACTAGATAAGAAAGTGACCCACACCAAAATCACCCTCTAAATCATGAGTGGAACCCAACTAGGGAGGAAATGGTAGACTTAATAAATTAGGATCATGCGTATCTTGGATCCCCTCATAGGAGGGAAGAAAATGGAACAAATCAAGTGGATAGGGGATTACCTCCATTGCCACCATGAGGGGGCCTACAAGAAGAGGAACTCCTCACCTCAAAGGCATTTCAAGATCTTGCTAAAAATATGAAGTACTTTGAGAAACAAGAAACAGTTGGAAACCAACCAACATTAAGCAAAATACATAATCAACCATTTTGCCCATCAGTTCCTAGCCCTCCCTATCCTAAGCACTTTGAGATGCCTAGGTTGAAAAATTTTAAGGGTGAAGAAGATGCATAAGAGCATGTCACCAATTTCATCAATGCATGTTTTCATCTTGAAGACAATGATGCTATTATGCTAAGGATATTCATCATGACATTTTCGGGCACTATCACTCAATGGTTCAACCAATTGCCCAAGCATAGCATAACCAACTTTGAACAACTAGAAAATGCTTTTCTGAAGCATTTCTCCTTTTGTGTTAAGAGAAAAGTGAACCTTTCAAACCTGTCCAATTTGAAACATTATGATGATGATCCAGTAATGGATTATGGGAATAGATGGAGAAAGATCATGGCAAAACTATCATTCTCCATCTCCACAGAAGATATTGTCTACATGTTCATCAAGAGTTGTTCCAAACACATCTCCATATTGCTACAACTACAATAGTACCCCTCATTTGAGGAAGCTTTGGCATAGGCAAAACTCATTGAGGACATAAAATTAGATGAGGGAACCATCAAAATCTGAAACAAGGAGTGGAAAAAGAATGAAAAAAATGGCAAAAATAAGTAGAAACAGGCAAACCCTACCCCAGTTAATCAAGTAGTGTTGGCTGCGCCTAAGGATGGGGCTGCATAACAACCCCGGAATTATCAAGCACATCCACCACTAGCCAACTATGATAAAAATAACTATTAGGGGAGAAACAAAGAATGAAAACTCCCTCACTACTTTACACCATTAATGGAATCAATGCAATCAATATTCAACCAATTGAGCGAGGCAGGAAATATCAGATTCCCTAACATACCTCTTATAGATACCAACCATTCTAAGCCAAAAGGATATAGGGAAGATCAATTTTGCCCTTATCATAGGATACCGAGGCATAACATTGAGGTTTGCAATGGTTTTAAGCACCAAGTTCAAAACATGATTGAGGTGGGAGAACTCAAAGTGGACAACCCATTGGCCCCTGACAATAGAGATATGGGCATCTACAAAAACCCGCTACCAAATCATGAGGCCCCTAGAGAGCAAGGGGCCCAAGTTAATCATGTCTGAGTTGATATACCTACCCACGAATGTGTTGGGATGGTTGAAATTGTAAATATAGCAAACAAGAGTAGACGGTATGGTCAACCACAACCTCTTGTGGCACTCATTAATGTCCTAGCTACACCTAGACAGAGACAAGATCAAAACAACTTCCTAGGTCTGCCAACTCGACCTATGGTAACTATACAAAGTAGACTTGAGAAAAACTTACAAACGAATCTAGCTAAGCTGTCTATCTTTGAGCTCATACAATAGTCCCTAATGCACAGGGAGACCTTGATGGAGATTTTAAGGTCAATTGAGATCCAACCGCAAGATCAAAATGCCTTCACCCATTTTTTGGGACAAGTACAAGAATGCTAGGAACCTATAATTTGATTCTATGATTATGAGATTAAGACAGTACCTACTACCTTACCAGACCCTCCACTGAACATTGTGGTGTCAATCAATGATTTATATTTCAAGAGGGTCTTGGTCGATATAGGTTCATCAATCAACATCATCACAACAACTGCCATAGAACACCTGAAAATCCCCAAGTCACATATCATTCTGAGAGCCTACACATTAAGAGCTTTCAATGATGCTTTATGCAATACTATTGGAACGATAGTCTTACCTATCAAGATAGGGCATAAGACCATCCCCATGATGTGTCATGTCTTGTAAGGGACAATGCAATACAACATCCTTTTAGGGCAACCTTGGATAAGGGACATGGAGTGTGTCCCTTCAATCCTACACCAATATGTCAAGTATGTGCATGATAACAAAGTCTATATGGTGTTGGCCGATGATGAGCCATTCAAGTATGTCCATCAGTTGGATTTTCCAAGAGATTTTGTGATCCCTTCTACCCATATGTATGTAGGGCCTTCATATCCAATTATGCAACTAAAGGACAAAGACAAAGGGGTACAAAAAGACCCATCCACATAAACACCTCAACATGCGCCCAACATGACTAATGCTTCTAAGAAACCATAAAATTCTAAGCCAAAAGATAATCAGAAGCTAAAGGCACCCTCAATTAAGGAAAGAAAGCCTAGGGAAGTGCTAATAATAGCCATTGAGAAAGTTCCATGTCGCATGGACAAAGAATATCTCCAAGAGCAAGTCGAAGATGATGATTACCACCCTACTTTGCCAATATAATCCATGGAATCATCCACGTTGCATGCAACCATACACTTGGAAATCACAAGGATAGGAGAATACCTTGTATAGAACATAACATTCACACCTATCATAGAATCTGCACAAGACATGGGAAAACCAAAATATTTGAGACCACCAATGGGAATAGTGGTTCCGCTTGGAATCCCTCCCAACCAAACAAACTTTGTCTATGTTGGACTAGACTGCACACATAAGTCTACTAAAGAGGAAGAGGAAAATGATGAATTATTCACTATTAATGTTCATTATCTCTCTAATCCTAAGTTTACTCTAATCTATTTTGAACGTTGTCATTGGCATGGTTACGGTCTTGGTATATATGAGCAGGGGTGTAGGGGGCCACTCGAGCCGCAATACCAGCTTCCTACTGATAGGTTTGGGGTAGGTTACCACATCAGATGTCAGGATGACCCTTTGGTAGTAGATTTAGATAGATTGAGCTTGGGATTAGTAGAA
This sequence comes from Wollemia nobilis, assembly GCA_028583015.1. Taxonomy (NCBI): domain Eukaryota; kingdom Viridiplantae; phylum Streptophyta; class Pinopsida; order Araucariales; family Araucariaceae; genus Wollemia; species Wollemia nobilis. Next base: position 75,558 of record JAQPPZ010016460.1, read on the forward strand.
GACATCAATTTTATTCCTTATCACCCACTAAGTTCAAGTCTTATGTGCAATATAAAAGTTACCACAGTGAACATCTCGCCGCCTAAGACATATCATCCAAGACTCACAACTGATACTATCCTAGCAGGATACAACTCATGGGATGATTAGCAAGAAGAAAACAAATATGTGGTAAGTGATGATGAAGCACAAGAGGGTTTGGCCTATCATGGGCCTCACTATTTACAAACCTTTACTTGGTCCATCCACAATGAGAGTGGATACATATAAGATGAAAGTAGCTATGAGTCAGAGGACTCGATAGAGAGAGCCTACTTAGGACCAAGGCATTGGCCCCATGGCATGGGGTAAGAGACTAATACAAATGGCATCTTTATAAGTGACGAGGAGTATGAGGATGAGATGGATATGGCCTACTTGAGACCAAGATACGTGCCCCATACCTTAGGGCCGCACACTAATGCCAATGGATTATTTATAAGTGATGAAGAATATGAAGATGAGATAGATATGGCCTACCTTGGGCTAAGGCATGAGCCTCTTGTATTAGGGCCGCATACCAATGCTAATGGTTTTTGGATAAGCGATGACGACTTTGACTCTAAAATTGAGATGGCTTATCTTGGGCCTCACCACTTGCAACAAGTTCACATGCTGGTATAGAGAGAGGCAACACTTCGTGCCATAGAACCTCATCTACAGTTTTGGGGAGACTTGTTTATCTAGCCACCATTAACCAGATGGTCAATCCCCCTCTGCATATATTCAGAGAGCAGTTAGAGCCCAATGATCCTATTATCCGTCCTGATCATGGGCCAGATCTAGAAATTCCCATTCCTCCAAAGTCTCATCATGAGTATGGAAGGGAAACCTCTAAAATAAGATTGCACCCATGTGGTCCTAGATATTTCATTCCATCCATCAACACAATCTCCATTGATTTGACCGCTCCACTTCATAATCCAGCCGATACCACAAAACCTTTGTGTATTGATACAAAGGTAATTGATTGGGACCACGTTGATTCACCCATAGAGCCTGAAGATATTTTCCCTAATGAAGAGATGTTACAACCATTTCATTTTGCATCAGGTTGTGCATATGATGTATTTCATGCTGGTTTGGATCCTGAGTCAGTAGGACCTATAAATCCCACCGATGACATTCACTTGATACCCACACCTCATAAGCTAGAGTATGGGTCACATATGGCTATAGAAGCAACTTTCGAGGTGGACATCAATGATGATCCTATTGAACCAAAGAAAGTAAAGTTCAAAGAAAGTCTATCTCTAGAATAACAAGCCATCATAATTCCTCTCCTAAAAGAGAGGCCAAATATTTTTGCTTGGACTTACAAAGACATGCCTAGGATAGATCCAAAGTTAGTTGTTCACAACCTTTCATTGGATCCCATGAAGAAACTAGTCAAGAAAAAATTGAGGAAAATGTATCCAACTATCGCTTTTATGGTAAAGAATGAATTGCAAAAACTATTGGATGCAATTTTCATAGTTCCTATCTACTACCCTCAGTGGGTGTCCAACATGGTGCTCGTGGGGAAACCTGATGGAAGAGTTCGTATTTGAACAGACTTTAGAGACTTAAATAGGGCAACTCCAAAGGATTCATTTCCATTGCCAAACATAGATGCTCTTGTTGATGCCATCGCAGGTCATGAGATGATTTCCCTAATGGATGGTTTTTCTAGATACAATCAAATTTGGATTAAACTCGAAGACCAACACAAGACTACTTTCATTACTCCATGGAGAACATTCTATTACAAAGTGATGTCATTAGGGCTCAAAAATGTTGGTGCCACCTACTAGCGAGCCATGACATACATATTCTTTGACTACATGCACAAGATATTAGAGGACTACATGGAAAAATTACTCGCTAAGTATTTGCTGCGGCAAGAGCATGCTCAAGTCCTTAGACAAGTCTTTAACTACCTCATTGAGCTCAATGTAAGATTGAATCCTAAGAAGTGAGTATTTGGTGTAACTTATGGAAATATTTTGGGATTCATCGTTTCTAAGAGAGGCATCGAGGTTGATTTGGAAAAAGTGAAGGCTATACTGGAGATGGCCACCCCTACCAACATTAGGAAATTAAGAAGCCTACAAGGAAAAATAGCATCCATCAAAAGGTTCATTGTACAATTATCAGATAAGTGTCAGCCCATGAACCAGTTGCTATGCAAGGATCTCCCATTTCATTGGGATGGAGAGTGTCAACAAGCCTTTGTAGAGATCAAAACTTACTTGGCCACACCGCCAATGTTGGCTCCACCAAGGCCAAAAATTCCATATTTGCTATACATATCAGCTACTAATTTTTCTTTTGGCACCATGTTAGCCCAAAAGAACGTGCAAAGCAAAGAGCAAGCCATATATTACATTAGTCACACATTGGTGATTTATGAGCTAGGGTATGCGTATGTCAAAAATTTGTGTTTAGTAGTGGTCTTTTCAACTTGAAAGTTGCAACACTACATGCTGAGCCATACAACCTATGTTATATCCAAACAAAATATTTTTAGTACATGATCAAAAATACATATCACAATACTCATACTGCAAAGTGGATCATGCTACTGACATAATTTTATCTAGAGTTCATAACACAAAAGTCCATCAAAGAACAATTTATAGCAGATAAACTAGTAGAGGCTCCTCTTTAGGATAACAAGCTTTATCATATGATGTAGTCTGATGATGCAGTATTTGCGTTATCAGATCCACCTGAAATCGAAGAAACTAAGAAATAAAGAGACATTTTATTGTTCTTCGATGGTTCCAAGTGTGAGCAAGGGGGCATAACAGGGATAGTTTTTATCATACCACAGGGTACGTCGTTGCCCTTATCATTCAAACTAGAATTCCATTGCACAAACAACAACATAGAATATGAGGCTTTGATCTTGGGACTCCAAAAAGCCATAACAATGGGTATTAAAATATTGAACATCTTTGGTGACTCCTTGCTCATAGTAAATCAAGTTAAAGGCCTATTCCAATGCAAGTGCCCACTCCTAAAAGCTTACAAGGAACTTGTTGACACCTACCTAGCCCGGTTAGAACGGTATGACATCGAGGCAATTCCTCATATGTCAAATAGATCTGCAGACACCATGGCTTCTCTGGGATCCTTAATCCCTCAGAATCCATCTATTTATTTTACAACCATTCATGTGAAAGTACTCTCGCACTCTGCAATACAACATGAGGCATTGGATAATAAAGAATCAGTAAACATGATCAACATCGAGCCTAATAAATATTGGTCCGTCATAGCTAGAGACTTCTTGCAAACAATAACTTGGGTATCTTTTGTTTCTCAAGGACCTACGGAGTGTGGCACGACCATTCACCATAAAGTTGTTTCTCAATATGTTTTAGCACATGCTGGATCATAGAAGGAACATGTTGTTTTATCAATACAAACTGTGGCTTATCAGGATTGGATTTCCCAATTACGAGATTTCCTAAAGCTGGGAATGCTACCTCAAGACCTATTGCATGGTGAAAGACAAATATTTAAATAAAATGTTACTAGGTACATTTTTCTAGGAGAAGTCCTCTATAGGTGATGTTATGATGGAGTACTCCTTCGTTGTCTTGAGCCCCAAGAAGCATTATGGGCAATTTTGCAAGCTCACAATGGTACATATGGTGGCCACTTTAGTGGCATGGCTATTGTTAAGCACATATTGAGAATGGGTTACTATTGGCCCACCATGGAAAACAAATGTTGTGAGTATGTCAAGAAATGCATTAAGTACCAACATCATGCAAATATCACCCATTTGCCATCACAAGCCTTGCAACCCATCTAGGTAGCATGGCCATTCTCGCAGTGGGGACTAGACTTGGTGGGGAAGATCTCATCGCATCCTCAGACCGACACACATTCATCATAACAACCACTGAGTATTTTACTAAATGGGTCGAAGCGATCTCCTTAACATCGAAAATTGGACCAAGGATTGTGGAGTTTATACTCCACAATATCATAAGTTATTTTGGAATCCCTTCAAATATAATATCGGATAATGGGCCATATTTCAAGAACAAAAATGTGCATGATTTAATGAACAAATACCATATTCAACATAGTTTTTCAACACCTTATTATCCGCAAGTAAATGGGCAAGCAAAAACCTCAAATAAAATAATCTTCTCCATCTTGAGGAAGACGGTAAAATAAAATCATAAGGACTAGCACTTGCAATTACCTCTAGCACTATGGGCATACAGGACTAGTGTGCGGACGCCCACTAGGGAAACACCGTTTTCACTTGTATATGGTACTAAGGCCATCATGCCCTTAGAGTTAGAGATTCCAACCTTACGAGTAGCCATGAAGGACTTCATAAATGATGACATCGTACGGTAAGGTCACCTTGATCAGCTAACGCTTCTTGATGAACGCCGAGTCAATGCCTTGGAGCATCTCCACATTTATCAGAATTGCCTTGCACGAGATTACAATAGTAATGTCTACTTGAGAGAATTTAAAGTTAGGGATCTTGTGCTCAAAGAAAACTAACAGAACTCAAATCTGCCACCGCACCTATGAGACAAATTTGTGGCAAATTGGATGGGCCCCTACATGATTTCAGAAAGGGTTGGGCTTGGAGCATATCACCTTACATCATTGGATGGTGTTGAAGATCCTGAACCTCTCAATATCATTCACTTGAAGGCATTTTATACATAAAATAAAAAAACATTCAAATATGTCAAAAATAAAAAAACTTTCAAATATGTCAAAAATAAAAGAAACATTCAAACATGTCAAAAATAAGAAAACACTCAAATATGTCAAAAATGAAAAAACATTCAAATATGTCAAAAATAAAAAAACATTCAAATATGTCAAAAAGCAAACAACATTCAAATATGTCAAAAATATAAATACAAAAGCAATAAAAAATTCTCCAAGGGTATCTTCACACCTCTTGGTCACCTTCATCACAAAAAGCTCCAAAGGCATCTTAAATCCCTTTGGTAAAGAAAAAAGACAATGCAAAATCAAAAATCACAAAAACAATGCAAAATCAAAAAGCACAAAAAAATGCAAAAATAAAAAATACAAAACATTTGCATTTCACACTTGCATTCACATAAATTGCATTACATCCATTGCATTCACATATGTTATGATCACATTCTAGCAAAACATGCCACAGTTTGTATCACAACCCAAAAGCTCAAATCCACCTCCATCCATGCACTCATGTGTATAACTATGTTTTTGTCAACACAACCATTTCATGTTGCTATACAAAATAGGCTAAGATTATCCTATCATTCAAACATGTCTAGTGGTCTTATCAACTTTTGTAGAAAGCCACCTTGATTAGTAGAAGGTAATGTCTAGCTGTGATAATACCTTGGATATTCAAGATCCCATCACTAATTGAAACAACAAAATCCTAGCTGGTACAAGGAAAATATTAAAGCTACGAAGCGGTCTAGGTTACCTTAAGCAAAAAGTATCTTCCTTGCTTATCCCCCCATGCAACCAGTTTAAAGGTGCTAAGAATTGGCAAAAGTACAAGCTTCACCCTATCCAAATCCCTTGCTTAAATCAAAATAAGCAAAAGCCCGAAACAAAGTACAAATTCAAAAAGCCAAGCATACATTCTAGATTTCAAAGCAATGATATGATACATAAATTAGAGATTCCAAGAATCCCTGATAAAAAAAAATCAATAAAAAATAAACAGTGATTTTCATCACTACATATGAGCAAATATCCAAAGCCAAAAGGAAGAAAAGAAGGTAATGAAGCTTGAATCCCTGGAATTCTTAGCATTGTACAAAATTGGAAGGAGAAATCCTTACGCATGATGATATGTCTACTACAACTACTTCATGCATTTGTGTAGACCAATGTTTGAATGTGGATGAGCTAGCTTAGGAAACCCAATACTGCCTAGTGGTATAGTCCAACTAAGTCCAACTTAGGATGAGAGGAACACTTGAGAATCCCTGATCTTAGCAATGGGCTGAAAGAATCCTGCCTAACATCGGAGGCAACTCTTGAGTTCTATCTCAAAATATACAATCACTTACATACATAGAGATCATGAATATCCAGGTCCATGGTAAAAGCCTTACTTTTCAAAAGTCTAGAATGGTCAGTAGATAGCTGTTGAAAGGATAACTAGAGTGGTTGAGTTTTGGGAACAACCAAAAATAATTCCTACATAAGCAACAAATCATATCACCAATCACACCAACAACTTTCTTCATAAGCTTCTATAAATTAGGGGGTATTAGTAAAATATATGAGATATCGATAATATGTCATAAATGATATGTAGATGACCACTGATTATTGTATATTTCTTAAATTACATAAGCTTATCTAGAAAAAATATTCATCCCACACCATTACATTGCACATATGGATGGAGTAAATGATCAATTCTCATGATTAGAATGATTATTAAAAAAATAAATAAAAATCCATGGTTGTTATACTTTCTATGGTATCACCCATTAGATTGTCAAAATCATAGCATATGCATTCTTTGTGTTTTGAGTAATTAAAACATACAAGTTCATTCACATTATATTACACACTGCATACATCATATACATAACCCATTACATATTACATTCACCATATACATAGCACATTGAACATTACATTTACCATATTATAATATAAGTTAAGTGCACACACTGGAATCAAAATAAAACATGCATTTAACGTATCAACATCACATCCATAAATACACAAGTTATTAATCGTCCATCATCATATTATAAAGCACATCATAAAATACATAAGCAATATCCATTTGCATACAATCATAAATCCATCATCAAATCACTGCATAATACATCACATCATATCACAATAGGTAGATCATATCACATCTACATGAGCATCTATCCCAATATCCACATCACCACCAATATCATCTATCATCTATCATATATGTCAAATCATCATAATACCATCATCACATCTCATCATAAAACAAATAAAAAAAAACATGAGCAATAAATGATACACATAATGAGTCGTAAACATAAATATATCATATAAATGTGTGTGTCAAATAGATGGGTATACAAAACTGCCCATAGGGCTACAATCATATAGATCAAGCCGACCTCAAAAATGACAAACTAAGAGCATCATCAATCAAATGCAGGGCCTAAACCTCCTGCACCACATCTCCCAGTGCTACCTCCCCCTATGGCGGTGTCATGGGTCGAATGGTGTGAATCTACTGGGCTCTTTGTTCGAGTCTTGGTCCTCTGGCTAGAATGGGCAAAAGACTACCCTAAGGTGGAGCGCTCGTTGACCTGTGAATTGCCTACACCTGGTGCCTCCTTAGGGACAAGCCCATGCCTCCTGAGCTACATCTAGAGTGTGGTAATATGACCAATGTGCCCATGAATCGTTGCCTCATACTCCTTTAATAGTGACCTTAGGTGTAGAACCTCTACCCATGAGTCTGTCCTTGTAGCACCCTATGTAGTAGAGGGAGGTACAACAAACTGGATCCTAGTAGCACCACCCCCGATAGTAGCCTACAAATCCTGGATCTGTAGTGTGAGGTACTCTATGGTAGCATCCCACTGTGCAATAGTAGCATCTCACTACTCTACCTGGATCTTGGTCGACTGGAGCTCAACATTGACCTCATGTAGTTGTGCTCTCAGAGGAGAATATATCTCCTCGGGCTCCAACTCCTCATCCTCATTAGGAGCCTCTTACTCCTTTGCTACCACTTGCTCTACTGGCTAGCCCCATACCTCAGTCCTAGCTCATACTCTGTGCCTTACTGTATTTGTATCATCACCTCTTCCATCATCCTCGTGACCCAAGCTGTCGTTGCCATGCCACATTCGATCCTCCCACCACTGAGTGTATACCTCTGTGACACCCCCAATGACTCATGGGTCAACTGTTGGGGCATCCTTCTCATCTAAAAACTCAGTGATCCATGGAAGGGGGAGATCTCCCTCTGCTGTGATGTGCCTATATACAAATGGAACCAGAGGCACATCCTGTTGTAGCTCATACTGACAAAGAACTTGGAAGTAGAAGAAATACTCCTAGATGCCAACATTTTGGTCGATAAGCCATGGCTCATACCACGTCCTCACTATGAAACTAGTAGAATCATCCCAAGCTAAGCACTCATGATATGTTTGCCATATGACATCGACGGTCTTCAGCCCAATAAAAGTAGAAGTATAGTGGGGAAGCTCCTCGTATGAGGGTGAAAATTGCATAGCTTACGCTCTCGAGCCCATCTAGTAGCATAGCACTGCATCTGCTCCTCCACAAATATGATCATAAGAGGAAGCCCTCTGGGATAATCTACCTTGATGTGCTCCCATCCCTAGACATGTAGAAGAAAGCTGTAAGTAATGCCAACACGACGTCGTCGATGGATGTGGTATAACTCATCATAGCACTAAGCCAACAAAGATCTTCCCCATGCATAGATGATAGGCTCCTCACTATCCAAAAAATCTTGAACCATCACCAAAAGGTTCCACGGGAACCTCAAACCTCAACAATCTAGAATCAAGATATTGCTGATGATTATCAGCAACATTGCATGCCTCGTAGAGAAGACATCCACCTCATACCACTATGAGATGGACACTCCCCTAGATTTGATGTCCTTGAGAGCTTGCACAGAGCACCCTCTGAACACCCGAGTGAAAACAATAGTTTGATCATTAGTGGCTGAAGAGACAATGGCCACTCCATCAAAGGGGATATGAAATATCCTATACATATATTTCGGCATGATGGTCTTCTCACCGGTAGGAAAGTGGAAGGTATTGGTCCGAGGGTCCCATCGATGGACCAAAGTTGTAAGGTAGGCATGATCTACCATAATGGTGGGAAGTCTGGTGACATACTGTAGCCCGTGAGCTTTGAGCCAAGCCCAATAATCACCATCCAAGAGGGGCAAAAGTGTATTCATGAGCTTCGGGTCTTGAGCTCGAGCAGTAAGAATATAACAACAAAATAAAATGAATCATAACTACAATGCATCTAAGGCATAATTCACAATAAACATGAAAATGGTGCAAAATATGATAGGCTATTCTAAGTCTAAGCAAAGGGACAATATTGCACCTAATAAAAAAAATCAAAAAAAAAAAAAAACAATAAGTCAACCCAGAAAATTTAAAAAAAAATAAAAAATTTCACTAAGTGTTCTTGGCCGATGTTGCCTACAGTGGCCAAAAATCGGTCACCAAAGCTAACAGTGGCCAAGACTCAACGATCAATTTTTTGACCTTTGGGATTTAAATCGACCACTACCAGCGACAACGACCAAGTTGTAGGCCTTCCTGGTTGCTCTGATCGATAGTGGCCAATGGGTAGAGAGGTAGACATGTCAACCCTAGGCCAAAAAATACAAAAAAATATAACAAAAACAACAAAATCAAAATGGGGACAAGCCCACCACATAAAAACCTAAACTAAGCCTAGCTACGGGTTTTGATTTGTTGCCAACAAGCTTAATGGGGTTCAATTACCGATTACTTAATGTGGTTCAGTTTTAACCAAAACAAAAATAAACAAGCAGGGTTAAGTTTTGTGGGAGTACTCAAGAAGCTCCGGATCCTCCACCCGAAGACGCTTTGCCCTGAACAACAATGATCTTCCAAATTGCAGAAGCACTCCAAGTTGCAGAAGTCACTTTTTCCTTAGAGCTCAAGAAAGCATAATTGATAGCTGGCAAAGTGAAAAGACAAAAACCCTAGGGTATATTTTATATTGCCTTAGCCGATTCTGACATCAACGGTCCACATATTGTAGCTGCCCAAGGCGGGACCGGCCACGGCCAAACATTTGGTGGTCGCTGGACCTGACAGTGGCTGAGATCCTAAATAAAAATAAGTTGTTTCCCTCCAAGAGAAGCAACCAAAAACATCAAATAAGCATATTTTGGTGGTTCATAATCACCATAATGAGCAAAATAACAAAAAATTGCATAAAAATAAATTCCCAAGCAAACCTCATATTCAGTTACCTACTCTATCAACTTTGCGATTGTAGTGACTCGCACTCCATGCAACTCGATAAGATGAGTAAGTTACTATAAGTCTACTTGAAGTAAAAATATTCATTTTGGAACCATGATGCATCATTTCAAATATGAAGAAGACCAAAATGGTTGGACTGCTCCATGGGTATGATAAAATCATATTCGTTCCCTTATGAAATAAAAAACATTGATCCAAAGTGATACAATATGATCATAAATAGAATCACTCATCCTAACTCCCTAAGAAGGCTCTTGATAGCTAGACCACTCCTCGGGATAGGGATGGATTATTATCATAAACAGTTGGAGTCACAATTGGAAGGGGGTTCACTCATTGAAAGAAAAAATGTTAGAAAGAAATCAAGTTAATCATACTGGTCAAGCGACTTGTCTCTTTATTCATCGCCTTTTTCTCACCAATTCACTGTGTGAAGAGGTAGTTCAAATCTTCAAAATAATCATAGTCAAAATCAACAATAGATCACTCAATCATATCAAATTTTTTTTCGTCCTACGAATCATTGCATACAAAAGTCACAACATCTCCCTTGTTTGCTAGGAACGTAAGCAAATATAACATCTTCAATTTGTAGCTATCCTTCTAGTCGGATCTGATTGTAGCAACTGAAGCTATCTGATTGAGTTTGAGGAATGAGTGCAAAAATGAACGTGCATAAGACACTTGGATAAGTTAAGTATTTATAACATTGAAGCAATGATTCAGAGGATGTGTGTCGTCTTGCATGATTGGGCCATTAGGCATTGGTTAGACCATTGACCATAATACACCCTACAAATGGATTAGTCTATGTTTTTGCTCAGCATTGTGTTTTCCACACAAGTGCATCACAAAAAGGGGCATCTGTAGACACCTAAAATATGTCATGTTTAGGAGAGCTACTCACATAGGCAAATTCATAAGATCATAGGACATAACCTTGGACTTTACAAGCATCAAAAGTGGTTTTCACCACCTATTTGGGGTATTCTAAGCCCATTCAAGATTAGCCGCTCAAGACAAGAGCGACCAGATATTAGCCGCTCAAGCTCAGAGCGACCAGACCTTAGCCACTACAGATGACATTGGCCAAATCTTAGTCACTGCAGATGACAGTGGCTAAGCCAGAAAAAAACATTTTCCAACAAACAGGTCTAATCAGATGTGGAAGTGGTAGTCTGCATGCAATAAAGGTGAGCGGGAGTAACTTTGCATTCCCCTCCACAACCAGTTTACATAGAAGAATTGAGTTTGAATTTAGACTTTAGTTAACTAGTCTTTAAACATAGAAAACACAAAAATATTCTCATGCTAACATTCACTACACATGAGGGATTCAATCCTAGGGTTTTGAGCATAGAATTTAGGGTTTCACACACTTTAAAATGTGTAAGCTTAGAGCACCAGAAAAAAATCAATAAATCCAAAGATACAGGAACACATTAGATCATTGAGGAGAGCTTTTGAGACTTGGAGAGTTTCCCTTGGAGATCACATTTATGGTGAAGCCCTAAAAAATTGGAGAGCATAGCAACCACCATTTCAACATCGGATACAAGCTTTGATCCATAGCTTTTGAGCGAAGAGAACGAGATTCACTTTAGCGGCTGATATCATTGGACGGTGGCCCGTAGGCCTAGCTTAGGGTTTTAGACATTGGTTTCATTATTCTGTTTAGCATATCATTAGTATAACATCATTTCATTCATTCACATTCATAGCATTAGTTTCATTTGCACTTGCTTTCAATTGAGTATATTCATTGCTAAAAACCTCATCCGGGGAGGCAATCTCAGACATCTAAGCGTGTGTTGTTGTTTCATTGCTTATAGGGCCACAGGTTCATAGGATGGAAGCTACAACATACGAGAGCAAGAGGATCCCTCTAGCAATTAGACCTAGAGAAGGAGGTATATGTAAGCCCTCATACATTTTCATGTGTGAAATCGAAAAGCTTGTGAAAGCGCACCACCTCTTGCTAGGGTATTTCTTCCTCACTTGTAATTCATTGTATTAAAATGGGTATCCCTAAGAGGGACCGAAATGTAACCGAGTTTCAATACAAATAAAGAGATTTATCTTTGTTACTTCTGTGTTATATGCTTTTTCATAGTCTTTCATTTCATCTTGGGTATAATATTGCAAGTAGAGTAAGGCGGTGCGTGCGTCCCAGGATCGTTATATATATATATATATATATATATATATATATATATATATATATATATATATATATATATATATTTCCAAGGGAGGTGCCTTACTTTGGCACCTTACTCCAGAGGAGGGAACCTTACTCCACCAATGAGGTGCCACCCAAGAGCGCTCTTCATAATCATGCGATGCCTTATTGAAGTAGGTGCCTTACTGAAGTAGGTGCCTTACTAAAGTAGGCACCTTACTCAAGTAGGTGCCTTACTAAAGTAGGCGCCTTACTCAAGTATGTGCCTTACTGAAGTAGGCACCTTACTCAAGTATGCACCTTACTAAAGTAGGCGCCTTACTAAGGAAGGTGCCTTACTCAAGCAGATGCATCGATAGACTCAAAAACACATGCACAAACTTGGTAGTACGTGGAGCATTCGAAGCCAATGCCATCATCTCATGTGATGGAAATCTGGAAGCACCCAAAAATATTTTGAAATCATTGGAAAAGATCTCTGCACTTCCCAAGACCAACCATCAAGGAGATATGCATCCCAACCTAAACCAATAGGAGCCACCGCATTTTTAGCGCAGGACCTTGGGTGAACCAGGAATGAAGTACCCAAGGTGACATAATCAACACATGGGAAAAATATCATCGAGTACCAATTCAGCATACTCCATGCAACACGAAATGACCAATCAGGTATGCGCATGATTTTCTTTAGATATATATGTAATTTTTCATATAATATGCTTCTCTAAAAATAATATCGGTGCAAGAATTGAATTCACACCTCATGCCTAATACGTTGTGTCGAACGATTAATTTGCGTGGTGTACCCTAACAACCCCAATATAAAAACAATTTCCAGAGTTAGGTGCCTGAGTTTAAAAAAAGGTGTCTTACTAAGGGCAAGGCATCAAACTAGTTGAAACCAGTAGGGAATTCGCCATGGGTGGACAATCGAAGAATCATGCACTCAAAAAGCATGAGCCCAGTGGCACCGAGGGGATCAGGGGAGACATTGTGCACCGATTTGAAGTAGCTGGGTGGACAAATTATTGTCGCCTGGTCAGCCAAGACCAGGACGTAGAGGCAACAAAGGAGTTTACTACCACTGAGAATAGGGGAGTCACTCGAATGCATGGACTATAAATTCTAGTAACTCCAGAGCATATTGCTCATGTCACCGACCTCCCCCTTATTGGGGAATGTACATATAAATATGGTGTGGCCAAGAAGTGCGTAAAGGTGTTTTTGGGACAAACAAATATCTCCTACGATCCACATGGGCTCTCGAAGTAGAGACTCCCTATGCACCTGAGGAAGCTCTTTGAGTAGGTGGCGAGATACTTCACATGCACTAGGAAGTATTCGCACCTGAATGCGAACCATATGCAGTTTTTAAGCCATCTAGTGCATGGACAAAAAATTAACGTCCCATTCTACCTAGCAAATGCCCTACACGATGAGGCATTACAATATCAGATAGGGGTGCTCTTTGTCCTAGCCCACCATGGGCTAATTATAGCCCTAATACATCATGTGGAGGAGCACAGGGAGAGTACATTGGTGACTGGGGTTGAACACTCTAATGCACGAGAGCAGGTGGTGGCCAAACCAGAGCAAGAGGCCAAATTAAGAGGGATAGCCAAAGAAGTTAGGGCCAAACCTTTTGATGCATCAAAACAAGCGATAACAGAAGCTAAGGATGATGTCAAATTGGGGGGAATATTCAAAGAGGAACATCCTCGATTCTCACTAGATATTATGAAAGATAGGTAGAGCTCTCTACCTAATTACATGAAGGAAAGGCAAAAATCTTCCAGCCCTGAAACCTCTGTATGGTAGACAAAGCATATACATGGTCAGAGTAAACTACGATGCCTAATTATCTCAATTGAGAAAGAGGAGGATGATATAGAACTTGGATTTGTAGCCCAAACCCTACAAAATTTGGCCACTCGTATCCCGCAAGACCCATATCCCTTAACAATCATGCCATAGTAGTATGAAGTATCGATGGAAGAGGACCACACTGAGCAGATCAAGAAATCCATGACACAAACACTATTCAAAGAGTATAAGAAAATTTATACAAGAAAAAATCAGAGGTAGGAGGCCACCATCACCCAATTCTAGTAATTGATCCAACTTAGGGTAGAGAACCAATAGCTACAAGTAAGGATGATCGATAGGCGGTGATGAGTGTCAAATTGACACATATTTTATGCAAGAATTATTTGCTTTATATCTGCAAAATCATGAAAGTAAATGTGTTTTAATGATTATTTACCTTATTTATGTGATTTATCAGTAAATTTGATAAATGATCATATTTTATACAAATTGTGCAAAGTTTTTATATGTTTTGGCAGGTAATATTACAAAAAAATATAGGTCATATATTGAAGAAAGGATGAACCAATATCGTGAAAATATATTGGAGACATGTGGACGCGCGCTACAGAAGGGTGCTACAGAAGGACACTATAGAAGGGTGTTACGAAAACCTATAAAAATCTACAAAAAGACCTATTTTGCATAATAAAAATACCACATAAGCTATGGCTTGGTCAAACACCATGTGGGCAGCTAAAACACAAAATATTTCAAATTCCACATAGGCGTTTAGAAGAATCAAACGTGGGTGACTCATCATTTATTTGAGGCATGAATTTGTTATGAGATTTTTTGTAACAATATGTGAATATTTGTAATAAATGCATTCTTACCTAAAATAAAGGATCAAATTTGTAGAAATCTAAATCAAGGGTTGTATTGTTACATAGCTATCCCACCAAGTCAAAGTTAGTATTATGTTATAATTAGTTACCACTTGGACCAATTAGAATATTTATTGAGTCCAAGTATTTTAGAAGATGTGTTAATTTAGATTATTTTGTTAGAATAAAGTTGTTGCATGATCAAGTCCAAACCATATGGGAGAAATATAGGGAGTTTTGTTCTGATTTTTCTGAGTGACGATATATATTTGCATATGAGGCCTTTGAAAAGCCTGGTTGTATGACGAGCAAATGAAGAAATATTTGTAATCTGTGATTATTCTTGATGTAATCTTCTATATGCAATTATGAAAGTTGGATGTGCAACCATGTAAGTTTTATTTTCAATAATAAAGCAATAACAATATTTTCTTCAGGATATGGTAACTGTGTTTTATAATTATTTTATATTTTTCTTGCTTTGGTAATTTTTATTTCTTTTATTCTCTTGTAATTATGAAATAATTAAGAATTGGATTAATTAAATGAAATTCAATTACTGAATAGAAAATAGGAGAAGGGATTCACACTAACCTTTTGGAGGTAGGGCCCACTCTGAAAGGTTAGTCCCTAATCTCTTCCCCTTGCTAAATAGAGTTAGAATGTAGAATAAATTTTAAAGCATAAACTTAATTAAATTGCACAAAAAAATTATTATAAATTATATTATGCATCATTAAATCATTCGTGGATCCACATATACTCATATAGAATAATTCATAAATTGCATATTTCATTTTATTTTATTTTATTTTTCGTAAACTTTAATTTCTGCAACACATGAAACTAGAAAGAGATATGAACTAAGCTTAGTATTAATTACTACGATACAATCTATACTGGATTGCTACTCTTTAAATATAACCTAGATTAACCCAGATTGACAAAATTAAATGTAAGCTCCTACAGCTGATAATTTTGGCACCGTTGTCGGGGAGAGTAGCATCGTAGCGGTTAGTCATAAAAGTTGTTTGGCAATGCAAAGCGAGAGGACTTACTTATATGTGAAAAGGGTTACGTACGAGACCTTGGTGTGCATACGAGTCAGAGTGGCCTGTAGATGGTTCCAACAAGCCCTGCCTTTCGACGTTGCCAGGTTCATTTTTCATAAAGGTTTCATTTTTATTGCTTTCATAGATTACAACTTTATTTCCTGCAAAAATATTTTTTGCAAATTTCAATTTCAGCATATTTAATTTTCTGCAATTTCCTTGCTTTGGGTAATTACTATTGTTTATTTGATTTAAGACGTATGAAAAAAAATAGGAAGTAGGTGAATGCTGAAAACAACCTAATATTATTTTAGGACCCTGTTTTTGTTTAATAAGTAGTTAGGTTGAGTGAAAAAACTGTAATGAAATCTCTCATAATAAAAAAAATAACGATAGAAAGTTACCTTTTACTTCAGTAATTTTACTTCCAGTAAAAATTTACTTTCCAAGTACTTTTACTTTTTTCCTAATTATACTGAAATTAGTTGTATAAATGTATCTAATTTTAGTAGTATTAGGACTGTTTAGTAATTTTAAATTTATTTCTTTTCTACTATGTTAAAAGTATTTATAAGTTTTGAAATTTATATTTAAAACTTAGCAGACAATACGTTACGAATATTTATAATTTCTAGAATTTATATTCAAACTTGGCAGAAAGTAAGATTGAAACAGAAAAATCAAAACCCAAACAGAAAATTAAAAATATATATATATAAAATAAAAAAATTAAAAATTAAAAAATTAAAAAATTGCTAGGTGGAGAAAAACAGTCCAATAAACCTCTAGAAAATATTATAAAAAAAAATAAAAATAAAAATAATAATAATAAATAAATAAAATAAATAAAAATAATAATAATAATATATATATAAATAAATAAATATTATTATTAGAAATGATAATAAAAATGATAAATATATATAATAAAAATAAAATAAAATAAAAATAAAGTATATATATTAAAATTATATATATATATATATATATATATATATTATTAGAAATGATAATAATAAATATATATAAAATAAAATATATAATTAAAATATATATATAAAAAATAAAAATAAATAAATAATAATAATAATAATAATAATAATAATAATAATAATACCCGTGCCTCCTTGGGTCTTACCCGAAAGTGGCATCCCTTTTGGGATGTTTTCTACAAATAATAATAATAATAATAATAATAATAATAATAATAATAATAATGAAATGAGAGAGGATGGAGGATTAGACGTTTTTCGCAGGACTGCCCAAACTTCCGAACTCGTTTCGGCCATATCTCACTCATCCGAACTCGGATTGAGCTGAAATTTTGAGGGTAGATGCCTGAAAAACCCTAGAACATCTCCACCAATTTTCATATCATTTGGAGCAACACAGATCCTAGCGCATCCCTATGTGTGAACGATATATTTGGCAAGCGGCTATGCGAGGGTTTCATCTGGGTTGAGTGCAAGCAGCTCCGGAGGTTGGTTTTTAGGGCCTTCGGGCCCTAGCGGCCAATATTTTTGTGGTTTATGCTCAATATTTTAGCAAGAAATGTTGCAGGGGATACAATATGGGTTAGAAATTTGTCTTTCAACGGATCATACTGTGAACTTGAGTGACAACGACTTCCAATTTGCTGCACAAAAGAAAAGTGAAAACCATACCTTTCCACGACGTCTAGGGCAAGGATTAAAGAGACCACGAAATAAGTTTCAAGTAGTTGATAAAAAAATGGCTCATATCTCAAGTGAATCTGGTGCTAAGGTGCACCCACAAAATAATTCTACTATGAAAACCCCTGTCAAGGGTAAGAATTTCGAAGACTCGGTCCCAAAAATGAATTTTAGGGATGCCCTTCATGGTGGACAGCCTCAGCCCAATGCTAATATCAATATTAGGGCTTCTCATAAACCTCTAAGAATGCCTAAGATTGATCCCAGGAAAACGGAGTCAGGATGTCTTAAAGCAGCTGATGGAACTCCTATTGTTAAGCTTGATATGGGTAACATTCAGACTGGCATTGAAGATTTGGAAAAAAGAGGACTAATTTGTCGGTTCATGGGTTTTCGTTCGAGTCTATCTGCTTTCAAAGTCTAGGCTGCAAAAAGCTAGAAAACTAAAGGTGAGTTACAAATCTCTATTTATCCAAATGGTTATTTTCTTGTTTTATTTGCTAATAATGAAGATAGAGAGAAAACTTTTCAAGGGGGTCCTTGGTTTTTTGGAAGGGCGGGGCTTTTCATGAAGCCCTGGCATACTAAATTTAAAGCGGAAGAAGAGATGCCTTCTATAGCTCCCGTGTGGGTTAGACTCTTTGGCCTCCCTATTGAATTTTGGAATCCTACTATTTTTTCTTCAATTGGAAACTCTTTAGGAACTTTTATGATGATTGCTGATTGTACTCAAAATTTTGAACATATTATTTATGCTCGAATTTGTGTTTTAATGGATTTTGACAAACCCCTACCTAAAAAGATCACATTACAATTTGGGGAAGACACTTGGGAGCAAGTAGTGGACTATGAGAACATTCCTTTTCGTTGTAGAATTTGCCATGAATATGGTCATTTGGCCGGTGCTTGCCCAAATAAAATTCCTGATCAAAAGAAAGAAGATATAAACTCGGCGAGGTTTCCAAATACCTAAGAAGAAGAACACTCGAGAAAAAACCAGTAATGAAGGATCAATCAAAGTCATTTGCTAATATGTTTGAAATCCTTTCCACAAATGATGTCCCAAGTGAGGAAGAGGAAATAATGGAAACTGAAATCTTAGAAACACAATTTAAATATGAAGGAAAGAACTTGGAGACAAACCAAAAAATCAAAGGTTTTCAACTAGAAAAAAAAAGGAGAAAATTTACACAAGAAAAACAATATTTCAAATGTCAAAACTTCAAATAATGCGAGTCCCAATATAGACTCCATTGAACCATCTAGTAAAATTTTGGCTATGTATGAGCATTCTTCAAGGTTAGAAGCCATCTCAGATTCAATTGGAATAAGTCAAGAAACAGGGAAAAAAAAATTGAAGATGGATTCTAATCAAAAAGTAGGTCGCAAGACCAATCAATATCATATGGTAAAAGAAGGTGAAAAGCTTGTAGAGGAAGGTAAGATTAATGCCCTTCCCAACATTTTTAGCCATGGTATTAATGAAGATCATCACTTGGAATATTAGAGGACTCAAAGGGAGTCTTTCAAAACAAAATGAAATTAGAAGAATGATTCAGATAAATCATCCACATCTTGTTTTCCTTCAAGAAACAAAGATGTCAATGGAGGATATGGACTTAATTGCCAGTAAAATTTGGCCAAGCTGGAAAAGTGGTTTCCCTCAGTTCCCAAGGGACTTCGGGTGGCATTGCTTGTCTTTGGGACCCAAAAGAGGTAGTTATTCACCATATGGTTGGTAGTTGGGGTTTGTTGGCTATAGCTATTCAAAGTAGACATTCCAACCAGATTATGCTCTGCATTATTGTTTATGCCCCGACTTCTTTGGAGGAAAAAAGAAGATAGTGGAAGGATATTACTCATATTATCTCTCATTTTCCTAAAGCTTGGATCTTGATCGGAGGAGATTTCAATACCATCCTCTCTCTGGATGAGAAAATGGGGGAAATAGAAATTTGGACAAAAGTACTCACCTCATGAGCAAATATATTGCAAACCTCCATCTTGTGGATATCCAACCGAGATAATGGCCTTATGACTTGGTCTAACAGAAGGCAAGGCTTAGCTTGTATAATGGAGAGATTGGATAGGTTTTTGCTCTCTAAAAATTTCTTAATCCATGGTCACATTCCTAAAGTGAAGACTCTTAATAATGTTGGTTCGGATCATTGGCCGGTCATGGTGGAAATGTGGAAAACCAATGTGAGTTTCTCTCCTTTTCATTTTCAATTAATGTGGCTTAGAGACATTTCCTTCAGACCTCGTGTGCAACAATGGTGGAAGGAAGGTAAACCTAGGCATGGGACTAAGATGTTCTATTTTGCCAAAAGACTGCAATACATTAAATCCAAAATCAAGACTTGGAGCTGGAAAGAGTTTGGGGATGTTCATAAAAAAAAACATGAAGTTATTGCTCATCTTGAAAATTTGAATAAGAAAATCCATTTAGATGGCCTCACGAGAGAAGAGAAGTGCGGATGAAATTAAACTCACAACTCGATTAGAGGAATGGGAAAAAAGAGAAGAAATCTTATGGAAGCAAAAATCTAGAATTCAATGGCTCAAAGAAGGAGATCGAAACACAAATTTCTTCCACAAATCTCTTCTAGCTCGAAGATCTCACAACTTTATTTCTTCCTTAAAATCAGATTCTGGAGATGTTGTTTATACTTGGGATGGCATGAACTCTATTGTTGTTGATTACTTTTCCAATATTTTTGCTGCTACTCCTCTTGACTCAACTTCACAACAAAATGTTCTTCAAGCAATCCCTTCTCTTATCACTTATGAGGAGAACTCTATTTTGACTTGCTCCTATTACTATCAATGAGCTTCAACAAGTAGTTTTTAAAATGCAAAAAGGGAAAACCCCAGGTCCTGATGGTTTTCCTATTGAGTTCTACCAAGAGTTTTGGGATATCCTTCATGTTGATTTATTAGAGGTGGTGGAAGAAGCCGGGAAATCCAAAGAAATTTTGAAGGTTATCAATAAAACTTATATTACTCTTGTTCCAAAAGCTCAAGAGGTTGATCATATCTCAGCTTTTAGACCTATTGCTTTATGTAATGTTCTTCTCAAAATTATTACTAAAATCATGGGAGAAAGGTTGAAGCCTCTTTTGCATAAGATTATTTCCCCAGAGCAAGGGGGATATGTGGAAGGACGTCAAATAGTAGATGAGATAGTTCTTGCTCAGGAAGCCATCCATTCCATGGATATGCAAAATTCTCCTTCTATGTTCATCCGGTTAGACTTATCCAAAGCTTATGACAGAGTGGATTGGCACTTCCTTATCAAAGTTTTGAGGCAATTTGGTTTCTCTAAGGATTGGATGGATTGGATTATGGGATGTATCTCTTCAGTTTCCTACTTAGTTCTTATCAATGGTAGGCCTTCTCGGTCTTTCCCAGCTTCCAGAGGTATTAGGCAAGGTGACCCGCTATCCCCTTATTTATTCATCATTCTTCTTGAATGCTTGGGTAGGACTATAACCAAAAAGAGGGAAAACAAAACCCTTGAGGGAGTTACCATTGCTCATGGAGCTAGACCTATCTCTCATCTTCAATTTGTGGATGACTCTACCCTTTTAGGTAAAGCTACGGTTAAGGAAGCTTCTAATATTAAGCAAATCATTAGCTATTTTTCTAAGGCTACTGGGCGGTTGATCAATGAAGACAAATCTAAAGTTATTTTCTTTCACTGCTCTGCTAGACAGGAATCCATGGTCTTGGATAAATTAAGATATAAGAAGACCTCTCTTCCAATCACTTATTTAGGTATTCCCATAAATATTCAAAGGCAGAAAAATAAATATTGGAATTGGTTGTTGGACAAAGTCAAGAAGAAAATTGGAAAGTGGACCAACAAGTGGCTTTCTTCAGGGGTAGAATCACCTTGGTAAAATCAGTCCTTCAAGCTATTCCTATTTATGTTTCTTCCATTTTGAATATCCCAAAGGTTGTTCTTCGAGAATTGGATCAAATCAGTCATCGTTTCCTTTGGAGTGGTACTAAGGAGAAAAGAAAATGGGCCTTGGTGAAATGGGATACTTTATGTCTTCCTAAGAGTGAAGGGGGGTTAGGATTTCGGTCTTCAATTAATAACAACAAAGCTTTAGCTGCTAAATTATATTGGAGGATGTTGCATAACCCCAATGCTCTTTGGGCCAATAATCTTCGTGCTAAATATGCTGAGAACAAAAGTCCTGAAGACCTTGTTCGCTATCAACTTCCTACCAAAGGTTCTCCCATTTTAGCGAGTTCTTAAGACTGGTGAGGATTTGATAAAGAAAAAATTATTTTGGATCATTCATAATGGTCAACATGCAAATTTTTGGACAGATTCTTGGGATGGTCACAAGCCTTTGATAACTCAGTTTCTCGATTGGAGGCCTTGGATGGAGGAGCTTCACCGAGCTAATTGGATAAAGGTGGCTAATTACTGTCGGTACCATCTTGGTAATTCAAAGGTTGGTAGATATTGGATCCCTATTGAGGACTGGCCTATTCAAATCCCAGAAAGGCAAAGACAAGATATCCAAGGCATCCTTCATATGAGATCCCTCTCTTGGTCCCATGAAAAAGATTGTTTTGGATGGAACAACACTACTAAGGGTGAGTATTCGGTTGCTCAAGGTTATTTGACCTTATGCCATAATAATCCCAACCATTCTTCGACATATTTTCTCAATTGTGGGCTCAAAAGCTCCGGCCTAAGGTGAGGTTCTTTAATTGGCTTTTATTGCATCGTAGGGTGCTTACTTGGTGAGCAAATTATGAAGCGTGGTTTTCATGGCCCTTTTAGATGTGAAATGTGTGAAGAGAATGTAGAAAATATCAACCATATTTTTATTGAGTGTACTTTAGCCTCCGAGCTATGGAGGAGAATGGCAACTTTACTTGGCTTACTAGTGGTCCAATTTTTTCACTTTTGAACAACTTTGGAGGGATTGGCCTAATCAAGAGGGTGTTGATCATTTTATTAGGTAGTTAGTTTGGATGGGTTCTACCATTCTTCTTTGGAATATTTGGAATGAAAGGAACAACCAAATTTTTAATCAAGATAGGAAGGATATTCACTATATTTGGCAAAAGACCATAGCCAACTTAGTTGAATCAGTCCATCAACTCCTTAATCACCCCCAAAACTCCCACCAAAGATGGGATCAAGTGATGCAAAGATTGAAGATTAAACCTTCTAAGGGCAACCAACTTAAAGGGAATGTGAGTATTAGTAAGATGGATAGGACTAGAAATTGGCAACCTCCTCCTAAGGATTTTGGAAAAGTCAATACTGATGGAGCCTCTAGAGGGAACCCTGGAAAAGCCGATGTGGGAGGAATTGGTAGACTTTCAGATGGCTCCCTGGTTTTCACTTTGTTTGAGAATTTGGGTATTCTTTCCAATAACCTTGCTGAGGGGTATGGTATCCTTAGAGGCCTTCGAGGAGGCTACTAAGGTTGGATGGGAAAAGGTGTTAGTTGAGTCGACTCTCAACTTATGATTAATCTCTTGAAGACTCCTTCTAAGAATCATAAGGTGGATTGGAGAATAAAAAGAATTATTGAGAAGATTCGGTTAATCCAGGATGGGATTTTTGAAAGTTGATTACAATCATGTGGTCGAGAGATCAAAACAAGAGTGTTGATGCTTTAGCTAATTGGGCTTTGGACAAAGGTGATCTTACTTGTTATGGCCACCCTCCTATATGGTGGGCTTCTCAAATTAGGGAAGCTCTTCTTTCTATCATTTCTTTGGATGGCTCCAGTTCTGAAGGTACCTAGTTTCTTCTTGTTTTTTTTTTTTTGCTTCTCTTTGGTTCATTCAGTTTTTTTAGTTCCCTAGCTCATTCTATTCTTTATTTTGTTTCCTCTGTTGATTCTTGCATTAATAGTCTTTTGGTCTAGATAGGTCATTGTTTTGTTCATTTTTTTTTTCTTTTTTTCTTTTTTTTTTTGTTTAGTTTTTTAAGGTGGGTGGGTTCTTTTGTTTTGTTTTGTTTTTGTGTTCTTTGTGTTGTTTTTTGTTGTTCTTGTGTTTTTGTTGTTTTTTTTTTTTATGTTTTTTGTTATTGTTCTTGTGTTTTTTTCGTTCTTGTTCTTGGGTTTCTCTTTGTTTGTGTTATTTCATTTTTTTATGTGTGAGTGTTTTCTATGTTTTTTGTTTTTGTTTATTGTCTGTTGTTGGTTGTTTTTATTTTTATTTTATTTATTTTATTTTTTAGGTTTTGGTTGTGTTTATTTTTCATGTTTTTTTGGGTTATGTCTTTGTAGTGTTCTGTTGTTTTTGTCTTGTTTGTGTTTTGTTATGTGGTTCTTGTGTTTTTCTATGTGGTTTGTGTTGTGGTTTCTTTTATCTTATTGTGCGTGTTTGGTTGTGCTTTTGGTTTTGACACACTCAAGGAGCATGTTTTTTATTTTATTTTATTATTTTTGTTGTTATTTACTTTTTTTAATTTGGTTTTGTGTGTTTGTTTGCTCCTTGAGTATGTCAAAGGTGGTAGGCAGGTCCGAGTCCTGGGCGTTTTTGGCGGAATGGATACCCCTGCCTCCTTGGGTCTTACCCGAAAGTGGCATCCCTTTTGGGATGTTTTCCACAAAAATAATAATAATAATGAAATAAAATAGAGGTATTATAGAGGATTGAATCGATGTAACTATAAAGTGGCAGGACAAACATATTGTATCATGAAAATTTCAATTAATAAAATATTTGAAAGGGTGTAGTAAAACTCAAATCCTATTGGTAACTCAACTAGAAAATCACTAATTAATGGGCATAGGTTTTAACTATACAAAGAGCCACTACCTAAAAAAAAAATTCATACACCACCTTAAAAAAAAAACTGATTTGCAGTGCATTTCTGAACTGCAACTAGCTACTATCCAATAATTTCTCTTTGAAAGGAAAAATAATAATAATACAATTATATATATAAAAATTGAAAAAAAATTAAAAATAAAAATGATTATGCTTCCTTTATTTCATCATGAAGTATCTGTATTTTCTTCCATTTTCAGTCTTAATATTTCAAAGATAGCTTAAGAAGATATTTTCTCTAAAAACCTTGTAGGAAGATGATTACCACATGATGCATAGTACCTTCTTTGCGAGATGAATTCTAGATGTTTTTCAAATACTCAAACTATATCTAATATTTTGAGAAAAAATTTCATTGGAAATAATGCAAATCTTTTAAAATGTTGTAAGTGACTCATAGATGATCAAGTTTTTCTCTTTTGACCATGCAAAAATACATATCTAAAAACATTGTGAAGTTTTGGAAAAATTAACTCGTGTTATTTTTGCCATAAAGTAAAAATTTCCCCTTGCTTATCTATTTTTATGCATGGTCTAGAGTACTAATGAATTGGCAAAAGGACAAGCTCACCCTTCACCGTGAAAAAAATAAAAAATAAAAAATAAAAAAAATCCCTTGCTTTTCATCTAATCGAGCAAGTATCCTACTAAATTCTTGCTTCTCCTCAAAATAATCATGACCCCCAAAAAGTAATGAAATTTTTCTTGCTTCTCTTCAAAATAAGCAAGAACCTCAAAAAGCACTAAAAATCCCTTGCTCCTCCCAAAATGAGCAAGTATCCCAAATAAAACAAAAGTAAATAAAGGGTAAAAGAGCTTGAATCCCTGGAATTCTTAGTATCTCAAACACCATGGGGTACTCTTTATTAAGGTATCCTTATGTATTAATACTAAGTCTAGATAAGAGCTCTATATGCTCATAAGATAAGCTAGTTTTTTAGCATAAATAACCCTTGTTTTTCGATCCTTGCTCATAGTGGGAAATGAATCCTCACTGCACACACAGTTGGTATTGAAAGAAGCTTGAGAATACTAGGACAACTTTGACACTATATTGGTTTGTGAAAGGAGTAAATGAAGTTGTTTCAAAATTGCTAGAATGTTTGAAGTCCTTGAAGAATAATCCTATAATCCTAGAAACATCACATGCAAGCAAAACTCAAAAGCAAACCCTCATGAAAGTACTATGGTTTCAATTTTTTCTTTTTCTACAAAAACATAGCTTTTGCCCATCACATTTTCATCACTTAGAAAAAGCCATCTTAATATCTATTTCACTTTTTACCATGATTGAAGATATCCTAGAAGGCTGAAATCAAATTTTATATTCATTACCTTTCTATCTTGGAAACTTTTTAATGGCATACAGGAAGCACAATCACAAAAATTATAGTAAAACCCCATAAATAAAACTTATTATTATATTATCCACCAATATAAATAAAACACCCTTCATCTTGTTTTGGCTAAAATTACAGTTTGGGGGGAAAGTAAATAAGGTATACAAAGTTCACAATTCAATTTGGGGGGAAGAATTAGGTAAAGTATTTTCTTAAACTCTAACAACTATAGTTTTGTAGATATCTTTCGTAGACAACTTCTGTAATAATCTTCATAGTTTATAATCATATAATAGGTTTATAATATAGTTTAGAGGTATAGTATAGGTAATATAATATTTTATAGTTATATAATAATAATATATATTAATTTACTATTTTTTACTATATCTTTACTTTGATCATTCTTCTCGAAAAAAATAAAGATAATAATAATAATAATAATAATAATATATATAAATAATAAAAATAAATAAATAAATAAACTTTAAATGTTAATTTAAATTTTATATGTTACATATATAATGATGTGTTAGTATGGGTTTGTAGATAACATTATTATAGAAGTTATAAGTCTTATTTATGCATAGTTTTGATATACATCTAAATAAATCCAATGAGCACTATTGACTTTTGCATTGGAAAGTGTGTTAGATAGATAGAAGTTGAAATACTGTTGCTATAAGAAGTGATTAGACTAAAATAAAACACATATTCATTGTATGATTTATAGTACCTTCTTGTTTCAACTTATTTAATTTGAAAAAGATGATGGTAATCCCAATTTAGCCAAATGACAATTTGCATTGTGCTTCTTATCAAATGTTTATCACATTCCAAAAGAAATATTGTTTAAAATAAAGTATCAAGGTAAAAATTTGGATTTACATGAACAAGGCATCAATCATCTATTATAGACCAAATTTTGGATTTATGGAACTGTTATAACTACATAGTTTATCCATTGAGATTGTTGTATTAATCTTGTGTGCATGAGGACATGCACTTCCTTCGGTTTGGGGGAATGATGAGTGCCAAATTGACACATATTTTATGCAAGGATTATTTATTTCTATCTGCAAAATCATGAAAGTAAATGTGTTTTAATGATTATTTTACCTTATTTATGTGATTTATCAATAAATTTGATAAATGAGGTTAAAATGATAAATGATCATATTTTACACAAATTGTGCAAAGTTTTTGTATGTTTTTGGCAGGTAATATTACAACAAAATACAGGTCATATATTGAAGAAAGGATGAACCAATATCGTGAAAATATATTGGAGACACGTGGATGCGCGCTATGGAAGGACGCTACAAAAATGTGTTACAAAAACCTAGAAAAATCTACGGAAAGACCTATTTTGCATAATAAAATGCCACATAAGCTATGGCTTGGTCAAACACCATGTGGGCAGTTGACACATAAAATATTTTGAATTCTACATAGGCGTTTGGAAGAATCAAACATGGGTGACTCATCATTTATTTGGGGCATGAATTTGTTATGAGATACTATAAAAATACGTGAATATTTGTAATAAATGCATCCTTCCCTAAAATAAAGGATCAAAGCTGTAGAAGAAGTCTAAATCAAGGTTTGTATTGTTATGTAGCTATCCCACCAAGTCAAAGTTAGTATTATGTTATAATTAGTTGCCACTTGGACCAATTAGAATATTTATTGAGTCCAAGTATTGTAGGAGATGTGTTAATTTAGATTATTCTTGTTAGAATAAATTTGTTGCATGATCAAGTCCAAACCATATGGGAGAAATATGGGGAGTTATGTTTGGAATTGTCTGAGTAACAATATATATTTGCATACGAGGCCTTTGAAAAGGCCTAGTTGGATGGCGAGCGAATGAAGAAATATTTGTAATATATGATTATTCCCAATGTAATATTTTGTATGCAATTCTGAAAGTTGGATGCGTAACCATATACGTTTGATTTTCAATAATAAAGCAACAACAATATTTTATTTAGGATATGGTAATTGTGTTTTATAATTATTTTATATTTTTCTTTCTTTTGTAATTTTTGTTTCTTTTATTCTCTTGTAATTATGAAATAATTAAGAATTAGTTTTGTTAAACAATGAACTAACTTTGTATTATTGCAGGAATGTTTAAATAATGGTTACAATGTTGGGAATAGCACACCGGCGTAAACTGAACTGTTATAGGAGTTGTAACAGTGAGCTAAATAATGAAATAGAGACAAAATATGTTAAGTACGCTAACATCCCCCTTTATTACATTATTTGGGTAATGTAATAACTAATAGCTATACTAACATCCCCTTACATCATTTTGCAATACAAAGAGAGGCTGCGAAACAATTCAAATTTGACACGTCCAAGTGCCTTAGTGAAAATGTCTGCAACTTGAGCATCGGTGGGAATGTCCTGAAGCTGAATTCGGTGCTTTGGAACTTCATCTCGAATGAAATGACATTGTGTGTCAATGTGCTTTGTTCTTTCATGATGGATGGGATTCTTGACGAGGTTCAGAACACCACGATTGTCGCAAAACAAGTGTATTGGAGATTTTGATGGATGGCCCATACTTGTCAGAATGCGACGCAACCATATCACTTCGCACACAGCTTCACGTGCGACACGATACTCTACCTCTATTGATGAAATAGCAACCACTGTTGCTTCTTGCTGTGCCAAGAGACAGGACCGGATCCCAGATGAAAAATGTATCCAGAAGTTGACTTGCGATCATCAAATGATCCGGCATAGTCGGAGTCCGTGTATCCTTGCAAGAAGAATTTGTTGTTCCTCTTGTATTCTAGGCCATATTCCATAGTACCACGGACATAGTGAAGAACACGTTTTCTTGCTTTCCAATGAGTGGTCTTAGGCTCCTGCATGAACCTCGAAAGATAGTTGACAGCAAATACGAGATCTGGCCTAGTATTGGTCAGATATATGAGACTCCCAATCAGCTGTCGATAGAGAGTACCATCTACCTGAGGTGAGTCATCATATCGCGATAACTGAAGTCCATTCTCCATCGGAGTTGCCATTGGCTTGCAATCAGTCATGCGATATTTTTCCAGCAATGTCTTGGCATATTTTTTCTGAGACACTTTGATGGAGTGCTCCTTTTGGCTGAATTCCAGACCAAGACAGTAATGGAGAAGTCCGAGATCTGTCATCTCAAAAGATTTACACAAGTTTCTTTTGACAGTAGAGATCATAGTTTTTGAACTCCCTGTAATGAGCAGATCATCCACATAGAGTACAAGCAACACTATCTCAGAACCCTATTTCTTGAAATAGAGGTTTGCATCGACAGGACATCTCTTAAATCCATGTTGCATAAGGTGATTGTCCATTTTTATATACCAAGCTCGAGGAGCTTGTTTCAGACCATATAAGGATTTGACCAATTTGCAAACCTTCTGCTCTTGGCCTTCCACTTCAAATCCTTCGGATGAGTCATGTAGACTTCTTCTTGGAGATCACCATTTAGAAAGGCACTTTTGACATCCATCTGGTGAACTTTCCACCCATATTGTGCTGCCATAGCACACATAACCCGAATTGTGGTCATCCGAGCAGTAGGTGCAAAAGTTTCCTCGTAGTCAATGCCTTCCTTTTGAGCATAGCCCTTTGCAACAAGACGGGCCTTATGCTTATCAATTGTTCCA
The DNA here is from genome assembly GCA_028583015.1 of Wollemia nobilis. Lineage (NCBI taxonomy): Eukaryota > Viridiplantae > Streptophyta > Pinopsida > Araucariales > Araucariaceae > Wollemia > Wollemia nobilis. Next base: position 105,040 of record JAQPPZ010016460.1, read on the forward strand.
TCTGCCTTGTACTTGACTTTATATACCCATTTGCAGCCAATGGGTTTCTTTCCATGCGGCAAATCAACAAGCTTCCAAGTTTTATTTTTCATCAAAGACTCATACTCTGTATCCATAGCGGCCTTCCACTGAGGCTCACTAAGAGCATCTTGCACTGATGCAGGTTCAAGATCATCTATGGTAGACATGAATGCCCTGTCATCATCAATATCCATATCCTCTACTTTTGTACGTGGAGTTACAGAAAGTTCCTCAAAATATTGACAAAGATCATCAACCTCACCGGTTTCTTTGGCTTCTTTTTCCTTTTGAGCCATACTGCGTGTACGAGGTCTATCCAAGTTCAAATTGGGAGGAGTGGATAAATTTGCATCTCTGATTGTATTTGTACACCATTTTGGGTTCTTCTTCGGTGGTGGTGAAGAAGATGTAGAAGGACCTCCTATCTGTGTTGACGAAGGAATCTTCTCTTCCTTAGATTCCACAAGATCTAGGTGTACTTTAGATGTGCTCTGTGATGTGAAAGCTTCATCAAAGACAACATCTCTACTGACATGAATTTTCTTGGTCAAAGGATCTATCAAACGATATCCTTTAGAGTGCTCATCATAACCAAGAAAAATACATCTCAATGTTTTCTCATCTAGCTTCTTCCTTTTCTCTTTCGGTATGTGCATGAAAGCGTGACATCCGAAAATACGTAGATGAGATATGGAGGGTTTTCGACCACTCCATGCTTCCTGTGGAGTCATTCCTTTTAGGGCCTTTGTGGGTGCCCTATTCAACAGATATATTGCAGTGGTGACAGCTTACGCCCAATATTGTTGCCCAAGAGTAGCTCCTGTGAGCATACAACGAACCATTTCCATGATAGAACGGTTCCTTCTCTCAGCAACTCCATTTTTTTGAGGAGTATAGGCAGTTGTTAACTGTCTCTTGATTCCATGCTTATCTAAGAATGCAAAAAATTCATTAGAGGTAAACTCCCCCCTCGATCTGAGCGGAGGGTTTTAATAGAAGCTCCTGACTCCTTCTCAACGGATTTCTTGAGCTGCTGGAAGAATGCGAAAGCTTCGATTTCGGTTGGAGAAAGAAAACCCACATCTTTCGTGAGTAGTCATCTACGAATAGCTGAAAGTACCTCTTCCCTCCACAAGTGTTGGGTGTGAAAGGACCGCACGGATCGGTGTGAATTAACTCCAGAGGTTTTCGTGCTCTTGTTGAGCTCTTCTCAAATGGTACTCTATCTTTGCTTTCTGCCTAGCGGTCGGAGCACAGCGGCAATGTGGCAGAAAGGGAAGGAAGACCCTTTACCATCTCATACTTACTGAGCTCAAGTAAGTAGCCAGAACTAAGATGCCCATATCTCTTGTGCCATAGGGAAGTTGCCTCCTTGGTAGAGACAGTCATGGCAACATGTGGAGTAGAGATAGCATCTAGGGCAAATAAGTCGTGCTTATATGAAGCTGTTGCAATCTGCTTACCCTTCCTGGTAATAGTACAACACTTCTTGCCATTCTCAACATGAAAGTTGACAACCATATTTCTATCCAGGATTTGTGTGACTGACAGCAAATTGTTAGCCAATCCCGGAACATAGAGGACTTTGTCAATCTGACACTTGCCATCAGGAAGAGTGACTGAAACTATACCCTCTCCCTAAACCCTGTAGGTTTTATCATCAGCAATGGTGACAGGTTTGCCCTCTTTGGCCACGAATGATTCAAACCACGATCTGTCGCCGGTCATATGTTTGCTAGCTCCAGAATCGACATACCAAACAGGATCCCTACGTGTGGAATCTGTGGTAGTCATGAGCACCTTGTGTGCCCATTCAGAATCTGAGTCAGATTCTTCAACAACAACATTCACCTGGGGTTGCTTGTTTTTATTTTGTGGTTTGTTTTGGCCTTTCTGCTTGTTCTTATGCCAACACCTGTTGGTGTCATGGTTGTCTTTCTCACAGATCTTGCACCACCTCTTCTTCTATTGAGGTTGTTTGCCTTTTCCTTTCGTATCTTGTTGAGAATTTCCTCCTTTCTGAAAGTTGCCTCCTTTTTGCCCATTACCTTTCTTCCTAGAACCCTGCCTGTTGGTGTATAGGGCTGTATTGGAAGAATCATCCTTGTGAAGTTGGCGTGCCTCCTGTTGTTGAAGCAGATTGACCAACTCGATGTAGGTAATTTGTCGTTGAGACACCTGGATGGAGGTGATCAACATATCAAATGAAGAAGGCAAAGCTCTCATCACAAGTGAAATGAGAAGCTTTTCGTCCACAGTATCTCCCAAAGAATTCAATTTCTCTTTCAATTCAGACACTCTGCACAGAAAGAGTTCAACTATTTCACCCTGTCTCAAACTCAGGTTATGAAGTTGTTGTTGAAGATGAAGAATGGTGGAATCATTCTTTCCCTCATAGATGGTTCTAAGGGCATCCCATGCCTCTTTACCACTTGCTTTGTCAGCTATATGAGGTTGCACTTCATCTGAAACAGCAAACAAAATGAGCACCTTTGCTCTACTGTCTTTCTTGTCAAAAGCTATCTGATCTGCGGAAGGACCTGTGGATCCTGCTGTTGGTGAAGGCCTAGTTGTTACTCCAGTAACAATATCCCACAAATCTTCCATTTGGAGAATTGCCTTCATCTTATGTTTCCATGGTGTATAATTTGGACCTTTCAATAACTGATGAGGATCAGTCATCAACTTTGCAACAGCGGCCATAGTGAAGGTTCCTTATATCACCAATTGGTCCCCCTTTCGATATACCTTTTGCTAGGCCGTTATACCATACAAAATACCCGCCCTTACGTGAGGGAAACTATAGGTATTTAGAAAAGATCAACAAAAATCACCCGCCCTTACGTGAGGGAGACTATAGGTGAGTTTTAGAGATCATACGATACGTGGAACATAAGCGGTACTGAAAGGGAATCGCCTTGTTGATGGCACCTACCATAGAAGATTCTTCTCATGCGTGGGGCGTAACTTCCCCTAAACACTATGAAGAATACTTCGTCAGGATTTACGCCTAAACACAAGTGCGATAAAGGGTAGTGGATGGAGTAAAAAAATGCAAAAATGGCTAACTTATCTCTCCCTGACGATTTATAGAGAACAAGCTCAGACGTCGTTGTAGCAGCTATATTAGGCGGCGGATACAGTAGCCAAATCACGACAGCTTTACCTGTAAGTGTTGGCCAGAGGTATCACAAATACCGAACGCTGCAGTGCAATAAATTGCACGGATGGGTTTTAATTATTTCGGGGACTTAGGGAGTGTTTTGATTTTAATTTTAATGAAGTAGTGCATAGAAATGAAAATGCATCATACATCAAAAAAATGCCCACAGAATGAAACCCTAAGGTGTCGGACACAGCCGAAAATGCACCTTTTACAATTCGCCAAATTACTATTTTTTAGAAAATTACTCACATTCCCCCTTTGATTTTTTGAAAAAAATATCCCCCCTTAAAAAATTCTTTTTAACAAAGCATTTTAATAATTATTATGTATTTAAAGTTAAAATAAATAATTTTAATTTATATAGTTTTAAAACCTTATGAAAAAATAAATTAAAATTAAATTTTAATTTATAAAGTTTTAAAAACTATAAAAAATAAATTAAAATTAAAAATTTTAACTAAAAATTAATAATTAAAAAAAACCTTTGAAAAAAAAAATTATACCTTAGGGGGGAGTCGGCGGGATTTGAACCCCCGACCTGCAGGCTCCCAGAGCCTTACCGCACAGCTCACTGCCAAGTGAGCTAGCGGGTTGATCCGAAGGGATCAGCGAGATCCTCCTTTTTCAACACCTAGATCCTCCTCCTCCTCTGCTGCGGCCTCCGGTTGCTTGGACGCTGCTGCTTTGCGGCTCACTGCGCTCCGCAGCCGCTCGTTCTCCTCCGCTGCGTTTTTTTTTTTTTTAACACGCCGGGGGGGGGGGGCGCTATGCGTTGGACGCGCGAGCAGCGCGTTCAACGAGGGGCAGGGGGGAGGGGGTTGTTGGACGCGCAGGCAGTGCATTCAATGAGGGGGGGGGTGGGGTGCGTCCGCACTCCTCTCCCGTGCATCCGCGTGCAGCGAACGTCTCCGCTCAATGGGGGGGGGCCTCCTCCTCTCCTGCGCATTCGCGGGCAGTGGCTACAGTGGACGTCGTAGTCCGTGGGGGATGCGCCTGCGTCCAGAGTCCAGTGGGACGTGCGCAGGGCGCATTGCGTCCGCGGACGTGGGACACGCGCTCTGCGTCCTCTTTTTTTTTTTTTTTTAATAAATTAATCACGCGATGGCGTGATTAAAAAAAATTCGCACTGTTCAGGGGAAATAAAATGCGTTCAGAAAAAACGCACAACAACCTTTCTCCCAGCAAACAGCTTCCGCCTCCAGCCTTCCTTCTCACGCCTCCCTGCAGAAAATTTTCGTAGCTGGCTCTGATGCCATGTTAAACAGCGAACTAACTTTGTATTATTGCAGGAATGTTTAAATAATGGTTACAATGCCGGGAATAGCACACCGGCGTAAACTGAACTGTTACAGGAGTTGTAACAGTGAGCTAAATAATGAAATAGAGACAAAATATGTTAAGTACGCTAACATCCCCCTTTATTACATTATTTGGGTAATGTAATAACTAATAGCTATACTAACATCCCCTTACATCATTTTGCAATACAAAGAGAGCTGCGAAACAATTCAAATTTGACACGTCCAAGTGCCTTAGTGAAAATGTCTACAACTTGAGCATCGGTGGGAATGTGCTGAAGCTGAATTCGGTGCTTTGGAACTTCATCTCGAATGAAATGACATTGTGTGTCAATGTGTTTTGTTCTTTCATGATGGACTGGATTCTTGAAGAGGTTCAGAACACCCTGATTGTCGCAAAACAAGTGTATTGGATATTTTGATGGATGGCCCATACTTGTCAGAATCCAGTCCCTAATCTCTTCCTCCCGGTAAATAGAGTTGAAATGTAGAATAAATTTAAAAGCATAAAATTAATTAAATTGCAAAAAAAAATAATTATAAACTATATTATGCATCATTAAATCATTCGTGGATCCACATATACTCATAAAGAATAATTCATAAATTGCATATTTTATTTTATTTTATTTTATTTTTTGTAAACTTTAATTTTTGCAACACATGAAACTAGAAAGAGATCTGAACTAAGCTTAGTATTAATTACTATGGTACAATATATACTGGATTGCTACTCTTTAAATCTAACCTAGATTAATCCAGATTGACAAAATTAAATGTAAGCTATTACATCTGATGAGGAGGTACGCCTCAACCCAAACCGATTGGGCAATTGAGGTGCCCACAAACTCTCCAACATCACTAGAGAGAGTAGTCTCATCTAGGGAAGTCAGGTTAGATACCCATAACAGAGGAATTCGAGAGGAATAGGGGAATTTTGTTTTTCAAACATAAACCTCTATTATCAATATTGATTATGATGAGCCTTCATGGTAGAGCCAAGGGAAAAACCCTAAACCCAAGGCCAAGAAGGATTCTCTAGAGTGCTAGGCACCCAAAATTGAGGGGCCACTACCTGAAGAACCAGAAGAGCAGATGTCGGGTGACCAAGGGGTCGAAGAAACAACCACAGGGGGCCTAAGACTAGAAGGACAGATCCTCGAACTCTCTAATAGGGAGGCAATATCTATGGGAAAGGAAGGCCTCCCCATGTAGGCCACTGTAATACTATAGAGGAGGAAAGGGAAGGCACCTCAAACTACATAGAAGAGGGCCAAAAGAAAGGCCAGGGTGACGTTTGTCAAACTAAAACCCCATTCGAAAGAGGAATGGGAAGAAGACATGCAGGTCTTCGCTACATAAAAATAAAAATTTGAACAACTTCGTAAGGAGTTCGATGAGGCAAAGGTAGATAGGAAATTTTCCAAAAAGGAAAAAAGAGGGTCAGGCATCTGTGTAAAACCTACGGATGATAATCAATTTTGGAACATCTATGGTTCATCACGGGATCAACCTTCTAAGATGAAGAAATGGCTGGCAAGATGAGGAGTATGTGGGTAGAAGGTAGAGGCAACAGTGATCGTAGAAGAAAACATTGGCCTCACCCCTGAAGAACTTCAACTGTACAAGTCCAGTGTGGTTGTACAGAAGAGGGACAACTTTGATATCCCATTAGACGAGCTACACCTTTAACATGTTGACTTGTGGCAGGAAGTAGAGGTAACCTTCCAAAAGGGAGAAATGATCGTGATAGCACCCAACATATGTGTTGAACGAAGCATGATTGGAAGGCATAGCTAGTGTAACAAGAAGCCAGTGGAGAATGTAGACCAACCCAACATAGCTGAAAGCTAGCATAGTCAAAGGGCAACACATCCCAAGGATGCCTTGCAACAAACTAGGGCCCCTCAGCAGAAACATAAGCCTCATGACAGAGAGAAAGCCAAGCCCACAGGAAAGAAAAGGAAATGGTGAAAAATGGCCTAAACAGAGGAGGTTTTTACCGATTTTAGGTGACATGAGGGCATGGCACATAATAGGCATGGGGGGATAATGAGCACTAGATATGCTCATATTTTTGTATATGTACTAATGGTTTTTGTGCAACAATATATAATGAGTTGTATATTTTTATGAAATATTATGTATGTATTTAATAAAATCATGTGTATTATCTAATCCATGTGTGAAGTATGTTTTGTGTAGTTATTTCCTAGATTTTGTCATATTTTTCTCATTCCAGGTCCTACATGGACTTGGTATGGTTTAGTTCAATCAAATGAAGGCATATGAAGGTAGGCACATTATTGAAGTAGGCACCTTACTGAAGAAGGCACCTTACTAAATTAGGCACCTTACTGAAGTAGGCACCTTATTGAAATAGGTGCCTTACTCAAGTAGGCACCTTACTGAAGCAAGCATCTCACTAAGGAAGGTACCTTACTGAATTAGGCACCATACTCATGCAAGCACTAGGATTACATGTGTTGACCAAACGACTAGAGAAGGAACTCATTGACCACTGTTCTATATCATCTATGGGAAACCGTTGATGCATAAGTTGTCCCATCCAACGTGGGTGAACACGTAACTATTCATGGAATAAAAATCACCCGATTGCAAGTAAACAACAAAGACGCTAATCATCGTGTGCTAGCTATAGTAACTGAACTATCCTATTTTAGACTGTAACTAGGATTCCTATTGTAACAGAACTATAACAGGAAGTCCTGTGTGTGGTATATAACCACACGAACTTCTTTGTAGCAAGGGAAGCATTATTTTAGAACATTAGTGATTTAATCATTTCTGCACTGTTAATAAATCTTGAGCATTCTTTAATTTGCGTGTGGTTTTCATGAATTTTTGGGTGGGATCTACTGGAGCTCGGGCCCACTCCAAGCCAATATTCCTCCCCTGTTTCCTTAGTATTTTTTCATAGATTTAATTACACATAGTAGTACATTTTTTTCTAGATTAAAGTTAATCATTTTAGAAGCTATGTTCTTTTTACAGTAGGCATATTATTACTTTTAGAGTGGTGTGTTTACTTTCATGCATTTCATTTATATTTAAGTTTTCTTGGTGTGTATGAATCAACCGTTGTTTCACAAACACCCCCAATTATAGATAACCGGATTCATCTTCGAAATGGTAATGTGAGTAGTTTCAATCATGGCACTTCTAAAGTCTATGAGCTCCCAAGTTGACAAATTAAATGTGAGTGCTATAAAAATATAGGATAAAATTAACCAGTATTTGGCACCCAATATTTTGGCACCTTTCCAAGGAAGTGTCACTAGTAGACTAATTATTACCCCATAAAACCTTTTGCTTGACCTTGTATGAGTTCTCTAAGAAAAAGAGGACCTGATGGTCATTTTATAAGATTGAGCCCATCAAAAAATTTTGAGTCAGCCGATGACCTAGGATTTGAATTAGATTCTCCTGACTCATCCCCAACAGTCCACTAGAGTGACCATCCTCACTTTTTGTAAAGTGCCTCCTCATCTCATCGACCTGGGAACAAATGAATTATTCTGAACCCATTGGTCAAAAGAACACCCTAAGAGGAAGTGCTACTATGGAAAGTTGTAGAGGATTATAATGTAATGCCAGTCGACTTAGAGGCCCTAATATAGAAAGTCTTGAGTGATCGAAAGGCCATAGAATTTGCACAAGAGAGCACATTTCCTAAAAAAATGGCTGAAGAATTCTCATATGGATTCAACTTCTTGATAGAGGAAGGAGCAGGGGAAACCAATATGAAGAACATATCCCCTACCCATATTCTCACCTTTCGAAGATATCCAACTGAAGAACCTAACCTATTTTTGTTTAAATTTGATGTGTTGTGCAGGATTGTTGACTACAAGTCAGATGCTCAAAAGCTAAAGCTCTTCCCATCAACGTTAGATGACTCAACACTATGATGGTTTATAAGATTGGGAAACAAACATATCACCACATGGGAAGAGATGAGGAAGCTCTTTCTAGAGTAGTACGAAGACTTTGGTAGAGCACAAGATTCCAGGGAAGAAGTCATTAGCATGATACAGAAGGAGGACAAGTCCCTGGAAGAATACTAGGAGAGGTTCAACTTCAACCTACAATGATCTCCACATGCAAATCTAGGAGATAAGTCTCTCAAAAGCATATTTTTGAGAGGACTCAAAAACGAGTCACTGGAAGTGCTAAATATTATTTCTATAGGAGATGTTTACCAACATGCCATGGAAGATATCTGACAATTATGTTGGAATTATTCACAAAGAAGAGGCAAACTGGCTCCCAAGGCCATGAAGGTAACTGTATCAGTCACAAATATACATATAGGCAACATGTTGGAGGATCTAAGGAGCGAAATGTTATCCTCTTTAGCCTTGTAGTTGGATACGCTCTTGCTAGACAAGAAGAAATAGGAGAATGGCGTAGCATTGGGAAGCACACTAGGAATGTGTACCTAGAGAACAAAGTCAGAGTATGTGCAATTTGCCAACATAACCACAAGAATTGACTATACCCACAATTGCCCAATACCAAGGAGGAGGCTAACGTAACTGAAGTCTATTTTATGGGAAATCAACAAAATTGGCAGCAAAACCCTATGGGGAATGTGCGCATGGGAATGCCACCCTATGGAGGAGGATCATATATACCACAAGGGTAGCTGCAACCACCCAATTTGGGTTGGTGGGGACCACCACCTTGGACAAATGTACCTCTAGGAGATGCATTTACCATTCAACAACCATTGATGCCATATTAGCATCCCGAGCAGTAGTGGAGGAACCACGTTACATGGAACTCTGCCCCACAAAACATGGCACAGGTACCACCTCACAAAAGCTTATCGGCCCTACCTATGGTGAGACCTACGCAATTATCATCACAACCAATGGTGAATCCAAATAATAAGGTAAACCAGCCAACATACCAAGTAGAGGGAGAGATGTGTCTAATGTATAATATTAGTTGTAATCCTATTCATCTTAGATAAATAAATTAGCTAGGAGTAGAGGCACCTCCCTTGGTAGAAGAGAAGGAAGAGGTAGGAGATTCCCCTCTTATAGAAGAGGTGGAGATAGAGAAAATTATTGAGAAAATAGAGGCTCCATTCCCCAAATGGTTATAGGAGTAGAGAAAGCTGACACAACCAAAATTTGATATCCTCTTAAGCTTGAGGAATCTCACGGTCACCATATCCCTTTTTCAAGCTATCCAAGATGTGCCCATATACACCAAGGTAATAAAATAATTATATCTGAGGAAACTAGGATGTAAGATGGCACAAAATATCAATGTCACAGGGAAATTGAATTATTTGATGATGGGGAATGCATATCATCCCAAATATGTAGACCCAGGTAGCCCAGTACTGACGGTGAAAATAGGAGGGAATTCATTGACAAACACTTTGGTTTACTTGGGTTCAAATATCAATGTAATGTCATAGGAAACCATGTAGAAGTTGAAGCTTACAAACTTTAAATCCACCAAGACGGTGTTACAATTGGCCGATCGATCAACCGTAGCACCAAAAGGGATGCTCGAGGATATCATCATAACGATCGATGCATGGGAATAATCGGTGCAATTTTTGGTGTTGTAGTAAAAAATGGTTCTAGGTGGTTACCCACTCATCTTGGAGATACCATGGTTAGCTATGGTAGGCACCTAAATTAGCTGTCATGATGGACTCATGACTATTTTGAATGGGTAGAATGTCAAGAGATTGATAATATCTCCTCCCGCTCAGTCCGTGGACACGTTGGGTGAACCCACAATGACCGAGCAGGATGATAATTCACTATTCATACTCCAATTGGTGATGGCATTAATAGAGTTGGAGGTGGATGCCGATGAGGATGGCATTATAATGGGATTCCTACAAGGAGAATCCTCCCTCATAGTTCTCAAGTTGTCATTGGTCGGTGCTTAGGATCACCATACATGGAAAATTGACATGGGGCCTAGTGGAACATTTAATATCAGTAGTGAGTTGACCATCGTATAGTTGACAGAATTAAAAGAGCTTCTAACCAAACACTAAAAGGAATTTTCTTGGGATTACTCATATATGAAGGGAATCGACCCTAAAATCTGCACACATCAGATATACATCAAAGAGCAAGAAACCCCAATCAAGTAGCCACAGAGAAGAATGAACTTGACCATGAAATAAATTATTAAGGCTGAGCTACAGAAGCTCTTGTATGCAGGGTTCATCTGCCCAATTTATGACAGTGAGTGGGTATCACCACTTGTGGTGGTCCCCAAGAAAAATGGGAAATGGTGAATCTATGTTGATTACAGATCGCTAAATAAATCAATGAAGAAATATCACTTCTCACTTCCTTTTGTCAATCAGGTGTTGGACACACTATCCAGGAGAAAATACTTCTCCTTCCTGAATGGGTTCAGCAAGTACAACCAAATTTAGATCAGGGAGGAGGACCAGGACAAGAAAATGTTCACCTGACCATAGGAAAAATATGCCTACAGAGTGCTACACTTTGGGTTGTGCAACACACTAGCCACCTTCCAAAGGGTGGTGTTGAGCATATTTTCAGATATGATGGGGGATGCAGTAGAGGTATATATGGACAACTTCACCGTTTATGGAGAGACACTTGAAGAAGCAACAACAAACTTGGAATGTGTGCTCCAGAGATGTGAGGAAAAAAACTTATCCCTCAGTAATGAGAAGTGTTTTATGATTATGCGTGAGAGGCATAGTGCTAGGACATCATCTCTCAATAGAAGGAATTAAAGTACATCAAAAGAAAATAGAAGTGATTAAGGATCTACCCAGCCTAAAAATGCAGAGGGAAGTGAGGATTTTTCTCGGCTCTATCGGGTACTACAAGCGATTCATCACCAATTTTAACAATATTTCCAAACTGCTACACAACCTACTAGTGAAGGACACATAATTCATATGGACGGAGGACTATGAACGAGCATTTCAGACGCTAAAGGAAAATATAATTTTTTCCCCAGTGTTGCGAGACCCAAATTGGATTGTTCTGTTTCACATATATTGTGATGCATCCAATAATGCAATTGGAGCGGTCCTCGAGATAGAAGGATGACAAATAATTCTATGTCATTTATTATGTCAATAAGAATTTAGCAGGGGATAAGCTCAATTACAGAGTAACAGAGAAATAATTTCTTGTAGTAGTACATGCCATCAAAAAATTTCATAATTATATCACTGGATACAAGGTGTTCGTTCACACGGACCATGTGGTCATTAGATACCTAATGAGTAAACCAGTGATAAAAAGGTGGCTCTTGCTATTACAGGAATTCGTCATCACCACAGTTGACAGCCTGGGAAGGATAACGTAGTCATGGGCTTTCTATCTAGACTAATCCTAGTAGATCGTGCAGTGGTAGAAGACCAGTTCTTGAATGATCATTTGTTTGCCATCAGTGAATAGATGTCATGGTAAGAAAACATTGCCAATTATCTGTCCATCGATAGAACATCCCCTACTCTTTCATGTAGAGAGAAGTAAGGGATGATTGAAAAGAGTTCTTCATTTCAATGGATTAATGACCTCCTATTCAAAATAGGGCCCAAAAAGATTGAAAGGAGGTGCGTAGTGGAGCATGATTTTTTGGAGATACTCAAAGCCTATCACAATGACCCATGTGAAAGATATTTCTTAGGAAGGACTGCATATAAGGTATTGTAAACTAGGTATTTTTGGCCCACTCTATTTAAATACACAATCGTATACACCACCAAGTGTAACGAATACCAAAGAATGGGTAGGCCAACCCATAAGGATGAATGCCCCTTCAACCTCATGTAAACATTGAGCCCTTCGAAAAATGGGGCATGGATTTCATGGGACCCATCAACCCACCTTCAACTAGAAGGAGGTATATTCTAGTCTACATAAACTACATTACAAAATGGGTAGAAGTTTAGGAATTGAGAGATTCCAAGGAAGGGACGGTGGCCAAATACCTATTCACCCATATTTTCACAAGGTTTGGAGTGCCCAGGGAAATTACAACAAGCCAAGGACCCCAATTCACCTCCAAGTTGATCAAGGAACTGATGGAACAATACCGGGTATGGCACAAAAAAACTACCCCCTACCATCCGTAGGTGAATGGGCAGGTGGAGGTAACCAACAGAGAGATAGAAAACATCCTGAAAAAAACCGTGTAATAGCACAAGAAGGATTGGGCTTCCATATTACCAGAGGTAGTATGGGCATATAATACAATGTGTAAATCAACCACTGGTTTCACACCCTTCTAGCTGGTATACGATAAGGATGCAATGATGCCTATCAAATTCAAGGTGAATATGATTATAACAGTGGTAGAATTGGACCTGAGCTTGGATGAAGCATAGAAGGAATGAATTCGGTAGCTAAACCAGTTGGAAAAATTTCAAATGGATGCCCTATAGAGAACTAAAACCATGCAGAAGCAAAGGAAGCAGTGGCATGATCACCACATTAAAATGAAGCAGTTCAAAGAGGGAGACTGGGTACTGTTGTATGATTCCAGATTCTAGGAACGAAAGGGGAAATTGATGCAAATATGGATGGGACCATACGAGGTGGTGGAGATAATTAGAAATGGTGCATGGGTTAAGACAATTGATGGCAGCAACACCATTTTGATATCAATTGGCCACTGGTTGCACCCATATCATAGGTCTGAAATCTTATTGGTAGAGTCCAAAATAGGCATGGGGGAGACCCCATGCAAATAAATTTTGCCAAAATTCTCAAAAACATGGTGGATGCAGAGATGTCCACCAAGAAAAATTAGTATAGTTTCCTTTTTATTAGCTTACGATGTGTTTTGTAGGGACAACGCCCGCATGCAAGCTACAAGCATCCTGAGAGCCAGGGCCTAACATGCATGAATTACGTTTAACTACATTTTTATTTTTATTTCATTTTTTTTGTAGGGAAATGGTTTGATTGCTCGAACAATAGGTATATCTAGGAACAAGGCCTATATCGACTTAGCATCCATAAACCTGCACAATAGGAGGATAGTGCAGATCCAGACACAATGCGGGAACCAATTACCCACAAAGGAAAAATTTTGCACCCCTATCCTTGGACTAAGCAAATGTTAATATTGTACAAAGGGAATTTTAGGAGGCTTGATCAACCTCACATTAGAAAACACATCATCCACTAATTTTTTAACGATGGAGGAATGAACGACTCTAGAAGGGAGGCACCTTACTCTGATGCCTTACTCAGGAGAAGATGCGCCTTACTCTCACGCTTTACTCTAGAGGAGCAGCACCTTGCTCCACCAAGGATACACAACCGAGAGTGCTTTTGCATTCTCTAGTACTCAAGGGATGCATCTTACTATGGCACCTTCCTTCGGAGGAGCGTCGCCTTGCTCAACCAAGGAGGTACCACCCCTGAGTGTTAATCATGGTAAAGTGGTGCCTTTGTGAGGTAGGTGCCTTATTTAAGTAGGCACCTTACTCAAGTAGGTGCATTACAGAAGTAGGTGCCTGACTTTGGCACCTTACTCCGAAGGAGCGACGTCTTACTCCACCGAGGAAGTACCACTCCTTGGAGTGATTTATCTTTCTATCAAACATATATATATTTCTAATTCCAAGGGAGGCACCTTACTTTGGCACTTTAATCCAGAGGAGTGGAACCTTAATCTTCCAAGGAGGAACCACCCTAGAGCGTTATTCATGCCAAGAAGTGCATGGAGGTGTTGCTGGGACAAACTAATGTCTCATGCGACCCACATGGGCTCCAAAATAAGAGACTCCCTATGCACTCGAGGAAGCTCTTTGAGTAGGTGGTGAGATACTTCACATGCATCGGGAAGTATTCACACCTGAACGTCAACCATATGCAATTTTTGAGCCATCTGGTGCATGGGCAAAAATTTAATGTCCCGTTCTACCTATCAAATGCCTTGCAGGATGAGATGTCATGATATTAGAGAGGGGCACTCTCTACCCTAGCCAACCATGTGCTAATTACAACCCTGATATGCCACACGGAGGAGCATAGGGGGAGTTCATCAACGGTTGGGGTTGAACACTCTAGTGCATGAGAGCAAGTGGCAACCGAACTAGAGCAAGAGGATGAATTAAGAGGGACAACTGAAGAAGTTAGGGCCAAACCTTATGATGAATCAAAGAAAATGGAAATAGAAGCCAAGGAAAAAGTCAAATTGGGGGGAATGTCCAAAGAGGAACACCCTCGATTCTCACCAAATGTTTCAGAGGAGGGGTAGAGCTCTCTGCCTAATTACACAGAGGAAAGGTCAGAATATTCCAGCCCTAAAACATCTATACGATGGATAGAGCGTATACACGATCGGATATGACTACGACACCTAATCCTCTCAAGTGAGGAAGATGAGGACGATACATAACTCAGCTTCATGGCCTAAACCCTACAAAATTTGGCTGCTCATAGTCTGCAAGACTCACTAACCTTATCAAGTCTTCCACAACAGTCCAAAGTACCAATGGAAGAGGACCACGTTGAGTAGAGCGAGAAATACATGATGCAAGAACTGTTAAAAGAGTATAAGAAAATGTCTACAAGAAAAATTTAGAAGTATGAGGCCACCATCACCCAATTCTAGCAATTGATCCAGTAGCTCAAGGCAAAGAACCAGTAGCTACAAGTAAGGGCGATCGATAGGTGGGACACCTCTACCCAAACCGATTGGGCAATTGATGTGCCCATGAACTCTCCAACCTCACTGGAAAAAGTAGTATTATCTGGGGCAGTTAGGTCAGATGCTCGTAATGAGGAATTAGAGGTGAGAGAAGGATCATGCGCCTCTAATAGAGGAATTCCAAAGGAATGGGAGAATTCTATTTTTCAAACAAAAACCCTTGTTATCAATATTGATGATGATGAGCCTTCATGGTAGATCCAAGGGTAAAACCCTAAAACCAAGGCCAAGAAGGATTCTCTAGAGCACCAAGAACCTAAAATTGAGGGGCCACTACCCGAAGAACTAGAAGAGCAGACATTGGGTCACAAGGGGGTCAGAGAAACAACCACGGGGGTCATAAGACCAGAAGGACAAATCCCTGAACCCTCTAATAGGGAGGCAAGCTCCATGAGAAATGAATACCTCCCCACACAAACCATCACAATACCAGAGAGGAGGAAAGGGAAGGCACCTCAAACGACATAGAAGAGGGCCAAAATAAATGCCAGGGTGACGTTTGTCGAACCGAACCCCCATTCAAATGAGGAATGGGAAGAAGGCATACAGGCCTTTGCTATGCAAAAATAAAAATTTGAACAACTCCATAAGGAGTTCGAGAAGGCAAAGGCAGTTAGGAAAGCTTCCAAAAAAGAAAAAGAGGGCTAGGCATCTGTGTTAACCCTACAGATGATGATCAATTTTGGGAAATATATGGTTCATCGTGGGGTCAACCCTCTAAGATAAAAAAATGGTTGGAAATATGGGGAGTATATGGGCATAAGAGAGAGGTAGTAGTGACCACAGAATAAAATGCCAACCTTACCCTCGAAGAACTTTGGCTATACAAGGCCAGCATGGTTGTATGGAAGAGGGATGACTCTGACATCCCATTCAAAGAGCTATGCCCTCAACACGCTGACCTATGGTAGGAAGAAGAGGAAACCTTCTAGAAGGGAGCAATGACCATGATAGCACACAGCATAGGTGCTAGACCAAGCATGATTGGAAGGCGTATCCAGCATAACAAGGAGCCAAAACAGAATGTAGGCCAACCTAGCATAGCCAAAAGCCATCATAGTCAAAGGGCAACACAACCCAAGGATGCCCCTCAACAAACCAGGGCCCCTCAATAGAAATGGAAGCCTTAATATGGAGAGAAAGCCAAGGCCACCGACAAGAAAAGAAAATGACGAACAATGGCCTACATAAAGGAGGTGTTTATCGGTTTCAGGTGCCACGAGGGCATGGCACATATTAGGCATGGGGGATGATGAGAACCAGATATGCTCATATTTTTGTATATGTACTAATGTTTTTTGCACAAAAATATATAATGAGTTGTATATTTTTATGAAATATTATATATGTATTTAATAAATCATGTGTATTATCTAATCCATGCATGAAGTGTGTTTTGTGTAGTTATATCCCAAATTTTGTCATCTTTTGCTCAGTTGAGGTCCTATATGGACCTGGCATGGTTTTGTTCAATCATATAAAGTCATATGAAGGCACGCGCCTTATTGAAGTAGGTACCTTGCTAAAGAAGACCCCTTACTGAAGTAGGTGCCTTACTGAAGTATGCGCCTTACTTAAGTAGACACCTTATTGAAACATGCGCCTTACTCAAGTAGGCACCTTATTGAGGCATGTACCTCACTAATGAAGGCGCCTTACTAAGTTAGGCACCTTACTCATGCAAGCACCAGGATTACATGTGTTGACCAAAAGGCTGGAGAAGGACCTCATTGACCACCGTTCCACATCATATGTGGGAAACCACCAATGCACGAGTTGTCCCAGATAGCATGGGTGAACACGTAACCATTCATGGAGTAGAACCATATGAAACATAAATAACCTGATTGCAAGTAAACAACAAATACATTGATCATCGCACATCGACTATAGTAATTGAACTATCCTAGTTTAGACTATAATCGAGATGCCTCTTGTAATAGAACTGTAACAGGAAGTCCTGTGTGTGGTATATAACCACACAGAATTCTTTATAGTAGGGGAAGTATTCTTTTAGAACATTATTGATGTAATATTTTCTACACTGTTAATAATGCTTGAGCATTCTCTCATTTGCATGTGGTTTTTGTGAATTTATGGGTGGGATCTACTAGATCTCGGGTGATGAGGCCTAGAAATACCTCAATCATAGCATGTTTTGAACATTGAAACTTCCTAAAAACCCTTGTGTTTAATCTGATATGCTAGTTAAGTTGATTTAATATACTGTGTATTAACTGTTTGAATGATCAATGTGTTAGAAATACTATATTCTGATTTTTTATAGTTTTTGCATAGTTTTATGTTGCTTTGTCATGACTTGCTAAATGAGAAGTATGCTTAGGTTTATAGAAAAAATTCACTGGTTTTTTTTTTATATGTTACAAGCATTTATTTATCTAAATATAGCAAATAGTGCAAGCAAACTGTTACTGTGTAGCAAAAACTAGTTTTCCAATGTTAATTCCATCCAGCTGCCAATGAATGGCAAGGCATGGAATTCACACATGGAGAGAGATGAAGGCTATTGCAATCTGATCCTAAGAGCTAACCCACCTGAGAAATGCAAATGAAATCACTTGAAGAGCACACAATTGTTCATTTCTAAGATCTTCAAAATGAGAAGACATCTTCAAAATGAGAAATACAGTCTCTTAGGAATGAGTGGACATCTTCGAAATGAGAAATACAGTCTCTTCGAAATGAGCCACTTATCTTCAGAATGAGAACAAAAAGCACTTTTTGAGTTGTTGAATGATTTATAACAATGGAAAAATGGAAAGAAGGTTGAAAATGTTAAGGGAAAATATCTCCCATATGACTTTGTCGTCCTTGCCATCCAAAGCCACCATTCATGGAAAAGATCAATTTTGGTCCTCTTCTAGGATAAACCCAGGAAATGCTGCAGCATAATAGGAATAGATCTGTAAGATAGGAATGAGATATTATAAGTTTGTAATTAGATTTTATGATATCTATAAATAGATAGCTCCCATCTAGGTTGAGCTAAAAAGGGTAGATGAAAAGTAAGCAAGAAGTATAATAATAAGAAAAATGACTGTTACAGTCTTGTAATAGGGTTTTTAGCAGCAACACTATAATTATGTTCTTGAATCAATAAAGTGCACTATTTTTATTCATGTTGTTGTGAATGAGTGTGAGTAAGATCTAGAGAGAGAGAGAAAGACTCATACCTTCTTCTGGACAAAGAGGCTGGTCACTTCCAGACCTAGGAGGAGGACTAACAGCAGGTTTTTATTCTGATTTTGCTGTAGTAGAATAAGTTGTAAAACTTGCCATTTCTTTTTGTAAACAACTAAAAATCTTTGCAATCTCAGTTTATTTCATAATCAGGATGATCTTGTGATTAATGATAAGTTTGGTTGTAATATCCATTTTTAGCAAACTTTCAAATTACTATAGATTGTCATTTTTAGAATTTACTATTTTCTGCAATTTATTGCATTTTGTGTTTTGCTATCAACCTCTACACAAAATATTGACAAACTTCTATTACAGAGCATTGAAAGGACTTAATTTCCATGTTATAATCAGGTTTCCATTACTGCAAAAGTAAATAGACTTCATTTCTGCAATCATAATTAGATTTCTAATTCTGCAACTATAACTAGGGAGTTATTTCTGCAATATAATTAGATTTCATTCTGTAATTGTAACTAGGATTTCATTTCTATAGTTAGTAATTAGTTTCCATTCTTGCAATTATATTAAAAGTTTAATTTATGCAATTTAGAGATAAAAATTTCCTAAATCCCCCACACAATCGGTTTCACCAATAAGACCTGTTGCTCCCAAATGACCTAAGTTATAGCCCTGTTCACTCCTTTCACAAATAGCCTTGTACATTGCCTTGGATTGACAAATTCATTGAGAATTAATGATGTGCATAATGACAACACATAATTTTGGCACCGTTGTCGGGGAATAGTGTTTCTAGAAGGTGACAATAGTCCAATAGCTATTAATTAGACTGAGCTATGAAAATTTAGGATAAAATCTGAATATAACAGCTGGTTAAAGTAACAACGGTTGACCTATAATTTATGTCATTCAAGAGTAAACATGAATGAGTAAGCCTAGGGATGAAACAGGTAGAATTACTCAAAAGGATCCCTGGATTGTTCCACTAAGAATATCTTCATGCCTAAGGGGTGAATCACCTGTGTTTGAACAATCAAAAAAATTAAAACAAAAATCACCAGCTTCATCATCATTAGAACATCCTTAGAAAGAAAAATCATCAGACTCATCATCAACAGAGGATTTTGAACCTCTTCAAAGTGAAATTTGGATAGGTTTAATTGTTCCCAAGGAATAGGAAACTATGGCAGAGAGAGGCAATATAGATGGGGATGGCCAACATGGCTATGTACATAATGAAGGAAATGATCAAGATATGCCCCAACCTTCCAGAACATTTGAATATCTTATCCATTTTAATCTAACACAAAACTCCCCCATGAAAACCATTTCACCTTCAGGACTTCCAATATTTTGAGGTGTTGTATCTGAATATCCTGATCAGTTTTTGTTTGAATTAAAATTAGTGTGTCAAACCTATGACTATGTAAATGACAATCAAAAACTTAAGGCTTTTCCCTCAACACTCAAGGACTCAACATTATGTTGGTTCATGAGCTTAGAGCCAAATTCCATCCAAACCTGGGATCAAATGGAAACTGTGTTTTTAGACAAATATCAAGAGTATTACCATATAAGGAATAGAAAAGATGAGTTATTCAGGATTAAGCAGGAAGATGATGAAATATTAGAAGACTATATTGATAGGTTCTCCTTTGTTCAAAGGAGATGTGGACTTGTAGAACCTGAGTTATGCAAACCCATATTTTTGAGAGGATTACAAGATGAATATAGAGAAGTATTGGATTTTATGGGAAAAGGGGATGTAAATACTCTCAGTAATGAGGAAATTATGGGTCTCTATAGGAATTACTCTCACACTAAGCAGGAAAGAAGAAAAAATAGTACAAACGACATTGATGTGAAGTACCTAATAGAGGAACTTGCAAATTTTGAAACTGATATTCCAGTGCAATTGAACACAACTTTGGGAGAAATGTCTGAAAAAGCAAAAACCACAGAACCTTTGGCAATTTATTGCCCAAGATGTAGAAATAAACATGCTTTGTAGGAATGTCCTTTGAATAAAACATCTATCTCAGCCATTTGTAGTATCTATTTGAAGAAGCATTTGACTGATAAATACCACCTGCTACCACAACTCAAAACTATGTTAGAGAGTCAAACTGAGGAACTCAACTATGTTGGACCAAAATAGGGGGGAAATTTCTCTCAGAACCAAAATCCCCCTCATTTTTCTACAAATTGGGGGCATAATCCTTGGAATATGCCTTGGGGACAATTAGAACCACCCCAACGTCCTTGGAATTATTCTCAATAGACAAATTCCCAAGAATGGACACAAACAAGTTGGAGTAATCTAGCCTGGAATCAGAATAAGAATAACCCATCATGGAATCAAAAAAATCCACCCTAGAATCAGAATCAGACTAATCCACACTAGATGCAAAATCAACCATAGTGGAGTCAACAATACCAGTCCTATCCAAGGCAGCAAAGAAATCAAGGTCAAACTTAGCATTTGTTGCCTGCACCTAATCAAAATTTTCAAGAAAAATAGAACCAACCACAACAAACACAACAGGTGAAACAGACTCAATTTCTAGCTCAACCAATCACTAATCCAAACAACATGAGACAGGCATCCCATGTCTATGTGGCTAAAGTTTAAGAAAATGCTGAAATAAATGTTCTTGATTGTAGTAACATCCAACTTCGTTCAAGAAAAGTTGTACCTAAAAATTTTTCAACTAAAATCAATAAAAATGAAAAGCAAGAACCTTTAGAACTAGTTAGAGTTAAACCAACAACAGAGAAAGAAGAAGACAAAATAGAACCACAGGAAGAACAATTACCTTCATCAAGGATAATTCTATATCCTAAAAGATTCAATACCATAGCAGAAAATTCTGAGTCAGACCTGGTCAAGGAACTTAGAAAGTTAACTATATCATTGCCCTTATTACAAGCCATTAAGGATATACCAGTGATTAAAAGTAGTGTCTGAGATTTGTGCATTAGAAGAGCACGAAGAAAAAAAAACCATTTCCCAAGACTGTTCAGGTTGAAGGAAAGATACATGATCTCTTATCCGAAAAACTAGTACCTCCAAAGTATAGTGACCCAAGGAGTCCAGTTATCACAGTTACCATAGGCTCAGTACCAATATCAAATGTCTTAGTAGATCTAGGATCTACAATAAATGTCATGACAAAGGATATAATGGAACAATTACAGATCAAACATCTCAGTCCCACATTTATAGTTTTAGAAATGGCTGATAGATCAGTTGCAAAACCTAAATGTATCATTGAAGATGTCCCTATAGAAGTCTCTTCTTGGGAATTCCCTACAGATTTTTTGGTTTTACAGCCAAGAAATTCAGCACATGGATATCCCATCATTCTGGGAAGACCTTGGCTTGCAACTGCAACAACCTTCATAGACTGTAGATCTGGAAAAATAACCATTTCAAATGGTATTGATCTAAAACAGATCTCTCTGTATCCTCTTGCAATACCCTCCAACAATTTTTTAGGTTAGATATGGTTTCCTGACTCAGATGAAGAACTAGAAGAGGTTATTTCCATACTAGCCACCTTGGTAGTAAGGGAACACACAGAAGACCTCCATGACATAGAAACTTTAGAGAATGAAACTATCCTAATGAATGTTCTACATGAACAAGGGTTAGAAGAGGAAGTAGTAAATATCCATTAGTTGTTAGGGAATGAGGAGAACCAAAATTTAGAAGGTGAGCCATCTATACTATCATAGGAAACATCTATTTTACTACCACATGGGTGGCACCATCACCTGATTTTCCCTTCTCACTATTCCATATAGGATATGCTTCCATTAGATATTAATGAAATAGAAACTTCTTATTTCCTCCCATATCATCATTTCCCTCTTAACTCCCTAATCACCAAGTATGAAGAAGTGAATTTAGTCCTTCCAAATACAAAACAAATAGAAGTCCAACCAGGCAAATTTTTGAACATTAATAGCTGGCTTACTAGGGAAGAGGAAGAAAAATTGATAACTATTTTGTAGAAGCATGTTCATGCTTTTGCTTGGGACTACAAAGATATGTCAGGAATTCACCCTGATATATGCACCCACAGGATTTATCTTGAAGAAGTCAAGCCAGTAAGACAACCCCAGAGAAGACTGAATCCTGCCTTGAGGGATATTGTAAAGGAAGAAATTAAAAAAATTCTGGAGGTAGGATTCATTTACCCAATTTTTGATAGCTACTGGGTCTCTCCATTGGTTATAGTTCCTAAGAAAAATGGAAAAATGAGAGTATGTGTAGACTATAGAGCTCTAAACAAAGTGACATAAAAATACCATTTTCCATTACCTTTCATAGATCAGGTGTTAGATACCCTTCTTTGGAAAGAAATACTTTTGTTTTCTTGATGGATTTAGTGGGTATAATCAAATTCAGGTTGCACCTAAAGATCAAGAGAAAACAACCTTTACTTGTCCATGGGGAACATTTTCCTATAGGGTTTTACCTTTTGGTTTGTGTAATGCCCCAACAACATTTCAACGAGTGATCTTAGCAATTTTTTTTGATCTGACTACCAATAGTGTTCAGATATACATGGATTATTTCATAGTATGTGAACAGACTTTTGACTTTACATTAGAAAACCTTGACAAAGTTTTAACTCGCTGTGAAACATGCTAGTTATCCTTGAATCCAGACAAATGTTTTATGATGATAGAGGAAGGAATATTTCTTGGTCATAACATCTCTCTTCAAGGGATCTAGGTTGATCCAAAGAAGGTGGAAATTATCAAAAATATTCTTCCTCCTAAAACTCAGACTGATGTCAGAAGCTTCTTATGACACATTGGTTTTTACCGCAGGTTTATTCTCAGCTTTAGCACAATAGAAAATCCCATGTTTGCCCTATTGACTAAAGATTATGAATTATCCTAGACTGCAAGGTGTCAAGAATAATTTGAAGCTCTGAAAGAGAAATTAGTAACTCCACCTGTGTTAAGAGGACCTAATTGGACATTACCATTTTACATAAAAGCTGATGCTTCCAATACTGCAATTGGAGCAGCATTAGGACAAATTGACGATGGTGAACACTATGACATCTACTACATTAGCAAGAATTTTATAGGAGCTGAGAAAAATTATACCACAACTAAGAAGGAATTCTTGGCAGTAATTTATGCCATCAACAAATTCAGGCATTACATCGTAGGTTATCAAATATTCGTTCACTCAGATCACATAGGCATTAAGTATTTGATGAATAAGCCTATGGTAAGTGCAAGAATTATTCATTGGTTACTGTTGCTGCAAGAATTTGATATCACAATAATCAACAAACCAAGAAAAGCTAATGTTGTAGCAGATTTCTTGTCCAGGTTGCAGAACACAGAGGAAGGGGAATTAGTTGAGGAAATTTTTCATGATGAAAAATTATTTGCTATATCTGTCCAATCACCTTGGTTTGCGAATATAGCCAATTATTTGGTCACAGGGAAAGTTCCTCCACATTTCACTTCAAAACATAAAAAACAATTGATCAAACAGAGTTCTTCCTTTGAGTGGATTAAGGGTATACTTTTTAAGTGCAGTCCTAACCATGTGTTATGCAGGTTCATCTGAAAGGATGAGGTATATGATATCCTTAGGGCTTGTCATGATGAACCCTCAGGTGGATACTATTCTGTAAAAAACACAATTAGAAAAATCTTAGGGACAAGATATTATTGGCCATCTCTTCACAAGGATGTGAAAAAGTACACCAGGCATTGTGATGCATGCCAAAGAATGGGGAAACCCACTCATACAAATGAAATTCCACTACAACCTCAATTTGTTTTAGAGCCATTTGAGAGGTGGGGGATTGATTTTGTAGGACCTATTGATCCACCTTCTCAAGGAAAGGTGCATATTCTAGTATGCACTGATTACCTGACAAAGTGGGTAGAGGTGCATGTTTTTAAACATTATCATGAAGAGAAGGTCACCGATTTCTTGTATACTCAGATTTTTAGAGATTTGGAGCTCCACGGTCTATTACCACAGACCAAGGACCCCAATTTGCATCTAAAGGCATTGAGGCTTTTACAAAATTATATGAAATCAAACATAGGAAATCATCACCTTACCACCCACAAGCAAATGGCTAGGTTGAGGTAACAAACAGGTAACTGGAATGAATCTTGACAAAAATAGTAGCTTTTCATAGGAGAAACTGGCTAGATAAATTACTTGAAGCAATTTGGGCTTACAATACTACTTGGAAATCCACTACTGGATTCACACCTTATGAACTAGTTTTTGGTAAAAATCCCCTCCTACCTATTGAATTTAAGCTACTAACATTACACACAATATTGGAAATTGGGATTGAATTGTCATAGGCATAGACGAATAGAATTCTACAGCTGAATGCATTGGATGAACTTTGGTTGGATGCTCTACACAAAACTGAAGTAATTCAAGAGTAGAGGAAGTTGTGGCATAATAGCCACATTTAGTAGAGGAAATTTCAGCAAGGAGATTGGGCTTTGCTATTTGATTCTCGCTATGAAGACTTCCTTGGAAAGATGAGAACTAGATGGCTTGGACCTTACCAAATTGAAGAGGTATTTGACAATGGAGCAGCTCATCTATCTCCTATTGATGGGTCATAGAGAAATTTGGTAGTGAATGGACATCACCTCAGGGTGTACCATACACCTCTGACTAAAAAGGAATTCTTGCAGTAGCTTGAAAGTTTGGATGCACAACAGGTGGAATATATTCCCTCTTCCACTTCAATAAAATCAGCATGATCATGGGTTTCAAGAAAAGCAAAAAAAAAAAAATTAGAAAAAGCAGAAAACAAAAAAATAAATAAATTCTAATTGTGAATTCCTTCATGGGTATGATTTTAGGGAAATCATGAATTCCTTCACGGGCATAATCAGAATAAAAAAAAAACAGAGAGAAAAGGAGAGGTAAAAAAAAAAAAAATAGAGAGAAAAATGAATAGCTCAGAAGTGAAAACCTTTCCTAAGGCACTACTGAGTTGGTATGCATAAAAACTAGTTTTCTGGCATGCATAACCTTGAAAATTTTTGAATCATCATTGTACAAATTCACAAACTACACTTGTTTTGAAATATTACAAAAAATCTCAGCAGAACATCGACAAAAGCAGTCATTCTTCAAAACTTGCATTAACTTGTTTTAATCAGGTATATATTTCTTACATTTCTTCATTGTAAATGATTGGTATGTAGTATATAACAATTAACTATTAGCATAAAAGGTATCCATAAGAGTTGGCATATTTAAACCATGTTTTGAGAAGGATAATATTGGTTTCTACCTAATATTTGGAATGAGAATGCCAAAAATAGTGTCTGCTATCTTCTTTAGAATGACTATTGTATTGTCTTCGGATTGAATTTTTCTTTAGATTAACTATTGTATTGTCTTCAGAATGACTATTGCACTTTGTCTTTAGAATGACTGTTGCACTTTATCTTTAGAATGAAATTGTCTTCGGAATGATAGCAGAATGAATGTTGCACTTTGTCTTCGGAATGAAGTTGTCTTCGAAATGAGGAATTGTCTTCAGAATGAAACTTTATCTTCGGAATGAGGAATTGTCTTCGCAATAAAGCATGATATTTAGAATGACTTGTATTTGGAATGAAAATTTATCTTCGGAATGAGGAATTGTTTTCACAATGAAGCATAATCTTTGAAATGAGCATTCAATAGGATATTTCCATGTGGCATCCAAGGAGGGAGAAAATATATGATCAATAGAATTTTTTTTTGACCACATATGATAAATGACACGTGTCATTTGAGATATGATTTGTATTATATTGCACCCATTAATAAAGTACGAGAATCATGAGGAAGTGACCAATAACATGCCACCATTGTTTGATGTTAATAACCATGCACGTGAGAAATCTATGGGCAAAACAAAGGAGCTAAAAACAAGTAAGGTGGATCTGACGACAGGGACATATGTGCAATCATTAATGGATAGGTGTTTGGAACAAAAATAGAGATGCATGCCACCCTTCATTTTAAAGACATAATTGTTAACGCAAAATTATTATGAGGTACAGTGCTGATATTGCAGTTCATTTCGAAGAAGATAAACAAAGCAATTGAAAACCTAAAAACAAACCCTGCAAGTATGCAAGAATCAGAAACCAGTGATCTAGCAAAAGAATAGCAGTAGAGGTGAGCAGTTTTTAACATACCAAAATGGGAAAATGGGATGAAAAATAAATATGGAACCAACATATACCATCCACCTTCAAGAAAATCCAGAAGTGCTGCAAATTTTTGAAGATGGAGCGCTTATGCCATTTTTGGACAAATTTGATGGGTCCTTTGAAGATTTGGTCGGCATGTTCTCTCACACATTTAGAAATAACTGGGCACACATTAACGACATGAAAATTAAGGTAACCCCTAAAGTTTTAAGTGAAATTACTGAGCTTCCATTAGAAGGTCTTCAAATTTCCAGAACTAGAAAAAATACACTAGCAACTATAGTTAATCAATTTCTAAAAGAAAATGATAGGGAGCCAGAATACTTAATGCACAACAACACATGCAAGGGGGTAAAAAGGGCCATCCTACAAGAACCTGGAATGAAGTGGCCACATGGGTAATACAATTTTTAACCTGTGAAGGGCAGTATGTACTTTTATCAGGGCATCATTTCAAAATTTTGAACCACCTAAGACATGGTAGGCAACAGCCAGAAGTTAGGGTAAATTTTCCCCTGTATCTGCATCAGGAGTTGAAAAATATGGAAAAATGATATCAAGAAGGAAAAGGGAGCCCTCACAACTATGGTATTATTAAATTAGTCTACCAGCATCATTTTAGAGGAAACCCTAGAAGCTTTGATAGGTTTTATTCTACTCTGAATGATGTAGTTTTTGGAAGAAAGGATGAGGAGGAAGAAGCAATAGATGTTGCCACAAATGTTGTTGTAGAGGAAGAAGAAACAAATGCTACTGTAGATGCTATTTCAGAGGAGGAAAAAAACCCAGCAAAAGCAACAAAGTACCTTTCTCCAAAACCTTCAACCTCAAAAGCTAAGAAACAAAATAAGAGAGGGTCTGGAACTGACAGTCAAAAAGAAAAATAGAAGAAAGTTCATTTTTCTAAAGATGTTGCTGATCTATTAGAATAGGGGAGTGAAGTGCCTAGAAAAATAGGGGAAGAGACAATAAGGGAAACATAAGCACTCCCACCAGAATCTAAAACTATCCCCACAGCCCCTGTTGTCACCAGAAAATAGGGCAAGAAGAAAAAAATTGCAGCAAGAACTAGGAGGTCTACAAGACTCCACTTGAGAGAAATAGAAGAATAGGTGATAGAAGAAGAAGGTGGACAAGGTAGTACAGATGTTACAAAAGTGCAACCAACCCCTGAATATTTTTCAAAATTCTCTGAACAAATGATTGAGGAAGAGACTGGGCAAGACAGTTTTAAAGTTGCTATAGTTCAACAAGCCACAGAAGATGTGGATGCAATCATAGACAGTTTCATGGAACCTCTTGAACAATAGCAGATAGTTGAAGTAGAAGATGAGATAATGGTTGAACAACCAAATACAAATTATTTATCTGCATCAGATTCTAAATTAGAAATAGAGGATGTGGATGTCACAGAACAACTAAGAGCAACAAAAAGTGTTATCAAAACACAAACTAAATGGATTGAAGAAAAAGAAAATATCATTGAAATGTAGAAAAAGAAGATTGCATAATTACAATAGGAAGTGGCAGAATTGAGGAAGAGGTTGTCACAGTCTGAAGAATAGCCAATTGTATCAATTGATGAGGATAATTTGGCTCAGTTACTTATGGGATTATCTAGGGTAGATGACTCTTTTACTTTGATTAAGGCGTATAAAACTTTGACTAAAGACATATGTGCTCATTCTGAAGCAGCGCACTTTCATTCTGAAGAAATGCCCTTCCATTCTGAAGCATTGCCTTCTCATTCCAAATATGCTCCAAAATGGATAAAAAACATAGAAAAGAATATTGGAGATGAGTCATAGCAGGAAACACCAGCACAGGAGCAATCTAAACAACAACATGAAATTGTTCAAGTAAGTACTTCAAATGAGATTTTTGTGTTTAAAATTGTTATACCTTCAATCAAAGTAGAGGATAAGGGGGTATAAGTAGAATTGTTGTCTGATGACCAACCAATGGAAATAGCAAAAAAAGGGATACAAGTAGAATTATTATCAGATGACCAACTAGTGG
This sequence comes from Wollemia nobilis, assembly GCA_028583015.1. NCBI lineage: Eukaryota > Viridiplantae > Streptophyta > Pinopsida > Araucariales > Araucariaceae > Wollemia > Wollemia nobilis. The sequence goes on from JAQPPZ010016460.1 coordinate 133,651, forward strand.
AAGTAGCAGGAAAAGGAGTCCAGGTAGATCTGCTACCCATATTTCCACCTGTAGTTAGACCATCTAATACTATATCCCTAGAGCAATATAATACAGACATAGCTAGTTGGGTGATCAGATATGAAAAACTTGCCACTAAAGTTGAAAATTTTAAATTGTAAGGTAAACAGTTAGAAGCAAAAGAAACAGAAATCAAGGCATTGAATGAAAAAGTGACTGATTTATGTTAGATTGCTGAGTTTTTGGTCCAATTCAGATGGCCGGCCAGATTTTACAGTCTCATTCTAAAGGATAAATATCTCAGATGGCAGGTCATGAGGATTAGCTCAGGTCTCTCATACAAATTGGACACAACTACAGATTTATTAGAAGCCTATTTTGACAACCCTATAGAATAGAAAAATATCTTATGTGAATTATTTTTACACAACTTCTTTATTCCATAAGAGGTAGAGTTTCACCCTCAAATTTACATAGGAGATGTTCAACTGAGAGCATTCATGTCCACTTTACAAAATTAGTTTATTGGGACTAGGAGAAAAGACAAAATAAAGAAATTGAATTAAGATCTAAATTTTTAGTCAGAGTAGTTCAGCCAGATCATCCAATTATCACCATACATCATTTCACCATGATGAATAGGGAAGATATAAAAAGGATTTCCTTGAGAAATTTAAGGGACTATGTGACCAAATTATAGAATTTTTGTAATAACAATTTTGTTCTAGCATTATCATTTTGCAGAAGAAAATGGGAAGAACTTTCAATTTCTTTATAGAAAAGGGAACCTATCTCCCCCATTAACCTAGAATGGTCCAGAAGAAGGGTAGAAGGAGTGATACAGCTAATTGAAATAATGTAACATCACTGGATAGGTCTCAGATTTAGGCCTCCAACCATCATTTCTCCAGTTCCCTTCTATTTTGAAGAAGATCCTCAACTTGATGATCAGTTTCAAGAATGACTCAAAAACCTTCAAGAGAATAGGGGATATTATATAGGTGCCAAATTGTTCTATAGATCATGGAATTTGAATATGGATATATGTGATTCTATATCCCAATAGAATGCATGAGGACATGCATTAATATAAGTTGGGGGGAAAATGATGAGACTTGGAAATGCCTCAATCATAGCATGTTTTGAATATTGAAACTACCTAAAAACTCGTGTTTAATCTGATATGCTAGTTAAGTTGATTTAATATGTTGTGTATTAACTGTTTGCATGATCAATGTGTTAGAAATACTATATTCTATTTTTTTACAATTTTTGCATAGTTTTATGTTGCTTTGTCATAACTTGCAAAATGAGAAGTATGCTTAGGTTGATAGCAGCACTTCACTAGTTTTGTTTTGATATGTTTCAAGCATTTATTTATCTAAATCTAGAAAATAGTGCAAGCAAACTATTACTGTGCAGCAAAAACTAGTTTTCCAATGTAAATTCTAGCCAGCTGCCAATGAATGGCAAGGCATGGAATTCACACATGGAGAGAGATGAAGGCTATTGCAATCTGATCCTAAGAGCTAACCCACTTGAGAAATGCAAATGAAATCACTTGAAGAGCACACAGTTGTTCATTTCTAAGATCTTCAAAATGAGAAGACATCTTCAAAATGAGAAATATAGTCTCTTAGGAATGAGTGGACATCTTCGGAATGAGAAATACAGTCTCTTCGAAATGAGCCACTTATCTTCGGAATGAGAACAAAAAGTGCTTTTTGAGTTGTTGACTGATTTATGACGATGGAAAAAGGGAAAGAAGGTTGAAAATATTAAGGGAAAATATCTCCCATATGACTTTGTCGTCCTTGCCATCCAAAGCCACCATTCATGGAAAAGATCAATTTTGGTCCTCTTCTAGGATAAACCCAGGAAATGCTGTGCAGCATAATAGGAATAGATCTATAATATAGGAATGAGATATTATCAGTTTGTAATTAGATTTTATGATATCTATAAATAGATAGCTCTTGTCTAGGTTGATCTAAAAAGGGTAGATGAAAAGTAAGCAAGAAGTATAATAATAAGAAAAATGACTGTTACAGTCTTGTAATAGGGTTTTTAGTAGCAACACTGTAATTATGTTCTTGAATCAATAAAGTGCACTATTTTTATTCACGTTGTTGTGAATGAGTGTGAGTAAGATCTAGATAGAGAGAGAAAGACTCATACCTTCTTCTGGACAAAGAGGCTGGTCACTTCCAGACCTAGGAGGAGGACTAACAACAGGTTTTTATTCTGATTTTCTTTGTAGTAGAATAAGTTGTAAAACTTGCCATTTCATTTCTTTGTAAACAACTAAAAATATTTGCAATCTCAGTTATTTCATAATCAGGATGATCTTGTGATTAATGATAAGTTTGGTTGTAATCTCCATTTTTAGCAAACTTTCAAATTACTATAGATTGTCATTTCCAGAATTTACTATTTTCTGCAATTTACTGCATTTTGTGTTTTGTTGTCAACCTCTACATAGAATATTGACAACCTTATCTTACAAAGCATTGACAGGACTTAATTTCTATGTTATAATAAGGTTTCCATTACTACAAAATTAAATAGACTTCCTTTCTGCAATCATAATTATATTTCTAATTCTACAACTGTAACTAGGGAGTTATTTCTGCAATATAATTAGATTTCATTATGTAATTGTAACTAGGATTTCATTTATGTAGTTAGTAATTAGTTTCCATTCCTGCAATTAGATTAAAAGTTTAATTTATGCAATTTAGAGATAAAAATTTCCTAAATCCCCCACACAATCGGTTTCACCAATAAGACCTGTTGCTTCCAAATGACCTAAGTTATAGCCCTATTCACTCCTTCCGCAAATAGCCTTGTACACTGCCCTGGATTGACAAATTCATTGAGAATTAATGATGTGCATAATGACAACGCATCGTCAAGCCCAATCCAAGCCAGTATTCCTCCCCCATTTCCTGAGTCTTTTTTCATAGATTTAATTACACATAGTAGTACATTTGCTTCCTATATTAAAGTTAATCATTTTAGAAGTTGTGTTATTTTTACAGTATGCATATTATTGCTTTTAGAGTGGTGTGTTTACTTTTATGCATTTCATTTATATTTAAGTTTTCTTAGTGTGGACAAATCAACCATTGTTTCAAAAACATCCCCCAATTATAGATAACTAGATTCATCTCCAAAATGGTAATGTGAGTAGTTTCAATCGTGGCACTTCTAAAGTCTACGAGCTCTCGGGTTGACAAATTAAATGTGAGTGTTGTGACAAATATAGGATAAAATTAACTAGTGTTTGGCACCCAACAGTTGTGAAAGTTGAAGAGCAGATCCAAGTATTGCAATAGTAGGTTGAGGACCTTAAAAAGTATCTTGCAGATAATGCTAATAATACCATTGGGCTATCTAAAGATAAATCCAAGACAGTCGAAAGAAACATGATTGAAAGCATCAATAAGATGACCCTAAAGGCAAGGCCCACACTATCTTATCTTCTCAAAATATAAAATATTCTAGGGCAAGTGGAAGATGAATTTGAAGTATCATTCAAATACCTGGCAATGAGGCTATTAGTAGCTATAAAAATTCAAGTCTTGGAAGACAATACCCAAACAATAAATGGATATAAAGCACGGGATAAAAATTGGTCCCAGGCCAAGTTAGTCACTAGGAGATTTTTCAAAAGGAACAAGTTGGTAACTAAAAGTGCTAAGCTCATGTAGGAGCTCAGAGCAGAAGCTAAGGCAATTCTAAAACATATAAGCATAGCTAAAAACTGTGGCATGCCTAGCTTCTAGGACAAATATTCAAATATCCTAACCGAAGATGAATTGAAAGCCGCTTGGAAGAAATTTGTAGAAGATGAGTCAGAAATTGATAGCTAGGAAGAGCCTGTTCAAGAAGAACAAATATTCGGCATGGCTTAAGATATTACCTAGATCAACTCTTGTCTACATGAGTTGTACATGAAATTAAAAACTTTATCGTATGACAAGGTTGAAGAGTTGAAGTATCTGTACATCACTTTGAAGGAAAAAGTAAATACAGATGAGGAAACCTAGATGAAGGCCTCCACCGCATATAATAAAATAGTAAAAGAAAAGGATAAATAGGAAAAGGCTAATAAATCCTCATAAAGTAATGCAGCAGCTCCTGGTCAAGAGAGAGCAAAAAAATCTAATGAAGAAGATACTCCGAAAGAATGACTACCCCAAAACAGGAAGCATTTTTGTGCTTGGTATCATTCCCCTTCTTTCTCTTCTTTTTTCTTAAGTTGTTTTTTTTACTCTATTCCCCAATGGATAAAGGCTCTAGGTTCTAACATCCCACTAATAGAATTACCGTAGGAGGCACCACGAATGTTTGTCAAAATGACCACATCCAAGGATATAAGGATTAATATTCTCAATATTTTTATAAGTGTAGAGAAAAGTTGTGATGGCGCAACATTTTTAAGGCTAAGGGCAGAACTAATGTTAAAAGTTGTGATGGCATGACTTTTGAAGGCCGAGGGCAAAACTAAGGTGGAAAGTCATGATGGTGCGACATTTTGAAGGCCAAGGGTAGAACTAAGGTGGAAAGTTGTTATGGTGCAACATTTTGAAGGCCAAGGGTAGAACTAAGGTGGAAAGTCATGATAGCATGATATTTTGAAGGTCAAGGGTAGAACTAAGGTATAAAGTTATGATGGTGTGACTTTTTGAAGGCCGAGGGTATAACTAAGGTGAAAAGTCATGATGGCATGACATTTTGAAGGTCGAGGGTAGAACTAAGGTGGAAAGTCATGATGGCATGTCATTTTGAATGTCAAGGATAGAACTAAGGTGGAAAGTAATGATGGCACGATATTTTGAAGGTCGAGGGTATAACTAGGATAGAAATTCATGATGGCATGATATTTTGAAGGTCAAGGGTAGAACTAAGGCAAAAAGTCATGATGGTGCGACGTTTTGAAGGCTAAGGGCAAAACTAAGGTGAAAAGTTATGATGGCATGACATTTTGAAGGTCGAGGGTAGAACTAAGGTAGAAAGTTGTGACGATGCAACATTTTGAAGGTCAAGGGCATAACTAAGGTGAAAAGTAACAATGGTAAGACATTTTGAAGGCCAAGGGTAGAACTAAGGCAAAAATTCATGATGGTGTGACATTTTAAAGGTTGAGGGCATAACTAAGGTGGAAAGTTGTCATGGCGTGACATTTTGAAGGTCGAGGGTAGAACTAAGGCAAAAATTCATGATGGTGCAACATTTTGAAGGTCGAGGGAATAAATAAGGCAAAAATTTGTGATTGTGCAACATTTTTAAGGCCAGGTGGACCACGAAGTCTCTAAAGAGGTTAAAGAAGATTATCATAACAAGAAGATCTCAACCACTTTCAGTTGAAGGCTCCATGCTATTTTAACTATTTCTTTATCACAATGAGCCTACGGGTATAATTTTGTAACAATTTTTAGTTTTTTTGTTATATAAAAGTCTTATATATAGAATGAGTGACCCAAAAAAATGGTCGGCTCTTAGGTGTTTACAAGGCTACGTACAAAGACTTCTAAAAGCTTAATAAAAGATAATCCATTCTGGTTTTTGGCTTACTGGTGTTATAAATAAAGTATGTATGTATTGTTGGTTGCTAACCTGCATCAATTCTTACTCTGAATTCCTACAATAAATTTTTGCTAGATCTGAAATTAACTTTATAGATAAGATTGCACTTAAATAGATTTTTACCAAAAGTTTAGTTTCTCTATTTTGGTGGTTCAATTTTATGCTTTTCTATAAAATGTTATAATAAGTTGCTTTGTTGTTATCTAATATGCACCCTTTAATCAACTCTAGCAATAGTTATATTTCCCTCTCTTTATGCATTTTATTCTCTCCATTTTCCTAAAATAAGCAAGGAACCAGCCTCCTCTAGAGATTGAACCAGGTAAAATCTATGTTATCCTGGTCTTTCAATGTTGGCAAAGTCTTAGGTGCAAACATAACCAAAGGCAAATTTTACTCCAACAGGTACAGACTGCTCAAGCATAAGAGTGTCTACTCATGGGAAAAATTGGTAGGAGCACTAGTCGACATATTTGATGGATCTCAGGATCCCTTTAAACTCTTTATGCACCTCTCCACCATCATGAGAGCACCTATAGAGAGCATCATAGAATTTAATGTCTGATTTTGGAGGATTTGGAGGAGAATTCTAGAGAAGATCTGACTGACACCCAACCAGGCCCACCTCTACTATATTCAGGTTTTTCAACCGAATATAAGCATTCTACTACTACAATCTAGGGAACAAAGATTCCCTCAAGTATTTTAGAAAGCAGTACAAGTAGAGTGGCTCCTGCTCCAAGCAGGAAAGTTGTAGTGGAGAGAACTTGCATCCCCATAACTTCTTTTGATAGTTGCTACCCCATACATCTTGCATAGAACCCACCATCATGGTCATTGTAAACTATGCAAAATTTTAGAATATAACTGTTTGGAGCATAAGGGGTGGATATCTCCCAGCACCAAAAAAAGGAATATATGAGCATTACCCCAGTAATGAACAATATGTTTGCTTGCAGTTTCCATTAGGATATGGACCAAGAAGAGGAAAAATCTCTAGTGGTATATCTTGAGAGCAAATAGGGCACATTTTTGTACCCTTTTGTGTTCTAGGTATAGTACGTAAGTATTTATCCAAAACCTAATAAGCATACCTCATTAGTGGGCTGATCCTGAGGAGAACCTGACAGAAGAACTATCACAAAAAAAATTCTACTATCACATCAAGGAATCAGAGGAGCATGTACTCAAGATCTCACAACCAGGGGAATCTTAAAAGTGTTGATGTTAGGGCTAGCCATAATTGTAACTAGTAATCGAAGAAGGCTCCCATGTGATAAATATCTTCACCATATTATTCATTAATTGTATGAGTACTAACATGCGTGATAAACTGCCACATTGCATCTTGTTCACAACCTAGAAAACTTTGGTAAGAGGCCATCCAAACTTCAAATATCGACTAAAGTACAATTAGATATGGTCTAGAAACTACAGATTCATCGGATAAGTACCCAAAGCCAGGTTTATAGTGGTAGCATGCCAATTATGTTGTAAAATTTTGTGTAAATAGTGTAAAAAGGTCATTTGATAAATAAAGTGTTGAGGGCATTAAATGGTGTGATAAAAAAAATCTAATGTTGTAACCATCCATGTCATCAGCTCACATAGCATCAGATCATGTAGGTACGTGTTTTCTATTCTCTTGATCACGAGCATTTGGTATCTATTTCCCTTTCATTTTGTAGTACCTCCTTCCACTTTACTTTAATTTATTGTATCCACCACTTATGTTCTCTTCTCTATTTCATAGTCATCAATCACCAATGCTCCTTTCACCATTCCAATTTCCTCCATTCCTCCATATTTAAATTTGTTGGCCTTTGTACCTAACTCATTTTATATACCACTATCATCTACCTCATATTCCATCCCTGTTAATAATCTCATCATCATTGTAAGTACACCTACCCCATCAAGGGTGAGTGTAACTATGGCCCCATACACTTCTACTCCTTCTGTTGATCCAAATCTCAGTAGCCTCTATTCCTTTTTTTTCCATTTTTTAGATTATAGGAGTCATTGGCATTAGATATCGATGTCTTCCTATAGCACCTTGAAGCAGATAAAATCATCTGATCTCGACGAAGTTCCTCAAGTTGGTGAAAAATACAAACAAGTGATTGCACAATATCAGGCAGCGTAGGAAGAGGCTAGTGCAAGTGGTAAGAAATTTGATAAAGCAGATGAATATGACTCCATTTCCCAATGGATAAAGGCCCTGGGTTCGATTACATATAGACAAGTTGCATACCTCGCAAGCCTTCAAAAGTGTTGGTATTTTTGCCACACTATAGTCAAGTCAAAAAAGGTTAAAACTTGGAAGTGACCATTTTTAGAAAATCAGCCTAAACAGACACCTATGGACTTGAAAATTTACCCAAAGGAGAGAAATAGAAAAATTAGGCTTATGGTGAAATAATCACATTAATACCTTGAACAGTTTGAGAGATATTAAAGTTTTTTGTCCAAAGAAATTTCTCCAGCACAACTTTAAAATATAATTTGAAGACTTTAGAGGCCCCATAGAGGGATGAAAACTATATGAAATGGATGTTACATAAAATTTGCTATTGTAGATCTCTTCCCAAGCTTTCCAATGATATATTACAATAGACAATCGGATCAACGAATTAAAATTTATGGCTCCGGATTTTATTTAAGTAGCATCATTGTTTATCTATGAAAAAATTTGCTTTAGAGGAGGGACATTTTTCTTAGGACTGCCCAAACTATCGAACTTGTTTTGGCCATATCTCACTCATCCGGACTCGGATTGAGCTAAAATTTTGAGGGTAGATGCCTGAAAAACCCTAGAACGTCTCCACCAATTTTCATATCATTTGGAGCAACACAGATCCTAGCGCATCCCTATGTGTGAACGAGATTTTTGGCAAGCGGCTATGCGAGGGTTTCATCCGGGTTGAGTGCAAGCAGCTCCAGAGGTTGGTTTTTAGGGCCTTCGGGCCCTAGCGGCCAATATTTTTGTGGTTTATGCTCAATATTTTAGCAGGAAATGTTGCAGGGGATCCAATATGGGTTAGAAATTTATCTTTCAATAGATCATACTGTGAACTTGAGTGACAACGACTTCCAATTTGTTGCACAAAAGAAAAGTGAAAACCATACCTTTCCACGGCGTCTAGGGCAAGGATTAAAGAGATCACGAAACAAGTTTCAAGCAGTTGATCAAAAAATGGCTCATATCTCAAGTGAATCTGGTGCTAAGGTGCACCCACAAAATAATTCTACTATGAAAACCCCTGTCAAGGGTAAGAATTTTGAAAACTCAGCCCCAAAAATGAATTTTAGGGATGCCCTCCGTGGTGGACAGCCTCAGCCCAATGCTAATATCAATCTTAGGGCTTCCCATAAACCTCTAAGAATGCCTAAGATTGATCCCCAGGAAAATGGAGTCGGGATGTCTTAAAGCAGCGATGGAACTCCTATTGTTAAGCTTGATATGGGTAACATTCAGACTGGCATTGAAGATTTGGAAAAAAGAGGACTAATTTGTCGGTTCGTGGGTTTTCGTCTGAGCCTATCTGCTTTCAAAGTATAGGCTACAAAAATCTGGAAAACTAAAGGTGAGTTACAAATCTCTATTTATCCAAATGGTTATTTTCTTGTTTTATTTGCTAATAATGAAGATAGAGAGAAAAATTTTCAAGGGGGTCCTTGGTTTTTTGGAAGGGCAGAGGGCTTTTCATGAAGCCCTGGCATACTAAATTTAAAGCCGAAGAAGAGATGCCTTCTATAGCTCCCGTGTGGGTTAGACTCTTTGGCCTCCCTATTGAATTTTGGAATCCTACTATTTTTTCTTCAATTGGAAACTCTTTAGGAACTTTTATGATGATTGCTTGATTGTACTCAAAATTTTGAACATATTATTTATGCTCGGATTTGTGTTTTAATGGATTTTGACAAACCCCTACCTAAAAATATCACATTACAATTTGGGGAAGACACTTGGGAGCAAGTAGTGGACTATGAGAACATTCCTTTTCATTGTAGAATTTGCCATGAATATGGTCATTTGGCTAGTGCTTGCCCAAATAAAATTCTTGATCAAAAGAAAGAAGATATAAACTCACGAGGTTTCCAAATGCCTAAGAAGAAGAACACTAGAAAAAACCAGTTATGAAGGATCAATCAAAGTCATCTGCTAATATGTTTGAAATCCTTTCCACAAATGATGTCCCAAGTGAGGAAGAGGAAATAATGGAAACAAAAATCTTAGAAACACAATTTAAATATGAAGGGAAGAACTCGAGAGACAAACCAACAAATCAAAGGTTTTCAACAGAAAAAAAGGGAGAAAATTTACACAAGAAAAACAATCTTTTAAATGTCAAAACTTCAAATAATACAGGTCCCAATATAGACTCCATTGAACCCTCTAGTAAAATTTTGGTTGTGTACGAGCATTCTTCAAGGTTAGAAGCCATCTCAGATTCAATTGGAATAAGTCAAGAAATAGGGAAAAAAAATTGAAGATGGATTCTAATAAAAAAGTAGGTCGCAAGACCAATCAATATCATATGGTAAAAGAAGGTGAAAATCTTGTAGAGGAAGGTAAGATTAATGCCCTTCCCAACTTTTTTAGCCCTGGTATTAATGAAGATCATCACTTGGAATATTAGAGGACTCAAAGGGAGTCTTTCAAAACAAAATGAAATTAGAAGAATGATTCAGATAAATCATCCACATCTTGTTTTCCTTCAAGAAACAAAGATGTCAATGGAGGATATGGACTCAATTGCCAATAAAATTTGGCCAGTTGGAAAAGTGGTTTCCCTCAGTTCCCAGGGGACTTATGGTGGCATTGCTTGTCTTTGGGACCCAAAAGAGGTAGTTATTCACCATATGGTTGGCAGTTGGGGTCTATTGGCTATAGCTATTCAAAGTAGACATTCCAACCAAATTATGCTCTGCATTATTGTTTATGCTTCGACTACTTTGGAGGAAAAAAGAAGACAGTGGAAGGATATAACTCATATTATCTCTCATTTTCCTGAAGCTTGGATCTTGATCGGAGGAGATTTCAATACCATCCTCTCTCTGGATGAGAAAATGGGGGAAATAGAAATTTGGACAAAAGCAATGACCTCATGAGCGAATATATTGCAAACCTCCATCTTGTGGACATCCAACCGAGATAATGGCCTTATGACTTGGTCTAACAGAAGGCAAGGCTTAGCTTGTATAATGGAGAGATTGGATAGGTTTTTGCTCTCTAAAAATTTCTTAATCCATGGTCACATTCCTAAAGTGAAGACTCTTAATAATGTTGGTTCGGATCATTGGCCGGTCATGGTGGAAATGTGGAAAACCAATGTGAGTTTCTCTCCTTTTCATTTTCAATTAATGTGGCTTAGAGACATTTCCTTTAGACCTCATGTGCAACAATGGTGGAAGGAAGGTAAACCTAGGCATGGGACTAAGATGTTCTATTTTGCCAAAATACTGCAATACATTAAATCCAAAATCAAGACTTGGAACTGGAAAGAGTTTGGGGATGTTCATAAAAAAAACATGAAGTTATTGCTCATATTGAAAATTTGAATAAGAAAATCCGTTTAGATGGCCTCAGAGAGAAGAGAAGTGCGAGATGAAATTAAACTCACAACTCAGTTAGAGGAATGGGAAAAAAGAGAAGAAATCTTATGGAAGCAAAAATCTAGAATTCAATGGCTCAAAGAAGGAGATCGAAACACAAATTTCTTCCACAAATCTCTTCTAGCTCGAAGATCTCACAACTTTATTTCTTCCCTGAAATCAGATTATGGAGATGTTGTTTATACTTGGGATGGCATGAACTCTATTGTTGTTGATTACTTTTCCAATATTTTTGTTGCTACTCCTCTTGACTCAGCTTCTCAACAAAATGTTCTTCAAGCAATCCCTTCTCTTATCACTTCGAGGAGAACTCTATTTTGACTTGCTCCTGTTACTATCAATGAGCTTCAACAGGTAGTTTTTAAAATGCAAAAAGGGAAAACCCCAGGTCCTGATGGTTTTCCCATTGAGTTCTACCAAGAGTTCTGGGATATCCTTCATGTTGATTTATTAGAGGTGGTGGAAGAAGCCAGGAAAGCCAAAGAAATTTTGAAGGTTATCAATAAAACTTATATTACTCTTGTTCCAAAAGCTCAAGAGGTTGATCATATCTCAGCTTTTAGACCTATTGCTTTATGTAATGTTCTTCTCAAAATCATTACTAAAATCATGGCAGAAAGGTTGAAGCCTCTTTTGCATAAGATTATTTCCCCAGAGCAAGGGGGTTATGTGGAAGGGCGTCAAATAGTAGATGAGATAGTTCTTGCTGAGGAAGCCATCCATTCCATGGATATGCAAAAATCTCCTTCCATGTTCATTCGGTTAGACTTATCCAAAGCTTATGACAGAGTGGATTGGCACTTCCTTATCAAAGTTTTGAGGCAATTTGGTTTCTCTAAGGATTGGATGGATTGGATTATGGGATGTATCTCTTCAGTTTCCTACTTAGTTCTTATCAATGGTAGGCCTTCTCAGTCATTCCTAGATTCCAGAGGTATTAGGCAAGGTGACCCGCTATCCCCTTATTTATTCATCATTCTTGTTGAATGCTTGGGTAGGACTATAACCAAAAAGAGGGAAAACAAAACCCTTGAGGGAGTTACCATTGCTCATGGAGCTAGACCTATCTCTCATCTTCAATTTGTGGATGACTCTACTCTTTTAGGTAAAGCTACTATTAAGGAAGCTTCTAATATTAAGCAAATCATTAGCTATTTTTCTAAGGCTACTAGGGAGTTGATCAATGAAGACAAATCTAAAGTTATTTTATTTCATCTGCTCTGCTAGACGAGGAATCCATGGTCTTGGATAAATTAAGATATAAGAAGACCTCCCTTCCAATCACTTATTTAGGTATTCCCATAAATATTCAAAGGCAGAAAAATAAATATTGGAATTGGTTGTTGGACAAAGTCAAGAAGAAAATTGGAAAGTGGACCAACAGGTGGCTTTCTTATGGGGTAGAATCACCTTGGTAAAATTAGTCCTTCAAGCTATTCCTATTTATGTATCTTCCATGTTGAATATCCCAAAGGTTGTTCTTCGAGAAGCTGGATCAAATCAGTCATCGTTTCCTTTGGAGTGGTACTAAGGAGAAAAGAAAATGGGCCTTGGTGAAATGGGACACTTTATGTCTTCCTAAGAATAAAGGGGGTTAGGATTCCGGTCTTCTATTAATAACAACAAAGCTTTAGCTGCTAAATTATATTGGAGGATGTTGCATAACCCCAATGCTCTTTGGGCCAATAATCTCCATGCTAAATATGTTGAGAACAAAAGTCCTGAAGACCTTGTTCGCTATCAACTTCCTACCAAAGGTTCTCCCATTTTAGCAGTTCTTAAGATTGGTGAGGATTTGATAAAGAAAAATTTATTTTGGATCATTCATAATGGTCAAGAGGTAAATTTTTGGACAGATTCTTGGGATGGTCACAAGCCTTTGATAACTCAGTTTCTCGATTGGAGGCCTTGGATGGAGGAGCTTCACCGAGCTAAGCTGGATAAAGGTGGCTAATTACTATCGGTACCATACTTGGTAATTCAAAGGTTGGTAGATATTGGATCCCTATTGAGGACTGGCCTATTCAAATCCCAGAAAGGCAAAGACAAGATATCCAAGGCATCCTTCATATGAGATCTCTCTCTTGGTCCCATGAAAAAGATTGTTTTGGATGGAACAACACTACTAAGGGTGAGTATTCAGTTGCTCAAGGTTATTTGACCTTATGCCATAATAATCCCAACCATTCTTTTGACATATTTTCTCAATTGTGGGCTCAAAATATCTAGCCTAAGGTGAGGTTCTTTAATTGGCTTTTATTGCATCGTAGGGTGCTTACTGGTGAGCAACTTATGAAGCGTGGTTTTCATGGCCCTTTTAGATGTGAGATGTGTGAAGAGAATGTAGAAACTCTCAACCATATTTTTATTGAGTGTACTTTAGCCTCTGAGCTATGGAGGAGAATGGCCACTTTACTTGGCTTACAGTGGTCCAATTTTTTTACTTTTGAACAACTTTGGAGGGATTGGCCTAATCAAGAGGGTGTTGATCATTTTATTAGGCAGTTAGTTTGGATGGGTTCTACCATTCTTCTTTGGAATATTTGGATTGAAAGGAACAACCAAATTTTTAATCAAGATAGGAAGGATATTCACTATATTTGGCAAAATACCATAGCCAACTTAGTTGAATCAGTCCATCAACTCCTTAATCACCCCCAAAACTCCCACCAAAGATGGGATCAAGTGATGCAAATATTGAAGATTAAATCTTCTAAGGGCAACCAACTTAAAGGGAATGTGAGTATTAGTAAGATGGATAGGACAAGAAATTGGCAACCTCCTCCTAAGGATTTTGGAAAAGTCAATACTGATGGAGCCTCTAGAGGGAACCCTGGAAAAGCCGATGTGGGAGGAATTGGTAGACTTTCGAGATGGCTCCCTGGTTTTTACTTTTGTTGAGAATTTGGGTATTCTTTCCAATAACCTTGTTGAGGGGTATGGTATCCTCGAGAGGCCTTCAGGGAGGCTACTAAGGTTGGATGGGAAAAGGTGTTAGTTGAGTCGACTCTCAACTTATGATTAATATTTTGAAGACTCCTTCCAAGAATCATAAGGTTGATTGGAGAATAAAAAGAATTATTGAGAAGATTCAATTAATCCAGATGGGATTTTTGAAAGTTGATTACAATCATGTGGTCAGAGATCAAAACAAGAGTGTTGATGCTTTAGCTAATTGGGCTTTGGACAAAGGTGATCTTACTTGTTATGGCCACCCTCCTAGATGGTGGGCTTCGCAAATTAGGGAAGCTCTTCTTTCTATCATTTCTTTGGATGGCTCCGAGTTCAGAAGGTACCTAGTTTCTTCTTGCTTTTTTTTGCTTCTCTTTGGTTCATTCGAGTTTTTTGAGTTCCCTAGCTCACTCTTTTCTTTCTTTTGTTTCCTTTGTTGTTTCTTGCCTTAATAGTCTTTTGGTCTAGATAGGTCATTGTTATGTTCAATTTTTTTCTTTTTTTTTTTTTTTTTTTTTGTTTAGTTTTTTAAGGTGTGTGTGTTCTTTTGTTTTGTTTTGTTTTTGTGTTCTTTGTGTTGTTTTTTGTTGTTCTTGTGTTTTTGTTGTTTTGTGTTTTTTTATGTTTTTTGTTATTGTTCTTGTGTTTTTGTCGTTCTTGTTCTTGTGTTTCTCTTTGTTTGTGTTAATTCATGTTTTTTTGTGTGAGTGTTTTCTATGTTTTTTGTTTTTGTTTATTGTCTATTGTTGGTTGTTTTTTATTTTTATTTTTATTTTATTTTTTTAATATTTTAGGTTTTGGTTGTGTTTATTTTTCATGTTTTTTTTGGGTTATGTCTTTGTAGTGTTCTGTTGTTTTTGTCTTGTTTGTGTTTTGTTATGTGGTTCTTGTGTTTTTCTATGTGGTTCGTGTTGTGGTTTCTTTTATCTTATTGTGTGTGTGTTTGGTTGTGCTTTTGTTTTTGACACACTCAAGGAGCATGTTTTTTATTTTATTTTATTATTTTTGTTGTTATTTACTTATTTTTAAATTGGTTTTGTGTGTTTGTTTGCTCCTTGAGTATGTCAAAGGTGGTAGGCCAGGTCCGAGTCCTGGGCATTTTTGGCGGAATGGATACCCCTGCCTCCTTGGGTCTTACCCGAAAGTGGCATCCCTTTTGGGATGTTTTCCACAAATAAAAAAATAAATAAGTTATGGCTCCGGGAAGCTACACCACCAAAATTCCATTTTCAGGCAGTTTTTTGGAGAAAATCATTTTTAGGGAGAAAATAATTTTTGGGGTGAATTACTATTTTAATTAATTTATGGGTGAAAATGATGGATGGAGAACTGGTCAAAGTCAAATTCGCCCCTGGTAGGGGGCAAAAATAATTTTCAACCCTCTTGAGGGAAAATTTCTAAATGAAGATGTTTTAGAGTGGAAATCAAGCAAAACGTATGCCTCGTGAAGTCAAAGTCAAATTCACACTAGAGGAGCAGCAAAAATACATTTTACCATTCTTTGGGGTGAAATACAAGTTGATGAAGTTTTTTGGGGCAAAAATAATGAAGTGACGTCATCAAGGTGAAGGTTACTCCAATCAAAGTCAAAGGAAATTTAATGAAGGCGCTCGCCAATGTAATTTTGGCCCATTTTGCGTAGAAATTGTAATTTCACCCAGGATGGAGCGAAAGTCCCAAAATATCATCTTTAATCTCCAGTCAAAGTCAAAGTCACCCCTAGGGTGGGGAAAAATTATTTTCGCCCCTCTTGAGGGTGAAATCAATCATTTTCACCCATTTTATTGAAGAAGTTTTTATTCCATTTTTGGGTAAATTTTCTAGTTGATGGGAAAAAATACTCAGGTGAAGAGCGAAAACATGATGATGGGCGAAAAAACCAAAGTTTCCTAGGAAAAATTATTTCTTGCTCCCTCCCTTCAACAAAGTTTTCTTTCAAAGGCATCATTGTGTTGATATTTTTTTGGGAAAGATAGAAGATTGGTGGAATTTAATTCTTGAAGCAATGAGATTGATATTTCCATAATTCTAGTTGAATAAATATTGATATTAAATGCCACATTCAAGATTCTGGTAAGATATTTTTTATTTTCGAGGTGCCCTCCACTGATATTCCCCCTTTTAAGATAAATTTAATTTTTATTGTGTCTCTCTTGGCGAATAGAAGATTCCAAGGCATAAAATGATGAAATGGTGTTTAGAATTTAATATCCAAACTCCTTATTACCATGCAATATTTCTGATTTTCGATGCACCAACATATAGAATGTTTTTCCTACTATCCATATCTACTGATTTCCCAGGTACAATCCATAAAAATGGGATCATTGCTTCCTAAAGAATGTTTTGATTCAAGCATTGTCATTACTGAGGAGAAAATTGCTCTGGTTTTTATTTGACTAGCTAGAATTTAATTTTAGAGGTGAAATCCTTTATAAATACTAAATATTTTGATGAAATGAAGGAGGATAGACACTCTGTAGAAAAACACTTTATGTTTTCTACATAAAATAAAGATAGTTAGTTTCCGGTTCCTTGAGTAGTATTGTGTTTGATCTCTTTCTGCTTGGAATTTTTGATTACATTCATGTCCATTATTTGTTGATTTTAAATTCTGCATTTGGATTTAACTATTGCTTGTGAGGGAGTGAATACTGGAATGTTATCATGGAGGTCATCTTGGAAACTATGAATGGTTCTTGTGCCTTGCTTTATGTTATATGCTAACTAATACTTATTGTGAATTTTTGTTGTTAGTTTACCCCACCTTTCATATCTGGCTTATAGCTATATTTCCCATCCCTTTATATTATTTTTGTCACTTTCTTGTTACCCTAAGCTTTAAACCAACCATTAGTTTTAGTACAAAAACCAACCCTCTCTAGATATTTGCCTGAAAGACTTTTCTTTCCTTAGGCCTTTCAATATTGATCGGGTCTAGGGCACACAAATAATAACTTTATACTTAGGTAAATTCATGATAAATAATTTTTGGCACACCCAATGGGATGAACCATATTTGTATTTTAATGGAGCCCGAGTTTGATTAATCTTTGGCTTACCTTCCTTTGGAAAAATCACTTGGTGACTCTATTGAGCTGAAGATCTAGATCTCATGACCGATGGATGTCTTCTATTCTTGAAATAAAACACCTCAGAGGAATCAAGGTTTCATGAGAAGCCTTGACCTCATAAGAAAAAAAATAATGTTCACTTGGTGACTCTAACTCAGTGGTAAGGACCATGATCTCTGAGGACCACTACTATAATGGCACAAGTATGCTATCCTAGTTGGGATGATCATATCTCTCTGAATATCCAAATTTAATATGATATTCCTAAAAATACCCTAACAAATTATAATGGCACTAATGGAATGGCCTGAGAGCACCTTGAAAATGTTGCTACTCTAGCGATCATCCATGGAATATGTAGACATGAAAAATTGACACATTTTCCTTAGTTTTCCTCCTAGATAAGTAAGGTCATATTTGAGCTTAATTTTACCTAAACAAATCCTCTCCAAATTTTCCAAAACCTACAACATTGGATAGGTCTCAAGAATAAATTTCCAACAGTATATTATATGTCTAATTTTGACACTATTTGACTCTTCAAACTACCAAAAAATTATGTACATGTCTAACCTCCTAACAAGATTGTACGATACGATATCTGATCGTACAATACGATCTCTGACTGTACGATACAATATTTGATCGTATTTATGATCTTGATCAAAAATATAAAATCTCAACTTAGCAAAATGACAAATCAATTGTAACATTTTTTTATCTTTATATGTGCAACTATATGATGGTTACGGGATCGGATTCGCCTGATCGATCTCAACTTGGAAGGAGTTGCAACTAAGTTGGTTTTCAACCTATTTTGGTTGATATTCCCAGGTTACTTAATTAGATACCCTTACCCTTAGATTCCTCCTGGTGCTACTATCATATCAACTTAGTTTCTACACTCAAATTGTTGTAATTTTTGCATTAGACCTTGGTATTTGTCTTTTTTATGCAGGATCAGAGGATACGATCGATGATCGGATGGTACGATATTGCATCAAAGGCATACGATCTTGCTCAGACTATACGATCTTGCTCTAAGATCACTTGGGGGCAACTCTGAGTGTTGGTTTGCATATTTTAGCTCAACTTCTTTTACATCTGTCATTTCACTTATCATTTACATAATATAGAATATAGAATTCAATCATTTTTTTCTTGGAGTTCATTGATTTACATATAATCACATATTACATGTATTTTAAAGCACTTATCTATTGTTTGATTTTAATTACAACATTCAATATGTGACATTATGTCTCATTTTTCTCAAAAATAAACATTGGAATTGTCTATATTTTGTTTTCTACACTCTATCCATGAAACTACAAATTTTTATCAAGATTGGATCTACCAATATTTGATTGGTAGGTATGATATTTGATCATATTCGTACGATCTTGATCTATTCATACGATCTTGCCCTGCTACATATGATCTGGACTACAATAAAAAATTATAATCTTCTTCAGACTTTCAGATGCAGGTAAGAGTTTTAAATTACTTTTTAAGCACTGCATTGTCCATCTCAACATTGTTTTCTGATGTTTGCTATTTACATGTAAATAAAAATTGCATATAGATTGGCGTAGTCACATATTGGCCAAACTAGGTGTATGTGATATTTGATAAAAAGGAATACATCAAAACAAACTCCAAAACCTAGGCATGGAAAATGCCATAAAATATTTCCTGGTGAACCCTAAACAATTCGTTAAAAAATCACCATAAGAAGGCATGATCAAGTGTCTCTCTCTGAGGTGTATACCTATCATTCCCACATTTCCCTTCAAGGTGTGGATATATTATCTTGAAGGAAAGAAGTGCATGAATTTTAGACCTACATTCTTTGGTGAACCCAACG
The DNA here is from genome assembly GCA_028583015.1 of Wollemia nobilis. NCBI lineage: Eukaryota > Viridiplantae > Streptophyta > Pinopsida > Araucariales > Araucariaceae > Wollemia > Wollemia nobilis. The sequence continues at coordinate 152,755 of JAQPPZ010016460.1, forward strand.
TGAAAAACATTAGGCATATTTCTAATTTATAAAACACAAAAAAAGCATAAAAATTACAAAAAACATATAAAACAAAACAAAAACAAAAAATATCATTAATTTAAATTTGCACATTTTCATTCCATAGATATTAAATTTCAACATAGGAAGAGTTTTAAGCACAAATGTTAAAATAAAATACCTAGAATTTTGAGAAGTGGTAAGCAATTAGAATATGATTACATGGAGGAACAAGATCAAGAAAACTTTGATGATAGAGTTCAAATAGAAGATGATAGAATTTCAGAACAAAATGAAGAGAATAATAAAGAAGATGAAATAGAAGATCCTGATAAACCTACATTAGATGAAAAAGGAAATGTTCAATTCAAGTCTCTTGGACAATTTATTCAATTTATAAAAAACCACATAGAAGAGTTTAATCAAGTAGTACAAATTGATAATTCAGGAGAAGTGCTATGGAATCAGCCTTAGTAGATACTTTTTGGATACATACAAATCCTTTATCATACATGAATTCAACAGACCAAGATAATGATCAAGCAGTACCATCTAATCAAAACATGATGCTTTTAAATCAAAATTTTCAAAAACCATTGGCACAAACATCCAAAAATTTTAGCAAAATAAATCCTAAACAACAAAGAAAACTCTTCACATCTATTTTCACTCAAGATCTTAATAAAAAAATATCAAATAAAAAAAAATTAAACAAGTTTCAAATACCAATCATCATCAACATAAAGTTCAACAAAACATAGTCTCATATAAACTCCATAATAATGTTCCCACACATACTTTACACAATAGTGTTTCATTTGGATATCCATACACAACAACATCAACTTATCAAATATACAACAACATGATGCAACATAATCAGTTTAGTGGAAAACCACAGGGACTTGAATCTATGATTAAATAGTTAGCTTCACGTCTAGATCAATTATATCCCTATCGTCCCTCGTATAGTTATAGAGATATGTGTAGCCAAACTTTAGATCTTATTGTGGTTGCCCAACCATACCCAAAACATTTCCCTATGCATGTCCTCTTGATATATAAAGGAACTAAAGATCCTATTGAGCATCTTTGCATGTTTATGACAACATGTCATGATATTTCTCATGATGACCAACTACCTACAAACTCCTTAAGGAACTTTGAAGAAACAACAGAGATATTTGTCCATCAATTTAGCACCTATATAGAGAGGCATATAACCATCAAGGATTTATAAAATCTAAAACAAGGTAAAGATGAGAGTTTTTTTTTATTTTTTGACTAAGTGGAGACATCTCTTAGGTAAAATACATTTTGCATTACCACATCATGAGATGTTGGATATATTCATTGGTAATTTGCACGAACAACTATTTTATTATATTTCTACTTCCATAGTAACCTCCTTTGATCAAGCCATTTATCTAGCTAGGAGGGTCGAAGATGCTCTAATTAGGAGAGGACAATTTAAGAAGAAATATGAAGATAAGATTCCTAAAAATCAATATAATAATAAGCAAGTAGTGGGTGATGGGGTCACCGATAGCATAAACAACTCAAATTTCAATCTTGCTGAAACTATAAAGAAATTTGTATTGAAAATCCTTGATAGACCACCAAGAGAATTTACAAGATTAAATCAATCCTTAACTATGATTTTACCTCAATTATTGGAACAAGGCTTGATACGATTACCTGAGGTAAGACAACCAGATACAACTATAGTTGTATTTAGGGCTAATTTACATTATAATTTTCACCAAGTAGATGGACATTCTACAAATTCTTGTAAAATGTTGAAACACATGATACAAGAATTGATTGATAAAGGTAATATGGAAGTTCAACAATTTCCTACAAACAATAATACCCAAAGTAATACTAAAAAACAAACAAATAAAAATGCAAATCAAAACCTAGATATTTTTAAACATCCCTTACCTAAGCATGGTAAAGAAGCAGTAAAAAAAGTAGATCATCACAATGTTCCTCATCCAACTTAGTATGTGGGAACCATTAGTAGCTTCATGCCACAACAAGCTTCCCCATCACTTCTTTTAATATTTTCTACCCCCATCCATCTCGCATAGTACCCACCATCATGGTCATTGTAAACTATGCAAAATTTTGGAATACAGCCATTCAGAGTGCAAGGGGTAGATATCTCCCAACACCAACAAAAGGAATATGCAAGAATTACCCTAGTAATGAACAATATGGTTGCTTGTTTTTTCTATTAGGATATGTACCAAGAAGGATAATAGGCTCTAGTGGCAGGTACCGAGAGCAAAGATGACATATTGTTGCATCCTTTTTGTGTCCTAGGGCATAGCATGCAAGTATTTAGCCAAAACCCAATAAGCGTACCTCATTAGGAGGCTAATACTAAGGAGATCTTGATAGAAGGGCTATCTCCAAAAAAAAATTGTTGTCACATCAAGGAGTCATAGGAGCATGTACCTAAGATCTTGTAGCTAGTGGACTCTCAAAAGTGGTAACATTGGGGCCAACCATCACCGCAACCAGTGCTCGAAGAAGGCTCCCATGTGGTAAATATCTTCACTACATTATTCATTAATTATATGAGTACTGGCATGCATGATAACCTTCCACGTTGCATCTTGTTCGTAACCTAGAAAACTTTGGGAAGAGGCCAACTGAACTTCAAAGATCAACTGAAGTACAATAAGATCTAGTCCAAACATTGTAGATTCATCGGATAAGCACCCAAAGCCAAGTTTGTGGTGGTGGCATGCCAATCATGTTGAAATGTTTTGTGTAAATAGCATAAATAGACCAACTGATAAATAAAGTGCTAAAGGCACTAAATGGTGTGATAAAAAAAATCTAATGTTGCAACCACCCATGTCATCGGCTCAAATGGCATCAGAGCCTAAAGGTACACATTTTCTCTTATCTTGATCATGATCATTTGGTGGCCATTTTACTTAATTCTTTAGTACCTCCTTCCACTTTGATTTCATTTGCTATACCCACCACTTGTGTTCCCCTCCCTGTTTTATAGTCATTAGTCACCAATGCTCCTTCCGCCATTCCCATTTCCTCAATTCCTCCATATTTTATTTTGTTGACCTCTATCCATAACCCCTTTTCTATACCACTATCATCTACCTCATCTTACACCCCCATTAATAATCCCATAATTACCGTAAGTACAACAACCTTGTCAAAGGTGAGCATAACTATATCCCCATCCATTTTTGCTCCTTTCGTTGAGCCAAATCCTCAGCAACCTCTACTCCTTTTTTTCTATTTTTTGGATTATATGAGTCGTTGGTGTTAGAGATCGAAGTCTTACTAGAGCATCTGAAGTAGATAAAATCATCCGAGCTCGGTGAAGTTCCTCACGTTGGGTGAAAAAGGCAGTCGAATAATATCAGGTAGTGCAAGAAGAAGCTAGTGCAAGCAGTAAACGATTTTATGCAATAGGTGGTTATGACTCTATTTCCCAATGGATAAATGCCCTGGGGTTGATTGCATCTAGATGAGCTGAATACCCCGTGAACCGCAAAAAGTGTTGGCATTTTTTCCACACTACAGTCAGAAGTAAAAAAAGGTGAAAATCAAGAAGCAATCATTTTTTTGGAAATCAACCTAAACGGACACCTATGGAATTGAAAATTTAACCAAAGTAGAGGAATGGAAAAAATAGGCTTATGGTGAAAGAATCTCCCAATACCCTGAACTGTTTAAGAAATATTAAAGTTTTTGTCCTGAGAAATTTCTCCAGCACAACTTAAAAATATAATTTGAAGATATTATAGGCCCCATAGAGGGATGAAAATTGAATTAATGGATGTCCCATAAAATTTATTGTTGTAGATCTCTTCCCAAGCTTTCCAATGATATATTACAATTGAAAATCAGGTCAACGAATCAAAAGTTATGGCTCCAGGAAGCTGCACCACCAAAATAACATTTTAGGGCACTTTTTTTGGAGAAAATCATTTTTGGGGTGAATTACTATTTTAATTAATTTCAGGGTGAAAATGATGGATGGGAAACTATTCAAATTCAAAATCACCCCTGTTAGGGGGCGAAAATCATTTTTACCCCTCTTGAGGGTGAAATTTAAATGAAGATGTTTTAGAGCGAAATAACATCTTTAAGCTCCATTCAAAGTCAAAGTCACCCTTGACTTTGACTTACCCCTCTTGAGGGTGAATTTTTACGCCTCTTGAGGGTGAATTTTTTGGGTAGAAACTATAATTTTACCCAGGTTGGAATGAAAGTCCTGAAATAGCATCTTTAAGCTCCATTCAAAGTCAAAGTCACCCTTGGGATGGATCGAAAATAATTTTCACCTCTCTTTAGGGTGAAGTCAATCGTTTTCACATATGTTCTTGCAGAAGTTATTTTCATTCCATTTTTGGGTAAAGTTATCTAGTTGATAGGCAAAATTACTCAAATGAAGGGTGAAAGCATGATGATAGGAAAAACACCAAAGTTGTTTAGGTGAAATCAATTCTTGCCCCTTCTCTTCAACAAAGTTTGCTTTTGAAGGCATCACTGTGCTGATATTTTTTGAGAAATATCGATGACTAGTGGAATTTAATTCTTGAAGAAATGACATTGATATTTTCGTAATTCTAACTAAAGAAATGATGATATTAAATGCTACACCTTGGATTTCGGTGTGATTCTATTTATTTTTGAGGTGCCCTCCATTGATCTTGCCCCTTTTCAAGATAAATTTATTTTTTATTGGATATCTCCTAGTGAAGAGAATATTCTAAGGTATAAAGTGATGAAATGGTGTCCAAAATTTAATATCCATGCTCCTGATTGCCACATGATATTACTGATTTTTGATGCACCGATGTCTGGAATATTTTTCCTATTGTTCATCTCTGCTGATTTCCTAGGCACACTCCATAAAAATAGGATCATTTCTTCCTGAAGGATGTCCTAATTCGAGCATTGATGTTATCGAGGAGAGAATTGATTTGGTTTGTTTTTGACTAGCTAGCATTTTGTTTTTATTTGTATTTAATTTTAGAGGTGAAATCCTTTATAAATACCAAGCATTTTGATGTAATGAAGGAGGATAGACACTTTGCAGAAAAAACACTTTAAGTTTTCTGCATAAATAGAAAGATAGTTAGCTTCTGGTTTCTTGAGTAGTATTGTGTTTGATCTCTTTCTGCTTGGCATTTCTGATTACGTTCATGTCCATTATTTTCTTATTTTAAATTCTACGTCTGGATTTAACTACTACTTGTGAGGAAGTGAATATTGGAATGCTATCTTGAAAGTTATCTTGGTAAACTATGAATGGTTGCTATGCCTCATTTTCTGTTATATGCTAACTAATCCTTACTATGAACTTTTACTATTATTTTATTTCCATCTTTCATGTCTTTCTTATAGCCATATTTCTAATTCCTTTCTATTATTTCCCATATATTTCATATTACCCTAAGCTTTAAACTGATCATTAGTTTTAGTATAGGAACCATATCTTTTTGGATATTGGCCCGAAGGACATCTCTTTCCTTTGGATTTTAAATGTTGGTTGGGTCTAAGGTGCACAAATAATAATTTTGTACTTAGGTAGGTTCGTGACCAATAGTTTTTGGCATACCCCATGGGACAAACAATCTCTGTATTTTAAGCAAGGCCAAGTTTGGTGAATCTCTAGCTTACCTTCGTATGGTAAAATCACCTGGTGACTCTGTTGAGCTGAATATCCAGATCTCATGACATGTGGATTCTTTTTGTTCTTGAAAGAAGACACCTCAGAGGAATCGAGGTTTAGTGAGTAGCCTTGAACTCACAAGCAAAGAAAGAATGTTCACCTAGTGATTTCGACTCAGTGGTAAGTACCATGATATCTAAGGACCACTACTATAATGGCATAGGTATACTATCCCAATTGGTATGATCCTGTCCCTTTGAATCTTCAAATTTGGCATGAAATACAATGGCACTGAGGGAATGGTTTAAGAGCACCTTGAAGATGTTGATGCTCTATCGATCATCCATGGAATAACCCATGAAGATGTCATGATCAAAATTCTGGTCCTATCTCTAAAGGGAAAGTTGCTACAGTGGTAAAGACTGCTCAAGCATAAGAGCATCTGCTCATGGGCAGACTTGGTAGTGTTGAGTGGTAATTTCACCTGATTGTGGAATCACACTCTCCCTTAGGATTTATTTCCAAAATCCCCTCTTGCAAAGAAGTTAAACAATACTTCTCTAAGGTCTCCGCTATATTAGCATTTGCATTTGTGTATTAGTAATCTCAAATAAATATGTATCAATTTAAATGCTTGGAACACCTTAGTGATTGCAAGTAATTGTAAACAAGGGGCACGTGTTGGTTTATTTTACCATGCTACTTTAATGAATGTTCATGAAACCAAAATAAAACAAATGTGAATTGGCCCTTATATGACCACGATGTAGCCTTAATTCCTTTTATCTTGAGGGTTTTAAGGTAGATTTTATCTTCCCTTATTAAGTGGATTTTAATCAAGTTTCATCTTGCATTAAATCCTACTTTTAAACCAGTAAATGAAGATTAAATCTATCTATGAATGTAAATCTGAAATGATGAATAGGCTCCTTGAATATGGCTTCTTATCATGAAGATAAAGATAGCTTTCCATGTGATTAATAAACTATCCCTCTTTGGTGAAATTGATTTTCACAAAGAGATGATAATTTATTGCCTTGAAGTAAGGACTTTAGAATGTCATTTAATTATCCCTCTTTTATGAAATGATTTTCATAAAGAAAAATAATTTAATGCTTTAAAACAACCTTTTAGTATAACATATAAAAATTACCTCCCTCCAATGAAATCAAAATTTTCATGAAGAAAATGTGCATTTATTGCTCCACACAGGGTAATTTGTGAAATGCCATAAAACATAACCCTTTCAATGAAATTGAAATATTCATGAAGGAAATATCATCATAGGCTCATGCATGAAATCTGAAACTGAAAAAAATGAAATTTGGTCCAAAAATGCAAATTCTGAAATTTCGAATTTTTAAAATTTGCATTAAAAACAACAATTTTGATCAATTTTTTAAAAATACGAAATGAATCCAAAGCAAAAATGTCTAAGTGTGTAATGGAAGTATGAAGTATATTCTACGCATCCATGCAATTATTTTTGAATTTTGAAATTTTTTTAATTTTTATTTTAATGTCCGAAAATTAAAAAAAATTATGTAAAATGAAATTTGAAAAATAGAAAAATGAAAATCTGAAGTAAATTAAATGCTGAAAACGCAAAAAATGCAAAGCTCCATCAGTTTGATAGCACCCCATCCTGCAAAACCGAAGATGTGAGAAACTCATACATGCAACCTAGCTTATTAGACCTGCAAAACAAGCACAATCAAAACAAGTTAGGTGCTAGCTCCTAGGGTACGAAAATAAGTTTCAGATTTCAAACATTCGCATGAAGCAACCAAAAAATGCATAAAACTTCATCTATAAGTCTGAAGTCCGAAACGGGAAAAATAAGATAATTAAAACTGAGCATGCAGAAAAAATATCCTCCTTTCTTGCTAACAAAGTCTAAATTTCCGAAAAAAAACGTTTTCAAAATTTACCTTCAAAAATCAACAATATTTCTTGTCGTATTAAAAGAACCTTGCTTCTGTGTTGGAAATGTATATTTAAAATTTTCAAAAAACTGTACATTTCCCTCTCCCCTCAATCTCTACGTTTCATCTTTCTGCTCTTTCGTTTCATTTATTTTATCTATTCTTTTCATTTCATTTTCCAACTGTTTCTTTTTTGTTTTCCCTTTTCATTTTCGAATGCCTCTTTTACTTGATACTTGCTTTCCCGTGAGCATTTTATGGCAATACCTTCATTATAAAACAAAGGCAACCTTTCATTTACTATGGTGGTTATAGCATTTGACCTTACCATTATACACCATATGCTTATACCTTCTAAGTAAATGACAATAGCCTTTTCTTATAATAAAGAACCACCGTGGTAAGACTTTATTCCATAGGTCTTAATGATGGTTGGTATATGCTAGGCTATGGACAATAATCCCATCGACCCAAGCCATAATTGAACTGTAACGCTTGGATTCATTGTACCAACAACATGTGTCCATATACATCATAAGGCCATTAGTTAAATTAAAGATTATTTCCCCAACAAAATTGCAAGCTGTCGAAGTTTATTTGTAATGGATGTGACGATGTCTTCACACCTGCGCGACTAATAGCAGGACCACTTCTGTCTTAGTCTTGCAATGATTCGTCCAGTTTATTGTTATCTGATGCACTGTAACTAATATTCCCTGCAATCTGGCACCCTCGACTGTGATGTTCCCACTGCGTTCATATCTCTAAACCTGCTGGCTATAGGTCTAGTATGCGAATATGCTGCCACAGAGGCATTCACCTAAATCGACTGTTTGCCATAAATGCTGCATTCAACACTTACTGCCAAACCGGTCGAACTCTCTTTTCTGCCGAGTTAAAATGTCCCACTGCGTTGTTGCCTGTCGGGATACCTCCGATGCTGCCGTGTTTTGCTTGAAAACTGTTTACAGCGTTGTTGCGCCATGTTTCGTCCTCTGCGTTCAAGTATTTACTGCACTGCTGCGCCATGTTTCATCCTCTGCGTGCAAGTATGTCTCTTTCCCACTCGTCCAATCCATGTTACAATCCCCCCTGTGCCGTGAAGAAAGCCGGTGACCTCTCGTTCGATATGGGATGAGAAAGTTTGATTTTATTCAATTTTATTGACTACCAAATCTATGGCAGCATTCACATTTGGATCCACAGCATTATCCTCGGAAAAAATTCGACCTCTCAACTCTGCTTGGATGGTGTAATCATCACCATACCACTGGCTTTGAACTCACTGTTTCTAAACATAAAACCCACAATTCGCTGTTGCCGCCATATCAGGCGCTCCCATGCCCTTTCACGTCTCTGCCAATGCATATGACCAGGGAGTCTAAAAATACCCACTGGATATGGTTTACCGTTGTTCACCCATATTCCTACTCGGTGTAGTAAAATTTCATCGCTTCGATGAACCCACATCGCCACCCGAATGCAGCTCTCGTTGCTCTTCGAAACTCTTGCAACCTTTTGCGATTTACCATCCTCAGCTGCCAGACTAGCACTTTGCTCTGTCCTGATGAACACGTCAAATATTCCCCGCTTGCTGTGTAAGCTCTATCTCCAGGTGCTTCACCACGAATACCCTCTACAGTTTGACTGTTTTAAATGTCACTTCTGGCAGAATGAGCACTATGTTGCACAACAAGCATTGAAACAACTCCCGTGGCCTTGTGTGTGAGTCACCGGTGAATTCTCGACTCCGGATAACCCCTGCGTTCAATCCTCCACTACATTTCACTGCAAAACCGTCAAATTGGCGGCACCGGATTACCCCTGCGTTCAATCCTCCACTACATTTCACTGCGAAACCGTCAAATTGGCGGCACATTCATCGCTGTCAATGGTCCACACGTCAGCATCTTCCGTCGAGGTCCAAATTCTTTGTCATGTCGATTGAATATGGGTCAATCCACCGAGTCGTTAATTGCGTTCACATCACCGGTCTCCATAGTCCATCGCCTGCACAAAGAAAAAAAACGAGCTTTAGTAAAACCCAAAACCTAATACCTAAATTATATTTTGATTTTGCTTTATTAACAAACACATTCGGGGAAAGCAAACTTAGATTTTCTTAAACTTATGTTTTCATTATCATATTTTTTATTTTATATATTATTATATATATGAATAATAATATATAATTTTATTTTTATTTTTATTTGCTTATATATATAATAGAATATACATATATATATGATTATTATTTGCTTTTAATTATAGGGTTTTCTTTATTTATTGGACGCAACAATTATATTTAATAACAATAGAAAGGTTTTTATTAAAATATTTATACATATAAAATATATAAATATTTTAAATTTTATTTTATTATTATTTTTCTTTTTTAATTTTAAATTTAATCAATTCACTTCAAAATAATCAACTATTGAAACTCCCTAGAGACACTCAAAACAAACATCAACTTTAACACTCATAATTGCTAACAATCAACTTGATAAAAAAAGGCATCGACACGAAAACAAATATTATCGACTAGAAAAATCGTCGACAAGGAAAATTCGTCGGCAATAAAATATCGTCGACAAGAAAAAGTCATCGACAATAAATATCGATGACAAGAAAAAATCATCGACAATAAAATATTGTCGACAAGCAAAAGTCGTCGACAATAAAATATCGTTGACAAGAAAAAGTCGTTGACAAGAAAAAGACAACAAAAAGTCATCAACAATAAATTAACGATAAAAACTATTGAAAACAATCTTGACGAAAACTGCAAACCCCAAACCAAGCGAAGCATAAGACACCTACAACAAAATGCAAACACCGGAATATCAAAACAAAAATGTGGGTCCCCAATTTTGGGGCTAGTTGTGGAGCAGCCACAATAGGTAGGAGCACTAGTCGACACATTTGATGGCTCTCAGGATCCCTTTCAACTCTTGATGCACCTCTCCACCATCATGAGAGCACCTCTAGAAAGCATCATAGACTTTAATGTCTAAGTTTTGAGGAGTTGGAGGAGAATTCTAGAGAATATCTGACCGAAACCTGGCCAAGCCAGCTTCTACTATATTCAATATTTTCACCTGAACATAAGCCTCCTCCAACTGCAATCTGGAGAACAGAGATTCCCTCAAGTATTTTAGGAAGTAGTATAAGCAGTGCGGCTTCTGCTCCAAGAAAGAAAGTTGCAATGGAGAGAACCCACTTCCCCATCACTTCTTTTGATAGTTGCTACCCCTATCCATATCACATAGTACCCACCATCATGGTCACTATAAACTATGCAAAATTTTGGAATACAACCATTCATAGTGCAAGGGGTGGATATCTCCCAACACCGGTAGAAGGAATATGTGAGCATTACCCCAGTAATGAATAATATGGTTGCTTGCGGTTTCCATCAAGATATGGACAAAGAAAGGGAATGAGCTCTAGTGGCAGATCCTGAGAGCAAAGAGTGTATATTTTTACACCCTTTTTGTGTCCCAGGGTATAGCATGCAAGTATTTAGCCAAAATCCAATAAGAGTACCTCATCAAGAGGTTGATCCTGAGGAGATCATGATAGGAGTATTGCCATAAAAATATTGCTATCACTTCAAGGAGTTAGAGGAGCACATACCCAAGATCCCGTAGCCAGTGGACTCTCAAAAGTAGTGACATTGGGCCCATCCATCACTGCAACTAGTATTCAAAGAAGGATCACGTGTTGTAAATATCTCCATGACATTAGGCATTAATTGTATGAGTACTAGCATGTGTGATAACCTACCACATTGCATCTTGTTCGCAACTTGAAAAAATTTGGGAAGGGGCCAGTCGAACTTCAAATATCAAATAAATTACAATCAGATCTTGTTCGAACACTGTGTATTCATCGAACAAGCACCTAAAGCTAGGTTTGTGGTGGCAGCATGCAAATCATGTTGTAAACTTTTGTGTAAATAGTGTAAATAGACTGACTGATAAATAAAGTACTAAGGGCACTAAATGATGTGATAAAAAAAAACTAATGTTGCAACCACCCATGTCATCAGCTCAAATGGCATCGGAGCCCACAGGTACGTGTTTTCTCTTCTCTTGATCATGAGCATTTGGTGGTCATTTCCCTTTATTATGCAGTACCTCCTTCCACTTTACTGTCATTTGTTGCACCCAAAACTTATGTTCCCATCCCTGTTTCATAGTCATCAGTCACCAATGCTCCTTCCACCATTCCCATTTTCTCCATTCCTCCATATTTTAGTATGTTGACCTCTATCCCTAACCCATTTTATATACCACTATCATATACCTTATCTTCCACCCCTATTAATAATCCCATCATCACTGTAAGTACACCAACCCCATCAAGGGTAAGCGTAACTATGGTCCCATCCATTTTTGCTCCTTTCATTGAGCCAAACCCTCAATAGCCTTTGTTCCTTTTTTTTCTATTTTTTGGATTATAGGAGCCATTGGCATCAGAGATCGAAGCCTTGCTAGAGCACCCTGAAGCATAGAAAATCAGTTGAGCTTGGTGAAGTTCCTTGCATTGGGTGGAAAATACAAACAGGCGACCGAACAGTATCAGGCAACACAGGAAGGAGCTAGTGCAACCAGTAAGTGATTTGATGCACCAGGAGGTTATGAATCCATTGGCCAATGGATAAAGACCTTGGGGTTGATTGCATATAGACGAGCTGAATACCCCATGAGCCACCAAAACTGTTGGTATTTTTCGACACTACAGTTAGAAGTCAAAAAAGGTGAAAAATAGGAAGTGAATATTTTTAGTAAATTAGCCTAAATAAACACCTATGGACTTGAAAATTTAACCAAATTAGGATAATGGAAAAAATAGCCTTATGGTGAAAGAATCACCCCAATACCCTGAATGGTTTGAGAGATATTAAAAAAAAATTCCTGAGAAATTTCTCCAACACAACTTAAAAATACAATTTGAAGACTTTAGAGGCCTCGTAGAGGGATGAAAACTAGATGAAATATGTTGGCAATTTTGGGTACTTTGGGTACATTGCCTTTGCTCAAGTGTATAAGTTGTCATTGATGTCAAGAAGCTCTTGAAGGAATTTGATTTGATGTCAAATAATTTGTTTTGATGAAGGTTACGGCATGACGGTTTCAAAGGTCTTTTGTAAACCCCAAGTTGGCGGGTTTAAAGATTATAGGTGGATGCATTAGTTTAATGCATTTGGGTCCAGGAGGAAGTATTTATTTAAATAATTAAAAACCTTGTTAAGGTTCCCTTTAATTATTTTTAAATAAATATTAAATTATTGTTTGCAATGGGTTCTCCTAACCCATGGCGCTATGTTTTAAGATTGTGGGCGCTAGCCAAGACCTCCGTCGACGTGTTAAACTCCTCGCCGACGTCAAGAGCTTATGGTAAAAATGCATATAAATCTCCCTCGATGAAAATCAAGAATTATCCCATCCGCATTTTGAAAAGAGTTGCTCGTTGTGATTTCGTGATCCGCTGTTCGGATTTCTTCTCTGACTGTGTCTTCGTCATTTTCGTGAATCCGTTGTTCATTTTTTTGTACTCGTCGTTTGTCGTAAATCTGTCGTAAGGTTTTCGTCTTCGTGTTCGCGTCAGAAGAAAGGGAGGCACTGTTGTTTTATTTAATCCCTGGCGCAGAAGGAACAAGGCTAACAGCGTGAGGTTTAAACCTCATCGGGCGCCTTTGGCGCACCGGTAGCGGCTAGGCTGTTGGCGCGCTACCCGAACGGGAGGTTCCGCGTTCGAATAACGTGAAAGGGTTTTTCATCGTGAAGTGGACGCAGCGGGTGGTGTTAGAATTCATGCGCAATTTCTCCATAGCATGATTTTTGATGTTGGCCAAGGTATTTTCAAAATTAATTTTTGCTAAGTGTATTTTGTGGATGGAGGAAGTTTATTAGAGGGAAAAACAACTTAGGAGTTATAAGGAGTTTAAAGCTTGTTTTATTTTGATAAAAGATTCTTTTGAAGGTGTTGTTTGAAATATCTTATTGCATTCTTATGAGAGATAAATTTTATTTTTGATAAGACTATAAGGGAGAAATAAGGTGTATAAGGGATAAATTTTTCTTGTAATGTTGAGAGTGCTTTTGGTTGATTATGGAAATGAAAGCATGATGTTTTAAGGTTAAAATTGCTTCTTGTGTGAAGTTGTGAAACCTTAAGTGGGCAGCTTTGAGATTGACATTTGCTTTCATTAAATTGGTAATAATCAAGCTATTCTTTACTTGGTTAAAGTGTTGGGCTTACTCCTTTGTTGATGATTTGAAAAGTTGTTTTGTGCTATTGTTGATTTGAGTTGGTGGATGCTTTTTGTTCAAACAATATTGGAGAGAAAAGGAGTTCTACTTGTTTCCTTTTCTAATGTTGATTGTGAAATGCTTCAAGGTTGTGTTTTGAGTTGAATGGTGTTGATTGAACCTTGTTTGATGAGCATTGTTGTTGAAGCCCTAATTGATGGTGAAAAGAACATGAGTATCATTGTTATGTGATTCTTTGCATAGTTGGCAATTGTTGGGGTTTCATGTTCTTGAAAGAAAGCATTCTATCCTATCCATTTCAGATATTGAGTTGAGTTTTCAGATTTGAGATTGAGTTTGAGCTGAGTTGATTTGAGTTGAGTTTTGAGATTGGGAGTTGAGTATAGAACATATTGAGTCTCTAACAATTCTCTTTATGCTTCTATGAGTTTGAAAAATCACATTGGGTCTCTAACAATTCACCTTGTGATTTCCTACTAAGAAAGTTTTTTTTCTTGGTGAGCTTGCTGAGTTTTGGACAGGTTTCGGTGGGGACTTGTGAGCTTTGAGTTCCGGTGGGGACTTGTGAGCAGATTTGGACAGGTCCTAGCAGAGGACTTGTGAGCTGAGTTTGATAGTTCTATCAGAGAACTTGAGGACAGAGGTGCACTAGTTCTTTGAGAAGAACCTGAGGACAGATTTGGCAAGTCTTTGAGAAGGCTTGTGTGTAGAGGATTGATTTGTTCAAGCGTTGGACAGATCTGACAGATAGAGGAAGACTTGTACTAGACCGACTGACTATGTTTGGTATAGGTTTCTGAGCTACTATGGACGTGATCATAGAAGGTAGAGGTCTCTTAGGCTAAGCATTGAGGACAGGAGGTCTTCGATGGAAAGGAGTTCCACGTTCTGGCAAGAGGTAGAGGCAATTGATCTTCTGAGGGATCATTTCCAGAGCAGAGGGGAAGGTATCTCCTTTGAGCAGAGGCTCATAAATTTTGATTTGGGGAAGGTATCTCCTTTGGGCCGAGGCTCATAAACATTGTAATTGGGAAGGATTCCCAAAGAACTTTGAGATAACTTTTAGAGAAAAGTTTTGTGGACGTAGCCCAACCATTTTGGGTGAACCACGTTAAAATTGGTGTCACTTTGTGGATGATATTGTGCATTGCTTTGATATTGCTTTGGGTATATTGCTTTACTATTTTGAAGTATAAAGGAAAAAGTAAAAAGAGGTCTTATACTGTTCACCCCCCTCTCAGTATAAGCTTGTGTTCTTCAATTGGTATCAGAGCAGGTGCCTTCGAAAAGTTTAACATCTTGAAGGAAAAGCTAGTAAAGAACACAATGGATCATTCAAGTGGCAATGCAACACCTATTCTTGATGGGTCAGATTTTGGTCTTTGGAGTGCAAGGATGAAGGTTCATCTAATGGCACTTGGGAATGAGGTTTGGGAAGTGATTGAAGATGAGTACACTATTCCTGTACATGGTCCTATTACTAAAGAAGAAAGGCTCCTACATCACAACAATTCAAAAGCAATGAATGCAATCCTGAAAGGCTTACAGAAAGCAGATCTCACCAAAGTGATTCACTGCAAGACAACTAGTGAAATGTGGAAACAGTTGAAGGTGGTTCATACGGGTGATACAAATGTCAGAAAGGCCAAGTTGAGACACTTCAAAGGTATGTTTGAACAACTCAAGATGAATGATGATGAAAATATTAGTGACTACATGCTTCGTATGGATGAGGTTGTTAACTCCATGAAAGACTTAGGTCTTGAGCTTGCTGAAAATGATGTTTGTGATAAGATTTTAAGATCTCTTCCTAATAGATTTAGTGAAAATATTTCTGCTATTGAGGAAGCTAAAGATTTGGATAAGTTGAAAAAGGATGAGCTCCATAGTATACTTGCAGCATTTGAGTTGAGAACTCAAGTGAAGGTTGATGTCAAGAAAGAGGCAACTTTCAAGGCTACCAAGAAATCCAAGGGTAAACAACTTCAAGATAGTGATGAGTCTTCTAGTGATGAAGAGGCATATTACAACAAGAAAGGCAAGTTCTCTAGAAAGCACAAAAGTATGAAAAATATAAGATGTTTCAATTGTGGAAAGTTTGGTCATTATGCTACTGATTGTACTATTCCCAAGAATGAAAGTGATGAAGATAAACAAGATTCTAAGAGCAAGGATTCTGAAAAGCACAAGCATCACAGGAAGAACAAAGATGAGCACAACAATCAAGGAAAGAGGTATTCTCACAAGCACAAGAAGAGTTTCTACCTAGACAAAGCAAGTAAGTGTTCTAGTAGTGATAGTGAAAGTTCTTCAAGTGATGATGAAAATGAGATGTTGTTCATATCAGAAAAAGAGGAAGAACCGAAACATAGATTCATTATCATGAAATGTCTTAGATGTGGAAACTTTGGTCACCTTGAGGATGATTGCACAAATAATGATTTGGTTTCTAGTATGTATGAGGATGCTTCAGAAAACTATAAGGAAGATGCATGTATGGTTTTTGAAAAGGGTAGCACCTCTAGTGATAAGAAATCTGAAAAAGGCTTTGATGATTCAAAAAGCAAACAAATAGAGGAAGATATAGAGGAAGGTGAAGTAGATCTTGAAGGTGAACTTATTAGTGCTCTTAGTGCTTTGAAAAAGGAAAGAAAGAAGAATGCTAGACTCAAGGATAAGTTAGATGAATGTTGTATGGAGAGAGATGATCTTATAGAAAGTCTTGACTTCTCTATAGCTAAGACACAAGAACTCAAGGATGAGTTAGAGTCTAAGGTTCTTGAGTATAGTGAGTTAGAACAGAAAATGGCTTCTTTGAAAGAGGAAACTAAAGAGTACAAGGATAAGCTTTACAGGTTTCAAGATAGCTCCAAAAAGGTTAAGTCACTCATCAAAGGTCAAAGAAAGACAACAGATAAAACAGGCCTTGGTTTTGTTAAGCCACACAAGGAACAAGTTGGAGAGTCTAGTAAGAGACTCCAAAAGGAAGAGAGTTCCGATGAGGAAAGTATTTCAGAAAAGGAGTCCTTGAATGATAGATGCACAGAAATAGAAAATAGAATTCAGAATGAGAAGAAGAAGTTTTCAGAACCTAAGAGGTCAAATAAAGGAAAGTTTCAAGGCAGATGTTTTGCTTGTCATAGGTTTGGTCACATGGCTTCACATTGCATGGCTCAAGTGAAGAAGGTAAATGATTATTTTGGGGGGGTTTTTTTTTTTTGGGGGGTTTTCTTCTTTTTTTTTTAGGGGGGGGGGGGGGGGGTTTTATAAAAAAAAAAAAAAAAACAGGTTTGGTCAGAACAGGTTTGGTCAGAACAGGTTTGGTTAGAACAGGTTTGGTCAGAACAGGTTTGGTTAGAACTGGTGGATTCAAAGATCAGGTTTACCTCAGAGAAACAACATCGTCAAGTGTTTCAAGTGCAACAATGAAGGTCACATAATCAGACAGTGTAGAGCTGAAATTCTAGAATACAGGAACAGGAACAGTGGCATGATCAGGTCCAAGGATCAAGGCATGGACAAGAACAGGGATGAGAACAAGAACAAGAACAGTGACAAGAATAGGAATATGGACAAAGAGTTCAAGAGAAGGCCCGACAAGGAAGTTATAGACATTGATGATGATCAGTGCCTAATGGGAGTTTTACTCCCACCCCAGAATTAATCACCTCATCAGGAGGTGGGGGAGGGACTAAGCTAAGAGGCTCATTCTTAGTCCCGAGCCCCAAAGGTGACCCTTTGCCATTGATGACAAAGGGGGAGAGATATGAGTAAGGGGGAGAGCTTCAAAGTGAAGAGGAGAGCTTCAAGTCGAGGGGGAGCAAAACTTCAAAGGAAGATTCTCAGTTGTGGGCACAGTTGGTCAGTTGTTAGCATAGTTGGTTTCAGTTTTGGCTCTTGAGAAGTGTTTTCAGTAAAGGTTTGCCATCAATGACAAAGGGGGAGATTGTTGGCAATTTTGGGTACTTTGGGTACATTGCCTTTGCTCAAGTGTATAAGTTGTCATTGATGTCAAGAAGCTCTTGAAGGAATTTGATTTGATGTCAAATAATTTGTTTTGATGAAGGTTACGGCATGACGAGTTTCAAAGGTCTTTTGTAAACCCCAAGTTGGCTGGTTTAAAGATTATAGGTGGATGCATTAGTTTAATGCATTTTGGTCCAGGAGGAAGTATTTATTTAAATAATTAAAAACCTTGTTAAGGTTCCCTTTAATTATTTTTAAATAAATATTAAATTATTGTTTGCAATGGGTTCTCCTAACCCATGGCGCTATGTTTTAAGATTGTGGGCGCTAGCCAAGACCTCCGTCGACGTGTTAAACTCCTCGTCGACGTCAAGAGCTTATGGTAAAAATGCATATAAATCTCCCTCGATGAAAATCAAGAATTATCCCATCCATATTTTGAAAAGAGTTGCTCGTTGTGAATTCGTGATCTGTTGTTCAGATTTCTTCTCCGATTGTGTCTTCGCCATTTTCGTGAATCCGTTGTTCATTTTTTTGTACTCGCCGTTTGTCGTAAATCCGTCGTAAGGTTTTCATCTTCGTGTTCACGTCAGAAGAAAGGGAGGCACTATTGTTTTATTTAATCCCTGGCGCAGAAGGAACAAGGCTAACAGCATGAGGTTTAAACCTCATCGGGTGCCTTTGGCGCACCGATAGCGGCTAGGTTGTTGGCGCGCTACCCGAACGGGAGGTTCCACATTCGAATAACGTGAAAGGGTTTTTCATCGTGAAGTGGACGCAGCGGGTGGTGTTAGAATTCATGCGCAATTTCTCCATAGCACGATTTTTGATGTTGGCCAAGGTATTTTCAAAATTAATTTTTGCTAAGTGTATTTTGTGGATGGAGGAAGTTTATTAGAGGGAAAAACAGCTTAGGAGTTATAAGGAGTTTAAAGCTTGTTTTATTTTGATAAAATATTCTTTTGAAGGTGTTGTTTGAAATATCTTATTGCATTCTTATGAGAGATAAATTTTATTTTTGATAAGACTATAAGGGAGAAATAAGGTGTATAAGGGATAAATTTTTCTTGTAATGTTGAGAGTGCTTTTGGTTGATTATGGAAATGAAAGCATGATGTTTTAAGGTTAAAATTGCTTCTTGTGTGAAGTTGTGAAACCTTAAGTGGGCAGCTTTGAGATTGACATTTGCTTTCATTAAATTGGTAATAATCAAGCTATTCTTTACTTGGTTAAAGTGTTGGGCTTACTCCTTTGTTGATGATTTGAAAAGTTGTTTTGTGCTATTGTTGATTTGAGTTGGTGGATGCTTTTTGTTCAAACAATATTGGAGAGAAAAGGAGTTCTACTTGTTTCCTTTTCTAATGTTGATTGTGAAATGCTTCAAGGTTGTGTTTTGAGTTGAATGGTGTTGATTGAACCTTGTTTGATGAGCATTGTTGTTGAAGCCCTAATTGATGGTGAAAAGAACATGAGTATCATTGTTATGTGATTCTTTGCATAGTTGGCAATTGTTGGGGTTTCATGTTCTTGAAAGAAAGCATTCTATCCTATCCATTTCAGATATTGAGTTGAGTTTTCAGATTTGAGATTGAGTTTGAGCTGAGTTGATTTGAGTTGAGTTTTGAGATTGGGAGTTGAGTATAGAACATATTGAGTCTCTAACAATTCTCTTTATGCTTCTATGAGTTTGAAAAATCACATTGGGTCTCTAACAATTCACCTTGTGATTTCCTACTAAGAAAGTTTTTTTCTTGGTGAGCTTGCTGAGTTTTGGACAAGTTTCGGTGGGGACTTGTGAGCAGTTTTGGACAAGTTTCGATGGGGACTTGTGAGCAGATTTGGACAGGTCCTAGCAGAGGACTTGTGAGCTGAGTTTGATAGTTCTATCAGAGAACTTGAGGACAGAGGTGCACTGGTTCTTTGAGAAGAACCTGAGGACAGATTTGGCAAGTCTTTGAGAAGGCTTGTGTGTAGAGGATTGATTTGTTCAAGCGTTGGACAGATCTGATAGACAGAGGAAGACTTGTACTAGATCACTGACTATGTTTGGTACAGGTTTGAGCTACTATGGACGTGATCATAGAAGGAGAGGTCTCTTAGGCTAAGCATTGAGGAGAGGAGGTCTTCGATGGAAAGGAGTTCCACGTGCTTGGCAAGAGGTAGAGGCAGTTGATCTTCCTGAGGGATCATTTCCTAGAGTAGAGGGGAAGGTATCTCCTTTGAGCAGAGGCTCATAAATTCTGATTAGGGGAAGGTATCTCCTTTGGGCCGAGGCTCATAAACATTGTAATTGGGAAGGATTCCCAAAGAACTTTGAGATAACTTTTAGAGAAAAGTTTTGTGGACGTAGCCTAGCCATTTTGGGTGAACCACGTTAAAATTGGTGTCACTTTGTGGATGATATTGTGCATTGCTTTGATATTGCTTTGGGTATATTGCTTTACTATTTTGAAGTATAAAGGAAAAAGTAAAAAGAGGTCTTATATTGTTCACCCCCCTCTCAGTATAAGCTTGTGTTCTTCAATTGGTATCAGAGCAGGTGCCTTCAAAAAGTTTAACAACTTGAAGGAAAAGCTAGTAAAGAACACAATGGATCATTCAAGTGGCAATGCAGCACCTATTCTTGATGGGTCAGATTTTGGTCTTTGGAGTGCAAGGATGAAGGTTCATCTAATGGCACTTGGGAATGAGGTTTGGGAAGTGATTGAAGATGAGTACACTATTCCTGTACATGGTCCTATTACTAAAGAAGAAAGGCTCCTACATCACAACAATTCAAAAGCAATGAATGCAATCCTGAAAGGCTTACGAAAGCAGATCTCACCAAAGTGATTCACTGCAAGACAGCTAGTGAAATGTGGAAACAGTTGAAGGTGGTTCATACGGGTGATACAAATGTCAGAAAGGCCAAGTTGAGACACTTCAAAGGTATGTTTGAACAACTCAAGATGAATGATGATGAAAATATTAGTGACTACATGCTTCGTATGGATGAGGTTGTTAACTCCATGAAAGACTTAGGTCTTGAGCTTGCTGAAAATGATGTTTGTGATAAGATTTTAAGATCTCTTCCTAATAGATTTAGTGAAAATATTTTTGCTATTGAGGAAGCTAAAGATTTGGATAAGTTGAAAAAGGATGAGCTCCATAGTATACTTGCAGCATTTGAGTTGAGAACTCAAGTGAAGGTTGATGTCAAGAAAGAGGCAACTTTCAAGGCTACCAAGAAATCCAAGGGTAAACAGCTTCAAGATAGTGATGAGTCTTCTAGTGATGAAGAGGCATATTACAACAAGAAAGGCAAGTTCTCTAGAAAGCACAAAAGTATGAAAAATATAAGATGTTTCAATTGTGGAAAGTTTGGTCATTATGCTACTGATTGTACTATTCCCAAGAATGAAAGTGATGAAGATAAACAGGATTCTAAGAGCAAGGATTCTGAAAAGCACAAGCATCACAGGAAGAACAAAGATGAGCACAACAATCAAGGAAAGAGGTATTCTCACAAGCACAAGAAGAGTTTCTACCTAGACAAAGCAAGTAAGTGTTCTAGTAGTGATAGTGAAAGTTCTTCAAGTGATGATGAAAATGAGATGTTGTTCATATCAGAAAAAGAGGAAGAACCGAAACATAGATTCATTATCATGAAATGTCTTAGATGTGGAAACTTTGGTCACCTTGAGGATGATTGCACAAATAATGATTTGGTTTCTAGTATGTATGAGGATGCTTCAGAAAACTATAAGGAAGATGCATGTATGGTTTTTGAAAAGGGTAGCACCTCTAGTGATAAGAAATCTGAAAAAGGCTTTGATGATTCAAAAAGCAAACAAATAGAGGAAGATATAGAGGAAGGTGAAGTAGATCTTGAAGGTGAACTTATTAGTGCTCTTAGTGCTTTGAAAAAGGAAAGAAAGAAGAATGCTAGACTCAAGGATAAGTTAGATGAATGTTGTATGGAGAGAGATGATCTTATAGAAAGTCTTGACTTCTCTATAGCTAAGACACAAGAACTCAAGGATGAGTTAGAGTCTAAGGTTCTTGAGTATAGTGAGTTAGAACAGAAAATGGCTTCTTTGAAAGAGGAAACTAAAGAGTACAAGGATAAGCTTTACGAGGTTTCAAGATAGCTCCAAAAAGGTTAAGTCACTCATCAAAGGTCAAAGAAAGACAACAGATAAAACAGGCCTTGGTTTTGTTAAGCCACACAAGGAACAAGTTGGAGAGTCTAGTAAGAGACTCCAAAAGGAAGAGAGTTCTGATGAGGAAAGTATTTCAGAAAAGGAGTCCTTGAATGATAGATGCACAGAAATAGAAAACAGAATTCAGAATGAGAAGAAGAAGTTTTCAGAACCTAAGAGGTCAAATAAAGGAAAGTTTCAAGGCAGATGTTTTGCTTGTCACAGGTTTGGTCACATGGCTTCACATTGCATGGCTCAAGTGAAGAAGGTAAATGACAATTTCAGAAGTGCTAGTTTCTTTCAAGGGTATTGCTACTCTTGTCAATAGTTTGGGCACAAGGCAGTTTATTGCAAGGCAAATAACAGGAACAGGTTTGATCAAAACAGGTTTGGTCAAAATTTTTCGAATAGGTTTGGTCGAGAACAGGTTTGGTCGAGAGACAGGTTTGGTCGAAACTGGTGGATTCAAAGATCAGGTTTACCTCAGAGAAACAACATCGTCAAGTGTTTCAAGTGCAACAATGAAGGTCACATAATCAGACAGTGTAGAGCTAAAATTCTAGAATACAAGAACAGGAACAGTGGCATGATCAGGTCCAAGGATCAAGGCATGGACAAGAACAGGGATGAGAACAAGAACAAGAACAGTGACAAGAATAGGAATATGGACAAAGAGTTCAAGAGAAGGCCCGACAAGGAAGTTATAGACATCGATGATGATCGAGTGCCTAATGGGAGTTTTACTCCCACCCCAGAATTAATCACCTCATCAGGAGGTGGGGGAGGGACTAAGCTAAGAGGCTCATTCTTAGTCCCGAGCCCCAAAGGTGACCCTTTGCCATTGATGACAAAGGGGGAGAGATATGAGTAAGGGGGAGAGCTTCAAAGTGAAGAGGAGAGCTTCAAGTCAGGGGGAGCAAAACTTCAAAGGAAGATTCTCAGTTGTGGGCATAGTTGGTCAATTGTTAGCACAGTTGGTTTCAGTTTTGGCTCTTGAGAAGTGTTTTCAGTAAAGGTTTGCCATCAATGACAAAGGGGGAGATTGTTGGCAATTTTGGGTACTTTGGGTACATTGCCTTTGCTCAAGTGTATAAGTTGTCATTGATGTCAAGAAGCTCTTGAAGGAATTTGATTTGATGTCAAATAATTTGTTTTGATGAAGGTTACGGCATGACAGTTTCAAAGGTCTTTTGTAAACCCCAAGTTGGCAAGTTTAAAGATTACAGGTGGATGCATTAGTTTAATGCATTTGGGTCCAAGAGGAAGTATTTATTTAAATAATTAAAAACCTTGTTAAGGTTCCCTTTAATTATTTTTAAATAAATATTAAATTATTGTTTGCAATGGGTTCTCCTAACCCATGGCGCTATGTTTTAAGATTGTGGGCGCTAGCCAAGACCTCCGTCGACGTGTTAAACTCCTCGCCGACGTCAAGAGCTTATGGTAAAAATGCATATAAATCTCCCTCGATGAAAATCAAGAATTATCCCATCCGCATTTTGAAAAGAGTTGCTCGTTGTGAATTCGTGATCCGTTGTTCAGATTTCTTCTCCGATTGTGTCTTGTTTCTTTTGTGTCTTCACCATTTTCGTGAATCCATTGTTCATTTTTTTGTACTCGTCGTTTGTCGTAAATCCGTCGTAAGGTTTTCGTCTTCATGTTCACGTCAGAAGAAAGGGAGGCACTGTTGTTTTATTTAATCCCTGGCGCAGAAGGAACAAGGCTAACAGCGTGAGGTTTAAACCTCATCGAGTGCCTTTGGCGCACCGATAGCGGCTAGGTTGTTGGCGCGCTACCCGAACGGGAGGTTTCACATTCGAATAACGTGAAAGGGTTTTTCATCATGAAGTGGACGCAGCGGGTGGTGTTAGAATTCATGCGCAATTTCTCCATAGCATGATTTTTGATGTTGGCCAAGGTATTTTCGAAATTAATTTTTGCTAAGTGTATTTTGCGGATGGAGGAAGTTTATTAGAGGGAAAAACAGCTTAGGAGTTATAAGGAGTTTAAAGCTTGTTTTATTTTGATAAAATATTCTTTTGAAGGTGTTGTTTGAAATATCTTATTGCATTCTTATGAGAGATAAATTTTATTTTTGATAAGACTATAAGGGAGAAATAAGGTGTATAAGGGATAAATTTTTCTTGTAATGTTGAGAGTGCTTTTGGTTGATTATGGAAATGAAAGCATGATGTTTTAAGGTTAAAATTGCTTCTTGTGTGAAGTTGTGAAACCTTAAGTGGGCAGCTTTGAGATTGACATTTGCTTTCATTAAATTGGTAATAATCAAGCTATTCTTTACTTGGTTAAAGTGTTGGGCTTACTCCTTTGTTGATGATTTGAAAAGTTGTTTTGTGCTATTGTGATTTGAGTTGGTGGATGCTTTTTGTTCAAACAATATTGGAGAGAAAAGGAGTTCTACTTGTTTCCTTTTCTAATGTTGATTGTGAAATGCTTCAAGGTTGTGTTTTGAGTTGAATGGTGTTGATTGAACCTTGTTTGATGAGCATTGTTGTTGAAGCCCTAATTGATGGTGAAAAGAACATGAGTATCATTGTTATGTGATTCTTTGCATAGTTGGCAATTGTTGGGGTTTCATGTTCTTGAAAGAAAGCATTCTATCCTATCCATTTCAGATATTGAGTTGAGTTTTCAGATTTGAGATTGAGTTTGAGCTGAGTTGATTTGAGTTGAGTTTTGAGATTGGGAGTTGAGTATAGAACATATTGAGTCTCTAACAATTCTCTTTATGCTTCTATGAGTTTGAAAAATCACATTGGGTCTCTAACAATTCACCTTGTGATTTCCTACTAAGAAAGTTTTTTTCTTGGTGAGCTTGCTGAGTTTTGGACAGGTTTCGGTGGGGACTTGTGGTTGGAGTTGGGTGGTTTGGTGGGGACTTGTGAGCAGATTTGGACAGGTCCTAGCAGAGGACTTGTGAGCTGAGTTTGATAGTTCTATCGAGAGAACTTGAGGACAGAGGTGCATTGGTTCTTTGAGAAGAACCTGAGGATAGATTTGGCAAGTCTTTGAGAAGGCTTGTGTGTAGAGGATTGATTTGTTCAAGCTAGTTGGACAGATCTGAGAGATAGAGGAAGACTTGTACTAGACCGACTGACTATGTTTGGTACAGGTTGCTGAGCTACTGTGGACGTGATCATAGAAGGCAGAGGTCTCTTAGGCTAAGCATTGAGGACAGGAGGTCTTCGATGGAAAGGAGTTCCACGTGCTTGGCAAGAGGTAGAGGCAGTTGATCTTCTGAGGGATCATTTCCAGAGCGAGAGGGAAGGTATCTCCTTTGAGGAGAGGCTCATAAATTTTGATTGGGGGAAGGTATCTCCTTTGGGCCGAGGCTCATAAACATTGTAATTGGGAAGGATTCCCAAAGAACTTTGAGATAACTTTTAGAGAAAAGTTTTGTGGACGTAGCTCGACCATTTTGGGTGAACCACGTTAAAATTGGTGTCACTTTGTGGATGATATTGTGCATTGCTTTGATATTGCTTTGGGTATATTGCTTTACTATTTTGAAGTATAAAGGAAAAAATAAAAAGAGGTCTTATACTTGTTCACCCCCCTCTCAGTATAAGCTTGTGTTCTTCAATTGGTATCAGAGCAGGTGCCTTCGAAAAGTTTAACAGCTTGAAGGAAAAGCTAGTAAAGAACACAATGGATCATTCAAGTGGCAATGCAGCACCTATTCTTGATGGGTCAGATTTTGGTCTTTGGAGTGCAAGGATGAAGGTTCATCTAATGGCACTTGGGAATGAGGTTTGGGAAGTGATTGAAGATGAGTACACTATTCCTGTACATGGTCCTATTACTAAAGAAGAAAGGCTCCTACATCACAACAATTCAAAGGCAATGAATGCAATCCTGAAAGGCTTACAGAAAGCAGATCTCACCAAAGTGATTCACTGCAAGACAACTAGTGAAATGTGGAAACAGTTGAAGGTGGTTCACACGAGGTGATACAAATGTCGGAAAGGCCAAGTTGAGACACTTCAAAGGTATGTTTGAACAACTCAAGATGAATGATGATGAAAATATTAGTGACTACATGCTTCGTATGGATGAGGTTGTTAACTCCATGAAAGACTTAGGTCTTGAGCTTGCTGAAAATGATGTTTGTGATAAGATTTTAAGATCTCTTCCTAATAGATTTAGTGAAAATATTTCTGCTATTGAGGAAGCTAAAGATTTGGATAAGTTGAAAAAGGATGAGCTCCATAGTATACTTGCAGCATTTGAGTTGAGAACTCAAGTGAAGGTTGATGTCAAGAAAGAGGCGACTTTCAAGGCTACCAAGAAATCCAAGGGTAAACAACTTCAAGATAGTGATGAGTCTTCTAGTGATGAAGAGGCATATTACAGCAAGAAAGGCAAGTTCTCTAGAAAGCACAAAAGTATGAAAAATATAAGATGTTTCAATTGTGGAAAGTTTGGTCATTATGCTACTGATTGTACTATTCCCAAGAATGAAAGTGATGAAGATAAACAAGATTCTAAGAGCAAGGATTCTGAAAAGCACAAGCATCACAGGAAGAACAAAGATGAGCACAACAATCAAGGAAAGAGGTATTCTCACAAGCACAAGAAGAGTTTCTACCTAGACAAAGCAAGTAAGTGTTCTAGTAGTGATAGTGAAAGTTCTTCAAGTGATGATGAAAATGAGATGTTGTTCATATCAGAAAAAGAGGAAGAACCGAAACATAGATTCATTATCATGAAATGTCTTAGATGTGGAAACTTTGGTCACCTTGAGGATGATTGCACAAATAATGATTTGGTTTCTAGTATGTATGAGGATGCTTCAGAAAACTATAAGGAAGATGCATGTATGGTTTTTGAAAAGGGTAGCACCTCTAGTGATAAGAAATCTGAAAAAGGCTTTGATGATTCAAAAAGCAAACAAATAGAGGAAGATATAGAGGAAGGTGAAGTAGATCTTGAAGGTGAACTTATTAGTGCTCTTAGTGCTTTGAAAAAGGAAAGAAAGAAGAATGCTAGACTCAAGGATAAGTTAGATGAATGTTGTATGGAGAGAGATGATCTTATAGAAAGTCTTGACTTCTCTATAGCTAAGACACAAGAACTCAAGGATGAGTTAGAGTCTAAGGTTCTTGAGTATAGTGAGTTAGAACAGAAAATGGCTTCTTTGAAAGAGGAAACTAAAGAGTACAAGGATAAGCTTTACAGGTTTCAAGATAGCTCCAAAAAGGTTAAGTCACTCATCAAAGGTCAAAGAAAGACAACGAATAAAACAGGCCTTGGTTTTGTTAAGCCACACAAGGAACAAGTTGGAGAGTCTAGTAAGAGACTCCAAAAGGAAGAGAGTTCCGATGAGGAAAGTATTTCAGAAAAGGAGTCCTTGAATGATAGATGCACAGAAATAGAAAACAGAATTCAGAATGAGAAGAAGAAGTTTTCAGAACCTAAGAGGTCAAATAAAGGAAAGTTTCAAGGCAGATGTTTTGCTTGTCATAGGTTTGGTCACATGGCTTCACATTGCATGGCTCAAGTGAAGAAGGTAAATGACAATTTCAGAAGTGCTAGTTTCTTTCAAGGGTATTGCTACTCTTGTCAACAGTTTGGGCACAAGGCGATTTATTGCAAGGCAAATAACAGGAACAGGTTTGATCAAAAAGGTTTGGTCAGAATAGGTTTGGTCAGAATAGGTTTGGTCGAATAGGTTTGGTCGAAACAGTTTGGTCAATCAATTTGTCAATTTTCTAACGGTGGATTCAAAGATCAGGTTTACCTCAGAGAAACAACATCGTCAAGTGTTTCAAGTGCAACAATGAAGGTCACATAATCAGACAGTGTAGAGCTGAAATTCTAGAATACAAGAACAGGAACAGTGGCATGATCAGGTCCAAGGATCAAGGCATGGACAAGAACAGGGATGAGAACAAGAACAAGAACAGTGACAAGAATAGGAATATGGACAAAGAGTTCAAGAGAAGGCCCGACAAGGAAGTTATAGACGCTGATGATGATCAGTGCCTAATGGGAGTTTTACTCCCACCCCAGAATTAATCACCTCATCAGGAGGTGGGGGAGGGACTAAGCTAAGAGGCTCATTCTTAGTCCCGAGCCCCAAAGGTGACCCTTTGCCATTGATGACAAAGGGGGAGAGATATGAGTAAGGGGGAGAGCTTCAAAGTGAAGAGGAGAGCTTCAAGTCGGGGGAGCAAAACTTCAAAGGAATATTCTTAGTTGTGGGCACAATTGGTCAGTTGTTAGCATAGTTGGTTTCAGTTTTGGCTCTTGAGAAGTGTTTTCAGTAAAGGTTTGCCATCAATGACAAAGGGGGAGATTGTTGGCAATTTTGGGTACTTTGGGTACATTGCCTTTGCTCAAGTGTATAAGTTGTCATTGATGTCAAGAAGCTCTTGAAGGAATTTGATTTGATGTCAAATAATTTGTTTTGATGAAGGTTACGACATGACAGTTTCAAAGGTCTTTTGTAAACCCCAAGTTGGCAGGTTTAAAGATTACAGGTGGATGCATTAGTTTAATGCATTTGGGTCCAGGAGGAAGTATTTATTTAAATAATTAAAAACCTTGTTAAGGTTCCCTTTAATTATTTTTAAATAAATATTAAATTATTGTTTGCAATGGGTTCTCCTAACCCATGGCGCTATGTTTTAAGATTGTGGGCGCTAGCCAAGACCTCCGTCGACGTGTTAAACTCCTCGCCGACGTCAAGAGCTTATGGTAAAAATGCATATAAATCTCCCTCGATGAAAATCAAGAATTATCCCATCCGCATTTTGAAAAGAGTTGCTCGTTGTGAATTCGTGATCCACTGTTCAGATTTCTTCTCGATTGTGATTTCTGTGTCTTCGTCGTTTTCGTGAATCCATTGTTCATTTTTTTGTACTCGTCGTTTGTCGTAAATCCATCGTAAGGTTTTCGTCTTCGTGTTCGCGTCAGAAGAAAGGGAGGCACTATTGTTTTATTTAATCCCTGACACAGAAGGAACAAGGCTAATAGCGTGAGGTTTAAACCTCATCGGGCGCCTTTGGCGCACCGGTAGCGGCTAGGCTGTTGGCGCGCTACCCGAACGGGAGGTTCCGCGTTCGAATAACGTGAAAGGGTTTTTCATCGTGAAGTGGACGCAGCGGGTGGTGTTAGAATTCGTGCGCAATTTCTCCATAGCATGATTTTTGATGTTGGCCAAGGTATTTTCGAAATTAATTTTTGCTAAGTGTATTTTGCGGATGGAGGAAGTTTATTAGAGGGAAAAACAGCTTAGGAGTTATAAGGAGTTTAAAGCTTGTTTTATTTTGATAAAAGATTCTTTTGAAGGTGTTGTTTGAAATATCTTATTGCATTCTTATGAGAGATAAATTTTATTTTTGATAAGACTATAAGGGAGAAATAAGGTGTATAAGGGATAAATTTTTCTTGTAATGTTGAGAGTGCTTTTGGTTGATTATGGAAATGAAAGCATGATGTTTTAAGGTTAAAATTGCTTCTTGTGTGAAGTTGTGAAACCTTAAGTGGGCAGCTTTGAGATTGACATTTGCTTTCATTAAATTGGTAATAATCAAGCTATTCTTTACTTGGTTAAAGTGTTGGGCTTACTCCTTTGTTGATGATTTGAAAAGTTGTTTTGTGCTATTGTGATTTGAGTTGGTGGATGCTTTTTGTTCAAACAATATTGGAGAGAAAAGGAGTTCTACTTGTTTCCTTTTCTAATGTTGATTGTGAAATGCTTCAAGGTTGTGTTTTGAGTTGAATGGTGTTGATTGAACCTTGTTTGATGAGCATTGTTGTTGAAGCCCTAATTGATGGTGAAAAGAACATGAGTATCATTGTTATGTGATTCTTTGCATAGTTGGCAATTGTTGGGGTTTCATGTTCTTGAAAGAAAGCATTCTATCCTATCCATTTCAGATATTGAGTTGAGTTTTCAGATTTGAGATTGAGTTTGAGCTGAGTTGATTTGAGTTGAGTTTTGAGATTGGGAGTTGAGTATAGAACATATTGAGTCTCTAACAATTCTCTTTATGCTTCTATGAGTTTGAAAAATCACATTGGGTCTCTAACAATTCACCTTGTGATTTCCTACTAAGAAAGTGTTTTTTTCTTGGTGAGCTTGTTGAGTTTTGGACAGGTTTTCGGTGGGGACTTGTGAGCAGTTTTGGACAGGTTTCGGTGGGGACTTGTGAGCAGATTTGGACAGGTCCTAGCAGAGGACTTGTGAGCTGAGTTTGATAGTTCTATCAGAGAACTTGAGGACAGAGGTGCACTGGTTCTTTGAGAAGAACCTGAGGACAGATTTGGCAAGTCTTTGAGAAGGCTTGTGTGTAGAGGATTGATTTGTTCAAGCGTTGGACAGATCTGACAGAAAGAGGAAGACTTGTACTAGACCGACTGACTGTGTTTGGTACAGGTTGTTGAGCTGCTGTGGACGTGATCATAGAAGGCAGAGGTCTCTTAGGCTAAGCATTGAGGACAGGAGGTCTTCGGTGGAAAGGAGTTCCACGTGCTAGCAAGAGGTAGAGGCAGTTGATCTTTCGAGGGATCATTTCCAGAGCAGAGGGGAAGGTATCTCCTTTGAGCAGAGGCTCATAAATTTTGATTGGGGGAAGGTATCTCCTTTGGGCCGAGGCTCATAAACATTGTAATTGGGAAGGATTCCCAAAGAACTTTGAGATAACTTTTAGAGAAAAGTTTTGTGGACGTAGCCCAGCCATTTTGGGTGAACCACGTTAAAATTGGTGTCACTTTGTGGATGATATTGTGCATTGCTTTGATATTGCTTTGGGTATATTGCTTTACTATTTTGAAGTATAAAGGAAAAAGTAAAAAGAGGTCTTATACTTGTTCACCCCCCCTCTCAGTATAAGCTTGTGTTCTTCAAAATAGATTTCCCATAAAATTCATTGTTGTATATCTCTTCCTAAGCTTTCTAATGATATATTGCAATAGACAATAGGATCAACAAATCAAAAGTTACGGCTTTAGGAAGCTGCACCACCAAAATTCCATTTTCAGGTATTTTTTTGGAGAAAATCATTTCCACGGAGAAAATTGTTTTCAAGGTGAATTACTATTTTAATTAATTTTAGGGTGAAAATAATGGATGGGGAACTAGTCAAAGTCAAAGTCACCCCTGGTAGGGGGAGAAAATCATTTTCACCCTTCTTGAGGGTAAATTTTTTAAATGAAGACGTTTCTGGAGTGAAAATCAAGTGAAATGTGTGCCTTGTGAAGTCAAAGTCAAATTCACCCTAGGAAGGGGAGAAAATCACTTTCACCCTTCTTTGGGGTGAAATCCAAGTTGAGGACAATTTTTCGGGGTGAAAATTATGAAGTGACATCATCCAAGTGAAGGTTGCTCAAGTCAAAGTCAAAGCAAATTTAATGAAGGCGCCTGCCAATGTAATTTTGCCCCATTTTGGGCAGAAACAGTAATTTCACCCAAGTTGGAGTGAAAGTCCCAAAATAACATCTTTAAGCTCCGTTCAAAGTCAAAGTCACCCCTGGGGTGGGGTGAAAATCATTTTTCCCCTCTTGAGGGTGAAATCAATCATTTTTGCCCATTTTCTTGCAAAAGTTGTTTTCATTCTATTTTTGGGTAAAATTCTCTATTTGATGGGTGAAATTACTCAGGTGAAGGGTGAAAGCATATTGATGGGTGAAAACACCAAATTTCTTGGGTGAAATCAATTCTTGCCCCCTCCCTTCAGCAAAGTTTTCTTTCGAAGGCGTCATTATTGCTGATATTTTTTGAGAAAGATCGAAGACTGGTGGAATTTAATTCTTGAAGCAATGAGATTGATATTTCCATAATTTTGGCTAAAGAAATACCAATATTAAATGCTACATCCTATATTTTGGTGTGATACTATTTATTTTTGAGGTGCCTTCCATTTATCTTACCCATTTTTAAGGTGCCCTCCATTGATCTTGCCCATTATTTAGACAAATTTAATTTTCGTTGGGTCTCCCCTAGCGAAGAGAAGATTTCGAGGCGTAAAGTGATGAAATGGTGTCCAAAATTTAATATCCAAGCTCCTAATTACCACGCGATATTGCTGAGTTTCGATGCAATGAAATATTGAACATTTTTCCTATCATCCATCTCTGTTGATTTCCCAGGTGCACTCCATGAAAACGGGATCATTGCTTCCTGAAGAATGTTCTGATTCGAGCATTGTCATTACCGAGGAGAGAATTGCTTTGGCTGGTCTTTGACTAGCTAACATTTTGTTTTTATTTGCATTTAATTTTAGAGGTGAAATCCTCTATAAATACTAAGCATTTTGATGTAATGAAGGAGGATAGACACTCTACAGAAAAACATTTTAAGTTTTCTACATAAATAGAAAGACATTTGACTTCTAGTTCCTTGAGTAGTATTGTGTTTGATCTCTTTTTACTTGTCATTTTTTATTACGTTCATGTCCATTATTTGCTAATTTTAAATTCTGCATCTGGATTTAACTACTGCTTGTGAGGGAGTGAATACTGGAATGCTGTCTTGGAGGTTATCTTGGAAAACTATGAGTGGTTCTTGTGCCTTTCTTTCTGTTATATGCTAATTAATACTTGCTATGAATTTTTGTTGTTAGTTTATCCCCACCTTTCATATCTGGCTTATAGCCATATTTCCCATTCCTTTCTATCATTTCCCATCTCTTTCCTATTACCCTAAGCTTTAAACTGATCATTAGTTTTAGTACGGGAACCAACCCTCTCTAGAGATTGGCTCGAAGGACATCTCTTTCCTTCAGCCTTTCAATGTTGGTCGGGTCTAGGGTGCACAAATAATATTTTGTACTTAGGTAGATTTGTGACCAATAATTTTTGGCATGCTCGGTGGGATGAACAATCTCCGTATTTTAAGGGAGCCTAAGTTTGGTGAATCTTTGGCTTACCTTCATCTAGAAAAATCACCTGGTGACTCTATTGAGCTGAAGATCTAGATCTCATGATCGGTGGATGCCTTTTATGCTGAAAGAAGACACCCCAAAGGAATCAAGGTTTGGTGAGCAGCCTTGACCTCACAAGTAGAGAAAGAATGTTCACCTAGTGACTCCGACTCAACGGTAAGGACCGTGATCTCTGAGGACCACTACTATAATGGCACAGGTATGCTATCCCAACTGGGATGATCCTGGCCCTCTGAATCTCCAAAGTCGGTATGATATTCCCAAAAATACCCTGAAGACCCTAACAAAATACAATGGCACTGAGGGAATGGCCCGAGAGCACCTTGAAGATGTTGTTGCTCTAGAGATCATCCATGGCATAACCCACGAAGATGTCATGATCAGACTTTTGGTCCTATCTCTAGAGGGAAAGGTGCTATAGTGGTATATAATTCTTGTGCGTAAGAGCATCTACTCATGGGTGGACTTGGTAGGAGCACTAGTTGACACATTTGATGGCTCTCAGGATCCCTTTCAACTCTTGATGCACCTCTCCACCATCACGAGAGCACCTCTAGAGAGCATCACGAACTTCAATGTCCAATTTTGGAGGAGTTGGAGGAGAATTCCAAAGAAGATCTGACCGACACCCGACCAAGCCCACCTCTACTATATTCGGGATTTCCACCTGGACATAGGCCTCCTCCTACTGCAATCTAGGGAATAGAGATTCCCTCAAGTATTTTAGGAAGTAGTACAAGCAGAGCGGCTCCTGCTCCAAGCAGAAAATGGTGTAGTGGAGAGAACCCACTTCCTCATCACTTCTTCCAATAGTTGCTATCCCCATCCATCTCGTACGAGTAATCCACCATGGTAGGTCATCTCTCAAACTATGTACAATTTTAGAACTACAACCTGTGTGGAGTACAAGAGGTGGATCTCTCCCAAGGCCAACAAAGGGAATATGCAAGCACTACTCCAATAATGAACAATATGGTTGCTTGCAGTTTCCATCAAGAGATGGACCAAGAAGGGGAACAGGCTCAAGTGGTAGATTCTGAGAGTAAAGAGGGCATAATTTTACACCCTTTTTGTGTCCCAGGGCATAGCATGCAAGTATTTAGCCAAAACCCAATAAGCATACCTCATTAGGAGGCTGATCCTGAGGAGATCCTGACAGAAGGGCTATCACTAGAAAAATCTTGCTATCACATCAAGGAGTTAGAGGAGCATATACCCAAGACCTCATAGCCAGTGGACTCTCAAAAGTGGTGACATTGGGTCCAGCCATCACCACAACCAGTACTCGAAGAAGGCTCCCATGTGGTAAATCTCTTCACCACATTATTCATTAATTGTATGAGTACTAGCATGCATGATAACCTACCACGTTGCATCTTGTTTGCAACCTGGCAAACTTTGGGAAGAGGCCAACTGAACTTCAAATATTGACTGAAGTACAATCATATCTGGTTTGAACACTGTAGATTCATCGGATAAGCACCCAAAGCCAGGTTTGTGGTGGTGGCATGCCAATCATGTCATAAAATTTTGTGTAAATAGTGTAAATAAGCCGGACTAATAAATAAAGTGTTGAGGGCACTAAATGGTGTGATCCTAAAAAAAATCTAACGTTGCAACCACCCACGTCATTGGCTCAAATGGTGTCGGAGCCCGTAGGTACATATTTTCTCTTCTCTTGATCATGAGCATTTGGTGACCATTTCCCTTCATTCTGTAGTACCTCCTTCCACTTTGCTTTCATTCGTTGTACCCACCACTTATGTTCCCCTCCCCATTTCATAGTCATCAGTCACCAATGCTCCTTCCACCATTCCCATTTCTTCCATTCCTCCATATTTTAGTTTGTTGGCCTCTATCCCTAACCTATTTTCTATTCCACTATCATCTACCTCATCTTCCACCCCTATTAATAATCCCATCATCATTGTAAGTACACCAACCCCATCAAGGGTGAGTGTAACTATGGCCCCATCCATTTTTGCTCCTTCCATTGAGCCAAACCCTCAGTAGCCTTTATTCCTTTTTTTCCTATTTTTGGATTACAAGAGCCATTGGCATTAGAGATCGAAGTCTTTCTAGAGCACCCTGAAGTAGAGAAAATCAACCAAGCTCGATGAAGTTCCTCACATTGGGTGAAAAATACAAACAAGCGATCAAACAATATCAGGCAACATAGGAAGAAGTTAGTGCAAGTAGTAAACGATTTGATGTAGTAGGCAGTTATGACTCTATTGCCCAATGGATAAAGGCCCTAGGGTCGATTGCATCCAGATGAGCTGAATACCCCATGAGCCACCAAAAGTGTTGGCATTTTTGCCACACTATAGTCAGAAGTCAAAAAAGGTAAAAATTAGGAAGCGGCCATTTTTGGGAAATCGACCTAAATAGACACCTATGGACTTGAAAATTTACCCAAAGGAGGGGAATTGAAAAATTAGACTTATGGTGAAAGAATCACCCCAATACCCTGAACGGATTGAGAGATATTAAAGTTTTCATCCCGAGAAATTTCTCCAACACAACTTAAAAATACAATATGAAGACTTTAGAGGCCCCATAGAGGGATGAAAATGGATGAAATGGATGTTCCATCAATTTCATTTCTATATATCTCTTCCCAATCTTTCCAATGATATATTACAATAGACAATCGGGTCAACGAATCAAAAGTTATGGCTCTGGGAAGATGTACCACCGAAAATCTATTTTCGAGCACTTTTGGAGAAAATCATTTTTGGGGAAAATCTATTTTCGAGCACTTTTGGGGTGAAAATAATAGATGGGGAATTGGTCAAAGTCAAATTCACCCTTGGGAAGGGGTGAAAATCATTTTTGCCCTTCTTCAGGGTGAATTTCCAAATTGAAGATGTCCTGGGGCGAAAATCAAGTGAAATGTGTGCCTTGTGAAGTCAAAGTCAAAGTTCACCCTTGAGGAGGGGCAAAAATCACTTTCACCCTTCTTTGGGGTGAAATCCAAGTTGAGGACACTTTTTGGGGTAAAAATGATGAAGTGATATCATCCAAGTGAAGGTTGCTCAAGTCAAAGTCAAAGAGAATTTAATGAAGGCATCTACCAATGTAATTTTACCCCATTTTGGGCAAAAATAGTAATTTCACCTAGGTTGGAGCGAAAGTCCCAAAATAGCATCTTTAAGCTCCAATCAAAGTCAAAGTCACCCTTGGGGTGGGGTAAAAATCATTTTCGCCCCTCTTGAGGGCGAAATCAATCATTTTCACCCATTTTCTTGTAGAAGTTGTTTTCATTCCATTTTTGGGTGAAATTCTCTAGTTTTTGGGTGAAATTACTCAGGTGAAGGGTGAAAGCATATTGATGGGTGAAAACACCAAAGTTGCATGGGTGAAATCAATTTTTGAAGAGTGAAAACGCAAAAGTTTTCTTTCAAAGGCATCACTATTGCTGATATTTTTTGGGAAAGATCGAAGACTGGTGGAATTTAATTCTTGAAGCAATGAAATTGATATTTCCATAATTCTGGCTAAAGAAATGCTGAGATTAAATGCTATATCCCAGATTTTGGTGTGATCCTATTTATTTTTGAGGTGCCCTCCATTGATCTTACCCCTTTTCAAGACAAATTTAATTTTCATTGGGTCTCTCCTAGCGAAGATAAGATTCCAAGGTGTAAAGTGATGAAATGGTGTCCAAAATTTAATATCCAAGCTCTTGATTGTCATGTGATATTGTTGAGTTTTTCCTATCATCCATATCTACTGATTTCCTAGGTGCACTCCATGAAAAATAGGATCGTTTCTTCTTGAAGAATGTTCTGATTTGAGCATTACCATTATCGAGGAGAGAATTGCTCTGGCTAGTCTTTGACTAGCTAGCATTTTGTTTTTATTTGCATTTAATTTCAGAGGTGAAATCCTCTATAAATACTAAGCATTTTGATGTAATGAAGGAGGATAGACACTCTGCAGAAAAATACTTTAAGTTTTCTACATAAATAGAAAGATATTTAGCTTCTGGTTCCTTGAGTAGTATTGTGTTTGATCTCTTTCTACTTGTCATTTTTGATTACGTTCATGTCCATTATTTGCTGATTTTAAATTTTGCATCTGGATTTAACTACTTGTGAGGGAGTGAATACTGGAATGCTGTCTTGGAGGTTATCTTGACAAACTATGAGTGGTTCCTATGCCTTGCTTTCTGTTATATGCTAATTAATACTTATTGTGAATTTTTACTATTAGTTTATCCCCACCTTTCATATCTGGCTTATAGCCATATTTCCCATTCCTTTCTATTATTTCCCATCTCTTTCCTATTACCCTAAGATTTAAAATGATCATTAGTTTTAGTAAGGGAACCAACCCTCTCTAGAGATTGGCTCGAAGGACATCTCTTTCCTTCGACCTTTCAATATTGGTCGGGTCTAGGGTGCACAAATAATATTTTATACTTAGGTAGATTCATGACCAACAATATTTTGGCATCCCCGATGGGATGAACAGTCTCCATATTTTAAGGGAGCCCAAATTTGGTGAATCTCTATCCTTTCATCTGAAAAATAAAACTATTTTAAGATCCAAATATCATGAAGGATGACACTTGAGAAGAAGAAACTAAATTAAATCAATTTTTTAATTAGACAAAAAAAAAAAAAAATATTGGGAACTGACAAAGACCACGAGATTACAGAAAATAAAATATATATCTATTTACCTATTATGTATTTGCTCTTTGATCTCGTCGAAGATATATTCCCAAAAATACCTTGAAGACCCTAACAAAATACAATGGCACTGAGGGAATGGCCTGAGAGCACCTTGAAGATGTTGCTGCTCTAGAAATAATCCATGGCATAACCCACGAAGATGTCATGATCAGACTTATGGTCCTATCTCTAGAGGGAAAGGTGCTATAGTGGTACAGACTACTTGGGCGTAAGAGCATCTGCTCATGGGTGGACTTGGTAGGAGCACTAGTCGACACATTTGATGGCTCTCAGGATCCCTTTCAACTCTTGATGCACCTCTCCACCATCATGAGAGCACCTCTAGAGAGCATCACAGACTTCAATGTCTAATTTTGGAGGAGTTGGAGGAGAATTCTAGAGAAGATCCAATCGACACCGGCCAGGCCCACCTCTACTATATTCGGGCTTTCCACCCGGACATAAGCCTCCTCCTACTACAATCTAGGGAATAGAGATTCCCTCAAGTCTTTCAAGAAGTAGTACAAGCAAAGTGGCTCCTGCTCCAAGCAAGAAAAATACAGTGGAGAGAAACTACTTTTCCATCACTCTCTTCGATAGTTGCTGCTCCCGTCTATCTTGCACAGTATTCACAATGGTAGATCCCTCAAACTATGCAAAGACCTAGAATACAACTATGTGGAGCACAAGAGGTGGATCTCATCCAAGGCCAATGAAGGGAATATGCAAGCACTACTCTAGCAATGAACAATATGGTTGCTTGCAGTTTCCATCAAGAGATGGACCAAGAAGGGGAACAGGCTCAAGTGGTAGATTTTGAGAGTAAAGAGGGCATAATTTTGCACCCTTTTGTGTCCCAGGGTATAGCATGCAAGTATTTAGCCAAAACCCAATAAGCATACCTCATTAGGAGGTTGATCTTGAGGAGATCCTGATAGAAGGGCTATCACCAAAAAAATCTTGTTGTCACATTAAGGAGTTAGAGGAGCACATACCCAAGAGCCCACAACCAATGGACTCTCAAAAGTGGTGATATTGGGTCCAACCATCATCGCAACTAGTACTCGAAGAAGGCTCCCATGTGGTAAATCTCTTCACCACATTATTCATTAATTGTATGAGTACTAGCATGCATGATAACCTACCACATTGCATCTTGTTCGCAACCTGGAAAACTTTGGGAAGAGGCCAACCGAACTTCAAATATTGACTGAAGTACAATCAGATCTGGTTTGGACACTGCAGATTCACTGGATAAGCACCCAAAGCCAGGTTTGTGGTGGTGGCATGCCAATCATGTCGTAAAATTTTGTGTAAATAGTGTAAATAGGTCAGCTGATAAATAAAGTGTTGAGGGCACTAAATGGTGTGATTCAATAAAAAAATCTAACGTTGCAACCACCCACGTCATTGGCTCAAATGGTGTCGGAGCCCATAGGTATGCATTTTCTCTTCTCTTGATCATGAGCATTTGGTGATCGTTTCCCTTCATTCTATAGTACCTCCTTCCACTTTGCTTTCATTCGTTGTACCCACCACTTATGTTCCCCTCCCCATTTCATAGTCATCAGTCACCAATGCTCCTTCCACTATTCCCATTTCTTCCATTCCTCCATATTTTAGTTTGTTGACCTCTGTCCCTAACCTATTTTCTATTCCACTATCATCTACCTCATCTTCCACCCTCGTTAATAATCCCATCATCACTGTAAGTACACCAACCCCATCAAGGGTGAGCGTAACTATGGCCCCATCCATTTCTGCTCCTTTCATTGAGCCAAAACCTCAGCAGCCTCTATTCCATTTTTTTTATTATTTTTGGATTATAGGAGCCATTGGCATCAGAGATCAAAGTCTTTCTAGAGCACCCTGAAGCGGAGAAAATCAGTCGAGCTCGACGAAGTTCCTCGTATTGGGTGAAAAATACAAACAAGCGATCGAACAATATCAGGCAGTGTAGGAAGAAGCTAGTGCAAGCAATAAATGATTTGATGCAGTAGGTGGTTATGAATTTATTTCCCAATGGATAAAGGCCCTAGGGTCGATTGCATCCAGATGAGCTGAATACCCCACGAGCCGCCAAAAGTGTTGGTATTTTTGCCACACTACAGTTAGAAGTCAAAAAAGGTGAAAATCGGGAAGCGGCCATTTTTGGGAAATCAGCCTAAATGGACACCTATGGACTTGAAAATTTACCCAAAGGAGGGGAATTGAAAAATTAGACTTATGGTGAAAGAATCACCCCAATACCCTGAACGGATTGAGAGATATTAAAGTTTTTATCCTGAGAAATTTCTCCAACATAGCTTAAAAATACAATATGAAGACTTTAGAGGCCCCATAGAGGGATGAAAATGGATGAAATGGATGTCCCATCAATTTTGTTGCTATAGATCTCTTCCCAAGCTTTCCAATGATATATTACAATAGACAATCGGGTCAACGAATCAAAAGTTATGGCTCCGGGAAGATGTACCATCGAAAATCCATTTTCGGGCACTTTTGGGGAGAAAATCCATTTTCGGGGTGAATTACTATTTTAAATACTTTTGGGGTGAAAATAATAAGTGGGCATCGATCAAAGTCAAAGTCACCCCTGGGGAGGGGGTGAAAATCATTTTCGCCCTTCTTCAGGGTGAATTTCCAAATTGAAGACGTCCTAGGGCAAAAATCAAGTGAAATGTGTGCCTTGTGAAGTCAAAGTCAAAGTCACCCCTAAGGAGGGGCAAAAATCACTTTCACCCTTCTTTGGGGTGAAATCCAAGTTGAGGACACTTTTCAGGGTAAAAATGATGAAGTGACGTCATCCAAGTGAAGGTTGCTCAAGTCAAAGTCAAAGAGAATTTAATGAAGGTGTCTGCCAATGTAATTTTGCCCCATTTTGGGCAGAAACAGTAATTTCACCCAGGTTGGAGCGAAAGTCCCAAAATAGCATCTTTAAGCTCCAGTCAAAGTCAAAGTCACCCCTGGGGTGGGGCAAAAATTATTTTCACCCCTCTTGAGGGCGAAATCAATCATTTTCACCCATTTTCTTGCAGAAGTCGTTTTCATTCCATTTTTGGGTAAAATTCTCTATTTTTGGGTGAAATTACTTAGGATAAGGGTGAAAGCATATTGATGGGTGAAAACACCAAATTTCCTGGGCAAAATTAATTCTTGCCCCCTCCCTTTAGCAAAGTTTTCTTTCGAAGGCATCACTATTGCTGATATTTTTTGGGAAAGATCGAAGACTGGTGGAATTTAATTCTTGAAGCAATGAAATTGATATTTCCATAATTCCTGTTGAAGAGATGCCAAGATTAAATGCTACGTCTTAGATTCTAGTGTGATCCTATTTATTTTCGAGGTGCCCTCCACTGATCTTACCCCTTTTCAAGACAAATTTAATTTTTATTGGGTCTCTCCTAGCGAAGAGAAGATTCCAAAATTTAATATCCAAGCTCCTGATTGCCATGTGATATTGTTGAGTTTTGATGCACCGACATCTAGAACATTTTCCT
The DNA here is from genome assembly GCA_028583015.1 of Wollemia nobilis. NCBI lineage: Eukaryota > Viridiplantae > Streptophyta > Pinopsida > Araucariales > Araucariaceae > Wollemia > Wollemia nobilis. The sequence goes on from JAQPPZ010016460.1 coordinate 193,862, forward strand.
AGGTGCACTCCATAAAAATCGGATCGTTGCTTCCTGAAGAATGTTCTAATTCGAGCATTGTCATTACCGAGGAGAGAATTGCTCTGGTTGGTCTTTGACTAGCTAGCATTTTGTTTTTATTTGCATTTAATTTCAGAGGTAAAATCCTCTATAAATACTAAGCATTTTGATGTAATGAAGGAGGATAGACACTCTGTAGAAAAACACTTTAAGTTTTTTGCATAAATAGAAAGATATTCAGCTTCTGGTTCCTTGAGTAGTATTGTGTTTGATCTCTTTCTGCTTATCATTTTTGCTTATATTCATGTCTATTATTTGCTGATTTTAAATTCTGCATCTGGATTTAAATACTATTTGTGAGGGAGTGAATACTGGAATGTTGTTTTTGGAGGTTATCTTGGCAAACTGTGAGTGGTTCCTATGCCTTTCTTTCTATTATATGCTAATTAATACTTGATGTGAATTTTTGTTGTTAGTTTATCCCCACTTTTCATATCTGGCTTATAGCCATATTTCCCATTCCTTTCTATCATTTCCCATATCTTTCCTATTACCCTAAGCTTTAAACCAATCATTAGTTTTAGTAAGGGAACCAGCCCTCTCTAGAGATTGGCCCAAAGGACATCTCTTTCCTTCGACCTTTCAATGTTGGCTGGGTCTAGGGTGCACAAATAATATTTTGTACTTAGGTAGATTCGTGACCAATAGTTTTTGGCATGCCCAATGGGATGAACAGTCTTCATATTTTAAGGGAGCCCGAGTTTGGTGAATCTCTGGCTTACCTTCATCTAGAAAAATCACCTGGTAACTCTGTTGAGCTAAAGATCCAGATCTCATGACCAATGGATGCCTTTTATGCTGAAAGAAGACACCCCGGAGGAATCAAGGTTTGGTGAGCAGCCTTGACCTCACAAGCGGAGAAATAATGTTCACCTGGTGACTTTGACTCAGCGATAAGGACCGTGATCTCTGAGGACCACTACTATAATGGCACAGGTATGCTATCCTAGCTGGGATGATCCTAGCCCTCTGAATCTCCAAAGTCGACATGATATTCCCAAAAATACCCTAAAGACCCTAACAAAATACAATGGCACTAAGGGAATGGCCCGAGAGCACCTTGAAGATGTTGTTGCTCTAGCGATCATCCATGGCATAACCCACGAAGATGTCATGATCAGACTTCTGGTCCTATCTCTAGAGGGAAAGGCACTACAGTGGTATAGACTGCTCGGGTGTAAGAGCATCTGCTCATGGGTGGACTTGGTAGGAGCACTAGTCGACACATTTGATGGCTCTCAGGATCCCTTTCAACTCTTGATGCACCTCTCCACCATCACGAGAGCACCTCTAGAGAGCATCACAGACTTCAATGTTTGATTTTGGAGGAGTTGGAGGAGAATTCTAGAGAATCGACACCTGGCTAGGCCCACCTCTACTATATTTAGGCTTTCCACCCAGATATAGGCCTCCTCCTACTGCAATCTGGGGAACAGATATTCCCTCAAGTCTTTCAAGAAGTAGTACAAGTAGAGCGGCTCCTACTCCAATCAAGAAAAATATAGTGGAGAGAAACTTGCTTCCCCATCACTCTCTTCGATAGTTGCTGCTCCCGTCTATCTTGCACAATATTCACAATGGTAGATCCCTCAAACTATGCAGAGACCTGGAATACAGCTATGTGGAGCACAAGAGGTGGATCTCATCCAAGGCCAATGAAGGGAATATGCAAGCACTACTCCAATAATGAACAATATGGTTGCTTGCATTTTCCATCAAGAGATGGACCAAGAAGGGGAATAGGCTCAAGTGGTAGATTCTGAGAGTAAAGAGGGCATAATTTTGCACCCTTTTTGTGTCCTAGGGCATAGCATGCAAGTATTTAGCCAAAACCCAATAAGCATACCTCATTAGGAGGCTGATCCTGAGGAGATCCTGATAGAAGGGCTATCACCAAAAAAATCCTATTGTCACATTAAGGAGTCAGAGGAGCACGTACCCAAGACCTCGTAGCCAGTGGACTCTTAAAAGTGGTGGCATTGGCGCCAACCATCACCGCAACCAGTACTTGAAGAAGGCTCCCATGTGGTAAATATCTTTACCACATTATTCATTAATTGTATGAGTATTGACATGCATGATAACCTGCCACGTTGCATCTTGTTTGCAACCTGGAAAACTTTGGGAAGAGGCCAGTCAAACTTCAAAGATCAACTGAAGTACAATCAGATCTGGTCCGGACACTACAGATTCATCAGATAAGCACCCAAAGCCAGTTTTGTGGTGGCGGCATGCCAATCATGTCATAAAATTTTGTGTAAATAGTGTAAATAGGCTAGTTGATAAATAAAGTGTTGAGGGCACTAAATGGTGTGATCAAAAAAAAAATCTAACATTGCAACCACCCACGTCATCGGCTCAAATGGTGTCAAAGCCCATAGGTATGCATTTTCTCTTCTCTTGATCATGAGCATTTGGTGACCATTTCCCTTCATTCTATAGTACCTCCTTCCACTTTGCTTTCATTCGTTGTACCCACCACTTTTGTTCCCCTCCCCATTTCATAGTCATCAGTCACCAATGCTCCTTCCACCATTCCCATTTCTTCCATTCCTCCATATTTTAGTTTTTTGGCCTCTGTCCCTAACCCATTTTCTATTCCACTATCATCTACCTCATCTTCCACCCCCGTTAATAATCCCATCATCATTGTAAGTACACCAACCCCATCAAGGGTGAGCGTAACTATGGCCCCGTCCATTTTTGCTCCTTTCATTGAGCCAAACCCTCAATAACCTTTGTTCCTTTTTTTCCTATTTTTGGATTATAGGAGCCATTGGTTTTAGAGATCGAAGTCTTTCTAGAGCACCTTGAAGCAGATAAAATCAGTCAAGCTCGATGAAGTTCCTCGCGTTGGGTGAAAAATACAAATAGATGGCCGAACAATATCAGGCAACGCAGGAAGAAGCTAGTGCAAGCAGTAAACGATTTGATGCAACAAGTGGTTATGACTCTATTGCCCAATGGATAAAGACCCTGGGGTTGATTGCATCCAGACGAGCTGAATACCCCGTGAGCCACCAAAAGTGTTGGCATTTTTGCCACACTACAGTCAAAAGTCAAAAAAGGCAAAAATCGGGAAGCGACCATTTTTGGAAAATTAGCCTAAATGGACACCTATGGACTTGAAAATTTACCCAAAGGAGGGGAATTGAAAAATTAGACTTATGGTGAAAGAATCACCCCAATATCCTGAATGGATTGAGAGATATTAAAGTTTTTATCCCAAGAAATTTCTCCAGCATAGCTTAAAAATACAATATGAAGACTTTGGAGGCCCTATAGAGGGATGAAAATGGATGAAATGGATGTTCCATCAAATTTCATATTGTAGATCTCTTCCCAAGCTTTCCAACGATATATTACAATAGACAATCGGGTCAACGAATCAAAAGTTATGGCTCCGGGAAGATGTACCACCAAAAATCCATTTTCGGGCACTTTTTTGGAGAAAATGATTTTCGAGGTGAATTACTATTTTAATTAATTTTGGGGTGAAAATGCTGGATGGGGAACTGTTCAAAGTCAAATTTTCCCTTGGTATGGGGTGAAAATCATTTTCACCCCCTTGAGGGCGAATTTCTAAATGAAGATGTTTTGGAGCGAAAATCAAGCAAAACATCTACCTTGTGAAGTCAAAGTCAAATTTACCCCAAAGGAGGGTCAAAAATCCCTTTCACCCTTATTTGGGGTGAAATCCAAATTGAGGATATTTTTTGGCATAAAAATAATTAAGTGATGTCATTCAGGTGAAGGTTACTCCAATCAAAGTCAATGTAAATTTAATGAAGGCGCCCGCCAATGTAATTTTACCATGTTTTGGGAAAAAAATGTAATTTCGTCCAGGTTGGAGGAAAAGTCCTAAAATAACATCTTTAAGCTCCATTCAAAATCAAAGTCACCCCTAGGGTGGGGTGAAAATCATTTTTGTCCCTCTTGAGGGTGAAATCAACCATTTTCTCTCATTTTCTTGTAGAAGTTGTTTTCATTCTATTTTTGGGTAAAGTTCTCTAGTTGACAAGTAAAATTACTTAGGTGAAGGGCAAAAGCATGATGAAGGGAAAAAACAGCAAATTTTCCTAGGTAAAATTAATTCTTTCCCCCTCCCTTCAACAAATTTTTCTTTCAAAGGCATTATGTTGGAAATTAAGCCAGTTAAAAGGAGTAAAAAATTTGTTCGCAATGGTAAGCTTTGGATCTTACCCTTTTACCTCCTTGGACAATAGTTGACTGGGTAGGTAGTTTGATTTGGATGACAGTTGACTGGGCATATTGGACGACATAAGCGGCAAGGTGAACAACACCAAATTCCCTTTCTCCTTTCCTCCCTATTCTTCTTATTTTCCTAAATTCTCCTATATTCCCTAAGGTTGTTTAGTCAACCACTACTTAAACTTTGTAATTCTTATGTTTCCAAGGTTGAATATAATATTTTTGCATTTTCCTATTGCTCCTAATTCTCACGTGCCTACATCTGGTATCAGAGCAGAATTCAAAGAGGGTGCTAGAATCGAGGTCGATGGAGGAACCAGGACCGAGGACTGAGGTGGAGGAACCAGGCAACATGAGCATTGAGGTGAGGTCGAATGGTGCCTACAACATGCAATACGAGGTAAGGAAGGCCTACGATTTGTGAATCGAGGTGAGGTTTAGAGCAGTCCCACATAACAAGAACACGAGGAGGAGCAACTTAGAAGAACCAATTGGAGAGTGCCATGTGGCGAGAGGAGAACAAGGGGCTGACGCAGACTGGACGACTCAGAACTGATGTAGACCAATTACGTGGTAGAAGGACCGATTACATAGCAGAAGTAGGACAAGCAATGTGGCAACAAACAACAGGCTCAAAGGAAGCAACATGGCAGGAAGCGGTTGCTAGAGAAGGAGTCAAAAGGGCGATCACGGATTTCTCGAAGGTAATCAAGTGAGTATTTGCTCGCTGAAGGTTTTAAACACCTTCATCGCCCTCCGCATGGTCAATGAGGGACAAAAATCCCCCAATTTTTTTTTAATTAAAGCATGACTAAGAGAAGTATAAGGAAGGCAAGCTTCCCTTGCCTTACCATCGAGCTGCATAGCTCGACTGGCTCATGGAGCCAGCCATATGGTGTCCACCTTTGCAGGTCATGGGTTCGAAACCCAGCAACAATGAAAGCTTAATTTTTTTTTATTTTTTGTTGAAATCAGATCCAAAATAGAATATACTTGTAATCTTGCCCTTGGGTTCTCATCGGAAGTGGTAGCCAAGTTGGTTAGGATGAATTCTTGCATGAAATAGGTCGTGGGCTCGATTCCTGCAAAGGATAAATTTTTTATATAAAGTTTTTTTATATATTATTATTAAAATTAATTATATTATATTTAATATATTAACTATAATTGCTTTTCTAAAGTTTTTTTTAAAGCAATTATTTTTAATCTATTAAATAGTAATATATTTTTTTAATAAGATAATTATTGTAATCGAAGGATATTTTTTTCACTTGATTCAAGGAATCATAAACTGTAGAACTTTTGTGTAATAAGCCTAAGAGGCTTAGTTTTTTTTTAAAAGAGACAAAATATCCAAATTGTAAAATTGTAAAGAGGCATTGATGATAAGACCAAATGGTTGTTATCATGCATTATGTGCAATTCTAGCAAGATAAGGTGTAGAGAGGTTTGATGAAAAATTAAGAGGTTATGGGATCAACATTGTGTTGAGCCAACTTCAAAATGCAGTGATAGCACATCAAAGGCATCTTGACTCAGGGTACGAGGCAACATTTGAAGAGATAGCATCCCCACATCAAAAGGAATAAGTAGTGAATGATAGAGTAGAAAAAGTCAGATTTGACTTAAGTTTGTAATCTCTTCTTTCTTCCTTCTTCTTCTTTCCTTATTTCAAAAAATAAAGTACTTTATTGTAACCGTGAAATAAAGAGATTTTTTGGTAACTATGGCCTCACACAATAGCTTACCTATACCAAAATTTAACAATTATGACTATGAGTATTGGTCTATAAATATGAAGACCTTGCTCATAGGAAGAGGTTTGTGGGACATAATAGAAGAGGGCTACACAAAACCCTCAGACTGGACAACACTAAGTGCCGCATACAAGAAAACATGAAAAGAAGAGAAAAAGAGCAACTCTTCTGCTCTTTCTCATCTCCAAGCTGCATTGGAGAAAAGCATATTCCCTAGAATCACCGCTTGTACAACTACACAAGCTACATGGAAAGCATTGAGTGATGTATTCCAAGGTAGTAATCAAGTGAAGCAGGTAAGGCTTCAAACACTAAAGAGATATTTTGAAAATATCTAAATGAAATATGATGAAAAAGTCGATGATTATTGTGTTAGAGTAAAAGCAATTATGGATAAAATGGTTACACTAGGCAAAAAAATCATGCCTGAGATAATTGTAACAAAAGTGTTGCGAACACTTACACAGAAATGGAACCATATTGCCATAATTATAGAAGAATCCAAAGATATTTCCCTTTTAAAATTTGATGCATTAATTGAATCGTTAATGTCACATGAAGAGAGGTTTTCTGAAACTCCTTCAACCAGCTATGGAGGCAATGATAAGGCCTTCACTTCCAATGAAAACAATGGAAGAGGATGGGGAAGAGGTCAATGCAGAGGTAAGTAAAGAGGTAGAGGCAAAAGCAACTACATAAGAGGTAATAAAAATAGAGGAGGCAACCAGAACAGACGAGGCAATTCCAATAGAGGAGGCAATCAGCAAATAGGTGGAAATAAAAATCGAGGAGGAAATCAAGGACAAAGTGGAAATCAAGGGCGAGGAAGTGACAAGTCAAAATCATCTTGTTTCAACTATGGCAAGCTAGGTCACTTCGCTCACGACTGGTGGTCAAAATATTCACAAGGTAGTAGTAGTCAATATGGTAATTATGGAGAAGAAGATGATACCTCTAATATTTTTCTTTCATATGGAAAATAAGAACACAATCTAAATAACACATGGATTCTGGATACTAGTTGTTCAAACCACATGAGTGGCAAAGAACATTTATTTGCTACTCTAGATTCCACTTATAAATCCCAAATCAAATTAGGGGATGATAAGACATTGTAAGTAGAGGGTATTGGAGCCATGGAGGTTCCAACCAAAGAAGGACTAAAGAAAGTGCATGAAATCTATTACACTCCAAAGCTCCCACACAATATGCTAAGCGTTGGACAAATTATGGAAAATAATTACAAGCTTTTATTTGATGAAGGACAATGTATCATTTTTGATAAAAATAATTGTAATCATGTCATCACACAGGTCCCCATGTCCAAGAATAGGTTATTCCCTCTCAAATTTGATGATCCAGGAGGAGCTCAAATTGTAATATAGCTATAACAAATCCAAGTGTGCTTTGGCACTTATGATATGGTCACCTTAATTCTGCTAGCTTGAAACTTCTCACTTCTCAAGCTATGGTGACAGGACTTCCCAAAATCAATGAAAAAATGTGGTCTATGAAGGATGTGCTTTGGAAAAGCACTCAAGGTCAAAGTTTCCAAAAGGACAAGTGTGGAGAGCTAGCTATCCACTTTAGTTAGTACATTCAAACATCTATGGACCAATGCAAACACAGAGTCTCGAAAACTATTCTTATTTTCTCACTTTCATAGATGACTTCTCTAGAATGTGCTGGATTTATTTTTTGAAATATAAAGATCAATATTTTGATTGCTTCATAGATTTTAGAAAAAATGTAGATAATCAAAGTGGGAATTATGTAAAATATCTTAGGATATATTGAGGAGGTGAATACTCCTCAAAAGCATTCTTGAAATATTGTAAAGCAAGTGGGATTAAAAGGCAATTCACCACTGCCTATACCCCACAATAGAATGGTGTGGCTGAGAGAAAGAACCGCACCATAGTTGAAATGGCAAGATCGATGCTTCAGATTAAGCATCTAACTCATATGTACTAGGCAGAGGCTGTAAGAACCAGTGTATATATTCTAAATAGAAGTCCTACTTCTAGTTTAGATGGTGTCACTCCTTATGAGGGGTGGTACGGAAAGAAACATAATGTAAAGAACTTCAAAGTGTTGTGTTATTTAGTATATGCACACATTTCTGATGAGAAAAAGAAGAAGCTTGATCCAAAGATTCAAGCTTGCATATTTGTAGGGTATTGTGAGTCTACAAAGGCATATAGACTCTACAATCCCAAGACTCATAAATTTATACTCTCCAGAGATGTAATTTTTGATGAAGGGGGAGAATGGGGTCATCAAGAATTTTTTTTGATGATGAGTCCCAAGATGTAATTTCTTCATAGGTACAACAGGTGTCTCCAAATAAAAGCAAAGGCACACCATCCCCTCCAAGCCCAAGCAAGATTAATACATCAAGTACTTCAACCACCACTCCAAGTCCTTATCCATAGAGATCAGTAAGTTCTTCACCGATGGACATTGGCAGAGAATATCCATCAAGAGGTAAAATAACATTACAACATCATCCATATTTTAAAATGTTGGATCAGAATTTCCATAGAAGATTCACTAGAAGCCAAGCTAGTGAAATGAATACAATTTTGCAGCAACTTGAAAATTTGCACTTGTATGGGGATGATGACTCCCATGATCCTAGGGGAGATGTAGTCAATTATGCTTTATTGGCTAGTACACAGCTAGAACTAGCTAGCTATGAGAAGGCATGTACTCAAAATGTATGGCAAGAAGCCATGAAAGAGGAAATAACCTCTATAAACAATAATGATACATGGGAGCTAGTAAAACTACCCAAAGGAAAAAAATGTGTTGGGTGTAAATGGGTCTACAAGACCAAGTACAATGCTGATGGAAACATTGATAGGTATAAGGCGAGACTAGTAGCAAAAGGTTTTACTCGAAAATTTGGCATTGACTATGAGGAAACCTTTGCTCCTGTTGCACGACAAGAAACAATCAGATCAGTTCTTTCCTTAGAAGCCCATAAAGGATGGAATGTTCAACACATGGATGTGAAAAGTTCTTTTCTGAATGGATACTTGATAGAAGAGGTTTATATTCAACAACCTCAAGGTTTTCAAGAACAGGGAAAGAAGAACATTGTTTACAAATTTAAGAAAGCACTGTATGGCCTCAAGCAAGCACCAAGAGCTTGGTACTCACGCATTGATGGCTATTTTAGTGAGTATGGATTCACGAGAAGCAAAAGTGAACCAAATATGTACTACCTAAAGCATGGAGTAGACATTCTCATAGTTTGTTTGTATGTGGATGATCTAATATTTATGGGTAGTAACAATAAAATGAATATGGAGTTCAAAAACTCCATGATGAAACAGTTCAAGATGAAAGATCTTGGTTTAATGCGATACTTCCTAGGGATGGAAGTGCATCAATCAAATAAAGGTATCTTCATATGTCAACACAAGTATGCTCGAGACATAATCAAAAAATTTTCCATGGAGCAGTGTAAATCAGTTGCAACTCCAACTAGACATGGGATCCAATTAAGCAAGGACGATGGAGCATCAAAGGTTGACATGACCACTTACAGAAGCATGGTTGGGAGTCTGATGTTTCTCACAAACACAAGGCCCAATATTAAATAAGTTGTTTCTATATTTTGAAGGTTTATGGCTAGTCCATCTGAGCTGCATCTACAAGCAACTAAAAGAATCTTAAGATATGTAAAAGATACATTAGATTTTGGAATTCATTACAAAAAAATTAATTCTATGAAATTAGTTGGCTTCAGTGATAGTGATTGGGACAGTAATATAGATGACATGAAATCTATATCAAGAAATTGTTTTAGTCTAGGATCAGGACTAATTACATGGAGTTTCAAGAAACAAATTGTTGTAGCATTGTCATCGAATGAAGCTAAGTATATAGCCATCACATATGCTAGTACTCAAGCCCTATGGTTGAGAAAATATCTTGAAGATATTGGAGAAATTCAAAGTGGTCCAACTCGACTGTATTGTGATAACATAAGTGCCATTCAGTTGGCATACAATCCAGTCCACCATAGCAGATCAAAGCATTTCAATATGAAGTATCACTTCATTTGAGATATGGTGGAACAACAGATAGTTGAGCTTCAATATTGTAGCACTTTGGATAATATTGCAGACATCTTCACCAAAGGTATAGCTAAATCTCAATATATAAAGCTGAGAGACTGTATAGTTAGTCCTCTCAACTTTAAGGGGGAGAATTTTGGAAATTAAGCCAATTGAAAGGAGTAAAAAATTTGTTTGCAACGGTAAGCTTTGGATCTTACCCTTTTACCTCCTTGGACGACAGCTGACTGGGTAGGTAGTTTGACTTGGATGGTAGCTGACTGGGCATATTGGATGGCATGGGCGGCAAGGCGGACAACACCAAATTCCCTTTCTCCTTTCCTCCCTATTCTTCTTATTTTCCTAACTTCTCATATATTCCCTAAGGTTGTTTAATCAACCACTATTTAAACTTTGTAATTCTTATGTTTCCAAGGTTGAGTATAATATTTTTGCAATTTTCTATTTCTCCTAGTTCTCACGTGCCCACATATTACTATGCTGATATTTTTTTGGGAAAGATCAAAGACTGGTGTAATTTAATTATTGAAGTAATGAGATTGATATTTCCATAATTCTAGTTGAATAAATACCGATATTAAATGCTACGTCCTAGATTCTGGTGTGATCCTATTTTTTTTTAGGTACCCTCCACTGATCTTACCCATTTTCAATACAAAATTAATTTTCATTAGGTCTCTCCTGGTGAAGAGAAGATTTTGAGGCGTAAAGTGATGAAATGGTATCCAAAATTTAATATCCAAACTCCTAATTTCCATGTGATATTGCTGAGTTTCAATGCACCAACATCTGGAACATTTTTCCTATTGTCCATATCTACTGATTTACTAAGCGCACTCCATAAAAATGGGATCGTATCTTCCTAAATAATATTCTGATTCAAGCATTATTGTTACTGAGGAGAGAATTTCTCTAGCTGGTCTTTGACTAGCTAGCATTTTTTTTTTATTTGAATTTAATTTTAGAGGTGAAATCCTCTATAAATACTAAGCATTTTGATGTAATGAAGGAGGATAGACACTCTGTAGAAAAACACTTTAAGTTTTCTGCATAAATAGAAAAAAAGTTAGCTTCTGGTTCCTTGAGTAGTATTGTGTTTGATCTCTTTCTGCTTGGTATTTTTTATTATGTTCATGACCATTATTTGTTGATTTTAAATTTTACATCTAGATTTAACTACTACTTGTGAGGGAGTGAATACTGGAATGCTATCTTGGAGGTTATCTTGGCAAACTATGAATGTTTCCTATGCCTTGCTTTTTGTTATATGCTAACTAATACTTACTGTGAATTGTTGTTGTTAGTTTATCCCCACCTTTCATATCTGGCTTATAGCCATATTTACCATTCCTTTATGTTATTTCCCATATATTTCCTGTTACCCTAAATCAATCATTAGTTTTAGTACGGGAAATAGCCCTCTCTATATATTGGCCCAAAGGACATCTATTTCCTTCAGCCTTTTAATGTTGGTCGGGTCTAGGTTGCACAAATAATAATTGTGTACTTAGGTAGATTCGTGACCAACAATTTTCCTTTGGGATTCTATTTATTTTTTAATTTGGTATTTGAACTATTATTGTACCATTTTTATTGTCTATATTATATTTTACTCACTCTTATTATATAAGAGTTAACTAATTGCTATGTATTGCTTTTCTTTAGATTATTGCTCTTTTATTGTTTCTATGGCAGGTTTACAAATTTGTTCTAGGTCTTTGGAAATTTAATGATATTATGTAGGCCAAAATGTGCATCACCACTACATGGTCTTGTTTGTTAAATACCTTTTCTTTAAAGGTAATGTTTATCTATCAAATATATAAATTATGCACTATATTTTGGAATAAATCTAATCAATTACATTGTCAAAAAAAAATACTCATAGATAAATAAAAATATTGATATAGAAAAGTATCCTTAGACACTAATGGTTTGTTATTAAATTATTATACAATCAATGATAAAACGGTTGGATGAGGAGGGGTATAAACACCAACCCATTATTTAATACAACACTTTCAATGCCAATCACTATGACTAGCCATTGGGTGATAAGTTGATGTTCTAGGAATTTTATTGAAAATTTCAAAAGTGATGGGAGATATTTTGTAAATATTAGGAAAATTATTGTTTGTACCAATATTTAATGATGTAACTATAATGTAATTTGGGTATGATATGTGAACTCCACTTGAGATCCATGATTTATGAAGATTTTTTGTTTTTTTTTTAATGTGATAGGTCTATTCAATACCCATTTGTGAAGTTGAAGAAACATTTATTTATCATAATCCTAAAAAAATAGAGTAATTATTCAAGAGAGGATATAGGATTTTTCATACATCATGAAAATATGTTTAAAGGTTTGACTTGTCTCACTTACAATTGTAATTATTATAGATGGTGGTGTCAATGTGGTTGAGATAGCATGATTTTGTATTGACATGGTGGCATTAATTGATTCCAAAGAATTTTATTGAATACCATTAATTCTTTGGGGAAATTATATAGAATATGAAAAAGTAGAGATTCAAACTTCAATAATATATATTATATCTTCAAAAAATTTAGATGTATGTAGTTTTTCTTTCCAATACCTTTTTATTTTAACCTTATGCTTGTTCAAGAATTGAAAAATATTTCTAATACTTTGAAAGTTACCCTTATTTTACCATTAGGGATAGTATTATATGGGGATGAGTTATAAATATCTTCAATATATTTAAAAGTGGGATTCACATTGCCACCTAGGTAGAGATATTATAATTTTTCTTGGATTGAAAAAGGTTGTTGAAGCTCATGGGCTACACTCATGAAATAAATATTTGCATCCATGTTTATAAAGGATTGAAGTGAATTATAAAAGGAGTTAGGATTAGATTTGGGTTATCTATTTTTTTTTTTATTAGTTTAGATTTTAGAATGTGTGACAAATAAAAGAGAAATAGAAGACCTTAAAACTCTAGCCTTATCACTTTACCTTCCTATTTAACAAGCATTTTTACTTCAATTTACTCTATATACCAACTTATCTTAATATATCTAAACCTCTCTATACACCAAGACATTTTAATATACTTATAGGTATGAGGAATAGAAATGATATGTGAATAACAAAGTGGGTACATGGAAGATAAGTGTCATATGAGAGCATCATGAGTATGGGAAAGCAAATTTGCATGTGGAAGAGCCTTGGGTTTTTATAATTTCTATATATTGGATTATATCACCATTTATCTCATTAAATGCTTTATGCACAACCCAAATTAAACAAAACTAACATATACATATGATAGAAGAAGATAGAAGATAAAATAAGAGAAGTTTCAATTGTTAGTCATCTAATTTGTTTTATTTTTGGAAATAAAGTGAGTATCACCTACAAATAAATGGACCCATGAGTTATTTACATCAGTTTCATCAAAATATAATAATTTCAAAGATAGTTATGGTATAGTAAAATGTCATCTCCGATGTATGTTATCACACATCAATAGATGGGGTTATAGATGAGGTTAAGATATTAGATAAAGGGTGTGTGTGTGTGGCTAGATAAATCTTAATATATTAACACCACATGGGCCTTTGCAAGTTATAATGTAATTAGAAAAGCATAAATTAAAACCTAAAAGCAAAAGTTCTAAATAACAACTAACAATTTAACCAATTATGAGGAAAATAGGAAACACAAATTTTGTTTTTTAATTTTATTTTTTGAAACAAATTGAGTTAAGGAGAGGAGATTGAGTGCATTTCTAATTTTAAATGCATTAATTAGAATGTATATATTTTCTGTTCTTTTTCTTTTTAAGTTTACAAGATTCAGAAGAGAGAATGCAGCCTATATGATTTTTAGTTCCTTGAAATGCAATATAATTTCAAGTGCAAAAAAAAAAAGAGAGACTATTTTATCTTTGGAATTATAAATTTGATATAAGAACAAATATTCCTCTTTTTAGGCTTTGACACAAGCACAAGGTCCCTATTGTGCTAACAAAAGTCTAACTATGCTAACAAAATTTCAACTAGTTATAGTGTTATTGTCAAAGATGAAAATGAATAAAAATAAAAGTAAATAGATGCTTTGGAGACAAGTAACTACGTTATATTACTTTATAGTTATGGAAAATAAATATAGATAAAGAGAACTTAAAGTAATAAAACAAAATTTCTTAAAACAAAATCTAGGGAATATCCTCTTTAGAGTTATTCTAAAAGCAAACTAGTTGGAGTGTCACAAAAAGTGAATAGAGAGTTTTATCTAGTGGATATGCAATATTTATTCAATATAATAAGATTCAAGAATAAAAATGCAAAACCCTAATTTTTTTAATTATACATAAATAAGATATACCAATACATACCTATATTTGGATGGTTGAAGGAGGTTTGATCGTTGCTAGTAAAATCATAAGTGTTTGATATGGTTCTTGAATTTGATATTTGATAGGTATACTTGCATATATAAATATGAAAATAATAAGCAATGGATTAGGGGCTTGCATCATGTAGGCCCTTAGTGCATTTAATATTTTGATAATTATTTAATAAATTGGAAAAGTTGATTATGATGACAAGATAAAAGATAATAATTATACGATTATGGCCCTAATCTAATGTTAATATTGTAATGGTGATTGTTTTTATTTATTTTCATCAGTATGATGGCTATTTGTAGTGCAATAGCACAAGTACCCAAATGTAATTTTGATAAAATATAAATAAAAGGATAAAATTAATAAACTAACATGCCATGGATAAATAAAATATGCTTACAATGGAAAATAATAATTATTAAGTATATTTTGTAATAAGATTTACCAATTTTTCAAATCCTAAAAAAATTATTGGTGATAAACTATGCTAATGGAAACATAACTATGATAACATAATACTAGAGCATAAAAACCTCATTTTAGACCCTACAACCTTCATAAAATTTGATCATTTTTTTTTTAAATGATAAGAAGACCTAAAAGAAAATAAGTTTAATCAAGATAATGGATGCAAATATGATAGTACTATTCAAAATATTTATAATTCAAGATATAAAGAAAAAAAATTTAGATGAGATTAACATATGAAATTGTACAGTAAAAAGGGTAGGAATACCCCTTCTTTGGGTATTAAACAAGTTATAAATATGAAGATTATCCAATGTGATTATTCTATATCCTTATCTCTACAAAATATTTGATGTAATTCCTAAAAAGACTCATCCTACATAATTTGTTTCCTCAAAAGATGCCTAAAAATGACCAAGTCTTTTTGTTCATGGATTATGTTTTTCCCAAAATGCATTTTGATCATAAAAAATTAGATGTTTTCCAAAGTTACTTGTTGTTCTAGTTGTTAAATTGATTGATTAATCTCTATTTTTCTTTGCATGATTTTATAATCTTTGATTAAAATTATGCTTAATCATTTCAAGGAAGAGAGATTGGACAAAAAATTCTTTGATGGTTGTTGTTGGAGTTGATTGGGTAGGTAGTAGCTTAGAGGTGGGTGAAATAAAGATATGATATATGATTAGATTGGATTAGAGGTGAAGCAATAGCTATGAAGAATATCTATACTCATTTGAATGAGATAAAGAGTATATGGATTGGAAATTAGGGTAGAAAACCATTAACATTAAAATGTCAAAAGGATTTGTGGTATTGGAGTAGTTAGTTGGCTATTGCTTTTAATTGTATTATTCCGAATAGAAGTCTTGTTTGATGAATCTCTAATTATCATAGAAGAGAGTGATATGCAACCATTAATGAATTTCAAAATACTCAATAATCATTAGCATGTATCAAATATGTTTATACTCATTAGAACCATAATATTCTACCTTTATAGATGTCTTAGATATAATACATTGCTAATCACAATACCAACATATCACTCTAGATCTAAGATAAAACATAAAGTTTATAGTATATGAATGTTGGTCAAGATTAGCTAACCATTTTGCATAATAGTAACCCTTTAAGGTAGGAGAAGTTTTGGTAGAATAATCAATATCTATCTAGTGTATGCCTTTGATATACTATAGAATCTACTTGGAAACTATCAAATCCTCTTACGATGCACCTACATGTACCTAGACAACGAGTTGATCATAAAAGCAATATTCAACCTAGTGTATGCAAGGTAAATAAGAACTCTAATAAGAGATTAATACAAAATGGTATCACCAAAGAAGAAAAATAGTCATCTTGAATATTCAACCTTAAGTCAAATTAAACACAATTAGGCTTTCATTCCTACATAGTAAATTACTAAAAATAGTAAAGGAATACTTAGTATATGATATAGTAACATCAAATGATTATTATTCAAACTAAATTCCCAAGTAGTAAAGAAGACCTAAATATATTAGCCTAATGGTGTCTTGAAGCTATAGCTTCATATACTAAATCATAGATATTGATGTTCTCATTATATAAGGACAATCAACATACAAAATAATAATAAATATTTGCCCATCATGATGCTTGATATAGACATCATATTATACCTTGCACCAATTAAACCCATACCTAAGAAATAAGATGTCATCTCATATTAAGCATGAGACACTTGCTTAAATCTATGCAAAGACTTCTTGAGATGAAAAAAATACAAGAGTAGGGTCATTTAAAATAAATTTGAGAGGATGATATGTGTATATATCCTCTTACATATTCCAATAAAGAAAAACAACTTTCACATCCATATAATACAATTCCAAACCATATTAATTATCAATAGAGAGAACCATCCTCATAGAATCCATACAATCTCCATGTCACAAGGTCTCTCTATAATAAGATCCCTTCATTTTAAAGAAAATATTATCAATAATGTGGGGTATTCTAGTTAAATTGTTGTTCTAAAAATAAAAGATTGAGAATATGGGATATTTTTATGAAATTCTTGCTCTAAAATATGATTTTTCATTACGAAGACTTTGATACCACTTGGATATCATTGGTGATATTACATTATTCGGTAATGCAATATTTTAGGGAGTTATTTATTTATTTTAGGGTATTATTAATATTTAGGAGTGAGTTTAATATTTAGTTTATAATATTTTTCAAGGTGTGAAGTATGTGAGGTGTCAAGAGTGCAAGTGTGAGTTGTATGAGTTAGTGAAGAGTCATGCAAGGTGTCATGTGTGATTTATATAATTATGATATTTTTTGTCATTATGAAAGAAGAGAGAATGTCAAAAGACATGCATGTGAGGAGTCACATGTAACTATATATTAATGATAAAGCATTGTATAAAACATTGAACCAAAAAAGCTTCATGAGTGGTATAGTTGACTTTATTAATAATGCTTTCAATATTTTGTGTTCATCATTATTGTGAGTATTATCGTATGATCTAAGAGAAATTTACCTATGAGATAATTAGGAACATTTTATTATAGTGGTATTATATCCATATTGGTTAATAGCTACAATTGAGATATTATTGATTATGAGAGTTATTATTGATTTCTAGATTGGAGAAGTTGCAGTGAGAGAGATTACAAAATTTTTGAGAGATGATATTGAGAATATTGTATTTTTTGAAGGAACCAATAATTGATTAAGGAAGTTCAATATTTGTGGAATACAAGGAGTGAGAATACTATACTTGTAAGAAGTCAAGCCTTGAAGAAGGAAGACTCATGGTGAGAACACCGTAAGTGTAAGAAGCCAAGCCTTGAAGAAGGAAGGTTCATGGTTGCACTAAATTTATATCATAAATTTAGTATTTCATATCCAAAAATTTTGAACATGAGCAATAGCATTGAACATTCCTTCATTACTTGTTTTTATTTTACATTATCTTTCATAATGAACATGCCTTTTATAATAGTAGCATTGAATGTTCCTCTTATTATATATATATATATATATATATATATATATATATATATATATATATATATATATATATATATCTACCTCTACCACTTCCAATCTAGCCTCCTCTTCTACCATGGCTTCTTTTTCTTGTAGAAAGTTGATTATGGTTCTCCCCTATTTGCCCTTGGGAATTTGAGCTTTATCTAACCCCATTATTGCTTGACACTCTAACCTTAGAAGAAAAAACATACTCAAAGCGTTCTCATTTACTATTTTTAATTTCTTCTTTGTATGGCATAAGTGATCCCAAAATTATATTTAAAAACCTTCAAATATGTATAATATTTGATAATGAAGAACACAAGCTTATACTGAGAGGGGGGGGTGAACAGTATAAGACCTCTTTTTACTTTTTCCATTATACTTCAAAACAGTAAAGCAATATACCCAAAGCAATATCAAAGCACAATATCATCCACAAAGTGACACCAATTTTAACGTGGTTCACCCAGAATGGCTGGGCTACGTCCACAAAACTTTTCTCTAAAAGTTATCTCAAAGTTCTTTGGGAATCCTTCCCAATTACAATGTTTATGAGCCTCGGCCCAAGGAGATACCTTCTCCCTATCATAATTTATGAGCCTTTGCTCAAATGATATACCTTCCCTCAATCAAAATTTATGAGCCTCTGCTCAAATGAGATACCTTCCCCTCTACTCTGGAAATGATCCCTCAGAAGATCAACTACCTCTACCTCTTACCAGCACGTGGAACACCTTTCCACCGAAGACCTCATGTCCTCAATGCTTAGCCTAAGAGACCTCTACCTTCTATGATCACGTCCACAACAGCTCAACAACCTGTATCAAACACAGTCAGTCGGTCTAGTACAAGTCTTCCTCTATCTGTCAGATCTGTCCAACTCTTGAAAAAATCAATACTCTGCATACAAGCCTTCTCAAAGACTTGCCAAATCTGTCCTCAGGTTCTTCTCATAGAACCAGTGCACCTCTGTCCTCAAGTTCTCTGATATAACTATCAAACTCAACTCACAAGTCCTCTGCTAGGACCTGTCCAAATATGCTCACAAGTCCCCACCGAAACCTGTCCAAAACTGCTCATAAGTCCCCACCGGAACCTGTCCAAAAATTGCTCACAAGTCCCCATCGGAACCTGTCCAAAAACTCAGCAAGCTCACCAAGAAAAACTTTCTTAGTAGGAAATCACAAAGTGAATTGTTAGAGACCCAATGTGATTTGTCAAACTCATAGAAGCATAAAGAGAATTTTTAGAGACTCAATATGTTCTATACTCAACTCAAATCAACTCAGCTCAATCTCAATCTCAAATCTGAAAACTCAACTCAATATCTGAAATGGATAGGATAGAATACTTTCTTTCAAGAACATGAAACCCCAACAATTTCCAACTATGCAAAGAATCACATAACAATGATACTCATGTTCTTTTCACCATCAATTAGGGCTTCAACAACAATGCTCATCAACCAAGGTTCAATCAACACCATTTAACTCAAAACACAACCTTGAAGCATTTTAGAATCAACATCAGAAAAGGAAACAAGTAGAACTCCTTTTCTCTCCAATATTGTTTGAACAAAAAACATCCACCAACTCAAATCTTAATAGCACAAAACAACTTTTCAAATCATCATCAAAGGAGTAAGCCCAACACTTTAACCAAGTAAAGAATAGCTTGATTATAATAAATTTAATGAAAGCTAATGTCAATCTCAAAGCTGCCCACTTAAGGTTTCACAACTTCACACAAGAAGCAATTCTAACCTTAAAACGTCATGCTTTCATTTCCATAATCAACCAAAAGCACTCTCAACATTACAAGAAATATTTATCCCTTATACACCTTATTTCTCCCTTATAGTCTTATCAACAATAAACTTTATCTCTCATAAGAATGCAATAAGATAATGCAAACAACACCTTCAAAAGAAAATTTTATCAAAATAAAGCAAGCTTCAAACTCCTTATAACTCCTAAGCTGTTTTTCTCTCTAATAAACTTCCTCCATCCACAAAATACACTTAGCAAAAATCAATTTCAAAAATACCTTGGCCAACACCAAAAATCGTGCTATGGAGAAATTACGCACGAACTCTAACACCACCCACTACGTCCACTTCAATGAAGAAAAACCCTTTCATGTTATTCAAACGCGGAACCTCTTGTTCGGGTAGCACGCCAACAACCTAGCCGCTATCGGTGCGCCAAAGGCATCCGGTGAGGTATGAACCTCACTCTGTTTCCCTTGTACCTTCTATGCCAGGGCTAAAATAAATAGTAGGCCTCCCTGTCTTCTGACGTGAATGACGACGATGAAACCTTATGGCGGATACAAAAAATGAATGGCAGATATCCGAAAAGCGGATTACAAAATCTTAGTGACGAAGAAATCGAACATCAGATCGCGAATTCACAGCGAGCAACCCTTTTCAAAAAATTTGGATGGGATAATATTTGATCTTCATCGTGGAAGATTTATATGCATATTTCCCATAAAATCTTGACATCGACGAGGAGTTTAACATGTCGTCGGAGGAGTTTAACACATCGGCGGAGGTCTTGGCTAGCGCCCACAAACTTAGAACATAGTGCCATCAAAGTTAAGACATTTGCGCCATAGGTTAGGAGAACCCAATGCAAACAATAAATTAATATTTATTTAAAAATAATTAAAAGGAACCTTAACAAGGTTTTTAATTATTTAAATAAATACTTCCTCCTGGACCCAAATGCATTAAACTAATGCATCCACCTGTAATATTTAAACCTGTCAACTTGGGGTTTACAAAAGACCTTTGAAACTGTCATGCCGTAACCTTCATCAAAACAAATTGTTTGACATCAAATCAAATTTTCTTCAAGAGCTTCTTGACATCAATGACAACTTATACACTTGAGCAAAGGCAATGTACCCAAAGTACCCAAAATTGCCAATAGATAATAATTATCAAATTGTTTCACTTTGGTGTGAATATTATTAAAAATATTCAGATAATATTTATTTATGATGGTTTTTCACTGCAAATACACATTTCATGCACAATGCCACTTACTCTTAAATTATAATCTCTTACTTTTTCATTTGCCTTTCATTCTCTAATTTGCATATTCTCTCTTCAATTTATTTTTATTTTTTAAAAACACACTTATATATAGCTAATAAAAAACTCCAATTTAATAGTTTCTTGTATCCATGTTTTACAACAATTCATGCTTCCATGGAAATCAAAAAATTCATATTTATGAAATAACAACATCAATGATTTGAACTTTGAAGACATATCTTAGGTTGAATATAAATCCCTAGAAAATAATGTTGTCCCAAGATATCCCAATGGGGGTACCTCTATATCCCCTTTTAAATAGAGTTTATTTACACATTTTTTTGAAGGAGAAACATCCAATAGATACTGAAAAAGAATAAAAAACAACACTAAAATACTCTTTGAAGTTACTAGAAAAAATTCAGTGAGCAAGGAGGTATCTCAAAGATTAAATGGATGTTTCCCATAGTCTAAATTAACATCAAACATCATCATTGAGAAGATCATAGTAGAATAAATGGTCCTATATAGAGCTGATCATGAACTAATTTGTAAATTCATGGGTATTTGTCCTACCATAAATTTATTGAATTCATGGGTTTTATTGAACTAAGTGCCTCATGGTGAATATTCCTTAAAAGTGGGTCATGAGTTGTGTATCTACTCTAACATATTTGGTGTTAATCAATGGTCTTTTCTCACAACCATTTGGAGCCACTAGAGGCCTTTGTCAAGGACATCCTTGATCCCGTTATCTTTTTCTCATATTGGTTGAAGGCTTGGGAAAAATTATCTTGAGGAGAAAACAATAAGTTTTTTTTATAGGTATCAAGGTGTGTTAGAAGGTTTTGAATAACCTATAGTTTATGGATGAAATAATATTGATAGATGTAGCTAACATCAGGGAAGAAAGAATTATTAATGATACTCTTATTGTTTATCTTAGGGTCACAAACCAAGTCATCAATAATAAGAAATCCAAAATTTTATTCGTCAATATTGACCAAAGGTTTTAGGACATAATTCTAGAGATCTTGGGATTCATGAGAGCTTATCTCTCAATGGTCTATTTGGGGATCCATCTAAATTTAAAAAAAATGAAGATAGTTATATATAGGAATATTTTGGACAATATGAATGAAAAAATTTAACCATTGGTCTCACAAATGGTTAATCTTTAAAATTATATTAACTTTTTTTATAGGCAGTGATTCAGGGTATTCCAATCTATAATTTTTCTATCATTGTTGCCCCACATACCACAAGGAAAGAGTTGGAAAATATTGCCAAAAATGTTTTATGATGAGGATAAAAAGGAGAGAGGAAATAAGCATTAGTAGACTAGGATAAAGTAATCCATCCCAAGGCAAAGAGAGACTTAGTCCTAAGGATATTGGATCTAAATAATATAATTTGGTTGGAAGCTTTACTAGAGGTGGATCTCCCAACCAATTTATTCATTCAACAAATTTTTACTAGTAAATATTTAGAACATGTGAACCAAAATGAGGTGATTCATTTTCATTTGGATGGTAATGGGCCCCTCGTGTGGTAGACAATAAAGCTAGGATATCAGGTAGTGAAAGATCAATTATTTTGGAAAGTGGGAAGAGAGTAGAAGGCATGATTTTGGATAGATTCATGGGATCAATACCCACCTATCATTATTGAATTCCTAGAACTACAACCATTAAAAATAGCCCTAAAAAGAAAGGGTTAAATAAATATTGAAATTTATTTCAATACCATACAGTTGGATGATTATAAATTTAATAAATTTAATAATTTAGATGAGTAGCTAATTCCAATCCCTCTGAAATTGGTACCCATAATGACTAAATTCATGGAAAAAATATTTCTCATAGGTAGGGATGAAGAGGATGGACTATATTGTGGATATGTGATCCTTGGACTCTACATGGTGAAGGATATATATGTAAAGATCCTTACAAATCCTCCTCTTCATGAATATCAGGTTGAGGATTGGAGAAAGATTTGGTAGTCTAAGGATTGGCTAAAAGTAACTTCTTTTCCACATAGTTCATGCATAATGAATGACGGATACAAAAAATGAATAATGGATATCCAAACAACAGATTACGAAATCTCAACGAGGAAGAAATCGAACATCAGATCATGAATTCACAGCGAGCAACCCTTTTTGAAAAATGCGGATGGGATAATCTTTGATCTTCATCGTGGGAGATTTATATGCATATTTCCCATAAACTCTTGATGTCGATGAGGAGTTTAACACATCGACGGAGGAGTTTAACATGTCGATGGAGGTCTTGGCTAGCACCCACAAACTTAGAACATAGCGCCATCAAAGTTAAGACATTTGCACCATGGGTTAGGAGAACCCAATGCAAAAAATAAATTAATATTTATTTTAAAATAATTAAAAGGAACCTTAACAAGGTTTTTAATTATTTAAATAAATACTTCCTCCTGGACCCAAATGCATTAAACTAATGCATCCACCTGTAATATTTAAACTCGCCAACTTGGGGTTTACAAAAGACCTTTGAAACTGTCATGTCATAACCTTTATCAAAAAAAATTGTTTGACATCAAATCGAATTCCTTCAAGAGCTGCTTGACATCAATGACAACTTATACACTTGAGCAAAGGCAATGTATCCAAAGTACCAAAAATTACCAACAATCTCCCCCTTTGTCATTGATGGCAAACCTTTACTGAAAACACTTCTCAAGAACCAAAACTGAAACCAACTATGCTAACAACTGACCAATCGTGCCCACAACTGAGAATCTTCCTTTGAAGTTTTGCTCCCCCTGACTTGAAGCTATCCTCTTCACTTTGAAACTCTCCCCCTTACTCATATCTCTCCCCCTTTGTCATCAATGGCAAAGGGTCACCTTTGGGGCTCGGGACTAAGAATGAGCCTCTTAGCTTAGTCCCTCCCCCACCTCCTGATGAGGTGATTAATTATGGGGTGGGAGTAAAACTCCCACTAGGCATTGATCATCATCAGCGTCTATAACTTCCTTGTAGGGCCTTCTCTTGAACTCTTTGCCCATATTCATGTTCTTTTTCTTGTTCTCATCCTTGTTATTGTCCATGCCTTGATCCTTGGACCTGATCATGCCACTGTTCCTATTCCTATATTCTAGAATTTTAGCTCTACACTGTCTGATTATGTGACCTTTATTTTTGCACTTGAAACACTTGACGATGTTGTTTCTCTGAGGTAAACCTGATCTTTGAATCCGCCAGTTCTGACCAAACTTTTTCTGACCAAACCTATTCTGGCCAAACCTATTATTTGTCTTGCAATAAACTACCTTGTGCCCAAACTGTTGACAAGAGTAGCAATACCCTTGAAAGTAACTAGCACTTCTAAAACTGTCATTTACCTCCTTCACTTGAGCCATGCAATGTGAAGCCATGTGACCAAACCTGTGACAAGCAAAACATCTGCCTTGAAACTTTCCTTTATTTGACCTCTTAGGTTTTGAAAACTTCTTCTCAATCTGAATTTTGTTTTCTATTTCTGTGCATCTATCATTCAAGGACTTCATTTCTGAAATACTTTCCTCATCAGAACTCTCTTCCTTTTGGAGTCTCTTACTAGACTCTCCAACTTGTTCCTTGTGTGGCTTAACAAAACCAAGGCCTATTTTATCTGTTGTCTTTCTTTGACCTTTTATGAGTGACTTAACCTTTTTGGAGCTATATTGAAACCTGTAAAGCTTATCCTTGTACTCTTTAGTTTCCTCTTTCAAAGAAGCCATTTTCTGTTCTAACTCACTATACTCAAGAACCTTAGACTCTAACTCATCCTTTAGTTCCTGTGTCTTAGCTATAGAGAAGTCAATACTTTCTATAAGATCATATCTCTCCATAAAAAATTCATCTAACTTATCCTTGAGTCTAGCATTCTTCTTTCTTTACTTTTTCAAAGCACTAAGAGCACTAATAATTTCACCTTTAATATCTACTTCTCATTTCTCTATATCTTCCTTTATTTGTTTGCTTTTTGAATCATCAAAGCCTTTTTCAGATTTCTTATTACTAGAGGTGCTACCCTTTTCAAAAACCATACATGCATCTTCCTTATAGTTTTATGAAGCATCCTCATACATACTAGAAACCAAATCATTATTTGTGCAATCATCCTCAAGGTGACCAAAGTTTCCACATCTAAGATATTTCATGATAATGAATCTATGTTTCGGTTCTTCCTCTTTTCTCGATATGAACAACATCTCATTTTCATCATCACTTGAAGAACTTTCACTATCACTACTAGAACACTTACTTGCTTTGTCTAGGTAGAAACTCTTCTTGTGCTTGTGAGAATACCTCTTTCCTTGATTTTTGTGCTCATCTTTGTTTTTCCTATGATGCTTGTGCTTCTCAGAATCCTTGCTCTTAGAATCCTGTTTATCTTCATCACTTTCATTCTTGGGAACAGTACAGTCAGTAGCATAATGACCAAATTTTCCACATTTGAAACATCTTATATTTTTCATACTTTTGTGATTTCTAGAGAACTTGCCTTTCTTGCTTTAATATGCCTCTTCATCACTAGAAGACTCATAACTATCTTGAAGTTGTTTACCCTTGGATTTCTTGGTAGCCTTGAAAGCTGCCTCTTTCTTGACATCAACCTTCACTTGAGTTCTCAACTCAAATGCTACAAGTATACTATGGAGCTCATCCTTTTTCAACTTATCCAAATCTTTAGCTTCCTCAATAACAAAAATCTTTTCACTAAATCTATTAGGAAGAGATCTTAAAATCTTATCACAAATATCATTTTCAGCAAGCTCAAGACCTAAGTCTTTCATGGAGTTAACAACCTCATCCATACGAAGCATGTAGTCACTAATATTTTCATCATCATTCATCTTGAGTTGGTCAAACATACCTTTGAAGTGTCTCAACTTGGCCTTTCTGACATTTTTATCACCTATATGAACCACCTTCAACTGATTCCACATTTCACTAGCTATCTTGCAGTGAATCACTTTGGTGAGATCTGCTTTCTATAAGCCTTTCAGGATTGCATTCATTGCTTTTGAATTGTTGTGATGTAGGAGCCTTTCTTCTTTAGTATTAAGACCATGTTCAGGAATAGTGTATTCATCTTCAATCACTTCCCAAACCTCATTCCCAAGTTCCATTAAATGAACCTTCATCCTTGCACTCCAAAGACCAAAATTTGTCCCATCAAGAATAGGTGCTGCATTGCCACTTGAATGATCCATTGTGTTCTTTACTAGCTTTTCCTTCAAGTTGTTAAACTTTTTGAAGGCACTCGCTCCGATACCAATTGAAGAACACAAGCTTATACTGAGAGGGGGGGTGAACAGTATAAGACCTCTTTTTACTTTTTCTATTATACTTCAAAATAGTAAAGCAATATACCCAAAGAAATATCAAAGCAATGCACAATATCATCCACAAAGTGACACCAATTTTAATGTGGATCACCCAGAATGGTTGGGCTACGTCCACAAAACTTTTCTCTAAAAGTTATCTCAAAGTTCTTTGGGAATCCTTCCCAATTACAATGTTTATGAGCCCCAGCCCAAAGGATATACCTTCCCCCTATAAGAATTTATGAGCCTCTGCTCAAAGGAGATACCTTCCCCCAATAAGAATTTATGAGCCTCTTCTCAAAGGAGATACCTTACCCTCTGCTCTGGAAATGATCCCTCATAAGATCAACTGCCTCTACCTCTTACCAGCATGTGGAACACCTTTCCATCGAAGACCTCCTGTCCTCAATGCTTAGCCTAAGAGACCTCTGCCTTCTATGATCACATCCATAGCAGCTCAGCAACCTGTACCAAACACGATCAGTCGGTCTAGTACAAGTCTTCCTCTCGTCTGTCGGATCTATCCAACTCTTGACCAAATCAATCCTCCGCATACAAGCCTTCTCAAAGACTTGCCAAATTTGTCCTCAGGTTCTTCTCATAGAACCAGTGCACCTCTGTCCTCAAGTTCTCTGATAGAACTATCAAACTCAGCTCACAAGTCCTCTGCTAGGACTTTTCCAAATCTGATCACAAGTCCCCACCGAAACCTGTCCAAAACTGCTCACAAGTCCCCATCGAAACCTATCCAAAAACTGCTCACAAGTCCCCACCGAAACCTGTCCAAAAACTCAAGCAAGCTCACCAAGAAAAACTTTCTTAGTAGGAAATCACAAAGTGAATTTTTAGAGACCCAATGTGATTTGTCAAACTCATAGAAGCATAAAGAGAATTGTTAGAGACTCAATATGTTCTATACTCAACTCCCAATCTCAAAACTCAACTCAAATCAACTCAGGTCAATATCAATCTCAAATCTAAAAACTCAACTCAATATCTGAAATGGATAGGATAGAATACTTTCTTTCAAGAACATGAAACCCCAACAATTTCCAACTATGCAAAGAATCACATAACAATGATACTCATGTTCTTTTCACCATCAATTAGGGCTTCAACAACAATGCTCATCAACCAAGGTTCAATCAACACCATTTAACTCAAAACACAACCTTGAAGCATTTCAGAATCAACATCAGAAAAGGAAACAAGTAGAACTCCTTTTCTCTCCAATATTGTTTGAATAAAAAGCATCCACCAACTCAAATCACAATAGCACAAAACAACATCAACAAAGGAGTAAGCCCAACACTTTAACCAAGTAAAGAATAGCTTGATTATAACCAATTTAATGAAATATAATGTCAATCTCAAAGCTGCCCACTTAAGGTTTCACAACTTCACACAAGAAGCAATTCTAACCTTAAAACATCATGCTTTCATTTCCATAATCAACCAAAAGCACTCTCAACATTACAAGAAATATTTATCCCTTATACACCTTATTTCTCCCTTATAGTCTTATCAACAATAAACTTTATCTCTCATAAGAATGCAATAAGATAATGCAAAAAACACCTTCAAAAGAAAATTTTATCAAAATAAAGCAAGCTTCAAACTCCTTATAACTCCTAAGTTGTTTTTCTCTCTAATAAACTTCCTCCATCCGCAAAATACACTTAGCAAAAATCAATTTCAAAAATACCTTGGCCAACAGCAAAAATCCTGCTATGGAGAAATTGCGCATGAACTCTAACACCACCTACTGCATCCACTTCAACGAAGAAAAACCCTTTCGCGTTATTCGAATGCGAAACCTCCCATTCAGGTAGCGCGCCAACAACCTAGCCGCTACTGGTGCGCCAAAGGCGTCCGGTGAGGTATGAACCTCACTCTGTTTCCCTTGTACCTTCTGTGCCAGGGCTAAAATAAATGGTAGGCCTCCCTGTCTTCTGACGTGAACGACGATGACGAAACCTTATGGCGGATACAAAAAATGAATGGCGGATATCCGAACAACGGATTATGAAATCTCAGTGAGTAAGAAATTGAACATCAGATCGTGAATTCACAGCAAGCAACCCTTTTCGAAAAATGCGGATGGGATAATATTTGATCTTCATCGTGGGAGATTTATATGCATATTTCCCATAAACTCTTGATGTCGACGAGGAGTTTAACACGTCGGCGGAGGAGTTTAACACGTTGGCGGAGGTCTTGGCTAGCGCCCACAAACTTAGAACATAGCGCCATCAAAGTTAAGACATTTGCGCCATGGGTTAGGAGAACCCAATGCAAACAATAAATTAATATTTATTTAAAAATAATTAAAAGGAACCTTAACAAGGTTTTTAATTATTTAAATAAATACTTCCTCCTGGACCCAAATGCATTAAACTAATGCATCCACCTGTAATATTTAAACCTACCAACTTGGAGTTTACAAAAGACCTTTGAAACTGTCATGCCGTAACCTTCATCAAAACAAATTTTTTGACATCAAATCAAATTCCTTCAAGAGCTTCTTGACATCAATGACAACTTATACACTTGAGCAAAGGCAATGTACCCAAAGTACCCAAAATTGCCAACAGTTAATAATTATCAAATTGTTTCACTTTGGTGTGAATATTCTTAAAAATATTCTGATAATATTTATTTATGTTGGTTCTTCACTGCAAATACACATTTCATGCACAATGCCACTTACTCTTAAATTATAATCTCTTACTTTTTCATTTGCATTTCATTCTCTAATTTGCATATTCTCTCTTCAATTTATTTTTATTTTTTAAAAACACACTTATATATAGCTAATAAAAAACTCCAATTTAATAGTTTCTTGTATCCATGTTTTACAACAATTCATGCTTCCATGGCAATCAACAAATTCATATTTATGAAATAACAACATCAATAATTTGAACTTTGAAGACATATCTTAGGTTTAATATAAATCCCTAGAAAATAATGTTGTCCCAAGATATCCCAATGGGGGTACCTCTATATCCCCTTTTAAATAAAGTTCATTTACACGTTTTTTGAAGGAGAAACATCCAATAGAGACTGAACAAGAATAAAAAACAACACTAAAAATACTCTTTGAAGTTACTAGAAAAAATTCAATGAGCAAGGAGGTATCTCAAAGATTAAATGGATGTTTCCCATAGTCTAAATTAACACCAAACATCATCATTGAGAAGATCATAGTAGAATAAATGGTCCTATATAGAGCCGATCATGAACTGATTTGTAAATTCATGGGTATTTGTCCTACCATAAATTTATTGCATTCATGGGTTTTATTGAATTAAGTGCCTCATGGTGAATATTCCTTAAAAGTGGGTCATGAGTTGTGTATCTACTCTAACATATTTGGTGTTAATCAATGGTCTTTTCTCACAACCATTTGGAGCCACTAGAGGCCTTTGTCAAGGAGATCCTTGATCCCCTTATCTTTTTCTCATATTGGTTGAAGGCTTGGGAAAAATTATCTTGAGGAGAAAACAATAGGTTTTTTTTATAGGTATCAAGGTGTGTTAGAAGGTTTTGAATAACCTATAGTTTATGGATGAAATAATATTGATATATGTAGCTAACATCAGGGAAGAAAGAATTATTAATGATACTCTTATTGTTTATCTTAGGGTATGTGGGGCAAAAATGATAGAAAATTCCCTTTATCCTAGCATTAGTAGGCTAGGATAAAGGGAATTATATAAATACTTTGTTTATATAATGCTCACTTCTACATGGAGGTGCTTAAATAAGTTAACACATGTAGGTGTTTTAGGGAATGCTCACCTATGAGGATGTTTTATAAAATGTGCTATGATGTAAAATATGCATAATTATTTACAAGAAATTAAATACTCACCCTCAAGTAAGGATGTTTCAGAAAGTTTGCTATGATATAGGGTATGTACAATTATACACAAGAAATAAAATACTCACCCTAGATGAGGGTACTTTAGTATGCTCACCTATAGGGTGTTTCAAGAAAAGTGTTATAATACAAGATATATGCAACGTATGTACAAAGAAATAAAATGCTCATCCTCAAGCGAGAAAATTTTGGTATGCTCACCCATTAGGGTGTTTCAGAAGAATGCTGACTCACAAGAGTATATTAGAAAAATTCTCACCCATGAGGGTATGTCAAAGAGCATTCACCCATGAGTGTATTTCAGAGAATGCTCACCCATGAGGATGTATTAGAAAATGTGCTATGATACATAATATGTACACATATTTACATGAAATAAATGCTCATAGCAAAGCGATGGTGTTTTAGAAATTATGTTATGATACATGGTATGTACAACTATATATCAAAAATAAAATGCTCACCCCTAGGTGAGGGTGTTTCAGTACACTCACCCATAGGGTATTTCTAGAAAAGTGCTCTAATACAAGATATATACAAGTATGTATAAGAAATAAAATTCTCACCCTCAAGTGAGGGAGTTTTAGCATGCTCACCCATGAGGGTGTTTCAAAAATGCCCATCCATGAGGGAGTCTCAAAGAGTGTTACTTGTGAGGGTATTTCAAAGAATGCTCACCCATGAGGGTGTTTCAAAAAATTCTCACCCATGAGGATGTTTCACAAAATTAGCATGATAAATATTCATCCTCGAATGAGGATGTTGTAATGTGTTGTGATGAAAGTATATCTATACCTCTAGCATAGACATACATTATTTGTTGATTTTTTTGAATAAATCACGTTAAGAAATAATTGACTATTACTAACTAAAAAAATAACTAGGATAAAAAATGCTACCTCAGATACCTAGTGAAAGTGCAATGCAAGTGAACTATTCTTGACTAGAATCATTGTGGGCCATCATGATATTCTTGATTCTTTAAGCATACATCATACAACCATGATTGTATGTAATATCAAGCAAACGTGCATCAAGTAATCCATGTGACATTAAAGGAGTGTCAATACCAAATAATGCATCCTCATAGGCTTTGCTAAGGAAAAAGGGTGCAAGATAAAATGCAACATGATGTGCAATTGAAGAATCCAAAAAGAGAAATATTTGCTAGCATCAATGACATAGTTAAAATGTAATGCATATGAGCTAATATTACTAGAATCATTATCACATATTGGCGGATCTCTTTGACACAATACGAAGTAGGAAAACAAATAAATTACAAGCAAGTGCACACATATAATGATGTTATTAATAAACTACACAAACAAGCAACAAACTAGGGGGGAGACTAGGAGGATCTTCTACCTCACTCACCTAGTTAAATCCAATGCATAAGCTATTCTAAATAAGATCATTATTGGATCCTAGTAGACCATTAAACACAATATGAAGTAAGCAAACCAAGCAATCACAAGCAAGTGCACACATGTAATGATGTTGTCAAACAACTAT
This sequence comes from Wollemia nobilis, assembly GCA_028583015.1. NCBI lineage: Eukaryota > Viridiplantae > Streptophyta > Pinopsida > Araucariales > Araucariaceae > Wollemia > Wollemia nobilis. The sequence continues at coordinate 225,653 of JAQPPZ010016460.1, forward strand.
GCAAACAAGCAACAAATATAGTTAGACACGTGATCAGGTATTCAGTATAGATAAACAAGACATAATTAGGTATAGTAACATTTAAGGTGCATAATATTGAGTGGATCCTTAAGTTCTTTGTCATCAAGTGTGGCTAGGATATATGCTCTTAACACATACTTGGTAGTAATTAAAAATGGACCTAGCTAGTTTGGATCAAAATTGCCTTTGAGCTCATATTTGACTTTGGGTTTCTTTAAGGATATGATCACCAATGTTGAAAGATCATGGTCACACTTAATTATAATAAGCTCATCAAAGTCTGTCTTGATAAACTTGCAAGTGATCCAATGCATGGATTTGTTTTTCGTAAAGCAATTCTAATTGGGTGAGAAAACCTAGATGACACTCATCCCCAATGGAGGAGTCTTTAAGTAAGACTTGCAACAAGGAAAATTCAATATCAAATGGTAATATGGCCTCACTTGCCTAAACTAAAGCATAGGAAGTGGTAGCTATCGGAGTTCATATACTGGTGTGATAGGCCTATAACTTTGTATATAGATACAAGTGTCAATCATGACTAGTTTTTCTAAACAACTCCTTAAGGATTTTAACCAAAGTATTATTAGAATATTTAACCTAACTATTACTTTGACAGTAATATCGCGTGGAGTATTTATTCTAGATTTTGAACTAAGCACAAATGTTTTAGATGTCATTATTTTTAAAAGACATTCCATTATCCGATATTAAAATAGAAGGTATGCCCTATCAATTTAGAGACCTATGGCCACATTAAGGTGCACAATGACATAGCCTCAACCCACTTGGTGAAGTTTTTGATCAATGCGATGATGAACTTATGTTAATCAAACAATGTTGGGTTAATCTTGCCAATGACATCCAATCCCCACATGTAAAATGACCATGGAGATGTTATAGGTTGAAGCGCTTGAGATGGAGTATTAATTAGGTTTTTATGCTTTTGGCTCATATCACAATATTTGACATAATCACAAGAGTCTTTCTCCATTAGTGACCAATAATATCCCATATGCAAGAGTTTTTTAGTGATGGAAACACCACTAAAATAGCCTTCACGGGACCCATATTAGGCCTTTTTAATATATGGTAATCATAATCTATGGAAAAAAGAAAAATAAATCTATCGTAATCCTTATCTAGGTGATAGATGCTTCACAAGAAGTGATTATCAAGGATGGTATGATCAAGCATGATGTAATAGTTCTTAAAAATAAAAGGATAATATAAAATTTCAATTGATAGTTGATTTATTTGTAGATTCAAAAGTAGATTAAATTTAAGTGGGGAATGAAAACATATCATCCCATTACTTTCCTTATAAGAGGAGTTTTTCTTATCATCTTATCTAATATAAGAGTCATGGATAAAATAATGAGTGTGACCCATGGTTTAAAGCAAAAGATGCTTTATTTAAGATCATGGAGTGTTTTTTGTATTAATATAAAAACTTCTCACCAAATTATCAATAAGAAGATTTTGAAGAATATTGGTGATACTTTAGAAAAGCATCCAAGAAGAGCCAAATATTAAGGAATAAAAAAAATGCTATATATGCTTTGATACATATTTCCATGGATATCTTAAAAAATTTAAAAATATCATTAAAATTAAATCTGAGTCAAAATATTTGGATGAATAAGTCCATTATAAAAAATATTATATCTTGATACTAACTAAACATATGTCACAAAATTGTAGAGTGAAAATTCTTAAGAAAGAGATAAAATGTTTAGGAGATGAGATATACTCATAAATGAAACAAGGATATTAGATTAAAATAGAAATAGCCTAGATCAAGTATTTATCACTCATACAAATATTGTAAAGAAATATCCTTTGCCTCATCAAACGAAAAAGGCATTCATAGAGTTTCTAGAGAAAATATTATAAGAAAATAAGGATACAAAGAATAAGGAATTACATTGCATAAGTATAAATATAAAAAAGAAATAGATATGTAAAGGAAAATATGAATTCAATTTTTAAAATGAAATAGAAGAAAGTGGTAATGTTAAATTAAGTAGATCATTTCCATTTCCCTAAAGTACTAAAATGCATCACCTTGCAATAAAAATAAAGGTAGTATAAATTTTATCACTTACTTTTGGGTTTCAAATGTAACCTAATAAAGAAAGTTATATGGAGGATAGTATTGCAATTTAGGGTTTTTAGAGTAGTATAAAACAATAAGTACTATGAAAGATATTTTTTATACTTTAGGTTTTCTAAGATGGCATAAAGAAAATGTGTCTTTAAGGCTATTCTTTAAACTTCATGTTTCCTAGGATAATACAAACATACATATGATAACTCAATTTTTGAATGCACTAGAAAAGTGGAAGTGGTTGATGAGGATGAAAGTGTTGGTAGGAAATAAAAAAAGGATAGGAAGAATCAAAGTAGAAACAAATAGAAGACAAAAATCAATATTGATTAAATTAATATCAAAATTTTTAATAAGAAGTCGTGTTAAGCTACCTCAATGATACAAGTAAATAGTGTAAGGAATGTGGAGTTTCATATTGTAAACCAAGGTTCCAATCCTATTAGTGAACTTGAACATTTTAACTATAATTTTTGGAGCAAGTTTTCAAGAGGATTTTATATCATAGACTAAGGTTTCAAGCCCATGGGTAAGCCTTAACATTTAGGCCAAGGGATTTGGACAAGCAATAGGAAACAAGAATTTATTTTAACTATAAGGTTTGGAGCAAGTGTTCAAGAGAGGATTTTTATATCATAGAACAAGGTTTCAAGCCCATGGGTAAACCTTAACATTTAGGCCAAGGGATTTGGACAAGAAATAGAAAACAAGAAGTTCCACACTATAGAAGAAGGTTTATACCAAGGTTAAAAGTACCAAGCAATATAATACCACTATGTGATTTAGTGAAATATGACAACAACATGATCACATAGTGGTATTATATTGCTTGGCACTTTTAAACATGGGTATAAACCTTGTTTTATAGTGTGGAACTTCTTGTTTCCTATTTCTTGTTCAAATACCTTGGGATAAATGTTAAGGTTTACCCATGGGATTGAAACCTTGGTCTATGATGAAATACATTAGTAACATGATGATGATGTGTCCCAGGGGAGCAATGCAATAGTTTATATTTTGACTCTTCTTCAAGAGGTTCAAAGTTCAAATTGTAGTGTATGTGTGATTATGTTATGGTGTATACCCATACGAGATGTCATGGTGGGATGGGTATACCCAACGCTAAGCAGTTTGGTTGTAGGGGTTTCTCACACTAAGCCAATTAAAAAAAATGTTTAAAAAAAGGTCTCAATGGAGACAACACAATAGTTCAGGGTTTGGTTCTTCTTAAAGAGTTCCAAAGTTCAAAACGTGATGTGTGTGTGGTTGTGTATTAAATTCCCTATTTATAATCTCAACTCTCCCCATTATGAGATGTCACGATGGGATGGGTATGCCCAATCCTAAGTGTTTTATTGAGTGGTAATTTTGCCCAATTGTAAAATCACCATCACAGTCAGGGTACTGAAATGAAAACCCTCTCTTGCAAAGAAATATGAAATTTCTCCAAGGTTTATTTTAGCATAAACAAAGATGTGCTTGAAAATATATGCAAATATGTAAGTTTGTATAACTTAATGCTAAAAATACCTTAGTTATTGCAAGTAAATTATTAACAAGGGGCCTGTAGTTTATGTTATTTTTGTTATGTTTTATCAATTAGGAGGGCTTGATTTCCCTTTTATGAAAAAATAAATGATGAATGAGGCTGATAATAATTTATTTTATCTTTGGATTGATGTGACTTATCCCTGAAAACCCTGTTAGTGGATTCCTTTTACTTCATATTAAACTGTGAAATTTAGAAATTGTTGTGGAGAATCCACTTCATTTTATTTGTTCCTTAACGTGATATTGTAGGTTAGTATTTGTTGTTAGTAGATTGATTTTATCTTCAAATTAAAATCATGTTGTTAACATATTAGCAAGTGCTATGGAAGATCCACTTTATTTTTATCTACACATTAATCTGAAATTGTAGGTTAGTAGACCCTCTGTTTGAGCACAAATTTTTATCTTGATCTTTAATGAGTGCTAAAACTTGTGCAAAATGAGTTCATTTTAACCCTTGAAATGAAATATGTCCAAATAATTATCTGCATTAATGCCTTTTAAAACTAATTACTTGGATGACTAGTGACTACAAAATATCTGGTTGAATTTATGGGTAAAATAAAACCCTAGGTTTCTAAGTATTTGATAATGCTTTGAAAGAAAAATGAATAAAATAAAGCAAAAAGAATAAACAACAAAAGTAAATATTGAAAATATTAAAAGATAAACTACTATCAGTATAATGCTACCCTATCCTACAAAACCCAAGGTGTGATAATTTTTTATTGTAACCTAATTTAATCGAAGTTGCATTCACATGGTCCAAAACAAACTAGGTCCAATCTTCTAAGAAAAAAATCATGTTTCTAAACATTTGATAGTGCAACCATTAAACTGCATTAAACACTATATATAAGCCTAAAAAGCATGGAAGGAAAATATAAACAGTTAGCCCAAAACATTCAAAAAATTTCTCCTTTGATTCTACTTACAAGGTGCAAGTTTCTAGAGTATTTTGCATTTACAAAAAAAATATGTCCTTGTTTTTCAAAATTTCTAGGCCTATTTCTATGCATTCGATGAGTATTTAAACTTTTCTAAAACATTCCTTTCATTTCTCCTCCCTTGCATTTTGGCTTCCTTTCATTTCGTTTGATTTTCCAAATCTTATTTGGTAATGTTTCCATCGTTCCTCTTTAATCAAGTGTTTTAATATTCCCTATTTATTAAAATAAAACACTCACGCCACGGGCCCTCTCTCCGAAACCACCTATTTTGTCATTGATAATATATTCCATGTAAATTAATTTTATTCTTAGACGTGGCCCATGAGGACTCCGATGTTTTCCATTTTTAACTTTATTTTTTAGCAAATATTGGCTATGTGGGACCACTAACCGCATCTCTCACCTACTTCGACGTCTCCATGACACTTGATGTGTTTCTATAATAATAGCAATAGAATCATACCGTTTGATGTCTTCCCAAAAGCATGGTTGAAGATAAAAATCTCCATGAAGAAAAACGAATAATTGTCAGACCCAACTATACAAATTTTCACCAAATTTGGTTACCAAAGAAGATATTAAACACTCATTCATCAAACACAGTCGATGAACTTCCTTTAGTTACAAATATTTTTGGTCAATCGTATCACCTAAATTATTTATCTTTGGACAGTTAGCCATTTGTCAATGCTCCATCCTTTACCACTTTACTAAAATCACTTTTAGCACTAGGATATTCTATACTTTTACCAGATGTGATGCCTTTCACCAACTTCAATATGGCTTGGTTTACTATTTTTAATTTTAGGATTACATTTTTTGGATGTGTAAATTAATGCACAAATGTAATAAAAATTGCATGTAAATCAGTGCAAGATGATTTCACTCATGCTTTATGATCATGGCGGAGGCCGTTCAATGGTGTCCATACTCATTTGGTCTTGGTTTCTATGAAAACTACCATGTTCTCCATCCTTGACAATAGGAACCACCCTTATTGTTCATGCCAAAGCTATTGTGTGAAGCATGCATTCAAACCACCCAAACTATCGACCATGATAATGACTATTTGATGAGACTAAAATAAATATGGTTGTATGCATAAATTTCATAGCAACTCCTCTTGTCAACCATCAGATACATCCCACAAAATGATGACACCCATTTTTTTATTTACTCTGTAATGGAGATGTTTTCACATCTTATTATGAAGCATAAATGAATTTTTTTCGTAGCGTGATCCTGCATGCACCTTATTTTCTTCTCCTATTCTAGATAAAGTGTTATTTTGATCATGGATAATAGCAAACCACATGATGAAATAAAACAAACTTGAACCCCTCATTACATGTCATTACCGCTTCTCTTCATCCTCGATGATGCTCTGTGCTAAATGACTAATACTCCATGCTACTTCCTTCGATGCCAATATCTCCACCATGTGGATAATTTAAACAAGCTCCATGGTTTATGGATTCTTGCTACTACACTATTTTCCTCTCTACCCACTTTATTTAAGTGTTTTTTATGGGGTTAGCTACTATCTACGTCACCATCCTTTCAGTTTATACTATCCAAGTCAATCCTACGTGGTGATGCTAGCCCAATGTGGCTTTCCATTGTGTTCATGATTTACCTCATCTTCAGTATCACATAACTCGTGTCTAAATATTGGTGTCTTTGTCTACATGTGCATCCAAAGAGACAAGAAAACCCTCATATATCATCTAGTTCACCTCTTTCACCAACTTTGTCCTCTCAATGAGCCATATTTAGTGCCATGTTTTACTCCATATATAGGTTTCTCTTCCTAAAATGTTACATGGAAAATACTTTTGAATTATTATCTAGGTTTAGGTCCATTGCTCTATCACCACTATCTGTCATCGGTGTTGTTACCACATGCACCTCCTACCATCCAAGTCCAATGTGAAGAAAATAAGCTTATACTGAGAGGGGGGTGAATAGTATAAGACCACTTTTTACTTTTATTTTCAATTCAATACTATGCAGTGTATAAATAATAGTATCAATAGCAATAGTCAAAGCAATACACAAAACACCATCCACAAAAGTGACACAACAATTTACGTGGTTCACCCAATGCGGGCTACCCCACGAAGAAAATATTTTGCTAAAAATTTCTCAATCAACCTCTTGGGAATCCTTCCCAATTACAATGTTTATGGACCTCTATCCAAAGGAGATGCTGATCCCCTAAATCTCAAGTTTGTGGATCTCTTCCTTAGGAGAACTCTTTCCCCTTCTACTATATCTAGTGATCTTCTAGAAGACTCTGTCTCTCTGCTGCACTAACTTGTGGATCTCTCTCCACTTGAAGACTCCTCACTCAGATATTTATTCAATTATCTTGGCTGGTGGATCTCTATCCACTGAGACTCTATCCTTTGTACTTTTTCACCTATAAAGCTCTGTCAATAGGCTCACTCAGAACCTTTTCAAATATGCTCAATAGGTCCACTCAGAACCTGCTAAAATCTGCTGAATAGGCTCACTCAAAAACTTCTCAAATATGCTCAATAGCCTCACTTAGAACCTGCTAAAATTTGGTCAACAAGATCACTCAGAACTTGTCCAAATCTATTCAACAAGATCACTCATAACTTGTCCAAATATTCTCAATAAGCTCACTCAGAACTTGTCCAAATATGCTTAATAAGTCCTCTCTAGGACTAGCTTAAATCTGCTCAATAGGCACACTCAGAACCTGCTCAAATATGCTCAATAGGCTCACTTAGAATCTGCTCAAATATGCTCAATAGGCTCACTCAGAACCTACTCAAATTTTCTCAACAAGCTCACTCAGAACTTGTCCAAATCTGCTCAAAAATATCACTCAAAACTTGTCCAAATCTATTCAATAAGTCCTCTCTAGGACTTGCTCAAATATGCATATCAAGCTTTCACAAAAGCTTACTGAAAATAAGTCCACAAGCCTTCTCAAATACTTACCTCAAATCAGCTCAACAAAATCTCAACTCAATCTCATAGAAGCATAAAAAGAATTGTTAGAGACTCAATATGTTCTATACTCAAATCCCAATATCAACTCAAATCAATCTCAACACAGTAATATCATAGAAGCATAAAGAGAATTGTTAGAGACTCAATATGTTCTATACTCAAATCCCAATCTCAACTCAAATCAATCTCAACACAACAATCTCATAGAAGCATAAAGAGAATTGTTAAAGACTCAATATGTTCTATACTCAAATCCTAATCTCAAATCAAATCAATCTCAACTCAACAATCTCAACTCAAAAATCTCATAGAAGCATAAAGATAATTGTTAGAGACTCAATATGTTCTATACTAAAATCCCAATCTCAACTCAACTCAATCTCAACTCAGAAATCTCATAGAAGCATAAAGAGAATTGTTAGAGACTCAATATGTTCTATACTCAAATCCCAATCTCAAATCAACTCAAATCAGAATATAGAATAGTTTGTTTTATGGAACTTGAACAACCACTTCACACAATCACTTGACTAGGCTCAAACAACTCTACTCAACCAATCACCACAAGGAGCAACTCTTTCTCACAAAACCTAGTCCAAACATGAATCAACCAACTCAAAATGTTTCCAAAAATGCTCAAGAATAAGTCTCACATAAAAATTATACTCATGTTCTTCTCTAACTCAAGTTCAAGTTCATTTCACAATCAATGGGTTCCAACAACAATTCCTATAAAACAAGGTTTAATCACAACTCTCAAACTAGAAAACCTTGAAGCATTCAACCAACCACTTTCGAAAAGGAAACCACAATCAATCATTTTCTCTCCAATGATATTTCAGAAATCAACCACCATAAAAAATAAATAGGAGAATGTGCCCATACCTTTTATGAAGATGAAAAAACGTCTTTGGAATCTTGGAAAAAAATGTTTTTTGCTTCGAAAATTGTGGCGACAACACACAAGCAAAAAACAAATTTCGGGTGACTCAAACCCGAGACCTACAGTAGCAAGTGCACCTTTGCACTCCTTCCACCCACCAAGTGGGCTAAGCTTCCCATGTGGAAGCTATTCCACTTCATGCTTGAAGTAATTCTTCTTGGCACCCATGAACTTACAAACTGCTCTTCTCCCAAACCTTCGACTTCAATAGTGCACGATTTTGGAGGAGGATAACTTTTTGCAATAGAGGATTTATCATTTGAATTTCAGAGGACATAAACCATTGTTTAACAAGGTGCATTTTATACACGATGTGGATGGGGAAGAACAAAATTTGATGTCCACAAAAAATGGAGGGAAAACTTTTGATTAATTTTAAAATTTAAATTTAAATTTTAAATAATTAAAATTTAAACTAAATATTTAAAATTAAATTTCTCCATCACCGGGGCACATTTTTTGATGAAACGAAAAGCCAACTTGGGTTTTAAGAAAAATCCATTTCAAATATGCCATCCATGTTTTTAAATAAAACCTTTTATTTTGCCTACCTTGGTTTTCACAAAAATCCTTCCTTGGAGTTTCACAAAACATAGTGCATGCCATCATAGATCCTTTTAACATCAAATAACCTTTTTACATCAATGACAACATTTTAGCTTAGGGACTTAAAATGTCCAAAAATCTCCCCCTTTGTCATTGATGGAAACCCATATCCTTTTACTAAAATATGACCTTCTTTTCTTCTCCCCTTGGGACTTTTCTCCCCCTGGCTCAATGCTCTCTCAATTATCAAATCTCTCCCCATATCAAAAACTCTCCCCAATATACAAATCTCTCTCCCTTTGTCATCAATGGCAAAGGGTCACCTTTCGGGTTCGGGGATAAGAATGTGCCTCTTAGCTTATCCTCTCCCCCACATCCACATGAAGTGGTTAATTTTGGGGTGGGAATATTTCTACTCCCTGAAAGCATAGATCTATGATTATATCTTTCTCTCTTATTTTGTTAGTTTTCTAAATCCTCTCACTATTTCTTGACAAGATATCATCCCTGCTCTTGTCATAATTTATGTTCCAATTTGTGCTCTTGTTTTTATCCATGTTCATGTTCTTGTTCTTTTATGAGTCTCTATTATTTTCTAAGTCTCTATTCATGTTCATGTTCTTGTTCTTGTTCATGTTCATGTACCTATTCCTGTTCCTGTTCATGTCCATGTTCCTATTCCTGTTCCTATTTTTGTTCCTATTATCATCCATGTTCCTTTTCCTGTTCATACCTACTTCTAGAATATTTTTTCTACATCATATTGTTGTGTGTCCATAATTATTGCACTTATAACACTTAATTTTATTATTCCTTGGAGGCGTAAATGTCTTAGGATACCTTCTAGTGAAGCCATATCCTCTTCTGACATGAACCTTGCAATTCATTGCTTTGTGATCATACTCAGTGCATGAGTAGCAATACCCATGGAAAGGTTGTCCTTTCCCATATTCTTGTATTTCATATGACCTACACTATGAATCCATGTGCCCAAACTTGTGACATGAGAAGCATATCCCATTGAAGCTTCTTTTCCTAGACCTCATTGGTCTCCTATTCTGATTGCTATTCCATCTGTATATTATTTGTGCATTGTTCCTATCTTTGTTGAAATTTTTGTTGTCCAATTTAGCCTCTGATGTCCCACTTTTATTTAAACTATCTTCTTCTAATGTATCTTCTTCTGAAGTTTCTTCTTCATTAAAACTTGAAATAGATTCTTTTTCTTGTTTCTTTTGAACCTTTCCAAAGCTAAGACCTGTTGAACATGATGTTCACTGTTGTCCACATATGAACTTACCCAATTTATTAGAGCTATTTGTGAAACTCTTCATCTTGATCTTGGAGTCCTTTAAGTCTTATTTTAGAGTAGCCACTTCTTGTGCTAACTTCTCACATTCCAAAATATTTGCTTCTAAATTATCCTTGAACTTGCTTGCCTTAGCCTTTGACTTCTCTAAATCCTCTATGAGCAATAACCTTTCTTCATCACATTATTGAAACTGAATTTCAAGCTTAGAGTGTTGCTTTCTTACCTTATTTACTATGTCAATGGCATAGATAAGTTCTCCCTTGAGATCATAACCATTATCTATTGAGTAATCCTCTATTTGTTTGCATTTGTCCTTATCATTACTTCCTTTTGGATTGTCTTCTATGGGATCACTTACATCATCTTCTATAGCCATTAGAAGATTCTCATCAGGTATTTCAAGTGCATCTTCAAAACCATCATCACTAAAACTATAGCCATCCCTAGTGCAATCATATTCAAGATGTCCAAATTTACCATATTTAAAATATTTGAGAATAATTGGAGTCCTTTTCTCTCTAACCATAAATAGGACTTCATCTCTATAATTGTCTAAAAAACTAGCATCACTATCAATTAAGTACTTACTTGCATTATCTGCATAGTAGCTTTTATTTTGCCTTTGGAAGAACTTCTTTCCTTGTATGTATTTTCCATCCTTGCATTTCTTTCGGTACCTTATGTCTTTTTGATTCCTTGTACCTATGATCCTATTTTTCTTCATCACTATTGTACTTTGGCTCTTTGCACTTTGTTGCATAGTGTCCATACTTTCCACAATTGAAACACTTAATAGATATTATATCTATGGATCTTTTGGAACCTTTATCTCTTCTACCATAGTTAGCTTCTTCATCACTAGATGACTCACTGCTTGATTCTATATTTTTACCTTTTTTCTTTTTGTCCACTTTGAATGCAACTTCTTTTGGAGGAATAGGATATTTTGTTCTTATCTCAAAAGTAGTAAGCATGCCAAGCAAATAATTCCTTGTCAAATAATCACTATCAATTGATATTTCTATGGCAGAAACCTTTTCACTATACCTTTCTAGAAGAGTTCTCAAGATCTTATCACAAGCATCAGATTCATCAACCTTCATTCCAAGACCTCTCATATAATGTACAAGCTCATCAATATTACTAAGATAATCATAAATATTTTCATCATCTCTCATTCTTGAGTTCTCAAATTCTCCTTTGATATTTTTGATCTTAGCTTTCCTAACACCTTTATCACCCTCATATATGTTATGCAGTAGATCCCACATATCTTTTGCTATTTTAAAATCCATAACCTTCATAGATTATGATCTACCCAATCCTTTTATAATTGCATTCATAGATTTTGAATTTGCATGCATTAGAAGCTTACCTTCCTTATCTATAAGAGGATTGACTATTGAATCATATCCAAGTTCCACTACATCCCAAACTTCATTTCCAAGTGCCATCAGGTAAAATCTCATCAGCATACACCAATACAAGAAGTAACTTCCATAAAATATTGGTACTACATTATTGAATGACCCATCCTTTTGATCTTTATGATCCATTGTGTTCTTAGACCGATTTTCCTTCAAGCTGTCAAACTCTTCTGAAGGAACCCACTCTGATACCAATTGAAGAACATAAGCTTATACTAAGAGGGGGGTGAACAGTATAAGACCACTTTTTACTTTTCTTTTCAATTCAATATTATGTAGTTCATAGATAACAATATCAATAGCAATAATAAAAGAAATACACAAAACACCATACACAAAAGTGACACAAAAATTTGCATGGTTCACCCAATGCGGGCTAATCCACGGAGAAAATATTTTGCTAAAAATTTCTCAATCAACCTCTTGGAAATCCTTCCCAATTACAATGTTTCTAGAAATTTTTCCAAAGGAGATGCTGATATCGTAAATCTCAGGTTCATGGATATCTTCCATAGGAGAACTCTTTCCCCTTCTACTCTGGGTAGTGATCTTCCAGAAGACTCTATCTCTCTACTGCACTGACCTATGGATATCTCTCCACTTGAATACTCCTCACTCAGATCTATCTTCAATTTTCCTGACTGCTAGATCTCTATCCATTGAGACTCTATCCTCTGTACTCTGTCACCTCAAAATCTCTGTCAATAGGATCACTCAGAACCTTCTCAAATATTCTCAATAGGTCCACTCATAACCTACTCAAATATACTCAATAGGCTCACTCATAACCTTATCAAATCTACTCAATAGGCTCACTCAAAACTTGCTCAAATCTGCTCAACAAGCTCACTCATAACTTGTCCAAATCTACTCAACAAGCTCACTCAGAACTTGTCCAAATCTGATCAACAAGCTCACTTATAACTTGTCCAAATATGCTCAATAAGTCCTCTCTATGACTTGCTCAAGTCTACTCAATAGGCTCATTCAAAACCTGCTCAAATTTTCTCAATAGGATCACTCAGAACCTACTCAAAAATGCTCAATAGGCTCACTCAGAACCTCTCAAATATGCTCAAAAAGTTCACTCAGAACTTGTTCAAATATGCTCAACAAGCTCACTCAAAACTTGTCCAAATATGTTCAATAAGTCCTCTATAGTACTTGCTCAAATCTGCATAGCAAGCTTTCACAAAAGCTTACTCAAAATTCCTCCACAATCCTTCTCAGACTTGCCTCAAATCAGCTCAAAAAAATCTCAACTCAATCTCATAGAAGCATAAAGAGAATTGTTAGAGACTCAATATGTTCTATATTCAAATCTCAATATCAACTCAAATCAATCTCAACACAGCAATATCATAGAAGCATAAAGAGAATTTTTAGAGACTCAATATGTTCTATACTCAAATCCTAATCTCAACTCAAATCAATCTCAACACAACAATATCATAGAAGCATAAAGAGAATTGTTAGAGACTCAATATGTTCTATACTCAAATCCCAATCTCAACTCAAATAAATCTCAACTCAACAATATCAACTCAGCAATATCATAAAAGCATAAAGAGAATTTTTAGAGACTCAATATGTTCTATACTCAAATCCCAATCTCAACTCAAAAATCTCATAGAAGCATAAAGAGAATTATTAGAGACTCAATATGTTCTATACTCAAATCCCAATATCAACTCAACTCAAATCATAATATAGAATAGTTTCTTTTATGGAACTTGAAAAACCACTTCACACAATCACTTTACTAGGCTCAAACAACTCTACTCAACCAATCACCACAAGGAGCAACTCTTTCTCACAAACCCTAGTCCAAACATGAATCAACCAACTCAAACTGTTTCCAACAATGCTCAATCACAAGTCTCACATAATAATGATACTCATGTTCTTCTCTAACTCAAGTTCAATTTCATTTCACAATCAATGGGCTTCAACAAAAATTCTTATAAAACAAGGTTTAATCACAACTCTCAAACCAGAAAACCTGAAAACATTCAACCAACCACTTTCAAAAAGGAAACCACAATCAATCATTTTCTCTCCAATGATATTTTAGAAATCAACCACCATAAACAATCAATAGGAGAAGGTGCCCATACCTTTTATGAAGATGAAAAAACCTCTTTGGAATCTTGAAAAAAATTGTTTTCTACTTTGAAAATTGCGGCGACAACACACAAGCAAAAAAACAAATTTTGGGTGACTCTAACCCGAGACTTGCAGCAGCGAGTGCACCTTTGCATTCCTTCTACCCACCAAGTGGGCTAAGCTTCCCACATGGAAGCTATTCCACTTCATTCTTGAAGTACTTCCTCTTTGCGCCCATGAACTTACAAACTGTGCTTCTCCCAAACCTTCACCATCAATAGTGCACAATTTTGGAGGAGGATAACTTTTTGAAAAAAAGGATTTATCATTCGAATTTTGGAGGACATAAACCATTGCTTAACAAGGCATATTTTATACATGATGCGGATGGGGAAGAATAAAAGTCGACATCGGCAAAAAATGGAGGGAAAACTTTTGATTAATTTTAAAATTTAAATTTAAATTTTAAATAATTAAAATTTAAACTAAATCTTTAAAATTAAATATCTCCATCACCAGGGCACATTTTTCGATGAAACAAAAATCCAACTTGGGTTTTAAGAAAAAACCATTTCAAATATGCCATCCATGGTTTTAAATAAAACCTTTTATTTTTCCTGCCTTGGTTTTCTAAAAATCCCTTCCTTGGACTTTCACAAAACATAGTGCATGCCATCATAGATCCTTTTGACATCAATGAAAACATTTTATCTTAGGGACTCAAAATTTCCAACACAAATTCAATGCATAGCCACACGGGTCTCATTCATCCACTTCTCATTGCTATAGATCCACATGCATCATCACCACATCACATCAAACCCTGGTCTATGTTTGTGTGTGCTGCTCTGGTAATCCCTCTACAATCACAACCATTAGCACGAGTCAGCTTTTCTATTAATCGCCATTTTAAATTGAACCTTTAATGGAATCTTAGATTAAACCTTTCAAAATTATCAACGAAACATTAAATTAAATCTTCCTATGATAAAAGAAATAAAAGCTTCATTTTACTTTATTATATATATATATATATAATAAATTAATATTTTATTATTTTATTTATTTATGTTTATATATATATATATATATATATATATTTAGCTATATATATATATATTTTATCTAACTAAACTTCAACATGCTTGAACTAATCTAAAGAAACACGGGAATAACATTAAAATTAACTATTAAAATAAAACAAAAAAATCCTAAAAAACACCCAATCATGGACCTTGGGACCTACAATGCAATCTATTCGGAGGTGATGCAATAAAAATCACTTCAAGACAACCAAAATTCCCAAGAATCCAAAATTCAAGGTGGGTCCCCAAATTTGGGAGAAGTTGTGCAATGGCCACAACAAATGGTGACTCTGCTTGGAAATGCTCCTGAGCAATTTAGATGAAAAACCCAGTTCTAAAAACAAATAACCAAAGATCAAAAATACAAATCATCTAGAAACCTTCAAGAAGGAGGGTTAGATAACTTCAAATGAAAACACATGAACCTTTGATTTCGCTTAATGTGTGTGGAAGTGATTTCATTTTGCATTCTTGAAAACCATTAGAACTCCATCACCCATTTTTTATTTAGGCTACAAAAATATTACTTATAAAGAATGTACCTGTGCATTGCTCCACTACTATCCAAGCATATACAGCCTTGGTGGAGATAACCCTGATCTCTTCTAGACCTGGCTCTACTATCATCCAAGCATCTATAGCCCCGGTAGATATTATTTGAATCACCCATGTGTCTAATTGATACTTTGAATTGCTTACCTTATTTTACTTTATCTATACATAGCCCTACTACTAGTCAGGCCTCCATAGCCTCGGTATATATTATCTAGACCTTGAGAATGATTTAGCATGCTTTCTCTTTTTTATTATTATTATTAAGAATCATATTATCCTACAAAACTTGTACGCCACCTAGGTTTGAGAACACTTAAGGCTCAATATAGATTCTATAATTTTTTTTGCCTTAATTTGCAAACCAAATGACTTCCTCCTTCAAAATTTCAAGATATACCCCTTAATATGATGTGTTCATGTATATCTTTAGCAAAACGGTTCATTTTTCTAAAATTCACTTAGTCCACAATCTATGAATTATTACTAAACTATTTCATCCCCTTTTCCTTGATCCACATGAGAGGCAATTCATCCTCCATAACAAAGGAACACAAAAAATAGTCAGGATGCCAAACATTAGAAACTACCATAAAACACAACCACAAATCAAGGGAATGAACCCAAAACCCACTTGAAAATATGAAAAGTAAAACTTGAAGATAAACCAACACCTAACCTAATGCAAACTGACAAGAAAGCAAAACAAAACCTGTCAAACCAAAAATTGGAGATAAAGCACAAAAACAACAAAAATAATAACAAAAGCATGAAAACCAAAGATATATATACTAATATACAACATATGTACAAGATGATGCAAAATTTAGGCTATCACTTCACTGGATCCTAAACACAATTACCACATTTAAAATACATCTACCATGATATGCATGCCAAGCTTTACATAAATTCCACCCAAATAAGAATAGCCAAACAATACAAAAACTCTCATTTTACCTCTCTCACCCTACCAACTTGATTAAAAGATATTAACAATCCCATAGTGGAGTTTCAATTCATTAAACTGATAATACAATAACTAATCTTCAATTATTTCTTGTCTATTCCTTAAAATATGGATTTCACAATTCAATTCTTGATTTAGAATTAATATTTCCTTTTTAAATATGAGGTCTTGCACATAGGATCCTATTTCTAAAAAATTCAAATTCAAGTCATTTTCCATGTTTTTAGGCCAATCAAACTTGTGCAACAATTTGCAAGCATCTAGGATATCTACTAAACAAGGATCATTACAAGTTTGAATCCTAGATTCAATAATTAATTGCCTATGGACTTGATTCAAATATTCAATCATGTTTTCTTTTATTTTATTTATGGCAATAAATTTAGGAGTTATCTCCAATTCCTTGTTAACAACACTTGATATTTCATCATCAATAGCACGAGCATCCAAAGGAATATCATACCCCTTATTACCTAGAATTTCCATAGCCAATAACAAAGGTGAAGATTCTACCTTGTCATCCAAAATCAACATATCATGAGTAGCATTTACCAAAACTTGGTGAGTCATTGTAATTTCCTCTTTTTCCTCATGGTATCTATCATCATCATCATCTTGTAGCCCTTTACCTTCATCAATGACCTATTTTTCAAAAACACCAAAATTAGGCACCCAATCAAGAATATGTCCATCCTTTTCAAACCATAGATCTTATTGGTCAAACAAAGCAATATTTTCTTTAGGATGAATATAAAATTCTAATTCCTTGTTATCCACCCATGGAGTTCCTTTATTTGAATCTCCAAGACAATCATGTGAATTTGTACCCAAGTTTTTAGTAGTCAAGAATGGAAGAGGAGATTTGACCTCTTCCTCATCCATAACAAATGAATCAAAAGTAACATTTACCATTCATTACCTTTATATTTCAGAAAGGTGTTCCATAAAATCATATTCAACATGATCAAATTTTGGAACCTTCTCTATTTTTGCAATTGGCATGTCATTCTTCCATTGTATAGGAATTGCAATGTCTTCATGTGAGATAGAGGTTTCAACGTCCTGCATATCAAGTGAAATAGAAATTTCATCAATAGAAGTGTGAGAAAAAAATAATTCCTCATATCTTCCCCAACCATTATAATAATTGTCATCTAAATTCATGGGATGAAACTTTGTTGCATCTTCCTCATCTATTGATTCCTCTTTAAATTCACTTTTGACCACTTTTTATGGCTCATGTATTTCTACGGTGGGATCAATTGTTGCATTCATATTTCTATAATTATCCCAATCCTTTCTTGTAAATAATGACATTAAGCCTACGTCATCATTTAGAACATATTAGCCTTCTTGGTCATTCGCTTTAACCATTCCATTGAATTCTATGGAAGGTCCCAACCTATCACATATTTCAATGCTATTTAGATCTAGGACTCCTCCATTATTTGAATACTCATGCATTTCTAACACTAAACCAATATATACATTTTGATGGGCATGTTCACCATAATCCTCATTGGTGGATATTATCTTTGAAACTTGCACCTCCTCTTGGATGATATCTAAAGTGGTTATAACATTTAAACATTTAACTTTATCCCATTGATTTCTCACATTATACCTTGTTAGATTCAAGGGTGCCATATTGGATGGTTGGTATTGGTTTAAATCCATAACAACTGAAGAAAAATGCATCATGGGAGAAGGTTGTGTCTCAACCTGACTCATAGGTGGTATCTGATTCAGAGCCTTAGGGTTAAGTAATTATAATAGACCCACATCAATACCTTTTGAAATCCACCATTATTCTACGGTTATTACCTCACTGTAGTCTCTAGACAAGGATGGATTTTTAAGAAGTCTTCCTAAGAATGTAGAAGTAAAGAGGTCTAAGGATTCCAAGCATATTTGAATGTCTTCTTCATTTGAAATGATGTAATGTGTCCCCATTTTGGTGTACAACCTATGTAAGTATCATTAAATTGGCTCATGGGTTCATTATATTATTTACAGATAGAGTCAAACTAATTTAATATCATATCCAGATCAAATAGCTTTCCAAAATAGCTAAGAAATTTTGCTTCTAGTTGGGCCCAATAATTGATAGAACCTATAGGTAAACTAAGATACCAATCATAAGAAAATTCATCTAATGTAGATGGAAACATGTTACAAGAAACATCTTCATGCATAATTTACAATTGAATTAAAGTGTTCTTGTATGCCTGAATATGTTCCTCAACCAATTCCATTCCATCATGCTTAAACTAAGGTAGATAACACAAAATATCTATAGGTAAACAATGTGAAGAGCGAGGTATGTTTAAAAGACTACCTGTCATTACTGGAGTAAACATTGCCAATAGTGGACCTTAAAGAATTAAAACTTTAGTACCAATTTTGTTAGTCAAAGAAATATATCTTGAAAAGAAGCATGAAATGACTAACAATTTTCAAATGAATAAATCATCACGTTCATCCATTATAATGCATCAATTAAACTACAGCTATAAAGAACATTCTCTAATTTGTAAAGGGTTAGCATCAATGTATCATCAATCAAATAACTTTCAAATCAATGAATGTGATCAACAAAACCTCATTAGTCAAGACCAATGCCTTCAAATAACCTTTCAAGTAACAATGAACAATTTAGCATTTACAAATGAAATAACCAATTCAAGCCCTCCTTCTATCACCAATTATGTTGAGTGGTAATTTTGCCCAATTGCAAAATCACCATCACAGTCAAGGTATTGAAATGAAAACCCTCTCTTGCAAAGAAATATGAAATTTCTCCAAGGTTCCTTTTAGCATAAACAAAGATGTGCTTGAAAATATATGTAAATATGTAAGTCTGTATAACTTAATTTTAAAAATACCTCAGTGATTGCAAGTAAACTATTAACAAGGGCCTTGTGGTTTATGTGATTTTTGTGATGTTTTATCAATTAGGAGGGCTTGATTTCCCTTATATGCAGAAATAAATGATGAATGAGGCTACTCCTAATTCCTTTTATCTTTGGATTGATGTGACTTATCCTTTAAAACCTTGTTAGTGGATTCCTTTTGCTTTATATTAAACTGTGAAATTTAGAAAGTGTTGTGGAGAATCCACTTCATTTTATCTATTCCTTAATGCGATATTGTAGGTTAGTATTTGTTGTTAGCAGGTTTATTTTATATTTAAATTAAAATCTTGTTGTTAGCATGTTAGGAAATGATGTGTAAGATTCACTTCATTTTTATCTACACATTAATGTGAAATTATAGGTTAGTAGACCCTCCATTTAAGCACAAATTTTTATCTTGATCTTTAATGAGTGCCGAAACTTGTGCAAAATGAGTTCATTTTAACCCTTGAAATGAAAATATGTCCAAATAATTAGCTACCTTAATGCCTTTTAAAAATAGATACTTGGATAACTAGTGACTGCAAAATCCCCTGGTTGAATTTATGGGTAAAATAAAACCTTGGGATTTTGAGTATTTGATAATTCTTAGGAAGAAAAATGAATAAAATAAATCAAAAGGAATAAACAATAAAAGTGAGTTCTGAAAATATTAAAAGACAAATTACTATCAATATAATGCTACCCTATCCTGCAAAAACCAAGGTGTGAGAATTTTTGAATGTAACTTAATTTAATTGAAGCTGCATTCACACGGTCTGAAATAAACTAGGTGCAATCTTCTAAGGAAAAAAATAAATTCCATGTTTCTAAACATTTTATAGTGCAACCATTAAACTGCATTAAAAACTATCTATAAGCCTAAAAATCATGGAAGGGAAAGATAAATAGTTAGCCCAAAACACTCAAAAAATTTCTCCTTCGATTCTACTTACAAGGTGCAAGTTTCTAGAGTATTTTGCATTTACAAAAAAAATAGTATCCTTGTTATTAAAAAATTCTAGTCCTATTTTTGTGCATTCAATGAATTTTAATTTTTTTTTGAAACATTCCTCTTGTTTCTCCTCCCCTCCGTTTTAGCTTCCTTTCGTTTCATTTAGTTTTCCAAATCTTGAAGAACACAAGCTTATACTGAGAGGGGGGTGAACAGTATAAGACCACTTTTTACTTTTCTTTCCCAATCAATATTATGCAATGTAAAGATAGCAATATCAATAGCAGTAATCAAAGCAATGCACAAATCACCACACACAATAGAGACACCACAATTTACGTGGTTCACCCAATGTGGGCTACTCCACGGAGAAAATATTTCACTAAAATTTTCTCAATCAATCTCTTGGGAATCCTTTCCCTATTACAATGTTTATGGACCTCTGTCCAAAGGAGATACCAATCCCCTTAATCAAGTTTCATGTGATCTTCTAGAAGAATCGTTGCCTCCACTGCACTGGCTAATGGATCTCTATCCACTGAAGACTCTTGTCCTCACTCAGAAGACCTATCCTCACTACCCTAGCTAATGGATCTCTATCCACTAGAGACTATCATCCTCTATACTCTGTCACCTCCAAAGCTTGCACTCATCTATCTCAAATCTATACTAAACATAGTCCATCGGTCTAGCACAAATCTATCCTCAATATCTATCTCTGGTCTGGCACAAATCTATCCTCAAATCTACACCAAACTCTATCCTCAAATCTGTACTAAACATAGTCCTTCGGTCTAGCACAAATCAATCCTCAATATCTATCCTCAAGCCTTAACTCAAAGCTTGACTCAATCTCAAATCAACTCTTATTTCAACCCAATCAACTCTTAACTAAGTTAAAAATAATAATACTCTCAAGCCTTCTCAAAGACTTATCTCAAATCTGCCTTGTAATCTTTCACAAAATCTCACACCAATTAGTCTACAAGTCCTCTCTAGAACTTGTCCAATCTTCTCAATAAGTCCTCTCTAAGAACTTATCAAATCTACTCAATAAGTCCTCTCAAGAACTTAACCAAATCTACTCTCAATATGTATTGTAAGCTTCCACAAAAGCTTACTCAAATCTGTCCACAAGTCTTCTCAAAGACTTACCTCAAATCTGCTCAACAAGTCCACACTAGAACTTGTCCAATCTCATAGAAACATAAAGAGAATTGTTAGAGACTCAATATGCTCTATACTCATCACAATGCTCAATCAATTTCAATCACTCTTTCAAAAACATACAAAGAATTGTTAGAGACTCAATATGCTTCAATCTCAATCACTTTCTCAATTCAATTCAGAATATAGAATAGTTTGTTTTATGGAACTTGAACAATCACTTCACACATCCACTTGACTAGGCTCAACCAACTCTACTCAACCAATCACTCAATGAAACAATCCTTCCTTACAAACCCTAGTCCAAGTATATAAACACCAACTCAAAATATTTCCAACAATGCTCAACAACAATCTCACATAACAATGATAAACCCTAGTTCAAGTTCTTTCTCAACAACTCACTTCAACAACAATGCTTATAAAACAACTCTCACATAACAATGATACTCATGTTCTTTTCAAACCCTAGTTATTTGCTCAACCAATGACTTCAACAACAATGCTTATAAAACAAGGTTTTAATCACAACTCTTTATTCTAGAAAACCTTGAAGCATTAACTCAACACACTCAATAAGGAAACCCTAATCAAGTCCTTTTCACTCCAAACTTATTTTCCAGAAAACCAACCAATCAACTTAACTATGGAAGAATGTGCTCATACCTTTTTCTTGATGATGAAGGAATCTCATAAATCTGCCAAAACCACAAACACTTCTTTTCCAAGCTCAAAGAAGTTATAAGATGATAAACTCCCTCAAAAATACAATGTAAATATCAAGACACACATACACCTTATCACTCCATATTTAAGAAAACATTCATCAACATTTACAAAAATAATTCACCACTTACACCTTATAATCTCCCAATTAAAATAATATTCAATGCACTCTTATTTTCAAAATAACTCAATGCAAGAAGTTCCCTTTATCCTTTTAAAACTTCAACAAATCAATGTGACACAAACACTTTATTCAAAAATAAAGCTAACCCCTTATTCCTCCAATTTACCAAAAATAATAATCAAATAAAAATCCTTTTAAGCAACCCTTTTAACTCCCTAAGACCTCATGTCAAACTTTAGGCAACACAAAATAATAATCAAAATTTATTACCTTTGCCTTGGTGGATTTTGAACTCATGACGCAGCCTCAACCAATGCCCTAGCCATGGCTCCAACCGTCGCATGAGCTAGGCGCTCGCTTGGGGAGTAAAGAGCACCACGTGCTCTATAAAGCTCCTCGCTTTGCCTAGAAAAATATGCACCATTTCCTTTGGCGCTTCCAACACAAACACAACCACCAAAACATGTTCCGCCACATTTTAAACGTAGGTCACCTAGCACCCAAACACTCTAACCATGCCCTCTTGCCACTAGGCCATGCTGCCTAGATGGCTTTCAACTTTTGGTACTTTTCAATTTATCTCTATTCACTAGCACATAAAACAAAAATTTACTTCTCTTTTTCTGCACGAGTTCTCAACACAATTGCACGCATTAACGTTCGAGCAAAAGGATAATTTTAATGCCTCTAAGGCATGGGTTTTTATATCAATTTCCTCCTTCACACATATACGTCGACGCTTTAAATTTCCTTCAAACTTTAGACGTCGACACTATGATTTTCCTTTAAACTTATTAATTTATAAATTATTTAAATTCTTTTGAATTTAAATTTTATAAATTAATTCTTTAAAACCCTTTGGTTTTATTAAGGCCTTCTCTCATTGTACAACTTTGTATAAATAATATTTATTTATAAAATTTAAATTCAATTTGAATTTAAATATTTTATAAAATAAATATTAAACCTTCCTTTAGCTTTGCAATAAGCTTCCTTGGGTTTTTATGAAAAACCTTTTAACTTATGCTTCCACATAATATTAAAAATATTATGAAGCCCTTTTGCCTTTAACCTCTGCATTGTTCCTCTTGACCTTTTGACATCATCAGTAGCTTATTAATGACAACTTCATTTCTTGACATCAATGACAACTTTGACTCAAAATGTCCAACAATCTCCCCTTTGTCATTGATGGCAACCCAAATTATTTTTACCAAAAACTTGAACTTTCCTTTGTTCTGCTCCCCCTGGGACATTGCTCCCCTAGCTCAATGCTCTCTCTTTTTACTCAAATACCAAATCTCTCCCCTTACTCAAATATCTCCCCTTTGACATCAATGGCAAAGGGTCACCTTTGGGGCTCGAGGCTAAGAATGAGCCTCTTAGCTTAGCCCCTCCCCCACCTCCTCTTGAGGTGGTTAATTCTAGGGTGGGAGTATTTCTACTCCCATAAAGCATTATTCTTTACCTTTATCCTCTTTCCTTATTATCTGATCCTTTTGATTCCTTTGACTATTTCTTTCCATGTCCATTTTCTTGTTCCTATTCTTTTCCTGTTCATATCCATGTTCCTATTCCTATTCATATCCATGTTTCTATTCCTGTTCCTATTCATACTTGATTCTAGAATGTCTGCTCTACACCACTTTGTTGTGTGACCATCATTATTGCACTTATAACACTTAATGTTATTATTCCTTGGAGGTGCAAATGTCTTAGGATTTCTCCTAGTGAAGCCATATCCTCTTTTGTCATGAACCCTGCAATTCATTGCCTTGTGACCAAACTGATTACATGAGTAGCAATACCCATGGAAAAGTTATATGTTCCCATATTCCTATCTTTCATGTGTCCTGCACTATGAAGCCATGTGCCCAAACCTGTGACATGAAAAACATCTTCCATTGAAGTTTCCTTGTCTTGACCTCATTGGTCTCTTAGTCTCTCTTGACCTATTCTGATTGTTGTTCCATCTGTATCTTCTTTGTGCATTGTTCCTATTCTTGTTGAACTCTCTATTGTCCAACTCATCCTCAGATGTCTCACTTTCTCTTACATTATCTTCTTCTATAGTATCTTCATCTGAAGTTTCTTCTCCTCCAGAACTTGAGGTTGACTTTCCTTCCCATTTCTTTTGTCCTTGTTCAAATCCAAGACCTATTTTGCTTGATGTAGGCTTTTGTATCTTGATGAACTTATCCAAGTTCTTTGAGCTATTTTTGAACCCTTTTAGCTTGACTTTGGAGTCTTCTAAATCTTCCCTTAGTAGTGCCACTTCTTGTGCTAACTTTTCACATTCTAAGATCTTTGCTTCTAACTTATCCTTGAACTTCTTTGTCTTAGCCTTTGATTTTTCTAGATCCTCTATAAGCATCCTTCTCTCTTCATCACATTCTTGAAACTGAATTTCAAGTTTAGAGTTTTGCTTTCTTACCTTCTTCACTATTTCAAGGGCATAGATAAGTTCTCCCTTGAGATCATATCCATATTTATCTGAATATTCCTCTATTTTTTTACCTTTGTCCATATCTTCATTTTCTATTGGCTTGTCTTCTATAGGATCATCTTCTTCTTCTTCTAATGCCATTAGAATGTTCTCTTCTAGTCCTTCAAGTGCATCCTCATATTCATCATCACTGAAACTATAACCATTCCTTGTACAACTATCTTCAAGATGTCCAAAGTTACCACATCTAAAACACTTGAGAATTATTGGAGTCCTTTTCTTAACTTGTTCTTTTTCTTCAATCATAAATAGGACTTCATCTCTATCATTATCTGAAAAACTAGCATCACTATCACTTGAGTACTTACTTGCCTTATCCGCATAGTAGCTCCTCTTTTGCCTTTGAAAGAACTTCTTTCCTTGTCTGCTTTGTCCATCCTTGCTTTTCTTTTGGTGCCTGTATCTTTTTGATTCCCTGTTTCTGTGATCCTATTTCTCTTCACCATTGTTATTCTTAGCTTCTTGACAATCTGTTGCATAATGACCATACTTTCCACAATTGAAACATTTAACATATTTTAGATCTCTAGATCTTCTAGAATCCTTATCCCTTCTACCATAATTAGCTTCTTCATCACTGGATGACTCATTGCTTGATTCTGACTTCTTACCCTTTGTCTTCTTGATTGCTTTGAAGGTTGCTTCCTTCTGGGAATAGGTTCTTTTGTTCTCATCTCAAAATTTGTAAGAATACCAAGCAACATATCTCTTGTCAAAGAATCACCATCCTTTGATTCTTCTATAGCAGAAATATTTTCACTAAATCTTGTTGGAAGAGATCTTAAGATCTTATCACAAATATCTGATTCATCAACCTTCATTCCAAGTCCTTGCATAGCATTAACAACCTCATCAACTCGAAGTAGATAAGTACTAATGTTTTCCTCATCCTTCATTCTTAACTCTTCAAATTGTCCTTTGAGATTTCATATCTTTGCTTTCTTGACACCTTTATCTCCTTCATATATATTTTGCAACTTATCCCACATTCCTTTTGCATCTTCACAATGCATAACTTTTATTGATTCTGTTCTATGCAAACCTCTCAAAAGTGCATTCATTGCTTTTGAATTGTAATGTTGTAGAAGCTTACCTTCCTTATCTATAGGTGGATCAACTGGTGGTATGTATCCATTTTCAACTGCTTCCCAAACTTCATTGCCAAGTGCCTTCAAGTAGATCTTCATTCTCAAACTCCAATATACATAATCACTTCCATAAAATACTGGTACTAAATTATCTGAAGATCCATTCTTAGAATCCATTGTGTTCTTGTAAGCTTTTCCTTCAAGTTATTAAACTCTTTCGAAGGAACCCACTCTGATACCAATTGAAGAACACAAGCTTATACTGAGAGGGGGTGAACAGTATAAGACCACTTTTTACTTTTCTTTCCCAATCAATATTATGCAATGTAAAGATAGCAATATCAATAGTAGTATTCAAAGCAATGCATAAATCATCACACACAATAGAGACACCACAATTTACGTGGTTCACCCAATGTGGGCTACTCCATGGAGAAAATATTTCACTAAAATTTTCTCAATCAATCTCTTGGGAATCCTTTCCCTATTACAATGTTTATGGACCTCTATCCAAAGGAGATACCAATCCCCTTAATCAAGTTCATGGATCTCTATCCATAGGAGAACTCCTTTCTCCTCTTGCTCTAGTTGGTGATCTTCTAGAAGAACTATTACCTCTACTACACTAGCTAATGGATCTCTATCCACTGAAGACTCTTGTCCTCACTCAGAAGACCTATCCTCACTACCCTAGCTAATGGATCTCTATCCACTAGAGACTATCATCCTCTATACTCTATCACCTCCAAAGCTTACACTCAACTCTATCTCAAATCTATACTAAACATAGTCCATCGGTCTAGCACAAATCTATCCTCAATATCTATCTCTAGTCTAGCACAAATCTATCCTCAAATCTACACCAAAATCTATCCTCAAATATGTACTAAACATAGTCCCTCGATCTAGCACAAATCAGTCCTCAATATCTATCCTCAAGCCTTAACTCAAAGCTTGACTCAATCTCAAATCAACTCTTTGATCTCCCCAAACTTAAAAGGTTTGAAAAAATCAATCAATCAACTCTACTCTCAAGCCTTCTCAAAGACTTATCTCAAATATACCTTGTAATATTTCACAAAATCTCACACCAATCAGTCTACAAGTCCTCTCTAGAACTTGTCCAATCTGCTCAATAAGTCCTCTCAAGAACTTAACCAAATCTACTCAATAAGTCCTCTCAAGAACTTAACCAAATATCTCTCAATATATATTGTAAGCTTCCACAAAAGCTTACTCAAATATATCCACAAGTCTTCTCAAAGACTTACCTCAAATATTCTCAACAAGTCCACACTAGAACTTGTCCAATCTCATAGAAACATAAAGAGAATTGTTAGAGACTCAATATGCTCTATACTCATCACAATTCTCAATCACTTTCAATCACTCTTTCAGAAACATACAGAGAATTGTTAGAGACTCAATATGCTTCAACTCAATCACTTTCTCAATTCAATTCAGAATATAGAATAGTTTGTTTTATGGAACTTGAACAATCACTTCACACATCCACTTGACTAGGCTCAACCAACTCTACTCAACCAATCACTCAATGAAACAATCCTTCCTTACAAACCCTAGTCCAAGTATATAAACACCAACTCAAAATATTTCCAACAATGCTCAACAACAATCTCACATAACAATGATATCTTCTTTTAACCCTAGTTCAAGTTCTTTGCTCAACAACTCACTTCAACAACAATGCTCATAAAACAACTCTCACATAACAATGATACTCATGTTCTTTTCAAACCCTAGTTCTTTGCTCAACCAATGACTTCAACAACAATGCTTATAAAACAAGGTTTTAAAAACAACTCTTTATTCCAGAAAACCTTGAAGCATTAACTCAACACACTCAATAAGGAAACCCTAATCAAGTCCTTTTCACTCCAAACTTATTTTCCAAAAACCAACCAATCAACTTAACTATGGAAGAATGTGCTCATACATTTTTCTTGATGATGAAGGAATCTCATAAATCTGCCAAAACCACAAACACTTCTTTGCCAAGCTCAAAGAAGTTATAAGATGATAAACTCCCTCAAAAATACAATGTAAATATCAAGACACACATACACCTTATCACTCCATATTTAAGAAAACATTCATCAACATTTACAAAAATAATTCACCACTTACACCTTATAATCTCCCAATTAAAATAATATTCAATGCACTCTTATTTTCAAAATAACTCAATGCAAGAAGTTCCCTTTATCCTTTTAAAACTTCAACAAATCAATGTGACACAAACACTTTATTCAAAAATAAAGCTAACCCCTTATTCCTCCAATTTACCAAAAATAATAATCAAATAAAAATCCTTTTAAGCAACCCTTTTAACTCCCTAAGACCTCATGTCAAACTTTAGGCAACACAAAAATAATAATCAAAATTTATTACCTTTGCCTTGGTGGGATTCGAACTCACGACGCAGCCTCAACCAATGCCCTAGCCATGGCTCCAACTGCCACGCGAGCTAGGCGCTCGCTTGGGGAGTAAAGAGCACCACGTGCTCTATAAAGCTCCTCACTTTGCCTAGCAAAACATGCACCATTTCCTTTGGCACTTCCAACACAAACACAACCACCAAAACATATTACCATCACATTTTGAACGTAGGTCACCTAGCACCCAAACACTCTAACCATTGCCCTCTTGCCACTAGGCCATGCTGCCTAGATGGCTTTCAACTTTTGATGCTTTTCAATTTATCTCTATTCACTAGCACATAAAACAAAAATTTACTTCTCTTTTTCCACACGAGCTCTCAACACAATTGCATGCATTAACGTTCGAGCAAAAGGATAATTTTAATGCCTCTTAAGGCATGGTTTTTATATTGATTTCCTCCTTCACACATACACATCGATGCTTCAAATTTCTTCACACTTTAGACGTCGACACTATGATTTAAACTTATTAATTTATAAATTATTTAAATTCTTTTGAATTTAAATTTTATAAATTAATTCTTTAAAACCCTTTGGTTTTATTAAGGCCTTCTCTCATTGAACAACTTTGTATAAATAATATTTATTTATAAAATTTAAATTCAATTTGAATTTAAATATTTTATAAAATAAATATTAAACCTTCCTTTAGCTTTGCAATAAGCTTCCTTGGGTTTTTATGAAAAACCTTTTATTTTAAACCTTCTAACTTATGCTTCCACATAATATTAAAAATATTATGAAGCCTTTTTGCCTTTAACCTCTGCATTGTTCCTCTTGACATTTTGACATCATCGGTAGCTCATTAATGACAACTTTGTTTCTTGACATCAATGACAACTTTGACTCAAAATGTCCAACAATCTCCCCCTTTGTCATTGATGGCAACCCAAATTATTTTTACCAAAAACTTGAACTTTCCTTTGTTCTACTCCCCTAGGACATTGCTCCCCTTGGCTCAATGCTCTCTCTCTTTTTACTCAAATACCAAATATCTCCCCCTTACTCAAATCTCTCCCCCTTTGACATCAATGGCAAAGGGTCACCTTTGGGGCTCGGGGCTAAGAATGAGCCTCTTAGCTTAGCCCCTCCCCCACCTCCTCTTGAGGTGGTTAATTCTAGGGTGGGAGTATTTCTACTCCTAGAAAGCATTGTTCTTTACCTTTATCCTCTTTCCTTCTTATCTGATCCTTCTGATTCCTCTGACTATTTCTTTCCATGTCCATGTTCCTATCCATGTCCACATTCCTTCCTATTCATATTCTCCTTTCTATTCCTTTCATATCCATGTTCATATCCATTTCTGTTCCTGTTCATATCCATGTTTCTATTCCTATTCATACTTGATTCTGGAATGTCTGCTCTACACCACTTTGTTGTGTGACCATCATTATTGCACTTATAACACTTAATGTTATTATTCCTTGGAGGTGCAAATGTCTTAGGATTTCTCCTAGTGAAGCCATATCCTCTTCTGTCATGAACCCTGCAATTCATTGCCTTGTGACCAAACTGATTACATGAGTAGCAATACCCATGGAAAAGTTATATATTCCCATATTCCTATCTTTCATGTGTCCTACACTGTGAAGCCATGTGCCCAAACCTGTGACATGAAAAACATCTTCCATTGAAGTTTCCTTGTCTTGACCTCATTGGTCTCTTAGTCTCTCTTGACCTATTCTGATTGTTGTTCCATCTGTATCTTCTTTGTGCATTGTTCCTATTCTTGTTGAACTCTCTATTGTCCAACTCATCCTCAGATGTCTCACTTTCTCTTACATTGTCTTCTTATGTAGTATCTTCATCTAAAGTTTCTTCTCCTCCAGAACTTGAGGTTGACTTTCCTTCCCATTTCTTTTATCCTTGTTCAAATCCAAGACCTGTTTTTCTTGATGTAGGCTTTTGTATCTTGATGAACTTATCCAAGTTCTTTGAGCTATTTTTGAACCCTTTTAGCTTGACTTTGGAGTCTTCTAAATCTTCCCTTAGTAGTGCCACTTCTTGTGCTAACTTTTCACATTCTAAGATCTTTGCTTCTAACTTATCCTTGAACTTCTTTGTCTTAGCCTTTGATTTTTCTAGATCCTCTATAAGCATCCTTCTCTCTTCATCACATTCTTGAAACTGAATTTCAAGTTTAGAGTTTTGCTTTCTTACCTTCTTCACTATTTCAAGGGCATAGATAAGTTCTCCCTTGAGATCATATCCATATTTATCTGAATATTCCTCTATTTGTTTACCTTTGTCCATATCTTCATTTTCTATTGGCTTGTCTTCTATAGGATCATCTTCTCCTTCTTCTAATGCCATTAGAATATTTTCATCTGGTCCTTCAAGTGCATCCTCATATTCATCATCACTGAAACTATAACCATTCCTTGTACAACTATCTTCAAGATGTCCAAAGTTACCACATCTAAAACACTTGAGAATTATTGGAGTCCTTTTCTTAACTTGTTCTTTTTCTTCAATCATAAATAGGACTTCATCTCTATCATTATCTGAAAAACTAGCATCACTATCACTTGAGTACTTACTTGCCTTATCCGCATAGTAGCTCCTCTTTTGCCTTTGAAAGAACTTCTTTCCTTGTCTGCTTTGTCCATCCTTGCTTTTCTTTTGGTGCCTGTATCTTTCTGATTCCCTATTTCTGTGATCCTATTTCTCTTCACCATTGTTATTCTTAGCTTCTTGACAATCTGTTGCATAATGACCATACTTTCCACAATTGAAACATTTAATAGATTTTAGATCTCTAGATCTTCTAGAATCCTTATCCCTTCTACCATAATTAGCTTCTTCATCATTGGATGACTCATTGCTTGATTCTGACTTCTTACCCTTTGTCTTCTTGATTGCTTTGAAGGTTGCTTCCTTCTAGGGAATAGGTTCTTTTGTTCTCATCTCAAAAGTTGTAAGAATACCAAGAAACATATCTCTTGTCAAAGAATCACCATCCTTTGACTCTTCTATAGCTAAAATATTTTCACTAAATCTTTTTGGAAGAGATCTTAAGACCTTATCACAAACATCTGATTCATCAACCTTCATTCCAAGTCCTTGCATAGCATTAACAACCTCATCAATTCGAAGTAGATAAGTACTAATGTTTTCCTCATCCTTCATTCTTAACTCTTCAAATTATCCTTTGAGATTTTATATCTTTGCTTTCTTGACACCTTTATCTCCTTCATATATATTTTGCAACTTATCCCACATTCCTTTTGCATCTTCACAATGCATAACTTTTATGGACTCTGTTCTATGCAAACCTCTCAAAAGTGCATTCATTGCTTTTGAATTGTAATGTTGTAGAAGCTTACCTTCCTTATCTATAGGTGGATCAATTGAGGGTATGTATCCATTTTCAATTGCTTCCCAAACTTCATTGCCAAGTGCCTTTAGGTAGATCTTCATTCTCAAACTCCAATATACATAATCACTTCCATAAAATACTGGTACTGAGATATCTGATGATTCATTCTTTGAATCCATTGTGTTCTTGTAAGCTTTTCCTTCAAGTTGTTAAACTCTTCCGAAGGAACCCGCTCTGATACCAATTGAAGAACACAAGCTTATACTGAGAGGGGGTGAACAGTATAAGACCACTTTTTACTTTTCTTTCCCAATCAATATTATGCAATGTAAAGATAGAAATATCAATAGTAGTATTCAAAGCAATGCATAAATCATCACACATAATAGAGACACCACAATTTACGTGGTTCACCCAATGTGGGCTACTCCACGGAGAAAATATTTCACTAAAATTTTCTCAATCAATCTCTTGGGAATCCTTTCCCTATTACAATGTTTATGGACCTCTATCCAAAGGAGATACCAATCCCCTTAATCAAGTTCATGGATCTCTATCCATAGGAGAACTCCTTTCTCCTCTTGCTCTAGTTGGTGATCTTCTAGAAGAACTACTACCTCCACTACACTAGCTAATGGATCTCTATCCACTAAAGACTCTTGTCCTCACTCGAAGACCTATCCTCACTACCCTGGCTAATGGATCTCTATCCACTAGAGACTATCATCCTCTATACTCTATCACCTCCAAATCTCTATCTCAAATCTATACTAAACATAGTCCGTCGATCTAGCACAAATCTATCCTCAATATCTATCTCTAGTCTAGCACAAATCTATCCTCAAATCTGCACCAAACTCTATCCTCAAATCTATACTAAACATAGTCCCTTAGTCTAGCACAAATAATCCTCAATATCTATCCTCAAGCCTTAACTCAAAGCTTGACTCAATCTCAAATCAACTCTATTGGATCTACCCCAAACCTTAACTCAAGGTTTGAACAAATCAATCAATCAACTCTACTCTCAAGCCTTCTCAAAGACTTATCTCAAATATACCTTGTAATATTTCACAAAATCTCACACCAATCAGTCTACAAGTCCTCTCTAGAACTTGTCCAATATGCTCAATAAGTCCTCTCAATAAGAACTTAAATCAATAAGTCCTCTCAAGAACTTAACCAAATATACTCTCAATCTATATTGTAAGCTTCCACAAAAGCTTACTCAAATCTATCCACAAGTCTTCTCAAAGACTTACCTCAAATCTGCTCAACAAGTCCACACTAGAACTTGTCCAATCTCATAGAAACATAAAGAGAATTGTTAGAGACTCAATATGTTCTATACTCATCACAATGCTCAATCAATTTCAATCACTCTTTCAAAAACATACAGAGAATTGTTAGAGACTCAATATGCTTCAATCTCAATCACTTTCTCAAATCAATTCAGAATATAGAATAGTTTATTTTATGGAACTTGAACAATCACTTCACACATCCACTTGACTAGGCTCAACCAACTCTACTCAACCAATCACTCAATGAAACAATCCTTCCTTACAAACCCTAGTCCAAGCATATAAACACCAACTCAAAATATTTCCAACAATGCTCAACAACAAATCTCACATAACAATGATACTCATGTTCTTTTCCTAGTTCAAGTTCTTTACTCAACAACTCACTTCAACAACAATGCTTATAAAACAACTCTCACATAACAATGATACTCATGTTCTTTTCAAACCCTAGTTTAAGTTCTTTACTCAACCAATGGCTTCAACAACAATGCTTATAAAACAAGGTTTTAATAACAACTCTTTATTCCAGAAAACCTTGAAGCATTAACTCAACACACTCAATAAGGAAACCCTAATCAAGTCCTTTTCACTCCAAACTTATTTTCCAGAAAACCAACCAATCAACTTAACTATGGAAGAATGTGCTCATACCTTTTTCTTGATGATGAAGGAATCTCATAAATCTGCCAAAACCACAAACACTTCTTTGCCAAGCTCAAAGAAGTTATAAGATGATAAACTCCCTCAAAAATACAATGTAAATATCAAGACACACATACACCTTATCACTCCATATTTAAGAAAACATTCATCAACATTTACAAAAATAATTCACCAATTACACCTTATAATCTCCCAATTAAAATAATATTCAATGCACTCTTATTTTCAAAATAACTCAATGCAAGAAGTTCCCTTTATCCTTTTAAAACTTCAACAAATCAATGTGACACAAACACTTTATTCAAAAATAAAGCTAACCCCTTATTCCTCCAATTTACCAAAAATAATAATCAAAATTTATTACCTTTGCCTTGGTGGGTTTCGAACTCATGACGCAGCCTCAACCAATGCCCTAGCCATGGCTCCAACCATCGCGCGAGCTAGGCGCTCGCTTGGGGAGTGGAGAGCACCACATGCTCTATGAAGCTCCTCGCTTTGCCTAGCAAAATGTGCACCTTTCCTTTGGCGCTTCCAACACAAACACAACCACCAAAACATGCTACCACCACATTTCGAACGTAGGTCACCTAGCACCCAAACACTCTAACCACTGCCCTCTTGCCACTAGGCCACGCTGCCCAGATGGCTTCCAACTTTTGGCGCTTTTCATCTTTGTCTTTATTCACTAGCACATAAAACAAAAATTCGCTTCTCTTTTTCCGCACGAGTTCTCAACACAATTGCACGCATTAACGTTCGAGCAAAAGGATAATTTTAATGCCTCTAAGGCATGGGTTTTTATATCGATTTCCTCCTTCACACATACACGTCGGTGCTTCAAATTCCCTTCACACTTTAGACGTCGACACTATGATTTTCCTTTGAACTTATTAATTTATAAATTATTTAAATTCTTTTGAATTTAAATTTTATAAATTAATTCTTTAAAACCCTTTGGTTTTATTAAGGCCTTCTCTCATTGCACAACTTTGTATAAATAATATTTATTTATAAAATTTAAATTCAATTTGAATTTAAATATTTTATAAAATAAATATTAAACCTTCCTTTAGCTTTGCAATAAGCTTCCTTGGGTTTTTATGAAAAACCTTTTAACTTATGCTTCCACATAATATTAAAAATATTATGAAGCCCTTTTGCCTTTAACCTCTGCATTGTTCCTCTTGACCTTTTGACATCATCGGTAGCTTATTAATGACAACTTTGTTTCTTGACATCAATGACAACTTTGACTCAAAATGTCCAACAATCTCCCCCTTTGTCATTGATGGCAACCCAAATTATTTTTACCGAAAACTTGACCTTTCCTTTGTTCTGCTCCCCTGGGACATTGCTCCCCTTGGCTCAATGCTCTCTTCAAATATTTCTTCTTTACTCAAATACCAAATATCTCCCCCTTTGACATCAATGGAAAAGGGTCACCTTTGGGGCTCGGGGCTAAGAATGAGCCTCTTAGCTTAGCCCCTCCCCCACCTCCTCTTGAGGTGGTTAATTCTAGGGTGGGAGTATTTCTACTCCTAGAAAGCATTGTTCTTTACCTTTATCCTCTTTCCTTCTTATCTGATCCTTTTTATTCCTCTGACTATTTCTTTCCATGTCCATGTTCCTATCCATGTCCACATTATTTTTCCTATTCCTATTCATATCCATGTTCTTTTTCCTATTCATATCCATGTTCCTTTTCTTGTTCCTGTTCCTATTCCTATTCATATCCATGTTCCTATTCCTGTTCTTGTTCATACTTGATTTTGGAATGTCTTCTCTACACCACTTTGTTGTGTGACCATCATTATTGCACTTATAACACTTAATGTTATTATTCCTTGGAGGTGCAAATGTCTTAGGATTTCTCCTAGTGAAGCCATATCCTCTTTTGTCATGAACCCTGCAATTCATTGCCTTGTGACCAAACTGATTACATGAGTAGCAATACCCATGGAAAATCTATCTGTTCCCATATTCCTGTATTTCATGTGTCTTGCACTGTGAAGCCATGTGCCCAAACCTGTGACATGAAAAACATCTTCCATTGAAGTTTCCTTGTCTTGACCTCATTGGTCTCTTAGTCTCTCTTGACCTATTCTGATTGTTGTTCCATTTGTATCTTCTTTGTGCATTGTTCCTATTCTTGTTGAACTCTTTGTTGTCCAACTCATCCTCAGATGTCTCACTTTCTCTTACATTATCTTCTTCTGTAGTATCTTCATCTGAAGTTTCTTCTCCTCCAGAACTTGAGGTTGACTTTCCTTCCCATTTCTTTTGTCCTTGTTCAAATCCAAGACCTATTTTGTTGATGGGGAGCCGAGATTCAAACAACAAACTTCTCATTAATTTGTAGTAAAATTGCTTAATACAGTCTTCTGTTACAATTTCTAGGCATACTTCTTCTTCCACAATCTCGAACTCACCATCCTTTCCATTACAATTTTTTAGGTTTTTATCGAGGCCCCGATCCTCTAGGCAATTAATGCCCCCACCTAACAAAATTCAGATTCAAATTTTCCCCCTCTCCGGGTTTTTCAAAATTCCCCATCATAAATGGCCATTTGCCCGATCTATCAAGGAGCTTACGTTAATGGCCTCCCTTGGCCTGCACCCACCGCTCCGGTCAGACTGTCCTCTGTACGGTTGTCTCTTCTATTAAGCCATCGCCTGCAATGGCTGTGTTGCCAGAATGCATGGCCGATACCTCCCTTCTCAACTTTCGCGATCCCCATCTTGTCCTCTTTAAACGTGGCCGACCGCTTGTAAATCTGGCCATGCCTTTTCCTTGTCAAAATATATTTGGGTACACGTGCCCTTCACAATTGTCATGATACACGCGACAGCCACGTGTCAAAATTTGGCCTTGCATGGCCGTCCGCGTGTTCACCTTGGTCTGCTTTCTTTTCGGTCGCGATATCGCGACATGTCGCGATGTCGCGACATGTCGCAATATCGTGACCCAACTTATTGTTTTTCTTCTGACTGTTGAACCGTCATGATATTGCGACGTCACGATATCGCGACGTCACGATATCGTGACCAACTGCCTCTGCGCCTTTGTTTTTGCACTAACGTCGTGATATCGCGACGTCGTGATATCATGACCAACTGCCTCCGTGCCTTTGTCTTTGCACTAACGTCACGATATCGCGACGTCGCGATATCGCGACCAACTACCTCCGTGCCTTTGTCTTTGTCTTTGCACAGACGTCATGATATCGTGACGGAAAACCTCCCTCCGCTCTAGCTGCAACAATTGTCACGATATTGTGACGTCGTGATATTGCGACGTCGCGATATTGCGATGTCGCGATATTGCGACATCGTGATATCGCGACCAAACCAGCCCCTGCCCAAGTCGAAGCCTTGGAGGTCATGATTTTGCGACATGTCGCAAAATCGTGACCCCAACCCAACTTTTGTCCAAGCTTTACAAACTTCCCCTTCTGCTTCGCAAAACTTCCCCTCTGCTTTACGAAACTTTTGCGAGGTTGTTCTAATGCCGTCGGATGCTCCTGCATCAGACACCCGGGGTAACAAGAGAAGTGACATTCACTTCTTTGCTGTTCAGTCCGCGTCCTTTGTAATATCTTCGAACACTCATCAACCTTTACAACCTACTCAAATCCTATTTCTTGGCAAATTTTTCTTCCTTCTACCAGATAAATTTTGGCATTGTTGCACACCTTCTCATCTACTGTCTGTAATGGCTTCAACTTGTGCCGCACTCCATCTTTCATCAAGGAGTAAGTATTTGCATGACCATCATGCACTGCACTCCGATCAAACTACCATGGCCTTCCTAATAGCAAATGGCAAGCATCCATGGGGAAAACATCACACAGGACTTCATCCTGGTATCTCCCAATATTGAAAGTGACTAAACACTGTTCATGAACCCAGGCTCTGTGGTCCTTCCGCAACCACGCAATCCGGTATGGATGCAGGTGCCTCCTTCTCTCCAGCTGCAACTTAGTAACCATCTCCTCGAAAACTAAGTTATCTGTACTCTCGTTGTCTATAATAACATTACAGACCTTGCTCGCACTTTTGCACCATGTGCGGAACAGGCTTCTCCTCTGTTCTGACTTGTCTTCCTCAATCAACATGGTTCTCCTCACTATCATCGCTTCTCCTTTCTCAGCTTCTTCAGAATGTTCTGAGTCAGCATCTTCAACTGCCATAACTGCTCTGGCAGGACCCAATTGTTTCTTGTTTACTCTCTTAGGGTGCTGGGGACACTCATATGCCCGATGCCCCTCTTCTCCACAGTGGAAACATGTTCCTCGGAACACTCCTCTTCCATACCCGCGTCTAGATCTACCTCTTCCCCTTGGGTAGCCATTATTCTGAACTTGCGGTTTGGGTTCTTCATCTTCTTTCTGATCTCGACTGCTGCTAACCTCTTCTTTCTTCTCTTCCTTTCCTTCCTCTTTCTTTCCACCGGTCTTTCCTCCAGGCCCTCTTCCCTTTTGCTTGTTCTCAAACCTTATGTGTAGTTTCTCTTCAACCTTCAGAGCAAACTGGTAAACATCTTCAATGGTGCTCACTCAAACCAAGCTTAACTCTTGCTGGACACTGGGTCTCAACCTATTAATATAACGGGCCACATTTTCCTTACTTGCTTCTAAATGCCTGATTTTGATGGAGATTTTATAAAATTCCTCCGTATATTCTTGGACAATTTTATTCATCTGTCTCAAACTCTGCATTTTTCTTAGCAGATCCAGTTCATAATCTACGGGAATGAATTGTCTTTTTAATTTTTCTACCATTCTATCCCACCTAGTTATCCGTTCCTTTCCTCTTCTGTTCCATTCCAGCTACACTCCCTTCCACCTAGTTAATTTGGTTTTAGCAAACCTGACCCACTCGGGATCTTCAACCTCTTCATATTCAAAGTATTCTTCCAGGTCATTTATCCAATCAATTACTTCCTCCGGATTCAAGTTCCAGGAATACGTAGAAACTTCCATCTTCGGCCTCTTCCCGATTTGGGATATGGCCTTGTACAGCCTGGCTTGTGTCAGATCCACAGCTTCTTCTTATTCTTCTTCAAACTGATTTTCTTCTTCATCCGCTTCATCCTCACTGTCTGCATCTCTTCTCGGTTCATGTCCTCTGCGCAGTTCTTCTTGCAGGGCCTGAACTTGCCACTGCAAAGCCCAAAAATCTTTTGCTGCCATGCCTCTTCCACCAATGGGGTTTCTCCTTGGAGGCATTCTGTTCACCCGATCTCAAGCCCTCCCACAAGTCCTGGGAAAACTGCCTCTCCTTCGGTGGTCTGATGTACGCTCAGGAACTACTAGCTCTGATACCACTAATGGGGAGCCGAGATTCAAACAACAAAATTCTCATTAATTTGCAGTAAAATTGCTTAATACAGTCTTCTGTTACAATTTCCAGGCATACTTCTTCTTCCACAATCCCGAACTCACCATCCTTTCCATTACAATTTTTCAGGTTTTTATCGAGGCCCCGATCCTCTAGGCAATTAATGCCCCCGCCTAACAAAATTTAGATTCAAATTTTCCCCCTCTTCGGGTTTTTCAAAATTCCCCGTCATAAATGGCCATTTGCCCGATCTATCAAGGAGCTTACGTTAATGGCCTCCCTTGGCCTGCACCCGCCGCTTCGGTCAGACTGTCCTTTGTATGGTTGTCTCTTCTATTAAGCCATCGCCTGCAATGGCTGTGTTGCTAGAATGCGTGGCTGATACCTCCCTTCTCAACTTTCACGATCCCTATCTTGTCCTCTTTAAATGTGGTTGACCGCTTGTAAATCTGGCCATGCCTTTTCCTTTTCGAAATATATTTGGGTACATGTGCCCTTCACAATTGTCATGATACACGTGGCAGCCATGTGTTAAAATTTGGCCTTGCATGGCCGTTCGCGTGTTCACCTTGGTATGCTTTCTTTTCGGCCGTGATATCGTGACATGTCGCGATGTATGGACGTCCGCGTGTTCACCTTGGTCTGCTTTCTTTTCGGCCGTGATATCGTGACATGTCGCGATGTCACGACATGTCACGATATCACGACCCAACTTACTGTTTTGCTTCTGACTGCTGAACCGTCGTGATATCATGACGTCGTGATATCACGACCCAAACTACCTTCACTCCTTGCATTTTCAATAAGTCATGATATCGCGATGTCACGATATCGTGACCAACTGCCTCCGTGCCTTTTTTTTGCACTAACATCGCGATATCGCGACCAACTGCCTTCACGCCTTTGTCTTTGCACTAATGTCATGATATCATGACGTCGTGATATCACGACATCACGATATCACGACCAACTGCCTCCGTGCCTTTGTATTTGTCTTTGCACAGACGTCGCGATATCACGACATCGCGATATCATGACGTCGCGATATCGCGATGAAAAACCTCCCTCCGCTCCAGCTGCAACAATTGTCATGATATCGCGACGTCGCGATATCGCGACCAAATCGGCCCCTGCCCAAGTCGAAGCCTTTGAGGTCGTGATTTCATGACATGTCACGAAATCGTGACATGTCACGATTTCGCGACCCCAACCCAACTTTTGTCCAAGCTTTACAAACTTCCCCTTCTGCTTCGCAAAACTTCCCCTCTGCTTTACGAAACTTTTGCGAGGTTGTTCTAATTCCGCCGGATGCTCCTACATCATTTTTTTTATGTAGGATTTTGTATCTTAATGAAATTATCCAACTTATTTGAGCTATTTTTAAACCCTTTTAACTTGAATTTGGAGTCTTCTATATATTACCTTAGTAGTGCCACTTCTTGTGCTAAATTTTCACATTATAAGATATTTTCTTCTAAGTTATACTTGAACTTCTTTGTCTTAGCCTTTGATTTTTCTAGATCCTCTATAAGAATCCTTCTCTCTGCATCACATTCTCAACACTGAATTTAATGTTTAGATTTTTGCTTTCTTACCTTCTTCACCATGTCAAGTGCATAGATAAGTTCTTCCCTGAGATCATATCCATATTTATCTGAATATTCCTCTATTTTTTTACCTTTGTCCATATTTATATTTTCTTTTGGCTTATATTCTATAGGGTCATTTTCTTCTTCTTATATTTCCTTTAGAATATTCTCTTCTGGTCCTTCAAGTGCATCCTCATATTCATCATCACTAAAACTATAACCATTACTTGTACAAATATCTTCAAGATGTCCAAAGTTACCACATCTAAAAAACTTGAGAATTATTGGTGCCCTTTTCTGAACTTCCTTTTCTTTAATCATAAATAGGACTTCATCTCTATCATTATATGAAAAACTAGCATCACTATCACTTGAGTACTTACTTGCCTTATCCACATAGTAGCTCCTATTTTTCCTTTGAAAGAACTTATTTTCTTGTCTGCTTTGTCCATCCTTGCTTTTCTTTTGGTACCTTTATCTTTCTGATTCTCTGTTTCTGTGATCCTATTTCTCTTCACCATTGTTTTTCTTAGCTTCTTGACAATCTATTGCATAATGAATATACTTTCCACAATTGAAACATTTAACAAATTTTAGATCTCTAGATCTTCTATAATCCTTATCCCTTCTACCATAATTATCTTCTTCATCACTGGATGACTCATTGCTTGATTCTGACTTCTTACCCTTTATATTTTTTATTGCTTTGAAGGTTGCTTCCTTTTTGGGAATAGGTTCTTTTGTTCTCATCTCAAAATCTATAACAATACCAAGCAACATATCTCTTGTCAAAGAATCACCATCGATTGATTCTTCTATAGCTAAAATATTTTCACTAAACCTTATTGGAAGAGACCTTAAGATCTTATCACAAATTTCTTATTCATCAACCTTCATTCCAAGTCCTTGCATAGCTTTAACAACCTCATCAAATTGAAGTAGATAAGTGCTAATATTTTCCTCATTCTTCATTCTTAACTCTTCAAGTTGTCCTTTGAGATTTTGTATCTTTGCTTTCTTGACACCTTTATCTCCTTCATATATATTTTGCAATTTATCCCACATTCTTTTTGCATCTTGATGATGCATAACTTTTATTGATTATATTCTATGAAAATATCTCAAAAGTGTATTCATTGCTTTTGAATTACGATGTTGTAGAAGCTTAACTTCCTTGTTTGTAGGTGGATCAACTGGTGGTATGTATCAATTTTCAACTGCTTCCCAAACTTCATTGCCAAGTGCCTTTAGGTAGATCTTCATTCTCAAACTCCAATATACATAATCACTTCCATAAAATACTGGTACTGAGATATCTGATGATTCATTCTTTGAATCCATTGTGTTCTTGTAAGATTTTCCTTCAAGTTATTAAAATATTCTTAAGAAACCCACTCTGATACCAATTGAAGAACATAATCTTCTACTGAGAGGGGGGTGAAAAGTATAAAATCATTTTTTACTTTTTATTATCCAATCAATATTATGCAATGTAAAGATAACAATATCAATAGAAGTAATCAAAGAAACGCATAAATCACCACACATAATAGAAACACCATAATTTATGTGGTTCAACCAATGTTTATGAACCTCTATCCAAAAGAGATACCAATCCCCTTAATCAAGTTCATGGATCTTTATCCATAGGAGAACTCATTTCTCCTCTTGCTCTAGCTGGTGATCTTCTAGAAGAACTGCTGCCTCTACTACACTGGCTAATGGATATCTATCCACTAAAGACTCTTGTCCTCACTCAGAAGACTTGTCCTCACTGCCCTAGCTAATGGATCTCTATCCACTAGATACTATCGTTCTATATACTCTGTCACCTTCAAAGCTTGAAATCAACTCTGTTTCAAATCTATACTAAACATAGTCCTATCAGTCTAGCAAAACTTTGTCCTTAATCTCTGTCTCTGGTCTGGAACAAATCTATCCTCAAATCTGCATTGAAATTTATCCTTTAATCTATACTAGACATATTTCCTAGGTCTAGCACAAATAAGTCCTCAATATCTATCCTCAAGCCTTAACTCAGAGCTTGACTCAATCTCAAATAAAATTTACTAGATCTGCTCCAAAACTTAACTCAAGGTTTGAACAAATAAATCAATAAACTCTGTTGGATCTGCCCCAAACCTTAACTCAAGCTTTGAACAAATCAATCAACTCTACTCTCAAGCCTTCTCAAAGAATTTTCTCAAATATATCTTGTAATATTTCACAATAGATCATACTAATCAGTCTACAATTCCTTTCTAGAACTTGTCCAATATGCTCAATAAGTCCTCTCAAGAACTTAACCAAATCTACTCAATAAGTCCTCTCAAGAACTTAACCAAATCTGCTCAATAAGTCCTCTTAAGAACTTAACCAAATCTACTCTCAATATGTATTGTAAGCTTCCACAAAAGCTTACTCAAATTTGTCCACAAGTCTTCTCAAATACTTACCTCAAATATTCTCAACAAGTCCACACTAGAACTTGTCCAATATCATAGAAACATAAAGATAATTGTTAGAGACACAATATGCTCTATACTCATCACAATGCTCAAACAATTTCAATTACTCTTTCATAAAAATATATAGAATTGTTAGAGATTCAATATGCTTTAACTCAATCACTTTCTCAATTCATTCAGAATATAGAATAGTTTGTTTTATGGAACTTGAACAATCACTTCCCACATCTACTTGAATAGACTCAAAAAGCTCTACTCAACCAATTACTTAATGAAACAATCCTTCCTTACAAACTATATCGTTCCAAATTTTCTGCACCCTTACCTTCAGGCTAAAGGATCCGCGCCCGGAAGGGGGATGCAGGAAGGATGGGACAATACCTCAGACTGAGAGGCCCTTTGAAGGTCCCGCCTCTCAGGGGAGGTGTATTAAGGTGATTTTTCGACGGATGGTGGGTTCACCAGGAAACTTTTGAATGGCAGTTTCCACGCCTAGGTTGGGAATGTGTTTGATGTGTTCAATTTTATGTTTGATCATTCAACTCCTAGGTTTGGC
Organism: Wollemia nobilis; assembly: GCA_028583015.1. Lineage (NCBI taxonomy): Eukaryota > Viridiplantae > Streptophyta > Pinopsida > Araucariales > Araucariaceae > Wollemia > Wollemia nobilis. The sequence goes on from JAQPPZ010016460.1 coordinate 269,375, forward strand.
CAAATGAATTTAAGTTGTTCTATATGAAATGCAGATTTAAATGAATACAAAAAATAGATTTGAACAGAAAACAGAGAGAATAAGCTAGATTAAAGAGCCATACCTGATCCGGATGTCTGATGGAGGTTCTGATTCTTGAAGCAGTCAGGATCGCCTCTGATCTGACAAGATCGTCTGCGATCAGACAGGATCGTCTGAGATCTGACGAATTCGTCAGACGAATTTGTTAGAGACCTGCAATCAGAGAAATAGATACAAAATACAGAAAATGCAGCTATGCCAACAGAGGGCAATGATGTAGAATGACAGTAATAATATTAAAATGATAATAATAAACAAAAACACGAGTGCATTACAATGATTTAATGACAATTTATGATTTTATTATGCATTAAGACTATATGGGTGAACTCCAGGATGCAAAATAATAATAAGTTTAACTAATGCAAAGCAAAACAGTAAATAATGGAGAAAGAATGCAAACTCAGGGCACTGATTGCCCCCAATGTTGACTGCAGTCGAAATCATCTCGGATTGGTACGAAATCGTCTCGAATTGGACAGGATCGTCTGTGACGATCTGAGCTTGCTCCGGTTGAAGAATAACAAAGTTCCTGCAAGAAAATTCGAAAAGGGACAAAGGCAAACAATAGTCTAGGATATTCTAATGCATGTAAAACTTGAAGTGCAGAAAAATTCAGCCAGGGGAATGTCAAGGGGAGGGCCTAAGATTAAATAGGCATAGGAAGGAGGTTGGGAGGTTGGAGATCATCCCAATTTGGGAGATCTCCAATGGGGGAGGTCTCTAACGGCACGTAGACACGCTTTTGCCCAGGTTAGAGACGTCGTTGAAACAGAAGCTAATTATGCACAAATCAGTTTGGGACGAGATCGTCTGGACGTTCTGCTCCAGACGAAATCGTTCGATCTGAGGCGATATCGTCTGATCGGAGATGATATCGTCCAACGGTCACAACAAATCCTAAAAATGGCATGGAAAATGGGGAAAGTTGTTTAACAGGCGGTTAACGGGCGGTTCGGGGTTGAAAATTTGAATTTGAATTATTACCAAGATAATTTTAATTATTGCTAAGGTTTACTGCGCCAATTTTGGGGTGCTACATTTTGCCCCCTCTTTAGCGAATTTTTCGAAGAAAATGCGTTAAAGATGAGTTCTTCTCGATCTACGAGAAAGCAAAAATTATTCCCATTTTTAGGCGATGATTCTAGGTCGAATCGTACGACAACTTACTATGGTGCCCCCTCCGTGTTTTTACCCAAATCGAACGTTTGAGGTAAAAACGTGAAAAGCAAAATTAAAATGTTTTTAATTGTTTTTGAATAAAATTAAGAAAAATAGGGTAAAACCCTAATTCATTGTTACTGTTCATTTTCATTTTCTGGTTTCTAGAGCTTTGCAAACAAAATGGTCGAGACAGCGCACAGATCGACAGAGGTCCGACGCGGGCTACGGGTAAGAGTCTAACTTAGTTTAGAATGCTTTAATTTTGATTTTCTATGCTTTTTAGATTAATTTTGAATGATTTTTGAGCATCACGGCCATTTTTTGGGCCGTCGACGTCGTCGGGATGAAATCGTCTCGATTTCGTCGAAATCGTCTCGATATCATCGATTTCATCAAATAAGGGACGATTTCGGCTTGCAAAATTGGAGACGAATTTGCTCAAATTGAACTTGTGTTACTTGCATTTTTAATCACTGTTTTATTAATGATTTTTATTGTTTTGTTGTTTATGTTGCAGAGAGGATTACTAAAGAGCAGAGAATGGAAATACGGCGGGCTAAGGGATGACTTGGCAGCTCTATCTCAGGCAGAGCGAGATCAGTTGGCTCAAGTCGGCTTGCAGCATGTGGCAGATATGCCACAGGTTTCTATAGATATGGGGCTATTGACAACCCTAGCAGAGAGGTGGTATCCGGGTTCTTCCTATTTCTGATTACCGACAGGGGAGATGACTCCCACATTGGAGGATGTATGGAGGATTTTGAGGATCCCCATACAAGGATGGCTAATAACTCCCATGGCCAATCAGGGCCATGTGATGATGCGACTATGCAGAGATCCGAGCTTCACCCTGGAGAAGGGCGGAGTGAACATCGAGTCGCTACGCCAGATGCCTGGGGCATCTAGACCGACACAGGTTTTGGGTGGGGTGGTAGGTGGTCTGCTGCTATGCCATCAGAGTGGATGTAGAGTACCATGGCTACTGTCAGATGTGGTCTACGACATGAGAGACCATGGGTACAGGTTTGCTTGGGGGAGCTTTGTACTATGCCGATTGTATAGGATCCTGCATGGGGTCGTATACAAGGGCGGTCGATGTCTGGTCATGACATCACTACTACAGGTTTGGTGCTGGGAGCACATCATGGTGCAGAGGCCGGTAGGGCTCCCACTGATAGGGATTGATGGGGAGAGGCCCCGAGCTTTCTACTGGTGGCTTCGAAGAGGGTCACAATGGCGGATAGATCTGCCAATGTCCCGGAGACTACTTGATGACCTTGTCTCCGACCAGATCACCTGGAGGCCTTGGAGAGATCATCCAGGGTGGGCCGAGGATGGACAAGAGCTGGCTCACGTTAGGCGAACCTGTTGGCTGAGGATGGAGAGGGGAGAGGTGGAGCTCCACCGCTACGACCGAGTTTTGAGGTAGTTCGGTCTACAGCAGGGGATCCCATCTCTCAGAGACTACGAGTTTTCTCGGACCATCCGAGATAACACTACAGTTAGCGGGGCTCCAGATATGCAGTGCTTCTAGAGTCAGGATGCAGATGATGCCCCGATCCAGCCAGTGGATGGGGATGACGTAGGGGTAGCCGACGGCTACGATGCCTGGTACACAAGCATCCGCCCTCCTCGGATGATGAGGGCTCAGGGTCCGATTCATGTAGTTGTGCATCGGATGGGGAGGCGGCGCCAGGCAGCCATTGAGGTGGCACAGGGTCATGATGGGAGAGAGAAGAGGAGGCCACAGGCTCAGCAGAGGCCATGACAGTGGGAGAGGAGGGAGGATAGACCCCCTTCTCCATGGAGAGAGAGGCCACCATCGCTCGATAAGGGCAAGGGTGTGGACACAGGAGAGAGTAGTGAGATGGCTACTCTCCGGGTGGAGACTATCCATCTCCAGGCACAGGTGCAGACTCTACAGGATGAGGCTACACGCCATCGAGCTGAGGCTACATAGCTCAGAGATGAGGTTGCACGCCTTAGAGCATGGAGCGGAGGAGCGAGCACTCGAGAGCTGGCGTGGTCGATTGCTCAGATCATGTTCTATCAGGGTATCTACTTCCAGCTGGTGCCAGAGGGTCAGAGGGTATAGCTGTCAGCTGGCATTGTAGATCCGATCAGGGTTGGGTCATCGAGGACTTCATCCCGATCGATGACTAGGACTCGTAGTACCACACATACTACGATGGGGCCACCTCGTCCACCTCAGGGCGGGGGAGGAGATGAGGCTGAGAGCTCGAGGGGTTCTCGAGGCTAGGCTACTGCACTGTATAGACTGAATATATGATTGAGAGGATTGAGTATGCCAAGATGTAGATTGTGGCATACCAATCTAGTTTTGATATGATGTACATATATTGTTGAGATATATATAGATGAGATATTTTTGATCATATGACTTGTCTTATGTGTTTGTATGATGCTTTAATGTTTTGGTGTGATTGATTTGATGATTCATGTAATTATGTCGTTTGGAAATATTATGGTTTGAATGTCATGCTTTTAAAATTTAAATGAAATAATCTGATGTAAACAAATTGGTTGTTGTGATGTGATTTGATAAAAAATAAAAGGGGACTTTTAACAATAATTTCAAAGGACATTGTCGCTATTATAGACCATTTCATGGAGTCGCCGCTCACTCGGTCGTCAAGCTAATCCCAGGATAGAAATATTGTTAAAAGTAAAAGAGTGCTTAAGAGACTGTCTTAAGACTTTGTTGTGATGATGCAAATGATGATGATGATGGTGATTTGTTTTCAGATTTCCATGAAAATATAATGCATGAAATATATTAAAGATGATTTTTGCTAGGCATAAATTCCTAAGTGTGATAAAATTTTTGAATAATTCCCTAGGAATTATACCATCATTGCAAAATTGAATTTTGACATAATGACATGAAATAGAAACAATGTGCGTTGTTGTTAAAGCATAATTGTGTAACATAATGATTTAAGTCACATGTTTTTATGCTTTTAAATAAATGGGAAATAAAATTGGTACAATGGTTTGCGCTAGGCATAGAATATTTAGGTATAGACTTATACCATCATCGCGAAATCCAAAGAAGAAAATAATAGTTTTATTGCATGGTTGATTTTTTTAATTTTTGAAAATAAACAGATAATATGAAGATGAGGACTTGCGCTAGGCATAAAATTCCAATTTAAGTTTTGGAACTATACCATCGTCACGAAAGTCGATAATATATATATGATTTGAGTGTATGTTTTGAAAGAAATTTTGATTTTTTTGAAAATGTATGTAGTTGTCTTTATACTAAACAACTGTTCTCAAATAAGAAAATGAAATTATTCCAAACAATTTGCAAAAATATTTCAAAGTATCTTAAAGACAACAGTTAGATTTATAAGGAATCCCATGTGCGTATGTGAGTTCATTACCAATCTTGATTTATCATAATGATACACAAAATCTCTCAAATACAAATGTGTGTGCAATTGCTTTGTGCATTTACCAGTTTTGAGCAAGATAATTTGATACAAGTGATTTGAATTAACCAAATAAGTGTTCATTAACCATGATTTAGATGCATATAACCATACCAAACTACTATGTAAGTCGGGTTATCAAGAGCTAGCTAATCCATAAGCAGACATAGGTCCAGTACAAAAGAAGGTCGCTAATGTGACAGACATATCACCACGCTAGGAGTTACCCAAGGCCAAGCGGGTTGGGCACAAACCACCTGTTATGGGGCTTACCTCACAGTTTTTGAATAATTGAGAATTCCAGGGATTCAAGCTCATCAACCCTTCTTTTCTTTTCAATGGGTAGGGAAAGGGATTTTATTGCTTTTGCTTTTGCTTTGCTCTTTTGCTCTTTTGCTCTTTTGCTTCTTTTTTTTTTTTTTTTTTGTACTTTTGCTTTGATATTTGAGATAATGCTGAAATAACCTTTTTCTTTTTCTCTTTTTCTTGAACTTTTCTTTTCTTCCTATGCTAGGGATACTTGCTCGGATTAGCTGTAGAGCAAGGGATTTTTATTCTGGGTAGGGGTGAGCTTGTCCTTTTGTCAATTCTCAAAGATTCTAGACCATGTGCATGATAGGATAGCAGGGGAAACTTTTCGCTCAAGAAACCACTTCTACTATGTAGCATAGCATGGACATTACAAATATAATCATTTTATTGTGAAAGGATATGCTTGGCTTAAGTAAATAACAAGATCAATTCTCTATGCTCAAACTTTATTTAATTGAATTTTGTGGACTTTGATATAAGAGAGATTAGTAATCATGCCAAATAAAATCAAGATATTTATTCATGTGAATGTGAAAGTGCGGGATTCCAAATAAATGCTAATTTATCCAAAATAACTTGAAAATATAACTGCAATATGTCACAATTTGAGAAGTACAAAATAAAAAATGTTTTTGAAGATTTTGATGATTTTGGATGTTTTTGGTTTTTTAATTTTAATTGATGAATTGAAAGAAATACAATGTGATTGTTTTTTGAAACTTTTTATATAAGAGACTAAAAAGGAAATAATATACAAAACAAATATATACAATGATGGAATAACCAAATTTTATGCGTAATATCGCTTAAGATGCATAATATTCATAGGTTCTTTTAAATCTTTACCATCTAAGGTAGCTAATTTGTATGCTCCCGATTCAAATTTAGTAGTGATAATATATGGTCCAAGCCAGTTGGGCTCAAATTTACCTTTAAGGTCTTTAGTTGCATTAGTATTTTTTTGATTTTCTTTTAAAACAAGGTCGCCGACCTCAAAGGATCGATGACGAACTTTCTTGGCATATGATCTTTTAAGCTTGTTTTGGTAGGCACGAAGATGCTCCAAAGCATTGATGCGCTTTTCATCTAGGAGTTCCAGCTGACTGAGTCTGCCAGCTTGATATTCATCTCCTACTTCGGTATCTTGAAGTAGTAGAGCCAAAGAAGGAACTTCTAATTCAAAGGGAAAAATAGCTTCAACGCCATAAACCAAGACAAAAGGTGAAGTTCCAGTGGGAGTTCGAACGCTAGTGCGATATGCCCACAAAGCTGGATATAATTGAATGTGCCAGTCGTGACCAGATTTATTGACCAATATTTTAAGAATTTTGATTAAGGTTTTGTTAGATGCTTCTGCTTGGCCATTACCCTGAGGATAATAGGGAGTGGACCAGCGATGTTGAATCTTATATTTTTGGCATAACTTCTTAACATCTTTATTTTTGAAACAAGTTCCATTGTCTGAGATGAGATTTGCAGGAATTCCGAACCTACAAATGATTTGATTAAAAATAAATTTAGAGACTTGTGTTCCAGTGCAGGAAGCTAAAGGCATAGCTTCAACCCACTTCGTGAAATACTCAATGGCGGTTATGATGAATTTGTGTCCATCCGATGACACAGGATTAATTTTGCCAATAATGTCTAAGCCCCATTTTGAAAAGGGCCAAGGAGATGAAATAGCCTGCAGCTCTTGTGCAGGCGCATGTACAAGGTCAGCATGTTTCTGGCACTTGTCGCAATGGCGCACATAATCATGTGCATCATTTTCCATGGTAGGCCAAAAGTATCCTATCCTAAGGAGCTTTTTAGCAATGACACTACCACTGAAGTGTCCTCCACAAGATCCATCGTGGGCTTCACTTAAAGCTGATTTGGATTCTTCTAGATTCAAACATCTCAATAGGATACCTTCAAAAGATCTCCTATATAAAGTATTGCCAATTATTACAAATCGACTTGCTCGTCTACGTAATAACCGATGCTTGGTTTCTATTAGAATTGGCAGGGAAAGTCCCATTTTGAAGAAAATCAAATATATCCATATACCAAGGTTTAGGAGTAGTTTCGTTGATTAGAAACACATCCAAAGGTTCTAAACATGACTTATTTGAAGTGGGTTCCTGGAGTCGATGAATAAGGATGGTGGCATATTCGTCATCTAACTCCAAGGGCAGAAGAGATGCAGCTGCGGCCATAGCATCAGCCGCATGGTTGCTAGTTCGAGGAATAGCTTCCAAAGTAACTTTATCAAACAAGGATAACAATTGCAAAACATATGCTTTATATGGGCACAATTTATCATCTCTGGTCTGATAAACTTCATTAATTTGGTTTATAACAAGTTGAGAATCACCAAAAACTAGCAGATGTTTGATTTTTAGCGCCAAGGCAGCTCGTAATCCAAGGATTAGAGCTTCATATTCAGCAATATTATTAGTGCAAGCAAATGTTAATTTGAAGGACAGAGGAATAAGATGTGTTTGTGGGGATATTAAAATAATACCCGCACTCGCCCCACTCATGCATCGGGCTCCATCAAAGTATAAGGACCATTGTTCAATATGGTCTGCCTCTAATTGAAGGCATTCATCAGGAAACTCAATGATGAGGGGATGGGTAGACTCTAAGGGTGCAACAACTAATTGATCTGCTATGATTTGACCCTTAACAGACTTCTGTCCTATGAATGTGAGTTCAAACTCGCTTAGAGCAAGAACCCACTTTGTTGTACGACCCGATAAATAAGGTCGACTCATGAGATACCGCAAGGGATCATATTTAGCAATGACATAAGTTTTTTGACTAAGCATATAATGGCATAATTTTTGCGTAGAAAATACGACTGCTAGACATAGTTTTTCTAATGCTGTGTAGCGGGTTTCATAACTGATGAGGGTTCTGCTAATGTAATAATTAGCACGTTCTTTCTTCTCATCATCAAGCTGAGCTAACATAGCTCCTAAAGCAAAAGTTGAAGCTAAAATATACAGGATAAACGGGCGATCAGGTCTAGGCGGTGAAAGCACAGGTGGGTTAAGGAGGTATTGTTTGAGAAGTTCAAAAGCTTCCTTACATTCGTCATCCCAATTAAAAGGGACATCCTTCTTAAGAAGCTTAAGAAAGGGACCGGTTTTGTCCGCTAGCTTATCGATGAAGCGACGGATGGCTTGAAGTTTACCTTGTAAACTTCGTAACTCAGATATATTGGTAGGTGCGGGCATATCAGTGATAGCCGCAATCTTGAGAGGGTCGATTTTGATGCCACGTAAAGAAACTATAACCCCTAATAGTTTACCGGACTTAACTCCGAATATGCATTTGGCTGGATTTAATCGAATAAGGTATTCTCTTAACCGATTAAATACTTTTCTTAAATCATCTAAATGATCATCTTCTTTAATAGAGCGAGCTATAATATCATCTACGTAATCATGTAGGATATCATGCATCATATCATGAAAGATATAAGTCATGGCTCGTTGATATGTTGCGCCTGCATTCTTTAAACCAAATGGCATCACTTTCCAACAAAAGGTACCCCAAGGGGTAATAAAGGTTGTTTTAGCCTGATCTTCAGGAGCTATCCTGATCTGATTATAACCAGAAAATCCATCCATTAGGGACATCATTCCACTTTCGACAGTAAAGTCAATGATTTGATCCATGTTTGGAAGAGGAAAATCATCTTTAGGGCATGCAGCGTTAATATCTCTAAAGTCTTGTCAAACCCTAACTTTGGTAGCTTCTTTCTTGGTGACTGGAACTACATTCGAGATCCATTCAGCATAATCAATAGCCTGTATAAAAACAACATTCAGGAGTTTTTCTAACTCCCCTTTGACTAGCAAGGCCACTTTGGGATGCATTTTTCTAAGTTTCTGTTTAACAGGTTTAGCATCCGGATGGACTACTAGATGATGCATGACTACAGAAGGGTCCAGACCTGGCATGTCTTCATATGTCCAAGCAAAGACATCTTCATATTCTTTAAGAAATGCAATGTATTCATCTTGTTTTTCTTGACTTAATTCTGATCCAATATTGATTATGTGAGGATTATCCTCAGTTCCAATGTTAACTTTAATGACGTTTTCTACTTCCATGTGTAGATCTCTTTCAAAATTAGGTGGGGTGGGTGAGACGCCCAATTCTTGTAATTCTTTTAAGGTTAACTTGGAGAATTCATCTTGAGGAGTCGTGGCCTCAAGTTGGGCTATAGTAGGTATAGAACCATCAAAATAAAAACCATTGTGTAACAACTCTTCAACGGAGACATCATGGAAAATATCTCCTTCCAACTCATCATCGGATTCAACAATCAATTCAGGGTAAGCTATGGATAGCATATTGCATGTAAAGGGATTATTCTTTGGACACAAAGAATCTTGTTTATCTAGATAATCTTGATAACATATGAGTTGATCATCACCTTCAAAAGGGAAGGGTTGACCCTTACTAGGAAACAGGCCCACACCACATCGGGTAGGCCATGGTTCTACCTCAATAGGTTCTTTCATACCATTTTGGAAAGGTCCCAAGCCTTTCCCTTTATATCCCATTTTAAGCATTATAGGTTTAGCTTTAATATATTCATTAGCAAAATAGCATCGAGCATATCCATCACAATGCGTCTTGATGTTTCGGGGTATTCTTCCCCAATCATATCCTTTATAAATAAAAGCACAACTCCCGACTTGGTAAGTACTTCCCATAGGTTGTGGGAGGCCCAAAGTACGAGGAGATGGCGGCAAATTATTTAAAAGAAGTGAATCTTGCATAGAAGCATTTGTTTTTTTTGATATTAAAATTTTAGATAAATCCGGTAAAAGTTCATCAGAAAGATCATAAGATGTAGAAGGATCATTCCCTATATCTTTAGATGTGGAAGGTATGATAGATGTAGATAATGTGGAGGTGTTAATAAATGGGTCTATAGGTTTTGAAATTATAGGGATGGAACATGAAGGATTGGTTGTAGATCTAAGATCTTTTTGAGGTTCTAGTGTGGTTTGTTCAGAAGATTGTTGAGCTATACATGGGGGTGAAATTAATGGAGGAGAAATAGATGAATTTGTAGGTGTGTGTTTCACACTTTTAGATGAAAAATAGGAATTAGGATGTGTGGATGACAGAGCAGGGCAAAACTGAACTCCAACAGGTTCTGCCAAGGCACACATATCAAAGGGTCTAGGATCACCATGAATAGTGACCAACTGATTTTTAAATTCGAATTTAACACATTGGTGTAAAGTTGATGGGACAGCCCGCATCGCATTGATCCAAGGGTGACCCAAGAGTATATTGTATGATGCGGGGCAATGTACAATAAACACGGTTGTATCTAGGGTTCTAGGACCAACTTGCAAGGGTATAGTAATGACTCCACACGTTTCTTGTGTCTCGTCATTGAAGGCTTTTATGATCATATCCGTTCTTTTCATTTCATCACTTCTAAAGCCAAATATTTGGTAGAAGTCAAAAGTGCATATGTTTAAAGATGAACCATTATCAATCAAGACTCGTTTAACAACTACATCTCCAATTAGGGCAGTAATATATAAGGGGTTATCCTTATGTAGACTATGTTGTGGTATATCTTTATCTCGAAAGTCAATACAATCGACTTCTCGAGTGATGATAGTATTGGACATGGCTTCCAGGTTGAATATTTTGAGGTACCATCATTTGGCTTAATGTAAGCATTAACTCATCCCTATGGGTAGGAGAAGATCTTAACAAGTCCAAAAGGGAAATTATGGCTGTAGTATTGGATAATTGTTCATTAATATTGTAAGGAGGTTTAGATTGAACATTAGGAGCATGATTCCCTTTATTGGGATTTTTCAAAATAAATGGAGCTGATCCATCATTCTGAGTTTGATCCTGTTGAGAGGTTTGAGCCTGTTGTCTGGTAACGACTCCGATGGTACCTACAATGTTATATTGAAGACGCTGAACTGGTCTCGGTTGAGCGTTTATGGCTTGTTCATTAGAAAGGAACTGATTAGAAGAGGGTCGAGTAGTAACTCTTCTAGGAAATGGTTCTTCCGGAACCATAGCATCTGTAATAGGTTGAATAGGATCTGATTCATTTTTAGAACTATTCGATTGATTTGAGGTGATGTCTATTTCACTTTCAGTATCCGATTCTACATCACTGAGATCCGGTATTTGAATATTATGTAGGGGCCTGGTCGTGACTATGGATAAAGTTGTGCCAAATATTTGAGGATCATGATTAGGTAAATGTCCGCTGATAGTCCCTACATATCGGGTAGGAGGAGGGACATTATGATGCTCAATTTGATTGGCCACCTCTTTACCATGTTTTGGTAAAGGATGTTGAAATATATCTAATGATTGATTAGCATTTTGATTTTGATTTTGGGGGATGTTCTTTTGAGCATTATTAGGAGCATTTTGTTTAGGTTGGAAGGCTTGCACCTCCATCTCATTATTATCAATCAGATCTTGTATTTTATGTTTTAATATTTTACAAGAGTTGGTAGAGTGTCCAGGCCCTCTATGGAAATCACAGTGTAAATCTGCTCTGTATCCAGGTATGGTTGGATCAGGTTCTCGGATAGCTGGTAATTGGATCAAGCCTCTTTCGAGTAATTGGGGTAGAATAGTTGATAATGGTTGATTGAGTCTAGTAAATTCTCGAGGAGGTTTATCAAGAGGTTTCAATATAAATTTTTTTGTTGTCTTCGTTGTATTGATATTAGCAACATTTTTGTTGTCAGTGACTCCGTCACCTACAACTTGTTTATTTTTATACTGATTTCTGGATGTTTTCTCATCATCTTTCTTCCTAAGCTGGCCTCTCCTAATGAGAGCATCTTCCACTCTTCGAGCTAAGTCTATAGCTTGATCGAAGGTGGTCAAGGTAGCAGTTGATAACTCATAGGATATTTGTTCTTGTAAATTATTGATAAAAATATCCAACATTTCCCTATAAGGTAGCACAAAGTGCAATTTTCCTGTCAACTGCCTCCATCTAGCTAAGAAATCAGCAAAACATTCATCTTTGTCTTGTTTTAAGTTGTATAAATCTTTAATGGTGACATGCCTCTCGATGTAGGCACTAAATTGATGGACAAAAGATTCAACAGTCTCTTCAAAATTTCTCAAAGAATGAGTGGGCAATTGATAGTACCACTCTAATGCCATTCCTCCTAAACTTTTTGGGAACATTTTTAGTAATAGCAAGTCATCATGTGATATATCATGACATGCTATCCTAAACATGCGAAGATGCTCTATGGGATCTTCAGTTCCTTTATATATAGGCAGGACGGGCATGGGAAAGTGTTTAGGGTATGGTTGTGCTACAACTATGGGATCCAAAGGCTGACTACACATCTCTCGATAATTATACGAGGGACGGTAGGGATCTATCCTGGTCCATGCGGGAAGCTAAGCTGTTTCACCATGGCTTCCAGATTACTGGTTTGCCCACCATATTGATTCGGTAGGGCATTAATATGGGATTTGTGAACATATGATGGAGGGACATGAAGATTAGATGCTATATTGCTATTGTGTAAATTGTTGGTAGGAAGGGTGTTATGAAGAAGTTTTGAAGTTGTATTATGTTGTATCCCAGATTGTTGAAAATTGGTGTTTGGCTTCATTTTAGGTTTTTGTCGATTTGAAGCATATTGATCAATAGTTTGGCGAAATAAAGCAGTGAATGAAGGTTTCTTTTGTGTGGGAATGATTTTAGGCTCAATAATAGGTTCCTTAGGGGGTTGGGTAACCTGTTGTTTTTGCATGTTCTGAATCATAGTGACCATATCTCTATTGGATGGTCCAGCCTTATCACTTTCTTGATCAACAAAGGACAAGGGATTAGTGTGTATGTTAAACATATCTTCCATGGCTGCTTGAGTGTCACTAATTTGTCCTCTATCAATACGAACTGCCATATTAAGAGCACCAATGTTATTATTGAAAAATTTCCAGAAATGATCTAAGTTATCAAAAGCAATAGTTCCATCTGGAGCCATTCTAGGGGATGAGGATCCTTCCTCTTTAAGATTTTCTTCTTGTTCATCTACAACCAGCTCATCTTCTGGCTGTTCTAGAGTTTCTCCTTCCGGAATTGAATCCTCAAGAAGGACATTTGGGTTTTTTGTTTTGTCTCCTAACCAATCTTCTTCTTCTTCTTCAGTTTGTTTACCATTCCTAAGTCTAGGCATTGCGCTTAAATTTAGATTTCAGCAAATATATATATACTTGTATATATATATATATATATATATATATATGCAACAAGCTTAAGAGGTATATATTTTAATTATATACCTACTATAGTATTTGAAATAAAATGTTTTAGTTTTGTTATATTTTGGTTTTTCTTGTTTTTTCTATTTTTTGTTTTTGTAACAATATTATAAAGATAACAAACAACACACTAAATGCAAGAAATAATAATAATGAAAGCAATGATCTAGTTTTCTATAAACAATTTATAAATATCATTAATGGGCTCGAGTTCTTCAGGAGTCATGAAGTGTTCTTCTTCAAATTGAAAATTGTTTTTCAAGAAGTCAACAAAGTGTGCTATGGTGATATTATCTGTTTCAGACTCTGGTCGGTAGAAGTAAAGCTCGTGGCAATACTCTCGATATAACACAGCTCTAGGAACTCTCCTCCACATTTCCCTATCTGTAAGAACGACCTCTTGATCTTCTACATGACCTAGGAATTGGTGTACTAGTGGCTGCATTCTCGAGGTATTCCTCGAAGGTGAACAATTCAGAAGACACAAGAGCTCCTATAAGCTAACCACCTATGGCGAGCTCTCTGAAGTTCATGATAAAAAATGAGTTGATGAGGATCCAGGATCCTATCTAGGGCAAACCTCTTGATTTGTTTAAGTTGTATTGATCTAGATGAAATGATACCTAGCCTCCTATCAAGTTCTTTCCACAAAAGTTGGTTTCTATCTGTTTCAAGCACACTAAGCACAAAATTAACTTCTATGGCTGCTAATTGGTTTTCAACATTTATAGTGACAACTAATATTTTCTTAGGAGCTACCATCTAGACATGATATGCAACTTAGTAGTTTTCTAATGATTTGAAATGCATCTATGTTTTTTTGTTTTTTTTTGTTTTTTTTGTTTTCAAAAGGTTTTAGTTTCACGTCGGGTTCACCAAAATGTATCGTTCCAAATTTTCTGCACCCTTACCTTCAGGCTAAAGGATCCGCGCCCGGAAGGGGGATGCGGGAAGGATGGGACAATACCTCGGACTGAGAGGCCCTTTGAAGGTCCCGCCTCTTGGGGGAGGTGTATTAAGGTGATTTTTCGATGGATGGTGGGTTCACCAGGAAACTTTTGAATGGCAGTTTCCACGCCTAGGTTGGGAATGTGTTTGATGTGTTCAATTTTATGTTTGATCATTCAACTCCTAGGTTTGGCCAAATGAATTTAAGTTGTTCTATATGAAATGCAGATTTAAATGAATACAAAAAATAGATTTGAACAGAAAATAGAGAGAATAAGCTAGATTAAAGAGCCATACCTGATCCGGATGTCTGATGGAGGTTCTGATTCTTGAAGCAGTCAGGATCGCCTCTGATCTGACAAGATCATCTCCGATCAGACAAGATCATCTGAGATCTGATGAATTCATCAGACGAATTCATTAGAGACCTGCAATCAGAGAAATAGATACAAAATACAGAAAATGCAGCTATGCCAATAGAGGGCAATGATGTAGAATGACAGTAATAATATTAAAATGATAATAATAAACAAAAACATGAGTGCATTACAATGATTTAATGACAATTTATGATTTTATTATGCATTAAGACTATATGGGTGAACTCCAAGATGCAAAATAATAATAAGTTTAACTAATGCAAAGCAAAACAATAAATAATGGAGAAAGAATGCAAACTCAGGGCACTGATTGCCCCCAATGTTGACTGCAGTCGAAATCATCTCGGATTGGTACGAAATCATCTCGAATTGGACAGGATCATCTGCGACGATCTGAGCTTGCTCCGATTGAAGAATAACAAAGTTCCTGCAAGAAAATTTGAAAAGGGACAAAGGCAAACAATAGTCTAGGATATTCTAATGCATGTAAAACTCGAAGTGCAAAAAAATTCAGCCAGGGGAATGTCAAGGGGAGGGCCTAAGATTAAATAGGCATAGGAAGGAGGTTGGGAGGTTGGAGATCATCCCAATTTGGGAGATCTCCAACGAGGGAGGTCTCTAACGACGTAGACACGCTTTTGCCCAGGTTAGAGACGTCGTTGAAACAGAAGCTAATTATGCAAAAATCAGTTTGGGACGAGATCGTCTGGACGTTCTGCTCCAGACGAAATCGTCCGATCTGAGGCGATATCGTCTGATCGGAGACGATATCGTCCAACGGTCACAACAAATCCTAAAAATGGCACGAAAAATGGGGAAAGCTGTTTAACAGGCGGTTAACGGGCGGTTCGGGGTTGAAAATTTGAATTTGAATTATTACCAAGATAATTTTAATTATTGCTAAGGTTTACTGCGCCAATTTTGGGGTGCTACACAAACGCTAGTCCAAGTATATAAACACCAACTCAAAGAATTTCCAACAATGCTCAACAACAAATATCACATAATAATGATAACCCTAGTTCAAGTTCTTTGCTCAACAACTCACTTCAACAACAATGCTCACAAAACAACTCTCACATAACAATGATACACGTGTTCTTTTCAAACCCTAGTTCTTTGCTCAACCAATGGTTTCAACAACAATGCTTATAAAACAAGGTTTCAATAACAACTCTTTATTCCAGAAAACCTTG
The DNA here is from genome assembly GCA_028583015.1 of Wollemia nobilis. Taxonomy (NCBI): domain Eukaryota; kingdom Viridiplantae; phylum Streptophyta; class Pinopsida; order Araucariales; family Araucariaceae; genus Wollemia; species Wollemia nobilis. Next base: position 285,206 of record JAQPPZ010016460.1, read on the forward strand.
AAGCATTAACTCAAACACACCCAATAAGGAAGCCCTAATCAAGTCCTTTTCACTCTAAACTTATTTTTCAGAAAAACAACCAATCAACTTACCTATGGAAAAATGTGCTCATACCTTTTTCTTGATGATGAAGGAATGTCATAAATATTACAAAACCACAAAAATTTCTTTGCCAAGCTCAAATAAGTTATAATATGATAAACTCCCTCAAAAGTACAATATAAATATCGAGACACACATACACCTTATCACTCCATCTTTAATAAAACATTCATTAACATTTAAAAAATAATTCACCACTTACACCTTATAATATCCCAATTAAAATAATATTCAATGCACTCTTATTTTCAAAATAACTCAATGCAAGAAGATCCTTTTATCATTTTAAAATTTAAACAAATCAATGTGACACAAACACTTTATTCAAAAATAAAGCTAACCCCTCATTCCTCCAATTGAACAAAAATAATAATCAAATAAAAATCCTTTTAAGAAACCCTTTTAACTCCCTAATACCTCATGTCAAACTTTAGGCAACACAAAATAATAATCAAAATTTATTACCTTTTCTTTGGTGGGTTTCAAACTCACAATGCTGCCTCAACCAACGTCCTAGTTGCAACTCCAATCACTGCGCGAGATAGGTGCTCGCTTGGTGAGTAAAGAGCACCACGTGCTCTATAAAGCTCCCCACTTTGCCTAGAAAAACGTGTGTTGTTTCCTTTCGTGCTTCCAACACAAACACAACCACCAAGAAAATGCTATTGTCGCATTTCTAACGCAGGTCACCTAGCGCCCAAAAACTCTAATTGTTACCCTCTTTCCACTAGGCCATGCTACCCAGATGGCTTTCAACTTTCGACGCTTTTCATTTTTTTCCATATTCACTGGCACATAACACAAGAAATTTGCTTCTCTTTTTCCGCATGAGTTCTCAACACAATTACACGCATTAAAATTCGAGCAAAAGGATAGTTTTAATGCCTCTAAGGTATGGGTTTTTATATCAATTTTATCCTTCACACATATACGTCGGTGCTTCGAATTTCCTTCAAACTTTAGACGTCGGCATTATGATTTTCCTTTAAATTTATTAATTTATAAATTATTTAAATTCTCTTGAATTTAAATTTTATAAATTAATTCTTTAAAACCCTTTGGTTTTATTAAGACCTTCTCTCATTGTACAACTTTGTATAAATAATATTTATTTATAAAATTTAAATTCAATTTGAATTTAATGTTTTATAAAATAAATATTAAACCTTTCTTTAGCTTTTGCAATAAGCTTCCTTGGGTTTTTATGAAAAACCTTTTAACTTATGCTTCCACATAATATTAAAAATATTATGAAGCCCTTTTGCCTTTAACCTCTGCATTATTCCTCTTGAACTTTTGACATTATCGGTAGCTCATTAATGACAACTTCATTTCTTGACATCAATGACAACTTTGACTCAAAATGTCCAACAATATCCCCCTTTGTCATTGATGGTAACCCAAATTATTTTTACCAAAAACTTGATCTTTCCTTTGTTCATCTCCCCTTGGAACATTGCTCCCCCTGGCTCAATGCTCTCTTCAAATCTTTCTTCTTTACTCAAATACCAAATCTCTCCCCCTTACTCAAATATCTCCCCCTTTGACATCAATGACAAAGGGTCACATTTGGGACTCGGGGCTAAGAATGAGCCTCTTAGCTTAGCCCGTCATCCACCTCCTCTTGAGGTGGTTAATTCAGGGATGGGAGTATTTCTACTCCTAGAAAGCATTTTTCTTTACCTTTATCCTCTTTCCTTATTATTTGATCCATTTGATTCCTTTGACTGTTCCTTTCCATGTCCATGTTCCTATCCATGTCCACATTCATGTTCCTATTCCTATTCATATCCATATTCCTATTCTTGTTCCTGTTTATATCCATGTTCCTATTCCTGTTCCTGTTCTTGTTCCTATTCCTATTCCTATTCCTATTCATATCCATTTTCCTATTCTTGTTCTTGTTCCTGTTCATACTTGATTATGAAATGTATGCTCTACACCACTTTGCTCTGTGACCATAATTATTGCACATATAACACTTAATGTTATTATTCCTTGTAGGTGCAAATGTCTTAGGATTTCTCCTAGTTAAGCCATATCCTCTTTTGTCATGAACCCTGCAATTCATTGCCTTGTGACCAAACTGATTACATGAGTATCAATACCATTGGAAAAGTTGTTTTTTTCCATATTCCTATATTTTATGTGTCCTGCACTATGAAGCCATGTGCCTAAACATGTGATAAAAAATATCTTCCATTAAAGTTTCCTTCTCTTGACCTCATTGGTCTCTTAGTCTCTCTTGACCTATTCTTATTATTGTTCCATCTGTTTCTTCTTTTTGTATTGTTCCTATTATTTTTTAACTCTTTCTTGTCTAACTCATCCTCAGATGTCTCACTTTCTCTTACACTGTCTTATTCTATAGTATCTTCATTTGAAGTATCTTCTCCTCCAGAACTTGAGGTTAACTATTCTTCACATTTTTTTTTCCTTGTTCAAATCCAAGACCTATTTGGCTTGATGTAGGATTTTGTATATTGATGAACTTATCCAAGTTATTTGAGCTATTTTTGAACACTTTTATCTTGACTTTGGAGTCTTCTAAATCTTCCCTTAGTAATGCTAGATTTTGTTCTAACTTTTCACATTCTAATATATTTTCTTCTAACTTATACTTGAACTTCTTTGTCTTAGAATTTGATTTTTCTAGATCCTCTATAAGCATCCTTCTTTCTTCAACACATTCTTGAAAATGAATTTCAAGTTTAGAGTTTTTATTTCTTACCTTCTTCACTGTATCAAGGGCATAGACAAGTTCTCCCTTGAGATCATATCCATATTTATATGAATATTACTCTATTTTTTTACCTTTTTCCATATCATAATTTTATTTTGGCTTGTCTTCTATAGGATCATTTTCTTCTTCTTCTAGTGCAATTAGAATATTCTCTTCTGGTCCTTCAAGTGCATCCTCATATTCATCATCACTAAAACTATAACCATTACTTGTACAAATATCTTCAAGATGTCCAAAGTTACCACATCTAAAACACTTAAGAATTATTGGTGCCCCTTTTTGAACTTCCTTTTATTCAATCATAAATAAGACTTCATCTCTATAATTATATGAAAAACTAGCATCACTATCACTTGAGTACTTACTTGCCTTATCTGCATAGTAGCTCCTATTTTACCTTTGAAAGAACTTATTTCCTTGTCTACTTTGTTCATCCTTGCTTTTATTTTGGTACCTGTATCTTTTTTATTCCCTGATTATGTGATCATGTTTCTCTTCACCATTGTTGTTCTTAGCTTCTTGACAATCTGTTGCATAATGACCATAATTTCCACAATTGAAACATTTAACAGATTTTAGATCTCTAGATCTTCTATAATCCTTATCCCTTCTAATAATTAGATTCTTCATCACTGGATGACTCATTGCTTTATTTTGACTTCTTACCCTTTATATTTTTTATTGCTTTTAAGGTTGCTTCCTTATGGGGAATAGGTTCTTTTGTTCTCATCTCAAAATCTATAAGAATACCAAGCAACATATCTCTTATCAAAGAATCACCATCCTTTGATTCTTCTATAGCTAAAATATTTTCACTAAACCTTGTTGGAAGAGACCTTAAGATCTTATCACAAATATCTAATTCATCAACCTTCATTCCAAGTCCTTGCATAGCATTAACAACCTCATCAACTCTCGCTAGTTTTTGGTTTTTGGTGTCGTCATTTTTAGGGTTAGGGTTTCTTTATTCAAGGAAAGCCCTAAGTAGATAAGTGCTAATGTTTTCCTTATTCTTCATTCTTAAATCTTCAAGTTGTGCTTTGATATTTTGTATCTTTTCTTTCTTGACACCTTTATCTCCTTCATATATATTTTGCAATTTATCCCACATTCTTTTTGCATCTTGATGATGCATAACTTTTATTGATTATATTCTATGAAAATCTCTCAAAAGTGCATTCATTGCTTTTGAATTATAATATTGTAGAAGCTTACCTTCCTTGTCTGTAGGTGGATCAACTAGTGGTATGTATCCATTTTCAACTTCATTGCCAAGTGCCTTTAGGTAGATCTTCATTCTCAAACTCCAATATACATAATCACTTCCATCAAATACTGGTACTGAGATATCTGATGATTCATTATTTGAATCCATTGTGTTCTTGTAAGCTTTTACTTCAAGCCGTTAAACTCTTCCGAAGGAACCCACTTTGATACCAGTTGAAGAACACAAGATTATACTGAGAGGAGGGGTGAATAGTATAAGATCACTTTTTAATTTTTCTTTCCCAATCAATATTATACAATGTAAAGATAGCAATATCAATAGTAGTAATCAAAGAAATGCACAAATCACCACACACAAATCACCTCTATTGAACCTTCTTCTACCCTTGTCATGTCGTCCTCTACCCTTAATGCACTTGGTATGTCTGATAAGGATGTCATCTTAGACATCCTAGTCACTCATTTTTACCTAGTAATTAGCGTAGGCAATGACCCCTCACTATAAAATGGGAATATGGCCTCAATTACCTAAAATAAAGCATAGGAAGTGGAAGCTATAGGAGTTCATATACTAGTGTTATAGGCCCATAAAGTTGTATATAGATACAAGTGTCAATCATGACTAGTTTTTCTGAAAAACTTCTTAAGGATTTTAACCAAAGTCTTATTAGAATATTTGACCTAACTATTACCTTGATGGTAATATCATGTGGACCACTTATGCTATATTTTGAACTAAGCACAAATTTTTTGGATGTCCTTATTTTTAAAAGACATCCCATTATCCAAGATTAAAATAGAAGGTATGCCCTACCAATTTGGAGACCTACGTCCCCATTATGGTGCACAATGACATAGCCTCAACCCACTTGGTGAAGTATTTAATCAATGTTATGATGAAATTATGTTCATTAAACAATGTTGGGTTAATCTTGCCAATGATATCCAATCCCCACATGGAAAATTACCATGGAGATGTTATAGGTTGAAGTGCTTGAGATGGAGTATTAATTAGGATTTTATGCTTTTGGCACATATCACAATATCTAACATAATAATAAGAGTCTTTATCCATTAGTGGCCGATAATATCCCATATGCAAGAGCTTTTTAGTTATGGGAACACCACTAAAATGGCCTTCATGGGACCCATATTAGGCGTTTTTAATCTATGGTAATCATAATCTATGGAAAAAATAAAAATAAATCTATCGTAATCCTTATCTAGGTGATAGATGCCTCACAAGAAGTGATTATCAAGGATGGGATGATCAAGCAAGATATAATAGTTCTTCAAAATAAAGGGATAATATAAAATTTCAATTGATAGTTAATCTATTTGTAGATTCAAAAGTAGATTAAATGTAAGTGGGGAATGAAGACATATTATTTCATTACTTTCCTTCTAAGAGGAGTTTTTCTTATCATTTTATCTAATATAAGATTCATAGATAAAATAATGAGTGATGACCCATGGTTTAAAGCAAGAGATGCTTTATTTAAGATCATGGAGTGATTTTTATATTAATATAAAAACTTATCATTAACTTATCAATAACAAGGTTTTGAAGAATACTGGTGATACTTTAGAAAAACATCCAAGAAAAGCCAACTATTAAGGAATAAAAGCATGCTATATATATGCTTGGATACATATTTCCATGGATATCTTAAAACCATTAAAAATATCATTAAAATTAAATCTAAGTCAAAATATTTGGATGAATAAGTCCCTTATGAAAAATATTATATCTTGATACTGACTAAACATATGACACAAAATTATAGAGTGAAAATGCTTAAGAAAGAGATAAAAAGTTTCAGAGATGAGATCAACTCATAAACGAAGCAAAGATATTAGATTATAATAGAAATAGCCTAGATCAAGAATTTATCACTCATACAAATATTGTAAAGAAATCTCCTTTGCATCCTCAAACAACAAAGAAATTCATAGAGTTTCTAGAGAAAATATTATAAGAAACTAAGAAGGATACAAGGAATACATAATTACATTGCGTAAGTATATATTTAAAAAGAAATAGAGATGTAAAGGAAAATATGAATTCAAATTTTAAAATGAAAAAGAAGAAAGTGGTCATGATTAATTAGGTAGATCATTTCCATTTCCCTAAAGTAGTAAAATGCATCACCTTGCAATAAAAATAAAGGTAGTATAAATTTTGGCACTTACTTGTGGGTTTCAAATGTAACTTAATAAAGAAATTTGTATGGAGGATAGTCATTGCAATTTAGGGTTTTTAGAGTAGCATAAAACAATAACTACTATGAAAGATATTTTTTATACTTTAGGGTTTCTAAGATGGCATAAACAAAATGTGTATTTAAGGTTATTCCTTACATTTCATATTGCCTAGGACAATACAGACCTATATATGATAACTCAAATTATGAATGCACTAGAAAAGTGGAAGATATTGATGAGGATGAAAGCGTTGGTGGGAAATAAAAAAAAGGATAGGAAAAATCAAGGTAGAAACAATTGGGATGCAAAAAAAATTAATATCAAATTTTTTAATAAGAAGTGGTGTTAAGCTACCTCAATGATACAAGTAAATAGTGTAAGGAATGAGGAGTTTCACACTATAAATCAAGGTTCCAATCCTATTAGTGTAAGGTCTACAAAAACTTTTCAAGAGAGGAGTTTTATATCATAGACCAAGGTTTCAAGCCCATGGATAAACCTTAACATTTAGGCCAAGGGATTTGGATAAGCAATTGTAAAAAAAAAAGTTATTTTAACTATAAGGTTTGGAGCAAGTATTCAAGAGAGGAGTTTTATATCATAGACAAAGGTTTAAATCCCATGGGTAAACCTTAACATTTACGTCAAGGGATTTGGACAAGCAATAGGAAAAAAAAAGTTCCACATGATATAAGAAGATTTATACCAAGGTTCAAAAGTACCAAGCAATATAATACCACTATGTGATTTACTGAAATACGACAAAAATATGATTACATAGTGGTATTGTATTGCTTGGTACTTTTGTATAAACCTTGTTCTATAGTTTGGAACTTCTTATTTCCTATTTCTTGTTTAAATCCCTTGGGCTAAATGTTAAGGTTTATCCATGTGCTTGAAACCTTGGTCTACGTTAAAATACAATAGTAACATGATGATGATGTGTCCTGGGGGAACAATGCAACAATTTAAATTTTGACTCTTCTTTGAGAGGTTCAAAGTTCAAATTGTAGTTTATGTATGATTGTGTTATGGTGTATACCTATAAGAGATGTCATGGTAGGATGGGGATACCCAATTCTAAGCAGGTTAGTTTTAGGGGTTTCTCAAACTAAGACAATTAAAAAATATATTTAAAAAAAGGTCTCTATGGAGACAACACAATAGTTCAAGGTTTGGCTCTTCTTCAAGAGGTCCAAAGTTCAAACCACAACATGTGTGTGGTTCTGTGTTAAATTCCCTATTGATAAGCTCAAATCTCCCCCTTATGAGAGGTCATGGTGGAATGGGCATGCCCAACCCTAAGTATCTTGTTGAGTGGTAATTTTGCCCAATTGCAAAATCACCATCACAATCATGGTATTGAAATGAAAACCTTCTCTTCCAAAGAAATATGAAATTTCTCCAAGTTTCCTTTTAGCATAAACAAAGATGTGCTTGAAAATATATGTAAATATGTAAGTCTGTATAACTTAATGCTAAAAATACCACAGTGATTGTAAGTAAACTGTTAACAAGGGGTTTGTGGTTTGTGTGATTTTTGTGATGTTTTATCAATTAGGAGGGCTTGATTTCTATTATATGTAGAAATAAATGATGAATGAGGCTTCTAATAATTCCTTTTATATTTGGATTGATGTGACTTATCCCTGAAAACCTTGTTAGTGGATTCCTTTTACTTCAAATTAAATTGTGAAAGTTAGAAAGTGTTGTGGAGAATCCACTTCATTTTATTTGTGCCTTAATGTGAGATTGTAGGTTAGTATTTGTTGTTAGCAGGTTTATTTTATCTTTAAATTAAAATCATGTTGTTAGCATGTTAGCAAGTGTTGTGGAGGATCCATTTCATTTTAATGTGCACACTAATGTGAAATTGTAAGTTAGTAGACCCCCCCTTTGAGCATAAATTTTTATCTTGATCTTTAATGAGTGTTGAAACTTGTGTAGAATGAGTTCATTTTAAACCTTGAAATGAAAATATGTCCAAATAATTATCTTCCTGAATGCATTTTAAAACTAATTACTTGCATGACTAGTGACTACAAAATCCCGTGGTTGAATTTATGGGTAAAATAAAACTCTAGTATTCTGAGTATTTGATAATTCTTTGGAATAAAAATGAATAAAATAAAGTAAAAATAATAAACAACAAAAGTAAGAACTAGAAATATTAAAATATAAAATACTATCAGTATAATGCTACTCTATCCTGTAAAAACCAAAGTTTGAGAATTTCTAAATGTAACCTAATTTAATCAAAATTGTATCCGCACGGTCTGAAATAAACTAGGTGCAATATTTTAAGGAAAAAAAATAAATTTCATGTATCTAAACATTTGATAGTGCAACCATCAAATTTCATTAAAAAACTATCTATAAGCCTAAAAAGCATGGAATGGAAAGATAAACAGTTAGCCCAAAAAACTCAAAAAACCTCTGATTTTACTTACAACATACAATGTGCATTTTTCTGGAGTTTTTTGCATTTACAAAAAAAAATAATGTCCTTGCTTTTCAAAAATATTCCAGCCCTGTTTCTGTGCATTCAATGAATATTTAAAATTTTTTGAAACATTCCTTTCATTTCTCCTCCCCTCCATTTCGACTTCCTTTCGTTTTGTTTTATTTCCAAAGCTTCCTTGGTAATGTTTCCACTATCCCTATTTAATCAAGTGTTTTAATATTCCCTATTTTATAAAATAAAATGCTCACACCATGGGCCCTCTCTCTAGAACCACCTATTTTATCATTGATAATATCTTCCATGTAAATTAATTTCATTCTTAGACGTGGCCCATGAGGAATCAATATTTTTCTTTTTAACTTTACTTTTCAGAAAATGTTGGCCACGTGGAGCCACTAACCACATCTCTCACCTACTTCGACATCTCCATGGCACTTGGCATGTTTCGCTAATAATAACAAGATAACCATATTGTTCGACATTCTTCCCAAAAACACAGATGAAACAGACAATCTCCATGAAGAAAAACAAACAACTATCAAATCCAACAGTGCAACTTCCCACCAACGTTGGTTACCAAATAAGATATTAAAAACTCATTTGTCGAACACAATCGTCGAACTAAATTCTATTACAAATATTTTTGGCCAATTGTATCGCTTGAATTCTTTATCTTTGGGCAGTTAACCATCCACCAATGCTCCATCCTTTACCACTTTACTGAAATCACATTTAGTACTGGGATATTCTATACTTTTACCAAATGTGGTGCCTTTCACCAACTTCAATATGGCTTGGTTTGCTATTTTTAATTTCAAGATTACATTTTTTGGATGTGTAAAGTTGTGCGTGGATATAATCAAACTTACATGTAAATCGATGCAAGACGACTCCACCCCTACTTTCTGATCATGGTGGAGGTCGCTTGATGGTACCCACGCTCAATTAGGTCTTGGTTTCTATAAAAACTACCATGTTCTCTACCCTCGATAATAGGAACTACCCTTTTTTTCATTCCAAAGATTTTGTGTGAAGCATGCATTCAAACCACCCAAACTTGAAACTGCTTCCCCCATCGTATCGATCGTGACAATGGTTATTTTTATGAGACTAAAAAAAATATGGTTGTATGCAAAAATTTCATAGTAACTCCTCTTATCGACCATCATATATGTCCCACAAAACAATGATGCCCAATGTTTTGATTTGCTCTGCAATGGAGATGTTTTCACTTCTTATTTCAATCCATAAATGAATTTTTCCCATAGCGTGCTCCCACATGCACCTTATTTCCTTCTCTTTTTTGGATGAAGTGTGATATTGATCATGGATAATAGCAAACCACATGATAAAATAAAATAAACTTGAACCCTTCCTTACATGTCATTACTGCTTCTATTCATCCTCAAAGACATTCTTCACTAAACGAATAATACTCCATGGTGCTTCCATTGATGCTAACGTCTCCACCACACTGTCAATTTAACTAAGCTCCCTATTTTATGGCTTCTTGCTACTACATTGTTTGTCTATCTGCCCACTTTGTTTAACTGTCTGTTATGGGTTTGGTTACTATATACGTCATCGTCCTTTCAATTTATACTATTTGATTTGATCCTATGTGGTGATGCTAGCCTAGCGTGGTTGCCCACTACATTCATGATTTACCTTCTCTTGAATCTGCCACAACTTGCATCTAAATATTGGTGTCCTTATGTATGTGTGCATCCAAAGAGATGAACAAACCCTCATCTATCATCCAGTCCACCTCCTTCGCTAGCTTCATCCTCTTAATGAGCTAAAGTGAGTGCTATTTTTTTCTCCATACATAGGTTTATCTTCCCGAATTGCTACAAAAATAGTACCTTTTGAATTCTTATCTAGGTTTAGGGCCATTGCTATCATTGTTGTTTTTCATCAGCATTGTTACCACATGTGTCTCCTATCATTCAAGTCCAAACTTAATGCATAGCCACATGGGTCTCATTGGTTCATGTCTCACTGATGTAGGTCCACATGTATCATCATCATATCACATCGAACCCTGGTCCAGATTCCTATGTGGTGCTCTAGTAATCCCTCTACAAGCACAACAAATATCATGAGTTAGATTTTCTATTAATCACCATTTTAAACTGAACCTTTAATGAAATATTAAATTAAACCTTTCAAAACCCTCAATGAAACATTAAAATAAATCTTCCTATGATAAAAGATAAAAAATATTCATTTTACTTTATTTTATATATAAATATATATAATAAATAAATGTTTTATTATTTTATTTATTTATGTTTTTTTCCTATATATATATATATATATATATATATATATATATATATATTAAATTTGATCTAACTAAACTCCAACATGCTTGAACTAATTTGAAAAATAAGGGAAGAACATTAAAATTAACTTTTAAACTAAAATAAAGCAATCCTAACCAAACACAACAAAACATTATGAAATAAAACAAGAGGACAACACCCAATCATGGACCTTGGAACCTACAATGCAATCTACTTGGAGGGGATGCAATCAAAATTATCACTTCAAGACAACCAAAATCTCCAAAAACCCAAAATTCAAGGTGGGTCCCCAAATTTGGGGCAAGTTGTGCAATGGACACAATAAATGGCGACTTTACTAGGAAATGTTCCTGAACATTTTAAATGAATAACCCAGTTTTGAAAACAAACAACCAAATATCAAAAAGACATATCATCTATCAACATTCAACAAGGTGGGGTAGATAACTTCAAATGAAAATACATGAACCTTTGCTTTAGCTTAATGTGTGTGAAAGTGATTTCATTTTGCATTCTTGAAATTCATTAGAACTCCATCACTCATTTTGCATTTAGGCTACAAAAATATTACTCATTAAGAATGTGTCTATGCATTGCTCCACTACTAGCTAGGCATATATATCCTTGGTGGAGATAACCCTGATCTCTTCTAGACCTTACTCTACTATCAACTAGACGTCTATAGCCCTGATAGATATTGTCTGAATCACCCAAGTGTCTAATTGATACTTTGTATTGCTTGCCTTCTTTTACTTTGTCTAGACATAGCCCTACTGCCAATCAAGCATCCATAGCCCCTATAGAGATTATCTAGACCTTGAGAATTATTTGGTATGCTTTATATTTTTTTTACTAAGCGTCATATTATCCTACAAAACTTGTACGTCAAATGGGTTAAAGACCACTTAAGTCTCATGACAGAGTCTATTAAAACTTTTACAATAATTTGCAAATCAAATGACTTCATCCTTCAAAATTTTAATATGTACCCCTTCATATGATGTGTTCATGTATAGCTTTAGTAAAATGATTCATTGTTTAAAAATTCACTATCTTAGTCCATAATCTATGAATGATAACTAAACAATTTCATCCCCTTTTCCTTGATCCACATGATAGGTAATTCATCCTTCATGACAAAGGAACACAAAAAATAGTCAAGAGGCCAAACATTAGCAACTACCATAAAACACAACCACAAATCAAGGGAATGAACCCAAAACCCACTTGAAAATATGAAAAAGTAAAACTTGAAGATAAACCAACACCTAACGTAATGCAAACTGATAAGAAAGCAAAACAAAACCTGTCAAACAAAAAATTAGAGATAAAGCACAAAAACAACAAAACTAAAAACAAAAGCATGAAAACCAAAGCTATATACACTAATATACAACATATGTACAAGATGATGCAAAATTTAGGCTATCACTTCCATGGATCCCAAATATAATTACCACAATTTAAAAGACATCTACCATGATATGCATGTCAAGTTTTACAAAAATCCCACCAAAATAAGAATAGGCCACACAATACAAAAACTCTCATTTTACCTCTTTCACCCCACCAACTTGATTCAATGATATTAGCAATCCCATAGTGGAGTTTCAATTCATTAAACTAATAAGAGAATAATTGATCTTCAATTCTTTCTTGTCTATTCCTTAAAATGCAGATTTCATAATTCAATTCTTGATTTAGAATTAAGCTTTCCTTTTTAAATATGATGTCATGCACATTGGAGCCTATTTTTAAAAATTTCAAATTCAAGTAATTTTCCATGTTTTTAGGTCAATCAAACTTGTGCAACAATTTGCAAGCATCTAGGATATCTACTAAACAAGGATCATTACAAGTTTGAATCCTAGATTCAATAATTAATTTCCTATGGACTTGATTCAAAGCTTCAATCATGTTTTATTTCATTTTATTTATGAAAACAAATTTAGGAGTTATCTCCAATTCCTTGTTAACAACATTTAATATTTTGTCATCAAGAGCACGAGCATCCAAATGAACATAATACCCCTTATTACCTGGAATTTCCATAGCCAATAATAAAGGTGAAGATTCTACCTTATCATCCACAATCAACATATCATGAGTATCATTTAACAAATCTTGGTGAGTCATTGTAATTTCATATTTTTCCTCATGGTCTCCATCATCATCATCATATTGAAGCCCTTTACCTTCATCAATTACCTGTTTGTCAAAAACACAAAAATTAGGCATCCAATCAAGAATATGTCCATCCTTTCAAACCATAGATCTTGTTGGTCAAACAAAGTAATATTTTCGTTAGGATGAATAGAAAATTCTAATTCCTTGTTAGCCACCCATGAAGTTTCTCTATTTGAATCTCCAAGATAATCATATGAATTTGTACCCAAGTTTTTAGTAGTTAAGAATGAAAGGGGAGATTTTACCTCTTCCTCATTCATAATAAAATAATCAAAAGTAACATTTACCACTCCTTCCCTTTCTATTTTAGCAAGGTGTTCCATAAACTCATATTCAACATGATCGAATTTTGGAACCTTCTCTAGTTTTACAATTGGCATGTCATTCTTCCATTGTATACGAATTGCAAGATCTTCATGACACAAAGGTTTCAGCATCCTGCATATCAAGTGAAATAGAAATTTTATCAATAGGAGTGTGAGAAATGAATAATTCCTCATATCTTCCCCAACCATTATAATAATTGTCATCTAAACCCATGGGATGAAACTCTATTGCATCTTCCTCATCTATTGATTCCTCTTTAAATTCACTTTCAACCACTTTTGATGGTTCAATTATTTCTATGGTGGTATCAATTGTTGCATTATATTTTCTATAACTATCCCAATCCTCTCTTGTAAATAATGACTCTAATATTAGGTCGTCATTTGGAACATATTGACCTTCTTGATCATCCACTTAAATCATTTCATTAAATTTTATGGAAGATCCCAACCTATCACATATTTCAATGCTAGTTAGATCTACGAATCCTCCATTATTTGAAGGCTCGTGCATTTCTAAAATTAAAAAAAACTCTACATTTTGATGGGTATGTTCACCATAATCCTCACTGGTGGATATTATTTTTGAAAATTGCACCTTCTCTTGGACAGTATCTAAAATGGATCTTCACCATAATCCTCACCATAATCCTCACCAATTTTGTTAATCGAAGAAATATATCTTTTAAAGAAGCATGAATGACTAACAATTTTCAAATGAATAAATCATCACGTTCATACATTATAATGCATCAATTAAACCATAGCCATAACGAACATTCTCTAATTTGTAAAAGGTTGGCATCGATGCATCATCAATTAAAGAACTTTCAAATCAATGAATGTGATTAAAAAAACCTTATTAGTCAAAACCAATGCATTCAAATAACCTTTCAAGTAACAAGGAATAATGTAGCATTTAAAAATGAAATAACCAATTCAAGCCCTCCTTCTAGCGTTAATTCTGTTGAGTGGTAATTTTATCCAATTGCAAAATCACCATCACAATTAGGGTCTTGAAATGAAAACCCCCTATTGCAAAGAAATATGAAATTTCTCCAAGGTTCCTTTTAACATAAACAAAGATCTTCTTGATAATATATGCAAATATGTAAGTTTGTATAACTTACCGCTAAACATTCCTTAGTGATTGCAAATAAAATTTTAATAAGAGGCCTGTGGTTTATGTGATTTTTGTGATGTTTTATCAATTAGGAGGATTTGATTTCCCTTATATGCAAAAATAAATGATGAATGAGGTTGCTCCTAATTCCTTTTATCTTTGGATTGATGTGACTTATCCCTAAAAATCTTGTTAGTGGATTCCTTTTACTTCAGATTAAACTATGAAAGTTAGAAAGTGTTGTGGAGAATCCACTTCATTTTTTTTTGCACATTAATGTGCAATTGTAGGTTAGTAGACCCTCACTTTGAGCACAAATTTTTATCTTGATCTTTAATAAGTGCTGAAACTTGTGCAGAATGAGTTCATTTTAACCCTTGAAATGAAAAGATATCCAAATAATTATCTACCTTAATGTCTTTTAAGACTAATTACTTGGATGACTAGTGACTAAAAAATCCTCTGTTGAATTTATGGGTAAAATAAAACCCTAGTATTATGAGTATTTGATAATGCTTTGGAAGAAAAATGAATAAAATAAAGAAAAAAGAATAAACAACAAAAGAAAGTGCTAAAAACATTAAAAGATAAACTATTATCAGTATAATGAATAAAATAAAGGTGTGAGAACTTCTGAATGTAACCTAATTTAATCAAAAATGTATCCGCATGGTCTGAAATAAACTAGGTGCAATCTTCTATGAAAAATAAATAAATTTCATGTTTCTAAAAATTCGATACTACAACCATTAAACTGCATTAAACACTATCTATAAGCTTAAAAGCATGGAAGGGAAAGATAAATAGTTAACCCATAACACTCAAAAAAATTTCTCCGCTGATTTTACTTACAAAATGCAAGTTTTTGAAATATTTTACATTTTAAAAAAAATAATGTTATTGTTTTTCAAAAAAATTCCAACCCTGTTTCCATGCATTCGATGAATATTTAAGCTTTTCCAAAATATTCCTTTCATTTCTCATTCCCTCTATTTCGGCTTCCTTTTATTTAATTTGGTTTTCCAAAGTTTCCTTGGTAACGCTTCCACCATCCCTCTCTTATCAAGTGTTTTAATATTCCCTGTTTATTAAAATAAAGCATTCACGCCATGGATCCTCTCTCCGAAACCACTTCTTTTATCATTGACAAAATCTTCCATGTAAATTAATTTCATTATTAGATGTGGTCCATGAGGACTCTAATGTTTTTCCTTTTTAACTTTTTTTTTTTTTAAGAAAACATTGGCCACGTGGGGCCACTAACCACATCTCTCACCTACTTTGACATCTCCACGGCACTCAGCATGTTCTGCTAATAACAACAACAGAATCATATTGTTCGACGTTCTTCCCAAATGCATGGTTGAAGTTGACAATCTCCATTAAGAAAAACGAACAACTGTCAGACCCAACTGTGCAACTTTCTACCAAAGTCAGTTACCGGAGAAGATATTAAACACACGTCCATCGAACACAGTCAACGAATTACGTTCTGTTACAAATATTGTTGGCCAATCGTATCGCCTGAATTCTTTATCTTCCGCCAGTTAACCATCCACTAATGCTTCGTCCTTTACCACTTTACTAAAATCACTTTTTGCACTGGGATATTCTGTACTTTTAACAGATGTGATGCCTTTCACCGGTTTCAATATGGCTTGGTTTGCTATTTTTAATTTCAGGATTACATTTGCTGGATGTATAAAGTCGTGCACGGATGTAATCAAACTCGCGTGTAAATCAATGCAAGACGACTCCACTCCTGCTTTTTGAACATGACGAAGGCCACTCGATGGCATCCACGCTCAATTGGGTCTGGGATTCTGTGAAAACCGTCGTGGTCTCTGCCCTCGACAATAAGAACTGCCCTTTTCATTCGTGCCAAAGCTATTGTGTGAAGCATGCATTCAATCCACCCAAACTTGAAACTACTTCCCCCACCACGACAATGGCTATTTTGATGAGACTAAAAAAAATATGGTTGTACACGAAAATTTCGTAGTAACTCCTCTCGTCGACCACTGGATACGTCCCGCAAAATGACAATGCCCATTTCTCGATTTGCTCTGCAATGGAGATGTTTTCACTTCTTATTCTGATCCGTAAATGAATTTTTTCCGTAGCGTGTTCCCGCATGTACCTTATTTCCTTTTCTTGTGCTGGATGAAGTGTCATATTGTTCATGGATAACAGCAAACCATATGATGAAATGAAACAAAATTGGACCCCTCCTTACATGTCATTATCGCTTTTCTTCATCCTCGACAATGCTTTGTGCTAAACGAATAATACTCCATGGTGCTTCCTTTGACGCCAACGTCTCCACCACGTGTCCGATTTAACCAAGCTCCCTACTTCGCAGCTTCTTGCTATTGCACTGTTCGTCTGTCCACCCACTATGTTTAAGTGTCTATTAAGGGGTTGACTACTGTCTACATCATCATCCTTTTAGTTTTTACTATCCGAGTCGATCCTACATGGTGATGGTAGCCCAGCGTGGCTGCCCACTGCGTTCATGATTTACCTCCTCTTCAGTCTGCCACAACCCGCATATTGGTGTCTTTGTCTGCGTGTGCATCCAAAGAGATGGGAAAACCCTCGTCTATCATCCAGTCCGTCTCCTTTGCCAGCTTTGTCCTCTCAGTGAGCTAGACCGAGTGCCATGTTTTGCTCCATACATAGGTTTCTCTTCCCGAATTGCTACACGGACAGTGCCTTTGAATTCTTATATAGGTTTAGGTCCATTGCTCCATCATCGTTGTCTGTCATCGGCATTGTTACCACATGCGTCTCCCGTCGTCCACGTCCAAAGTTAGTGCAGAGCCACATGGGTCTCATTGGTCCACGTCTCACCACTGCAGGTCCACATGCATCGTTGCTGCATCACGTCAAACCGTGGTCCATATCCATGTGTGGTGCTCTGGTAATCCCCTCTGCAAGCACGACAAGACAAATAGCACGAGTCATCTTTTCTATTAATTGCCATTTTAAATTGAACCTTTAATGGAATCTTATATTAAATCTTTCTTTTCTTCTTTTTTTTTCCGCGCCGTCTTGGGTCGCACCCGACCCTGCTCGCACCAACATTATCAATTGGATTTTGGATACCCAATTCAGCTTTTTGGTAGGGTGGAGATTTGAACCTGGGACCTCCCTTGAGGATTGCCCTCTCCTCTCCAACTCACCTACAACACCTGCGTTATATTAAACCTTTCAAAACCCTCAATGAAACACTAAATTAAATCTTCCTATGATAAAAGAAATAAAAGCTTCATTTTACTTTATTATATATATAAAATAAATAAATCTTTTATTTTATTATTATTATTATTTTTTAAATAAATGTTTTATTATTTTATTTAATTCTGGTTATTTTTCTTTTATATCTTTTTATTTTATATATATTAAATTTACTAAACATCAACATGTTTGAACTAATCTAAAGAAACAAGGGAAGAACATTAAAATTAACTTTTAAACTAAAATAAATAAATCCTAACCAAACACAACAAAACATTATGAAAGAAAACAAGAGCACGCCACCTAATCATGAAACTTGGGACCTACAATGCAATTTGGAGGGGAAGCAACCAAAATTATCACTCCAAGACAATCAAAATCTTTAAAAACCCAAATTTTAAGGTGAATCCGGGTAAGTTGTGCAATTGCCACAACATGTCTATCATAAGGGTTTCTCACACTAACAAAATCCGGAAAAAAAAAATATATTGATGATGTAAGAAAGGTCTATATAAAATTAGACCTAAGAATAAGAAGAGAAATGACAATCAAAAGATTATATTATAATAAGTAAGTTATAAGACATTTAAAAAATTAGGGAATTAGGTGGTTGTAGCTTGATTTTATTTTAATATATGAAACATTAAGAAATATTTAATTTTAAAAGATAATTATTTGAAAAAATTTTTATCTTAATGAAAACAATATCAATTAATAAAAAATATGTAATTTGAATAAGGAAAAATATATCTGTTAACAAGTTATATACCATCTAATTAATTTAATATCAAATAAAATATTTAATAAAATGATCTAATATAAACGTAATATATATAAATAAAATTTATTTAATAACAAAATATAAATATTAAAAAAATTAATTTAAAATAAAAATAACTAAATACCCTTAAAACATAGTTCAAATCTAAAAAACTACCATTTATAAAAAATAACTAAACACCCATCTATTTATCTATAATTTAATGCACCTTAAGAACATAAGAACATAAAAAATCAACTACACTTTGGGTTTTAAGAATCTTCTGGTTTCTCTAGCTTTCATGTAGCACAACCAACTCTACAAGGGGATTTCGTGATCTGCGGTTATCCTCGTTTCTTGTTGTTTCTTTTCCAAGCCGTTTGTTGTTCTTTTCTAGAGCGCTGTCCCGGACCCTGGGTAGGAGTCTGGTTTCGAGTTTCAAATTTTTCTGGTTTCTCATGACGGGTTTCTCCGCGTTGAACCAGCCCCGTGCCTTGCTGGACGGTATCTTCACGTGTTTCGGCTGCAATGTGTTAGTCATTTCTCTGGTGGAAGTTATTTCTGCCTTGTCCCGAGCTTCCTGTAGTCGGGTGTACCAGATCTGGTTTTCTGGTTTTTGGATCCTGGTTTGATGTTCCCTGGCCCTTCCTGGGCGGGAACTTTTGTTTAAATTTTAATTTTGTTTTTTTCCGCCTGCTGACTTGTCATCTCAACGCGGGATTTTACTTTCCTCGACCCGTCCATGGTTTCGTTGTAATTAACAAAAGGTTCGCCTTTTGTCTTGCTGGTTAGTCTCTTAATTCACTCTTTTATCTTTTCTAAAAAAAAGTTTTTGAAATACTTTTAAAACCCACTTTTTATTTCAACCTACCAAAAAAAAATCAACTACCCTTCCTGTCATTCTCCTATTACCCAATCATTCGCCATCCAGATGTTGATAAAGTTAACTACATTTGTTCACTAGTATTATCCTCAAGAAGACATTCCAACGTGAGCTGGTAAGACCAGCTCAAAAATCATTTTAATTCTGTATTCACATGTTCATATGATGGAATTATATTATCCTCGATTCCAACGTGAGCTGGTAAGACCAGCTCAAAAATCATTTTAATTCTGTATACACATGTTCATACGATGGAATTAAATGTTTTTATAAAAAGCAAAGATTCAAATCTTTGTTTTATATTCTTAAGCAGAAGAGGACTCCCGTGACGCATTCTGTCATTTAGTTATGTTCACGAAAATAGTTTATGGATAAAAAGTTTTAATATAAATATAATATATAATTTTAATATTTTTTAATTTTAATTTTAAATTTATTATTCAAAGTTTCAAATTATTAAACAAAATTAACGTTTCTTCTGTTATTTATTTTAATTAAAATAAAATGTTGCCTCATATAAATTTACTCAAGCTGACAAATTAAAAAAAAAAAAAACCATTAACTATTTGCCTTTAAATATATATACAGAGTTTATCTACATAGACCAGACTGGAGGATGTTCCATCCCAGTATAACTAATGTTTATATTGAGAGTCGGTGAGTATATTACATTGATAGTGAACGTGGCAAGCCAACTGTTTTTTTAATGTGTGATGTTTTTGTTAGTCAGAATTTTTTTTATAACATTTAGTTTATTAAATAAAAATAAAATCGGCCATCTATGCAATCCAACAAAAACACTAAATATTCAAGTACTACAACCTATTACTTTGGTTAAACAAAAATGTTTGTATACTGCCTTAGGATTGAACATTTGAATAATGCAATGACCTCCTCTCAAAAATTTTGAAAGCTCAGACTTTAACAGAGTTTCGAGAACTAAAAAATCATAAAACCAACCTGAATTGGAGATGTGAGCATGCGGTAGGCACTAAAACAATGACGTTGGATGCCCATCACAAAACAATCTTTTAATAACAGCCAAAATAATCTTTGCTTTTTATTATTATTTACAAAATTAAGAACATCTATCATTCATCGCCCTGTATAGACTCCCACGTTTTGCCCATTTTCATTTTAGTTCTTTAGACTTGGTGTCTTCTCATGGATTTTTCTGATGTGTTTAATGTTGTTAATCATACTCATATTAATATCATTATTGGTGATGCGGTTTTTAAAATTAAAAATGTAAATAAAAATTATAAATATATATAAAGAATGTGAAGCATAGAAAATATTTTAAGATAATTAAAATACATTTTATCGGATATATAAGTATATGTTGTGTTGAAGTAAAATATATCCGATAAAGTATTTTTCAAATATATATATAATTTTGGTTTATTTTGTTTTTTTTTTTATCTAATGTTAATTTCTATTTTAGAGTATCAAAAACAATTTCATTTCTTGAAGTATAAAATGAGTCCTTTTGAATATTATAGACCAGTTTGATGATGAGTGCACTTTCCTTTGCTTTTGGAATATTGGTAGTTTATCTAATCACATTATATTCCTTTATAATGCTTCTCTCTAATAGCACTCAACCACTGCCCGATACTACTAGATGTATCCAACTTGCATTTTCTAAATCTCCAAGCACTTCCAACTCCTTGGGTTTTTGGTCTATGTTAAAAGGACTCTCAAGGGAGGTAGTTGCCTTGGCCAAATAAGCCAGGGTTGGTATGTAGGCAACTTCCTCCACCTCTAGCTTGAATGGAATCATCCCCTATACCTTTATTGCACCTTCTTCTACCCTTGTCATTTTGTAGTCTATCCTTGATACACTTGTTATACCTGATAAGGATGTCATCTTAGACATCCTAGTCACTCATTTTTACCTAGTAATTAGCATAGCCAATGACTCCTCTCAAGTTCTACCTTGAGTGCTTGATGATAGCATTATCGCTTTTACTTGAATCTTGTACATAGAAATCTTTCAATGTAAGTGCTTTACCTCTATTTCTAGTTCTCAAATATTTGTTGAGCATGGTTTAGTTGTTCCTCAAGAGCCATGACCTGTACCTTATTTCTTTTATCTCATAGAGTGACCACAAATAATCGTGTAGCTAGACTTGCCCTTTCAACTTCCTAGTTGCTTCCTAGTGGCTTCCTACCTCTGCTACTTACTCTTATTCCTTTTTTACTTTCATCCACCTTATAGTCTATCATGTTGATTTAACCACTTGGATATCTTCTATTCCACCAACCACTACTTCCAGCTTAACCCTTGTTGTGACACTTAATGTGTCACAAACAACTTGATAAGAGCATGATGAGATAACTCATCTACCTATGACTACGAATTATATTTATTTCACATGCATTGTAGGGCTTCATATTAATAGTGTGATAACTTAACTTACACTTCTTTTTTATTGTCTTCCCTTCTTGCATACACTAATAGCTAAAGCATATGTCCCATAAGCATTGTAAACCCATCAGAAAAAAATTAGTTTAGAACATAGAGATCCATGACATTATAAGGACATGGTATGAATGTTCTCATGGTTCCCTCTTTGGGCTTTACCTCACACATTTCTTACTCTCTTCCCCAACAAGAGGCTCATGAGCATCTACCACTACCTATGACTTGTGAAAGATCCATTGCTTGATTTGGGGTAGCCCAATTGTTGTTGTAATTGATGGTTTTGAAACCTCAATCCTTATATTGTAAACCATCCTATCATCTAGCCATAGGTTCATAGTGAATTCTACCATCACCTCCTAGCCATAACCCTAGAGGTGTTTAAAGTAAGACAATAAATCTACAACTACCAATATTTCCCTTGCCACAACACTCCCATATAGTTTATTTGCAATGTTAGGCTTGTATCAAAAACATTTATCTACTAACACCCATTGCACTATGATCCTATTCATAATTTTCTTTCTTGTCCATGCTCTAATATCTACTCACTAGATTTTCTCTAGATTTTATAGCCAAATTTAGTCCAATCATTAATGCTCCTTTATATTTTTATTTTCCCTTTTCCTCTTAATCCACTTTCTCTTTCACGGTATTGTCACTCCTGCTTGATTTCCCTTGCCACACCAAAAACTTAACCCTCTCTTGATCACTTCTCTCTCGTTTCATAATTTCTAATCGTGACATCCTTTATTTTAATTTTCTTTTCTCTTCCATGTTGTTACCTCATACTATGTGTTGGTACTATCCTCCATGCATGTTCCAAAAATTGACTTTACAATTCCTTTTATTTACTTCCACCATGTGGTATCTTACCTATTACTATCTATATTATTGCCACATTTGCTTTGCCTCCTCCTACTTGATTGCTCTAACAATTCTTGCCTTTTCAATACAAAATAGTTAGTTCTTATCTTCTTGCCTTGAGAACTATCATTCACCTTGTTGCTCACATGTGCTTTTTCACATGGTCATTTAATTATCCTTTTTTGAGTTCCCTTTGGTATTTTTTATACCCTTGGGAACACAAGGGGAATCCCTTTGGGTAGCAACCTCTTGATCTGATTAGAACCACTCCTATGATCATTGTTTTGATAAAATTGACATTTATTATTTTTGACACATCTATTAAATTAATGTATGTATCAAAATGGGACAAATATGGAAACCTTTTTTTTCCACTTCAATTTACCTATAGATCTTTGGTTAAGAGAAGTGCCATGATTGGGGAACCAAATATACTCAAAATTGCTATAACTACCCTTTTGTTAAATAAAACTTTACTCATTGACCTTGCACAACCTAGCATGCCAAGCCCCTCTATTAGCCTAATATGTCCAAGTATGCTAGGTCCTTCACTAACTAGGCATAATTAAATGCACCAAATATCCTAAACTCTCCTATTTCTGGCAAACACAAGAATGGTTAGTGCCCAACATGCTATTGACGAAAAATCTCCTTGTATGGTTAAGTTGCGACATTATGATCAACTGATGGAAATAATATATTTTCTATGTTATCCTTTGTTCATTCTTGCCTTCCACCCTTTTCAACTATAAAAATGAGGAATCAATCCCTTTGAAAAACTATACAAATATGACCATAGATAAATATATGCATATAAAAGCACACAAAAATATTACAAATAAGTTTTTCTATGATTAAAATAATTTGTTATGCTTTGCCTCGTTAACATATTGTGCTTAAAGTATCCTATATATCTTATTTCCTTTGATGATATCCATTGCTCACCTATCATTTATGCATGACTATGCATAGAGTAGTAGATCCTTGGCTACATCCTACATTTTTGGACATCCTGTTGTGTCTAATCTCTAACTAGTTACTTGAACATTGAGCATATCCATCTTAGGCAATCCTAAGGACAAAGTATACAATATAATACAAATGGTGCAAGAATTCAACCATCACTTTCCTGGATCCCAAACCTGATTTCTATCACAAATGGAAAGACTTTTAACATGATAGGCACACCAAATTGTTTGAGCATCATCCCATAATATGATCAGGCCTACAAGCACAAAAGACTTTAATTTACCTCTTTCACCTCACCATTTTAATCTAGTTTTGTTAGTAATCCCATAGTGGAGTTTCAATTCATCAAACTGATAAGACAATAACTGATTTTCAATTATTTCTTGTCTATTCCTTAAAATGTAAATTTCAAAATTCAATTCATGATTTAGAATTAGGCTCTCCTTTTCAAATATGAGGTCTTGCAAGTAGGAGCCTATTTCTAAAAATTTTAAAGCCAAGTCATTTTCCATGTTTTTAGGCCAATCAAATCCACACAAAAGGTGACAAGCATCTAGGATATTTGACATATGAGGATCATTATAGTTTTGTATCCTAGGCTCAATAATTAATTGTTTATGAACTTGATTTAGCACTTCAAATATATTTTCCTCCATTTTATCTGATGTGTCCATCTTAGAAATTACCTCCAATTTGTTGTTGAAAGTATATGACATTTCCTTATCAATTGCATTTGAATCTTCAAGAATATCATGTAAATCCTTACCAAAAATTTCATTAGTCAATAAATAAGGTGATAATTCTACCTTTTCATCATCCCTTACTAATAAATCATGAGTAGCATTTACCATTTCTCTTTCTTCATCTTTAATCAACATGTGATTTTCCAATTTTGTGGGAACTGAAGGCTCCTCTCATAGGGTAGCATATTTAATGTCCTGCATACCAAACAAAGAAAAATTTTCATTAGAGAGCATAGGAGCAACAAATGATTCTACATATTTCTTCCAACAATTATAATAATTGTCATCTAAACCCATGGGATGAAATTCTATTGCGTCTTCCTTGTAATATTCAGATTCTTCAAGAAATTCTTTTTCAAATTCACCTTCAACCATTTTTTGTGGCTCAAGGGTTTCTACAATGGAATCAATTCTTGTATTCAGATTTGCGTGATCACCACAATCCTCATTTGTAACCCACATTTACGAATTTTCCTTTGATGGCTCACTTGTTTCTAAAAGTGGATCAATCCTTGCATTTAGTTTTCTATGATTATCCCAATCCTCACTTGTAAATAATGACTCTAAGCCTTTCATTTCTTGCTTGTCATAGTTTGGCTCATGTTGGATATCATTGTTTGGAGCATGTTGGATTTCTTGATAGTTTGTTTCAACAATTTCATCTAAGTTTATGGAAGGTCCTGATTTATCATATGTTTCAAGACTAGTCAACTCTAGGACCCCTCCACTATCTAAAAGAATATCACTTTTAGTATCTTTGACCTTCGTATCATGAGGATGATTTGTAGAATTATCAAGATGTGTATCTTGAGGTATTTGTTCCTATAATTGAGCTATGTTTCTTTTAAGTTGTAGAACTAGCCTTTGCAACTTGTCTTGCATATCAGGTGAAGCAAGTGTTTCATTAGAAAGAGCAGCAAAGTCCTCCCATTTATTCCAAAAACCATAATCATCTTCTAAAACTAGGGTGTGACATTCAACCACTTCTTCACAATATTTAGATTCAACAATAGACTCCTTTTCAAACTCACCTTTATCCACATTTGAGGTCTCAATTGTTTCTAATAGTGGATCAATTCATGCATTTAGCTTTCTATGATTATCCCAATCCTCCCTTGTAAATAATGACTCTAAGCCTTTCAATTCTAGGATTCCTCCATTGTCCGAGTGTTAGAAGTATCCCTAAGTCATAGGCATTTTTGTTCTGTAGCATTCTAGAATAGGGTATTATTAGAGGATTAGCTTGAGTGTTAATAGGCGATCTATCCTTGGCATAGACTATTATAAGGTGATTAGTTAGCATGAAGTTTAGCTTTCAAAGCCTATTTAAGTGTGTAATACTTCTTCAATAATCAGATAAATTTTATTATTGACTCTTATTTTGTATCAAAGTTATGGAGGGGTCGAAGTGATTAGGACTAGTAATCCTATGAGAGTTCCAGGTGGGACAAGATCTATCCTTGGCATAGACTATTATAAGGTGATTAGTTAGCGTGAATTTTAGCTTTCAAAGCCTATTTAAGTGTGTAATACTTCAATAATCAGATAAATTTATGATTGACTCTCATTTGGTATCAGAGCTATGAAGGGGTCAAAGCAATTAGGTAATCCTATGAGAGGTCCAGGTGGGATCCTAGCTTTCAAATTAGACAATTTTCTTCAAAAACTTATTTTTGAAGCAACTCCCAAAGCCATTAAAAGTGGAGCAAAATGTTCTATTTTAGAGATATAGGTCAAAATTGAAAAATATCAAATCAAGGAAAAATAAATCTTCAATCATATTTTGTCTAAGGATCAGATTAATGATGAATTGCTTGATTTTCTAGAAAAAATAGGAAAATGGACCAGGCATAGTCTAAGATTATATTGTAGACAAAACAAATAAAATATTACAGGACAACATCAATATTGTAAGAATATAGGAATTAAAGAAGCACATACCAGAGGCCAATGACAAAGGAGAAGTTCAAGCAATTCATGAACAAGAATCAGAAGTGCATAGCAAAGAATCAAAACTAGAAGAAGCAAAGAAAAAATATGAAGACAAATCTCAAGCAGAGGATCATGCATAATACAAAGTTACCTGATCAAAGATGTTGCAGCAAAATTTCAAGAGTCACAGGACAACCAATTAAAGGTGACATATAGCTACACATGAAGAAGACTTGAGCAGATTTAGAAGTGCATTGAATAGCCAATTTAAGGAAGGTTTGACAACAAAAGAAGACAACAATTTGGAGGAATTGAATGTTGTTTTTAGACAATAAGATAAGGTAGTAGTCTTCTAGAGGATCACCAACCAGATTAGAGGAGAAGGAGTTATCATGTGGATAGATATCCATAAACTTGATTAGCATATTGGTGTCTCCTTTGGACAGTGGTCCATAAACATTGTAATAGGGAAAGGATTCCTAAGAGATTTGTTGAGAAAATACTAGTGAAATATTTTCTCCGCGTCCTTGAACTTTCTTTGTAGTATCTAAAACTTATTCCTTAGTTTCTTCTTGCCTTTTTTTTTTCATTTTGAACTTGATTCAACTATCTCAAAACAAGAACCAAACTAAATATTTGGAGCCATAGGAACTTTGGAACTTTCCTCACAAATCTTAGGTGCTTCCTTGCTTTCATATTTTAAAACTTCCTTTCCTTTTGAGTGCGACTTTTCTTGGAAGTAAGATACAACCTTAAAATAAGTTTCCACTCCTTTTTGAACCTTTTCATCTAATGTATCATGTCTTTCCGTGGTTACCCTTAGTTCTTCATTCATCCTTTCTTCTATCCTTTTTGCATTTTGAAGCTCTTCTCTGAGATTACTGATTGTTTGAAGTAGTTATTCTTTGATTTTGAAGTATTTTCCATAGGTGGTAATCTGCTTGCTTGAATAAGCATATTCTCTACTCGAACAACCTTCCAAAAGATGTTATGGAACCTTTTCTTGCCAAAACATACAATCAAAAGGTTTATGTCATGATGGAAAGATTAGATAAAGCATAAGATAAATGCTCATTTATGAAATGTTTTGGCCACCAAAACTCAATGTGATCCATGTGATATCAATGATCCATTTGACATTAATGAAAACATAAAATCACTCAAATTTACAACAATCTCCCTCTTTTTCATTGATGGCAACAACTCTATTGTAAATCGACCTTAGCCATAAGTCAAATTACACTATTAACATACCCTAATAATCTAAACTGAGGAACAAAGAAGAAAATATAATAATAATTTATATCTCCCCAATAATGGATGCTCTACTGGGCATTTTTACTTGAGGTAGAATCATATGATTTATCCTAATTATATGAAATCCACTACTATAAAAGTATTTCTACACAACAATCTCCTTAGCATGGACTGAGAAGCCAAAGACCTTACCACTCCAATAAACTTACAACTATCATAAGAAAGTTTTATCTTATAAAATATGTTTTCTTGATAAAATTAAACTTATTTTATTTTTTAAATATTGTGTTTACTATTTATGTAGGAGGAATAGCCTTGTCACTCACTCTTGGAGCATAGACACTCCAAGAAATCCAAGCAAGATTTAAGGTTGTTGAAGGTGGTATAAGAATGAGAGATCCTATCTAGGACTCTAAAACCTTTTATTTAGAAGCAAGAACTTCATCCTCTAATGATGAAGATAAACATGCTAATCAATTGATTAGGGCTATTGCAAAGTTGAGTGCAAAGCCAAAAGTTGAACTCCCATGTTATTTTGGAATCCTTGAGCTAGAAGATATAGTAGATTAGATCTCTAAGTTATAGAAATACTTTCAAGAGAGTTAAGCTTGTTATCACCATGATGACCGAGTAGAGCATGGTGTAATTTTCCTCTCATCTTCTTTATTTTACTATGCTTTCCCTTTTTCTTCATTTTCTTCAACCTGTTCCTTTGAAAAAAGTTAGTATTATTTTGAAACATCACGATATCTTGTGAAATTTCCATTGAATCTAGGATATATGTATCTCCATGGATTTATCATGTTGCCTTTATTTCACCTTGATTCATTATGAGACATGGCATGAAAATTTTATTTTCCCTATATCTCAAATTTTTAAATGTATTTTGTCCTATAAAGATCTTTCTCAACAACCCTATCACAACTTGCTATTCGTGGAAGATATCCAAAAAAGTATTGATGAAAATTTGTAGGATGAATCTGGAATTGATTCTCTTGAAGAGCCACTAAACCAAGAGAAAGTTGCTCAATTGATCATTTATTTTACTAGGCTGAGAGATCTGAGTTTGAACATTGTTAGTGAGGGAGTGAGTATTGAAGTGTGATTCTAAAAGTTGTCTTTGCAAGATTGTGAGTTAATTTTGCTGCTTACTTTCTATGATATGCTATATAATTCTTGGTGGGAATTCTCATTGTTAGTCTGCCCCAAATCCTACACTCCAGCCTGTGGCCATATTTCCCATCTCTTTCTGCTATTTCTAATTTCTTTCCTGCAACTCTAGTCTTAAACCCGTGTAGGATTTAGTAAGGGAGCCAACCCTAGTCTACTACTATTTCTTACTTCAACTCATTTTCATAGATTTGGTTGTCCATATTAACAACCATATTTTTAGAAATAACATATTTGATACTCCTGATAATGACCTCTACACTATTAGCCTTATTCTAGAACACTTGTTTATTCCTCTCCCTCCATATCTACCAAATGAAATAAGGTAAGATAAATATCCAAAAAAAAAATCAATTGAGGGCTACAATAAGGGTTAATCGAACTATCCCATAAGACCTCCTAAGACTTTACTATCACCCATTAAATTTTAAGCCACTAAAGAAGTGCATGCCAAACCTCTAAAGAAAGGGTATAATAGAAAAAGATGATTAATTATCTCCTCATACCCACAACATAAATAACACCTATTAGGAATGCTCATCTATCTTCTTCTATGATTATCCACTATCAATATCTAATTTTGAAATTTCATTGAAAGAAATAAAGACACCTTCGATAGGATATCTTTAATCCAAATGCTATGTGAGGGAAAAGCTATCTTTTAGAGCTTGTCATTCATCTTTGGCTGATGCACACAACTTGCAATCCTTGGGAAAATACTCTCATCCAAGGCTATTTGCAAGTAGAATATTGCAAGACCATTCTTCTTTTTTTACTCTCTTGTTGCTTGTTTATCGGTATCTAGAACAATACTTCAATCATTTGGCTCTGTGTAGCCATCCTCCACAATATCCCAATTTTTTCCGAAAACTCGAATGAGTTACTCTAGATAATAAATATAAAATAAAATTTGTATAAAATTTTGATTGCTTTGCAATGTAACTCTCTTTCTAGCTACATATTTCTTTAATGCATTTATTGATCATAAATGCACCAAAGAGAGGGTAAAATATAGTCAAAGAATTTTGACTTAACCTTAGGTGAAAGAATTAAAGATGAACTTCTTACTCATGTAACCATGAGAGCATTTCCAGACAACTATAAGTATTTGGTAACATCTTTGCAGATCCTAAGTAAAGATACTTATTTTGATGATTTAGTCAATATACTTCAAGAATATGAAGTAGAAAATACTATGAAAGATGAAATGACTCTCAAATAATCTCATGGGAATCCTTCCCAATTACAATGTTTATGGACCTCTGTCAAAAGGAGATGTTGATCCCCTAAATCTGGTTTGTGGATCTCTATCCACATGAGAACTGCTTCTCCTATGCTCTGGATGGTGATCCTCTAGAAGACACTACCTCCATATAATTTTGATCATACTAATGATCATTATTCAACCTACAACATCATTTTAGGAGGTATATTTTTGCTTAATATTGTTTGATCTCACAATGCATCTCGAAAGGGGTATCTGTAGACACTTAAAATGCCTCATGTTGAGGTGACTACTCATATGGTATATGCTAGAAGACCATATTATAAAATTTAAATTTGTTAGAATTTAAATAATTTATAAATTATAAAGGTTGGAAAGCTCCGAAGTCATCAAATAAGTGGGAGCCCCGATGTCTAAGCAACAAAAGGAATTCGTGTATAAATTAATGCCAAAGAGGTATTCAAAATTGACCCCTCGACATTTTAATGCATGTGACAAAGTTAGAAACATTTTCATGCAATCGTTGATCATTGAGGAAGAATATAGGGGTTCGCTTGTCTTTAGCGCTAGGTGAAAGACATAAGGGGAAGATAAGTAATTTATCTTTGTCCATCCCTTAGGTTACCATAACTTTGACCAAGGGAATTTTTGTAATGGGTGGTTGGGAGAAATTATAAATTTATAGCCCTCCTTCACTGAATAATTTCCCATAGTTCCATGACCACATGCTATCTTATCTAGTTCATTTAGGCATATTTTGGTAGGACCATTATATTAAGCTAAGGCAAATGGGATATTTATTTCTATCAAATTTTGGTTAACCCCATTTTAGAATGTTGCCTTTGTTGGTGTGATGCATTTAAAAAATATTGGTATCCATAATGCAATAATCGAGCGTGACACTTTGAGTGATTAATATGCTTAAATAGGTCTATCAACCTAGTTGTAAGGTGTCTAATCTTATTAATGAAATTATTTGGAAGGGGCCTTATTCTTGGACCTCCTTCAATGTCTATTTTTTGTAATACAACTTAAGCATCAATAATATTTTTAAAGTTCCAAAAATAACAATATTCACTAGCTATAACTAGTGGAATCAAATCAATGCTAAATCCTAGTCATCACAAGTGTTCCTTCAACCTTGTGGAAAGATTCTAGCCAATCAATAATATGGAATATATATTC
Organism: Wollemia nobilis; assembly: GCA_028583015.1. NCBI lineage: Eukaryota > Viridiplantae > Streptophyta > Pinopsida > Araucariales > Araucariaceae > Wollemia > Wollemia nobilis. The sequence continues at coordinate 316,548 of JAQPPZ010016460.1, forward strand.
TTTCAATCAATAAAATTTATCAATAGGGTAGTAATCAAGTGAAGCAGGTAAGGCTTCAAACACTGAAGAGAGATTTTGAAAATCTCTGAATGAAAGATGATGAAAAAGTTGATGATTATTGTGTTAGAGTAAAAGCAATTTTGGATAAAATGGTTACACTAGGCGAAAAAATCACACCTAAGAAAATTGTAACAAAAGTGTTGTACTTGTTGGAAAGCTTGTTTTGAGCCTAATTGGCATGCACTTTGTTCCTTTGCGTCCTGCATAAAAGGAAGAAAAGTGCTTGGGACTTTAGTCCCACATTGCTCCTGCAGGAAATGTTATGGCGTTTAAAAGGGTAAAGTTACCCTTAGTATTTCAACTGCCTACGGGTAGTCAAAGTTTATTATTTCCTAGAGATAATAACCAATTATTGAGTGTCATGTACGCGCACCCGATACAAAGTATTCACTTTCATTTTTTTATCTATGTTGGTCTCAAATGATAACCTTAAGAAATAATTTTTATTCTCACTCTATTAGAAGCATGAAAAATGGTAATGTATCCCTTATTCTAATAGTTGCAACCATGTACATTTCTCAACTAGGACCTACCTAATAATAATGGGTAGGAGCATCCACCCTCTAGGTGTTATGGGCCCTATAGGATAACAACTATCATGGTTCAAACCCCATGCTAGAAATAAAGGACGTAAATAAGGGAAATCAATTCCACAGAATGATACCTATCACAATATTTGGCCAATCTCGTCAACTTAGGTGGTTGTCTATAGTAGTATTGAACCCAAAAATGGCCTAACATACTTGTACTAATTCACCCATCTAGTTATTTTCCTTTGAACGAAATTTTGGGAGCAATCCTGCTGAGAGTCATGACCCATTCTTTCGTCATTGATATTTTTAATTTTTGATCTTACTGGTAGGATTTTGGGATCATGAAGGGTCTAGATGTAACCCACTTTTTTTTCCAGCATTTTTCTTAGCTACCCTTGGAATAAACCTCCCTTTATTTTATTTTCTTTCTTCCTTGCATAAAACAATGGGTGCATAAAAACCATCTACAATTTCTAAAGTTGAGCAATTTGTTATGATCGATTGAGCTATTTTGTTGGTTTATTTTGGACCCAATACTTTGCTAACATTGAAATATCAGATCCAAAATAGAGTTTAGTCGGTTCAATATCCAGAGGAGGTTGGTTCTTTGCTTTTTAGGGGAAAGGGTTAGAGAATGAAATGCATAAATAGAGAGAAATATAGTTATTTCTAGGAACATATGAATGATACAAATTAGATAATAGTAAAGCAATCTCTACAAAATTTTATAGAAAAGCATTATTCAAACCATTGAAACAAAATAACTAATCCTCTGGTGCAGATTTAATCAGACATAAGCATATTATAATTGTTAATTTTAGAAAAAACTTAAATTCCATATTCCATACCTCTTTTTATGTATATTTTTATAAAAAACCTGAACTTCCATACAAATTTTATATATGTTTTATTAAACTATTCTTGAAATGGAAGATGCCACAAATACACTCTAAGGCACAATAAATTGCCAAAATGACGTCTAAGGTTGATATTGAAACACCAATTAAAATTAAATTTTCCCAATAGGACAAAAATATACTCTCTCCGTTTAGCCTCGCACGGGTAAAATATATTTTCATCCTCTTAGGCCTGAATTTTTTATAGAGGTTTCACGTGCTTTGATAGAGCACGGACATAGTATCTTTTCGGCCTCGCACGGGCATAATATATTTTCGTCCCTTTAGGCTTGAAAATTTGATAGAGGCTTCAGGTTTAACAATGGTTTACAACAAGCTACAATAAAAATAAAGGAGTGGTACAGGTTATCTTGACAATAACATGTACAAGTGATCGAATTCAAACCATGGTGTCCACTTGAAAGTCCCCGTATTTAACCATGGCTCATGCCATTTGATTCCCAGAATAGTTGTGTGAGTCTATTTTCGTTTTCATAAATTACTTTTATTCTTGTTTTCATTATATATATATTTTTTGTTTTCTTTTGTTTTTCCGTTTAAACTAAGATCAAAACCCTAGGTTTTAAAAAATTGGTTTTATTTTGTTTTTTGTTTTTTAGTTTAAACTAAGGTTAAAAACCCTAGGTTAAAAATTTGTTTTTATTTTGTTTTTTGTTTTTGAGTTTAAACTAAGGTTAAAAACCCTAGGTTAAAAATTTGTTTTTATTTTGTTTTTTGTTTTTGAGTTTAAACTAAGGTTAAAAACCCTAGGTTAAAAATTTTTGTTTTATTTTGTTTTTTGTTTTTTAGTTTAAACTAAGGTTAAAAACCCTAGGTTAAAAATTTGTTTTTATTTTGTTTTTTGTTTTTGAGTTTAAACTAAGGTTAAAACCCTAGGTTAAAAATTTTGTTTTTATTTTGTTTTTTATTTTTAGTTTAAACTAGGGTTAAAAACCCTAGGTTAAAATTTTTGTTTTATTTTGCATTGTTTATTGATTTTTTTGAATGTTTGTACTGTACATTTTGTTAATGTTGCTGTATAGTTTATTAAATGTTGCACAATTTGGAAGGTGTGTATTTTCTTGGCCATAAATTTCAACAACATCATCCAAAGTATCTTTCGAGAATAAGTGGTGAAATTCGGTTATATCTTCAAGCTCATTTATTGATTTTATTTCAAATTCACTTTCAACCACTTTTGATGGCTTAGGATCTTCTATAATGGGATCAATTTTTACATCTTGCTCCATATAGTCACTCCAATAGTCCTTTCAGAGTACACATGCCCAAATCATATCCTCGTAATTTTGTTCATCCAAATCCTCATTTGTGGGTAATGATTTTGGAACGAACAAAGCATATTTAAGCACAATGTCATTTCATCATAAAACACTTCCAAAACAAGCACATCATCCTCAAGTATGTTCCTACATAATATCAGCTAGCAAATACTGCCTAGCATAAAGCAAGCCTATGACGATAAGATACAGTCAAAAGAGGAAGATAAACAACTTATGATCCAACAAGTGAGCGAATAGAAGAAGTGGCTACAAGAACAAGAAGAGCTATTACAATTATATGTTGCATAGATAAAGCAATATGGTATTAGTATTATTTAAATATAGATGGATTGTATTCCCTTAATAAAAGGATAAATCCCTTTAAATAAAGTGCAAAGGACTTCAAACATAACATTATATAAATTATGATTTTTTTTCCTATTGGGATATGGTATTGTAGGTTAAAACATTAACTAGTTTTCATCTATTTTATTATTACCATATGACTTCCTTTGTCACACCTGTTGGTGGAGAGGAAAATTCGTTGGGGAAATAATTCTATCGTCGATGATTCAAATTTACCTTCGAAATTTATTTATTTATAATTATTTAAATTCAAAGGAATTTAAATATTATAAATTAAATATTAAATCTCCTTTGGGATTTTAAAATAAATCCTCCTTAGGTTTTAGAAAACCTTTTTAATTTTATTTATAATTATTTAAATTCCTTCCTCCAATGTTTCACATTGAGAGTATATTTTGTTGCAAATCTAGTGAAACCAAGGTTAATGAAATAGGTGTCAATTTTGGCATACTAAGTTCATGGTGCCTACTTTAACCTGTATAGAGATTTCTTCAATATAAGGACTTTGTTTTCTTGGCCTTTGACTATGTACCCTAGTGGTTGATCAACATACACTTCTTCTTACAATGCACCATTGAGGAAGGTACTTTTGACATCCATATAATATATAGGCCAATATTTTTGAACGACTAAAGCAATAACACTATAGATTATAGTCATATTGGTCATAGGATTAAAGGTCTCCTCATTTTTGGTGGGTAACTCTGCTTGTTCCACCTACAAGTATACCTGATCCTACACACTTGGAAATATGTTAGCGATAACATGCCCTTATAAATCAACTAAACATCACATAGCTGGTTCAATTTTTCAAACTAAGTATCACCACATATTAGGTTAATACATTGTTTTCTTGTACCACAAAGTTATCTAGGGAGGGTCATGACATCCTCCCCCATAGTTGTTACTGCCCACCCCCGCCCTCACAGTGCAGGTTGTTACTGCCCACCCCCACCCTCAAGTGCAATTGTTACTGTGCACCCCCGCCCTTAAGTGCAGTTGTTACTACCCACCCCCGCCCGCCCTCACTGCCCCCATAGTGCATTTATTACTGCCCACCCGCACAATGCAGTTGTTACTGCACACCACCGCCCTCAACTATTCTCACTTTCATTGATGATTTTTTAAGATATTGTTGGGTTTATTTCCTTAAGCATAAAGATGAGGCTTTTGTTTGCTTCAAATATTTTAAAGCACTTTTTGAGAATGAAAGTGGGTATACCATCAAATATTTGAGTGATAGAGGAGGTTAATTCTATTCTAATAAATTTGAAGAGTTTTGTAGTGATTTTGGCATCAAAATGCAAAAGACCAACCCCTACACACCTCAACAAAATGGGGTGGCTAAAAGAAAGAATAGGACTTTGGTGGAGATGACAAGATGTATGATGCAAACTAAAGGTTTGAGTTCACTTTATTGGGTTGAAGCAACTAGGAATGCTAATTACAACTTCGCCCGGGATCATAGTGCCATCGGGTAGTGCAGGTGGGAAACAGCGTAGTTGGGGAGGCCTCCGTGCCTTAGCCAATTTTTGGGCTTGCTTGATGAATTCTGCCCAACTACGCATCGGTCAGAGGGTGCAGCCTGACTTCACTACGAAGTCGGGTTGCAAACCGACACTTGGTTTTTTTGGCCACATTTTGGACTGCGCATAAGAAGTGGAGTGCACCCGATAGTAAGGCACATTACTCCTGAGGTAGGTGCCTTACTCTTGAGGTAGACACCTTACCCCCAAAGTAGGCACCTTACTATCGAAGTAGGTGCCTTACTCAAGCAACCACCTTAATCAAGCAGGTGCCAAGTAGGCACCTTACTCAATAAGGCACCTTACTCAAGTAGGTGCCAAGTAGATACCTTACTCAAGCAGGTGCCTTACTCAAGTAGGAACCTTACTCAAGTAGGCACCAAGCAGGCACCTTACTCAGGCACCTTACTCAAGCAGGTGACAAGAAGGTGCCTTACTAAAGCAGGTGCCAAGGAGGTGCCTTACTAAAGTAGACATCTTACTCAAGAAAGTGCCAAGTAGACGCCTTACTCAAGTAGGCACCTTGCTAAAGTAGGTGCCAATAAGGCACGTTATGGTTGCATCCCACCTGAATAGGTAAGACTATAGTGCCAACTATTGAGCATAGAGTATCGTTGAATCCTCGAAGAGTATATGTGGATGCAACAATGTGGGATGCTAGAAGACCTAGATGTTGGAGAGCATTTGTGGTTATGATATTGCTTGAAGAACCAGTGTCAATTAGAAATCCACACCTCCATTCTAGAAACCCCCTGCATCGAGCCATCAACACCATCTGACCCATGCATCACATACCTAGATATTGGTACCATCAAAACCTAGTTAAGCCTAGTTTTTCCACCCTTACCCTAGCTCATCGTTCCAGCCCCTTCCATTCCCATAGTTCATCAAAAACCCACATATTCACATCCTCAACACACCAACACCACCATCATCAACCCCATTTCTAAACCCATATCCCTGACCATGTGTCAAAACCATCCACCATCATCTACCCAAACCATCATCTACTCCAATTTTCCTTATGAATCACATGTCAATGTTGCTTCACAAGTTTTGGAGATGATGTCGTTTTGCCACTTTGGGGTAAATCCTATGTGAAATTTGTCTTTACGTGAATAATTCTCCAAAGCTAATAACAAGAACAAAGTGACACAAAGTAGCAAAGCAAAGATTTTATTTATCGAATAAACCAAATCACAAGGCTTCTTTCACTGAAGCTATTACAAACATCTACAAATTAAATTGTAGGATAGACACAAGACGAACAAGCTCAAAAATCTACTGCTCTAATTCTATTGTTCTTCTACCATGGGCAATCGAGTGAGTATTCACTCGCTGAAGGTTTTAAACACCTTCATCGCCCTCCGTATGGTTGATGTGGGAAAAAAATCCTATTTTTTTTTAAATTAAAGCATAGCTGAGAGAAGTATAAGGAAGGCAAGCTTCCCTTGCCTTCCCGTCGAGTCACATAGCTCGACTGGCTTGTGGAGCCAGCCATAAGGTGCTCACCTTCCTGTAGGTCATGGTTTCGAAACCCAACAATGGTGAAAGCTTGAAATTTTTTTCCATTCATATTTTTATTAAAGACTTATAGAGGATTGATTTGATTTTTGACTTTTGAAACAAAAGCTTATTGAATTTTTACAAATTAATTATTTTGGAGGAAAAACGTTTACAACATCAAATATCTTTTGCGCCAAAATCATCTCGATGACTTATGCAATATCCTTGATCACCTCATCGAACACAAGGTTAGGCTAAACCCCAAGAAGTGCGTATTTGGTGTCACATCTAGAAAACTCTTGAGTTTCATTGTATCAAAAAGAGGCATCGAGGTAGACCCAAATAAAGTCAAGGAAATCCTTGAGATGCTTCCCCAAACCACCATTAGGTAGCTTAGAAGCTTTCAAGGTAAGGTCACATCGATCAAGCACTTCATAGCGCAGTTATCTGACAAGTGCCAACCATTGAATAAATTATTACACAAGGGGGTAGCATTTCATTGGGATGACGAGTGCCAATCAGCCTTCGACGACATCAAATAATACTTGGCTTCATCACAAGTATTGGCACCACCTAGACCAGGAGTGTTATTCTACTTATACATCTCAGCTACTGAGGTGGCACTAGGCGCCATGCTAGCCCAAAAAAATGAATTACATAAAGAACAGGCTAATTATTATCTTAGCCACACCCTGGTCAGTTATGAACTTAACTATGCATACGTTGAGAAGCTATGCTTGGCCATGGTATTTACCACCAAAAAGCTATGCCATTACATGCTGAGCAATACGACGTATGTTGTGTCTAAGGAGAATCAATTATGATACATGATGAGTTGTACTTATCACAGTAGTCGTATGGTGAAATGGATCATGTTGTTGACGAAGTTTGACATTGAATTCATTGGACAAAGGTCCATCAAAGGTCAAGTCATCGCTGATCAACTAGTAGAGGCTCCTCTCAGTGACCTCGCCTTAAAATAAAATTAAAAATATACTAATGCAACTAAAGACCTAAAATGCAAATTCGAGCCTAACTGGCTTGGGCCATATATTATTATTGCTAAATTTGGATTGGGAGCATATATATTAGCTACCTTAGATGGTAAAAATCTACCTTTTATTGGCCTGGAATGAAAAGGGATGTTATTGGTTTCATTGTTAGGTGTTTAGATAGTTAGATATTAAAGGTAGAACATCAACATCTAGTAGGTAAACTATATCCACATAGTATACCCACTCAAAAGTAGCAGGTCATATCGATGAATTATTTTTGGAATTACCTTATATATATATATATATATATGCCAACCTCCATTAATTGCACATAGGTCGGCCCTCCATTAATGTAAACTTAAACTTTAAACTTTAATATCTTTGTCACCGGAGGTCATTTTTCGATGAAACAAAATCCCACCTTGGATTTTAAGAAAATTATTTTCCACATAAGCCGACCATGGTTTTAAATAAAACCTTTTATTTTTCCTGCCTTGGTTTTCATAAAAACCCTATAAATAGCCATGCTTTCCAAAATATCATAAATGCTTATTCATGAAATATAATGCTGAAAATGGGGTAGCAGCTATGAATCAAACCAAACCCAAGACCTCCTACTAAGCACTTCAAGTGCACTCTATTGAGCTTTTGGCCCTTTATGGCTTAAGTATTTTTGAGAGCATAGATTGACCTCCAACAACAACAGTAACTATATTGCTTGGTATCCACCTTAGTTGCAGACCCTTTTTTCTCTTGAAACATTATATATATATATATATATATATATATATATATATATATATATATATATATATATATATATATATATATATATATATATATATATATATATATATATATATATATATATATATATATATTTATTTATTTATTTATTTATTTATTTATTTATTTATATTATTTTCAGTCATCTTGTAGATTTACTTCATGTCATTTTATTCTGCATCTTATGTTTGCTATCTCCTATTACATGCTACATAAAAATCTAACAAAACCAAACTATATTATCTCCTATAGATAACATAATATAGATTTCTATAAAGTCTAGAAAGGATTATGAGACCTTAAGCTTACTAAACTTGTTGGTCCCACATCTCGAAGACTATCTCTACAAAGCCCTATGGGAGTGCTCTCCTACTAATGTGACTAATAACCAAACTAACCATATTAATATAACATGCATACCCACCAAACAAATGCATGGGCCACAAACAAAGGCACTTCACATTTTTCTAAACCTTCATATCACTGTCATTTGCCAAAAGATGCAGTAGAACCATTGTTAGCTTGGCCCCCAAATCAGTTTTGGAAGTTCAGAGGTCAATTTGACACCTTTTAAGCACTTTACTCCCTACTCGTCTCACCCTGGGATGATTAGCATCCTATTCGTCCCACCCTAGGATGATTAGTAGCAATCGTCCCAGGGTGGGACGAGTAGTAGGTTTGACTAGAAAAAAATCAAACCTCGATAAATCCACCACTCAACTACGCCTTCAGAGCATGCAATTGTGAGGAATGGTTTCAAATCTGAGAGAGGGACTTCAGTAAAGCATGCCCTGATCATGGAGGCCTCATGTAAAGAGACTCTAAATCGGGGAGGAATATTCTCTCCCCTAAAAATGCATGACAAGCCAAATGGCGCCCTCGCATGTGCATTCAAAGACCCCTGAGGTCTATAAAAGGGTGAGGTAATAAAGTAAAGGAATTCAGAATCTGGGAGGATACATTATTCTTCAAAAATATAATGGTAGTGCCTAATGATTAGAATCTGAGAACTATGATACTATAGGAGGAACATATTGCTCCTTATTATGCTCGTATATGTAAAGAAATATGAAAATTTAAAAAAAGAGTATTATTGGCTAGGAATGAAAAAAGATATCACTGAATTTATGGCTATATGTTTAGAGTACCAAAATATGAAGGTGGAACATCTACATCCAACTAGATGCTTATTTTTGCATGACATTCCACAATACAAATGGTAGGTGGTGACTATGGATTTTATTGTAGGATTGCCTAAATATCATTTTCATCATGATGTTATTCTGGTAGTAGTGGATAAATTAACTAAAGTGGCACATTTTATGCCTAGAAATATTAAATATGGAGCTCCCACTGTTTCCCAAAAATTTATCAGGGAAGTGGTACGGTTACATGGTTTTCCTGAAACAATTATATCATATAGGGATTCTTGATTCACATCCAAGTTTTGGTAGACATTGCATCAGGCATGGGAAACAAAGCTCAATATTAGTATTGCTTATCATCCTGACATAGATTGACAAATAAAAAGAGTGAATAAAGTCTTAGAGGATATGCTCTACATGTATTGTATGGATCATAAAAAAAAATGGGAATATTACCTTTTTCTAATTGAATTTGTCTATAATAATAGTTACCATACTTATCTAGGTATGGCTCCATTTGAGGCTCTGTACGGGAGGAGTTGTAAAACACCCACTATGCAAGCTAGGAGCTTTCTTGGGAAGTGGTAAGCACCACATGCTTCTTAACTTCCCTCCTTTTGCATAAACAAATGTGCACCTCTACCTTGGCTCCCAAGCAAAATGTGCATTTCCTTTACCACTGTCCAAAACATCTTCCATTGGGAATCAAAATCAAGACTCTTGGTTTCCAAACATCTTATCTATTGATCTCTTGCCAGAAGGCCACACTACCTTCGTTGGCTTCCAATTTTGGCACTTCTCCCTTTGTCCCTTGCTGCTGGCGCTATCACGAACTTCGTCATCTTCTTCTTCTTCGAGGGCTTTGAATTAATTCTTAATTGCTTAGACTTAAGGCAAGGTTTTTCCTTTATATAGTAGCCTCCATCGATTTAAAAACATCGGTGCTCATGCTTAACTTTTGTCCATCGAAGCTTTAATTAATTAATTTATAAATTATTTAAATTCATAGCTTCCTAAGGTCAAGAAATGTATTGGATGTAAATGGGTCTACAAGCCCAAATTCAATGCTGATGGAAGCATTTAAAGACACAAAGCAAGACTTGTAGCAAAAGGGTTCACTCAAAAGTATGAGATTGAATATGAGGAGACCTTTGCTCCTATTGCTAGATAGGAGACAATCAGATCAGTACTTTCTCAGCAATTCAAGAAATCTATTGAAAAGGAGTCAGGGACTTCGATAAAGACCCTCCACTCAGATCGAGGGGGGAGTTCACCTCTAAAGAATTTTTAGAGTTCTTAACTGAAAATGGGATCACACGATAGTTGACTACTGCTTAGTGCACAGAGCATTCACCCAATGCATAATCAATTCCTACAAATGGATCATTAAATATCCATGGAAAATAAAGGCCAAAAATGACTCAAACCACTAACTATTTGGTTGGAAAGGTATGTTCTTAACTATGGAAAGAATGCTACAACTCATAAATATTGCATTGCAATTCATTCTTATTTATATAATGTCACATTCAAGATTACTAGTAGGTGTAGCATCACAAACTGAGTGCCTTGGTACTTCGTCTCGAATAAAGTGACATTGTGTATCAATGTGCTTGGTTCGTTCATGATGCACTAGAATATTAACAAGGTTCAAAACACCCTTGTTGTCGCAGAACAAGTGTATTAGAGATTTTGATGGAAGACCCATCTTGTTAAGATGCGACGCAACCATATCACTTCACACATAGCTTCATGTGCGACACGATATTTTGCCTCTGTTGATGAGAAAGGATTTAGATAGCAAAGATTTTGAAGCATTTCAAAAGGAAAATAAAGCATCATTTATTGGAGATGGTGTACATCTCAAGATCATATTTGGGCTAAAATAATATCTTGTAAATACTTGAGATGTATTTCTGAGGCTGAGATCCCTAGAGTCAGCTTGGTTGGTAAAGGTTCAATTAGTCAATCCTCCTTGGTCCTTTTAGCTAACTATACGAAGAAAAGAATATTTGATCTTTTGGAAATAGCAATCAACAGGCCATATTTCCCATTTATTTTCTCATTTTTCCAATTTATTTCCTATATCCTTGGTCTTTTAACAAGTTTAGGATTTAGTTAGGGAACCAGCCATATTTGGAGATTGGCATGGAGGACATTTATTTCCTTCGGCCTTTCAATGTTGGTCATATATAGGGTGCATAAACATAGTATTTAGCAATTAGGCATATATTTGACCAACAACTACCAATTCCAAGAAAGTGAATGAAGAAGTGTAAATCTAGGATTCAAAACAATACACCAGAAACATTCAACATGCTTAAATTAGAAAGAGGCAACTATCAATATATACATTATCTATAAATGAATCAAAATAGAAGCCAGAAAGTAGTCAATTTGTATTAAGTTACAATAAAAATGTCTATACATATGAATTATAAATGCCCCGCTATCGATGCTACCACATCCATCTAATTCTTAATTGCGACCACTCTCATTTCATAGTTTGCCATGCCTTTTCGACACCCGGGCCTTCTATGATGTTGAACTACACTAGGCCATCATTGCTCAAGGTCCTGGCCACCTGATGTTTGGGACCAATTGTTTCTTAGGATCAATTTTCCATAATATATATCCAAACATAGGCATATTTGTACCAAATGAATATATCATGAAGGGTTAGATGTTCATGCATAATTTCAATCAATATACCAAATGAAGAGGAAGGATTGACTAGAGCATATAATTTTTTATACCTCCAAAAGAATCAAGGATGTTGATTTGGGTTTCTGTGAAGGTTGTGTATACGAAAAAGATAAAAGGGTAAGATTTCTAAAAGTTGGTCCAGAAAGAAAGAAAGAGAAATTAGAGTTAGTACACTCAGATGTGTGGGGTCTCTCACCAGTACTTTATCTTGAGGGCTACTCTTATTATCATTCCAATATTACTATTATATGAAAAGTCAGTATTTACAATGAAAATATTCTTATTAAAAAATATTCTACCTAGTATGCCAACATTTTTCCTACGAGGATCACTCGAGAGAGGAATAGAGTCGAGCAGGTGCATCGAGCTTACCAAATATCACACAACAATGATACTCATATTATTTCACAAACACTAGTTCAACATAGTTCTAAATCTCACACAACAATGATACTCATGTTCTTTTACAAATCCTAGTTCAAGACAGTTCTCAATATCACACAACAATGATACTCATGTTCTTTTAAAAATCCTAGTTCAATACAGGAACCTTTGCTCAAAGTGTAGTGCGGAGCATCTTATTTTGTTCCTGTCTGGCGCGAATGAGAATTTGAATATAAAACCAATTGCGGCAGGTCAAGCGGTGCATTTCGTACATCGCTCCTTAAAACAACCAGATCCCATTGGAATTGGTGGCAAAAACCACCCTATTTTGTGGTCATCCCCACCTGGGAAGGTTAATAGTCCTAAATGGCTCACCCTAGGATGGCCATGAATTGGGCCACAATTTTGAATCAATTTTAGTATAGATAATTTTTCCCTTATCCGCTATTTAAAGGTATGGCTAGCTATTAGCCACACTTATCATTAGTGACTAGGATCATAAATGTTGATTCCATCAGTGAATAGAGATGCATAGGACTAGACTACCCTAAATAAGTGGTTAGAACCACTTCTGGGTCTTGGAAAGGTCTAATATTATTCATATGGTCTGCAAAGGTACCCATATGATTAGTCTCCTAGGTACATGCCTTAGCAATGAATACTTCTCACAGATTTTTTGTACTCCCTAAATTTATTAAATCACATGTTTCCTTAGGAGGTGGCACCTTTCTACCTCTTTTTACTTGATATCCAATATCAAATATCTTTTCTAAAGAAGCCATACCATTTGGCATCTCATTCCACACTCCAGTTGCTTCCTTTTTCAAATATGTTTCTTCTTGCCCCCTCTCACCTTCATCAATTGCTTGATTTTCAAATATACCAGAATTAGTGACAAAATTGAAAATATGTATGTCATTATCAAACACTTGGAAGTTAATAACATTATCTGGTATTATATGACAAAATATTCATGGCAATGTTTTTTTTTGTTTTATGCTTTTGTAAGACAAAAGATGTATAGAAATAGATGTTTTTTTTGTTTTTATGTTTTGATGATTGATTTTTTTTTTGACCAAAGGAATTTGAGTACGTTTGGAGCATTTTGGATTGATTTGACCAAATGGCAGATAAAATATTGCACATATCCAAAAGCCTTACACAAATAAATATTGAGAAATAATGATTGAGAAATAAAGATATTCGCTACATATAATGATTGAGAAATAAAGATACCATGATCTAAAAGTTCATCATATATCTAGGGTTAAAAATATTAAGGAATCCTAACCACTTTTTTGACGTTTTGTAAAAAAGTGACTGCACTTTGTTGACCAGAGTTGTGTCGCCCGATGTGAAAGAAGTAGCAAGCATGTTACAAGGTTAAAATCATTGCTTGATTGCTGGAGAGAGCTGTAGGAGAAATGTTTGTAGTAGTACAGTGAAATATAAAAATTAACAAAAGTGAGTTATTTTTTTTTATCTCTTAATTTTGTTTCTCTGTTTTCTAGCAGCACTTAGAAGGCAGAATACATAGGTGTAGAAAAAGACAAGGCAAAAACAAGGAGAAGGTAGAATACATAGGTATCTTCCATTTAATTTACAAGTTTTTTTAGCATCAATGGCTACCTCTAACAATCTACCCATTCTTGAATTTAATGGGTTAGATTATGAGTATTGGTCTATCAAGAAGAAGAACTTACTCATAGGCAAAGGATTATGGGATATCCTTGAATATGGTTACGAAGAACCTAAGATATGGAGTAGCCTTATGGGAGAAGAAAGAAGCAATAAGAAAGAGCAATAATATCAAAATTGTTTCTCTTTCTTATTGCTTCTTTCTTCTTTCTTTATTGATCTACAATTTGCAATGAGAGGCATGAAAGAGATGGATTTTCCTCTCATTACAAATTGTAGATCAGCCCAAATGGCTTGGAGAGAATTGAAAGATGCTTATGGAGGATATATGTGTAGCAATATCCAAAGAAAGGAGGAGTCTTGCTTATTTTAAGGTGTTTTTGTAGTCTTGTAAAAACTCATTTGAAGATATATATTTTAAAGAAGACATACATAATTATTCTAGTGAATTCTTTCTTGACGAGGAAGACATGGTTGAAGAAGAGCTTTGTGAGGAAGAGAGTGATGATGCACTTCTTTGTGAAGAGAAGAGAGAATATGATAAGGAATCCCTTCATGGATAAGAGTATGAGAAGAAGAAGAAACCTACTTCATATCTCATTGGATAGAATCATGAAAAATATTATTGTGAGATACACATAGTTGAAGAAATGTCTTGTACAGTCATGGAAAATTGTAATAGTCAATTATTTCTTTTAGGAGGATAAAAAGATGAAAATAAAAATTGTACTAATAAATTTTTTGAAGGAATGACATGCTTGGAAAGCATTCACATTGATATAAAATATGATGGATGTCTCAATGGAGAGACAATTGCTCAAAGACCTTGTTGTGAATACCACTCAACGATGGAAGAGGATGAAGAAAGATAAACACTCACATTGAAATATTCTTTGCTTGAAGACCACCTAGATGATGAGATGGTGTATGATGGAGAATATCTCACACATGAAGAGTTCATTATTGAGAATGCACCTACAATTCTCATGGAGGAGAATAAAGAAGATGATGATGGAGAAGCAATGTTCATGGAAGATCATTGGCTTGAAGACCATTCACTTGGAATGGATGTGTGCTCTCTTGAAAGAGCAAATGAAGTGATGTGGGATGTTGATCCACAAGAAAAGTTTGATAAAGAGGATATGAAGACTATAATATTTATGCTCAATTATGAAGATCACTCATTAAGAGTGACAAATGGAGTTACTTCTTGTTCATAAACCAAAGAAGTATGGAAAGACTTGAGAGATTTTGAAACTTTGAAAGAAGACAATATGTTGTGTGAAGAAAAGAGCACAAATGATTATCTCATTTGGAAGGTGGAAAGTGAGAGAGAAAATGAGATAGAAACATAAAATAAAAATGATATTGTTGATTTTCTTGTTGTAATGGCCAAAGAAACATCACTCATGAATGAAGATCACTCACTTGGAGTGTCTACATTGAAGTAAAAGAGTTGTCTTGAAAAGGTAACAATGTATGATTGTTTGAATGAATGGTGTTTCAACACACCAACATGGATTGAACAAAGGAAGAGAACTCTTGGTGAAGAGTTCATGGTTGTTTTTGAAGCAACATACAGTGAAATAGATATGCCACAAAATAGATTTATTGGGAGCATCAAATCTAATCACATTGGAGATAATGTTTTTGTGATTAATAATTTTTTTTTTATAAACATGTATTTGAAGAAAGGAGGAGAATGCATTAAAAAGGTATTATTGAGATATGATTGTCTTATAGAGACATCTTTGGATGAAGTTATTTCATTTGCAAATGACATGGATAGCATGGTGATGAGAACCATGGATATGTGTTGGCTGTATTTTATGTTTAAAATTCCTTGGAAGGAATCATGTAAAGCCATAGTAAAGAGTGAAACATTGTGTGAGGAGAAACAATTTGTTGTTGCATTTGTAACTAGATATTGCATAGCTATATTTTGTTTGAAGATCTATGTAGAGGTATGTGAAACTGTAATATGGAAAAACCATATACATAAGATGATGCATTGTACATACACATGAGGAGTATCAGGAGCTGAAATATGGTTTGAAGACCATAGAAAGAATGATGAAAGAAATATGCCAGATTGGTTAGTGAGAACCAATACTTGTGGTATTATGGAAATGCCATAATTTGAAAGAGATTTTGATGAAGGTGGAGTAGCTCATAAAAATGAGGCACTCTATTACTTATAGGAAGGAGAAATAAAAAATATGGAGGAGATCCCACACAAATGATGGAAGGAGTGCCCAAGACAAAAATTTACCATTTTTGATTGCTTTTTACAAAACTATAAGAGACGAAAAAGGATGAGTTTCTTTCAATATTGTGATGCTGATGAACTTCTGGAAGAATTCCCATCAACATCAAGGGGGAGAATTTTGGAAGTACCCCTAAGTCATAGGCATTTTGGTTTCATAGCATTCTAGAATAGGGTATTATTAGAGGATTATCTTGAGTGTGAATGGGTAATTTATCCTTAGCATAGACTATTTTAAGGTGATTAGTTAGCATGAAGTTTGGCTTTAAAATCATATTTAAGTGTGTAATACTTCTTCAATAATCAGATCAATTTTATGATTGACTCTCAATGAGATAGTATCATTGTGAAAATCATTGAAATTTATCTCATGGACATGATTCGTAGAAAGATCAAAATATGTATTATAGGGCACTTGTTTTGATAATTGAATCATATCTCTATCAAGATGTAGAACTAACCTGCGTAAATCATCCAATTTGAGATTTGGCATCATTAGCTTCAGTTGTAGTAGTTTGGTTTATTGTATTATCCCGAGATATTTGGGTATTCTAAAATTGATTAACACTTGAGAATGATGGTTGATTCTGAATGGTATATTGAGGTGAATAAATTTTTGGGTGGGTAAGGGAGGTATTAAATGATTGAATATTATATGATCCAAAACCCACACCACCACCTAGACAAATCAATCGTTGTTCAAATGCTATTGTTTGGGTATAGTCTTTAGATAAAGATGTGATTTGAGGTATCCCTCACAAATACATAGATATTGATGGGTCAAGAGAATTGAAATAAACTTGGATAGCATATCCCTTTGTAGGTGCATAAGGTACCACTAATTGAGTATATAACCCATGGAACTATTTAGTGAATAACTTCAAAGATTCATTTGGTCCTTTACAGGCAGTGACAAACTAATTGTACATGAGGATTGGGTCAACTAGCCTTTTGTTAAAATGATTGAGGAACATTACCTCTAGTTGAGCCCAAGAAGTGATAGAACCTGAAGGTAGGTTGATAAACCAGTCATATGCAAACTCATTCAAGGTATAAGAAAATATTTGACAAATAACACTTTCATGCAAAACTTGTAAATGAACCATAGCATATTTGAATGCATGAATGTGTGCTTCAACTGACATCCCTCCATCATGCCTAAATTGGGGTAGAGAACATTTAAACTATATAGGCACAATAGGTGGAGGTCCAGGTATGTTTAAAGGACTACCTATCTTCCATGGAGAAAACATGGCTATTGTGAATTGGTTCCAATTTTTTTTTAATCACATAACCTCGTTATGTGAACATCTACATCAAAATAACACATAGCAATTAGTGAAAGCAGATGAAACTCATGCATGAAAAAGGATATGCACCTCAAATTTAAGCAACTTGAAATAAGACAATGCAAATACCTCAAATTCAAGCCCTCCCTTTAGCACCAATTTTGTTGTGCATGAGGGAGGCTAAAGATAAGCATTAAGTTCCAATTTCAAAATATTGCAGAACACTGAATAATAATCAGAGCAATTTAAATCCATAATAATAATAAAAGTAGCAATCACAATTCAAGCCCTCCTTCTAGCATCAATTCTATTGAGTGATAATTTTACCCAATTCCAAAATCATACTCACAGTCAGTATTTTGTTAGAGAACCCTCTTGTTAGAATACCTTAGTGATTTGCAAGTAACTATTAACAAGGGGCCTGTGGTTAAAGTGATTTGCCATGCTTTATATCAATTAAAGGGCTTGATTTCCCTTATGTGCAGAAATAAATGATGAATGAGTGCTTGAAATTGATCCTAATTCATTTTATCTCTAATTTTTCAAAGTGATTTAGGTAGATTTTATCTTCTTTTGATTAAGAAAAATTTAACAAATTTTATCTTCTTTGTTAAACTTTACTTTGAGCATGAAAGAAAATAACTAAATGACTAACTTTGAAATGTAGTAGCCTTTGGAATGTCATATAAATTACCCCCCTTTAGTGAAAATTTGAAATTGATTAGAATTGGAATTGTCATAAATTGAAGCTAATTTATTGCTTGAAAAAAAAGTGCAAAATTCAAAATTTTGTCTCTCCTTTAAAATGTGAAATCATGTAAAACTTGAAATTCTGATTTTCCCTTTAAAATGTGAATTTGTGCACCATTTTTGGAATTTTGAATTTCCTTTGAAATAAAAATGAAATTGCTTAAAATGAGAATTTGAAGCTTAATATTGGAATCCACGTATCTCTTTTTGGGATTTTAATTTTTTCGTATTTTTTATTTTATTTTATGAAGTTAAAAAAAATGAAAAAAGATAGGGTTAGAGAAATAAATGAAAATAAAGCAAGTCACTGTAACTTTGAAATTTTTCACTGACCCTACAAACATTAATGTCCTGCATCAAACTAGCATTAATGTGACCTGTATTCACGCAGTCCAACATTCAATGAGGTACAATATTCTAAGGACAAAGGGTGCAATATATTAAAAATAATAGATGAGTCTACCATTAACATGCATAAAAACTCACTAAATTTCCAATATATTGGCAAAAGAAATATTTTCAAAATCAACTACATATGTAGAATACCATGCATTAAATGGCTTCCAGTGGTGAAATGATGTAGTTAAAAAACTTGGGAGGAAAAATATCTTCCACATCAATCTAAATTCCACCATGGATTTCCTGAAAAAATTCTTTGACTTTGTTTCCTAAGTTCGAATGGATATTTAAAATTTTTAATGAAGACCATTCGTTTCATTTTCACACTCTTGGTTTTTGTACCTCCTTCATTATGCATCTATTGGAATTAAATTTGTATTCATCTTATTTATCTTTGTAACACTCATTTTATAATATCTCCATTTTATTAGCATGATTCATACCGGCTTGGACACAATGTGCATGGACTAACTTGCAGGCTATGCATTCATATTATTTAATTATTCTTTGCTCTGCCTACACCTCTTATCTTTTATCTTTAATAAATTTGGAATTAATCCCATGATCCCCTCCGATTATACTTTTGCAAGTTCTACTACATTCCCAACTTATAATGGCCTAGTATCCCTTTATAGCCATAAGCTTTTCTTACCTTCGATAACATGGCTCTCACATCCTACAATGTTCAAGGTATTAATCGAAATAAGTCTTTGTCATCAGTTTTCAAAATATACCTTTACATGCCATATTACAAATTTCATGATATTTTCCCTTGACTCGCCAATGTGGTTGACCCACAAACACTCTCTGCAATACCAACTCAACAAACCAAGATATTTATTATGGATGAATATAGGTCCATCTTTGCCATCTAGAAATGTTAGGACATGTTGAACAAACATCTAGACGGCCCACCAAAAAGGGCCACGTAATCAAAACATAATGGTACAGGGGTTGCCCATGTTGATTGGGAATGTTGGATGTTGTCTGCTGAGAGGTTGTTGTACCCTATGGACATCTCAATTTCTTAACCTAGTTTACCACCTTGTGTTTGATCTCTATAATTTGTCAAAAATTCAACACATGGTCAGCCTGCAAATATACTATATTATATCCCTCAATAATAGGACTACACTCTTTGTTTGGATGTAGTATTATCTTCATAACCACAGGTCTCAAATCATAATGCACCTTAGCCTGACTAAAATGAGCAATTTTTTTAAATAGTGCCTAATTGGCCTCAATTGCATATCCCATATGATAGCCTTTATCTACGTTTGAAATTTTCCTTATAACACAAGTCTCTTTATCATCATTGGCCCCTAGAAATATCCGTAAGCTCCCCATGTGCACCAGTTGGCAGTTGTGGGCATACGTTACACCTATGCCACTGTCTCATCTCAGCCCCTCTCTACAGATGATGTTCTCCTCACTTTATTTTTGGGTGCAGAGGGCTAGCCAACACGAGTACATTTATTTTCAATATTTTAGAATCAGATGCATGCTTACATAATCATGTGGGGCCTAGCTTGGTAATGCTCCTCACTATTAGTGTTGGTGTGAATCACTTGTATCCATCCAAATGGAAGTGGTAAACTTTATTTACAATCACATCAACCCATTAAGCTTACAGTTCAGTGAAGACAAAACAAAAAAAATGGGCCCATGTTACATGTATTTCTACTCAAAATCCAACATGGTCAAATTAGATTTTAAACCTTCCTAATTGAGATACATGTATTGCAAAACCTACCCCATTTTATCTTACTTTCACTCTCCACTTATTCAATTATTTATGCCTCTAATGTTGGCCAAGACATGAGGCATAGAATATATAGTTCATGAGTTACAACTGTGGTCACTTGAAGAATTTAATCTACCAAATACTCTATGCCAGAAGCTACTTTGGTCTTACCTGAATCACCTACATAAACTCATACACTCTCTTCATTTAGCTCTCAGACTACTCAACATTGCGCTGGATAAGCTCACAAAAGATTTGTTAGCTTCAAATTTTATTTGCAGTATCATGCAATGTCAGGTTTGAAACTCTATGTAGGCCTTCACTATATATAACATCCTTTGTTTTTTTAGAGTTACTATTTCATAGTAACTATTATATTACCTCATTTGGTTAGGGTAGGTTAGTTTTCTATCCTAGATTAGCATATAGTTTTATTTATTTATTACTTTATTTTATTGTCGATATTTTCTTAGCAATATTATACATTTTTCGACTAGCATTATCAACCAAATACGTTGTTAGGATATTAGTAGGAATATTTATTTATTGTTATCCTAAAATCTATCTATAGCCTTAGACCTTATATTTGTATCCCTAAATTATCAATCTAAATCTATGTTCGTCCTATTGTCCTACATGGTATCATAGCCATATCTCTTGGCTCAATTGTAGCCTGAGAGGTATTAGCGGTCTTGGTTGGACTGGACTCCATAGAAGCGTGCTTTGGTGGACACTAGCCATTGCGAACGTGTGACTGCACTGAGGACGACACTCGACGGACCGCTAACTACACACATCTGGACCTCCTAATGGTGGACTAAACCTAACACAGACCATACCGTGATCAAGAGGAATCTAACACACCTAAGAAGAGGTAACTCGTGCGATCCTCAGATATCCTTGAGGTGGTGATGCCAACTTGACAAGCTAGGTGACATGGTAGTGTATCAGGACCTATCTGAGGATGCTACCTGACTGGTCAACGGTCAATGCAGACTGGTCATTGGCCCTAAGGTCGATACAAATTGGTCACTAGCCGACGTGGACTACCAGTACAAAAAATTAGGTGGATAGCCTGCATGGCTATAATAGATGACCTAGACTACCAATGCCTGAATATCAACCCCATGAGATTTGACATTGATTTAGCAATGGAATTGGACACCTAAAATTTGGACCTGATGAGACTGCTAAGCTAGACACAGACCTAAGGATGTGACTAAGTGACAGGAGCCAATCACGACGATTGGACCCGATGGTATCTAATGGTTCATGATGTGGACACAAGATATGGCATGATGACTCGTGATGTGGATAAAATTCATTGAAAGGTGGTGAATAGCTACTGAGATGGAAAAATAGAATTTTGGATAGCATCTACTCAAAGGTAGACAACAATAAAGGAGAGCTTTAATTTTAAAGTACTCCAAGTTGCACTACCTCATACATGTGGGATATCTATCCCAGTTGAATGTGGCCTGTATTAAATCTTTTGCAGTGTGAAATCAATGTTTAGATCCACAGTGTGCAGGCTGATATCAATTTATAGTTGTATTTTTTGCCAACAATGACGCTCCCACCGGTTGAAGCAACCACGTAGTCCCATTGTGGTTCATTTAATCATGCCACTTTTGTAGCAAAGTGCCATTGAAGGGAGATCATATTGACAGTGGCGCTTACAAGAGGATATTGTGCTGCTGCCATGAAAAATTGGTCCTAACAGTGATTGTAGCAGCAGATAAAGCTAAAGAAGTCCTCGTGTAAATCATAGATGAGAACAGATTCATGGACATTGCAGAGTGAGGAGATATTTCTTACAGTATATAAACCCATGTTTTAGACAGATTAGGAACTTAAAGCCCAGATCTACGCCATCACCTGTGGTTTTCTATTTTCTTTCAAAGACTGAGCAAAAAATCTTGAGCATCGCAGAGTGCAGGCAGGCCCTGTAACGCCTAGAAAATTTATTTTTTCTACTGTACAGTTTAGGCTCACCCCAGAGAATTATTGCAAAGGCTTGAAGAGACATAAATTTGCAAATGTAGTTTCAAAAGCATAGATAGAACAACAATTCTTATAGATAGAACTTCGTTAGACACAATTTATCTTGATGAACCTAACCCAGATTGGGCTATCAACTGATAAATTTTGTAGACATCACATTATACAGATATCAATCATCATAAATGGACACCACCATCAGTGAAGGAGCCTTTCCAACACTTCTTTGATCATCGATGATTGTTAAGAAAGCATTCCATCCATTCTAAACAACTCCTCCACTGAGAAGTAGTATCGACTACCACGAGTGGAGGACAATATGTGTTTGATAACTGGAGTTCCTAGAGCCACCTCAAATACAGTGTTTGCCAACTAGAAAATAAGCATATCTTACAAGCTCACATCAGAGCCAATGCTCAGGAGCAGACATGGAAGATCATAGGAACATGTGCCTTATGTCCTTAGAGAAGGAGTAGACAACAATAGTGGGAGACAATTGGGTAGGAGAAGTGCCACCACGAAGGCGAGCCACCACCACTCATATGATACATACCATCACTAAGTAGAGTCATTCGAAGGAGATTATGATGTTGTTACATCAGTTAAAGTGGGGAACAAGTTGTAAAGGTGTATTTTTGGCTACGATCGACACTTAAAAAATGGGTTTATCAAAGAAAAAGTAAGCCCCAAAACCAAATTATGATATTGTTACATCAGTTAAAGGTCCTTATTTTCCACCAGAGATGGATGGACCTTATTTTTATGATAAGGGTATATTTCTTACACTAAACAATGGTTTAGTAGCCCTACTCGAAGATTCTAAGTCTTCTACAGACCTTCAGATAAATGGTGCTAGATTTCCTATTGGCATTATAAGGGGCATATACATGTCATTGGTTGCTCTTGACCTTGCCCAACACAAAGTGAAAATAGAAATAAATGAGGAAAAAGAGGTCCTAATGGTCGATGCTTGTTGTGACACAAGTGACCTTTAGCCCATTGTGGCGAATGCTTGTTGTGACACATGTGACATTGAGCCCATGATGGCCAATGCTTGTTGTGATACAGGTGACCTCCTACCTTCAATAGTAGATATTAGTTGTAGCACAGGTGATCTCATCTCAGTAGTATATTTTTCTTGTGACACTGATGACTTAAAAATTGAAACTCCTCAAAAAGAGCTCCATAATATCATCAATAATGAAAAATGCCATATTGTTAAAAGTATTTATGAAGATGATAAAATTGGGTGTTTTGAACAACACACCAAAGGATTTGGTTCCAAACTTATGAAGAAAATGGGATTCAATTGCGAGAGATTAGGTAAACAGGAACAAGGCATTAAATATCCAATAATGCTAAATTTAAGGGTAAATAATGAATGCCTTAGCCATACTGGACAAGCAAGTACCAGTAATACCATGTTTGTAAAACCTAAATCTCATACAACTCCTAAAAAGCATTGTTGTAGTCATTATGGAAAGACAGGACATGTTGCAACTAGATGTTGGAAATTACATCCTTGTAATTCATGTGTATGTATGAATCACTCTTCTTCCAGTTGTTGGTACAAAGTGAAAATGGCCAACAAGGTTCATATAGATTGTGGATGGAAATATCTCACATAATGTACCATGATGAAATAATTATTGTATAGCTTCTACCGAAAAGGTAAAACCTATGGTATACCTCAAGGCAAATCCAGTGACAGATCGAGTGGCAGTACTAGAGGTAATGACCTAGAGATAGACCTAAGGATAGACCCAAATACAAAGCTCCAAAGGTAGATCTACAAGTAGATCTAGAGGTAATGATCCAGAGGTAGATTCCCAAGAATATCCTGAGATAGACCCAGAGGTACACATCTAGAGGTACGCTTAGATGTAGAGCCAGAGAAATGAACCAGAGCCAGAGCCAAAGACAAAATAAGCACTACCATTCTTTCATTTCTCTTCTTCTTCTTCACTATATTGGGGCAGTTGTATACTTTACCCAAATATTGTTGTATAGGGGGATGTATATGTATTACCCAAATAATGTAATAAGGGGGGATGTTAGAGTTACTATTTCATAGTAACTATTATATTACCTCATTTGGTTAGGGTAGGTTAGTTTTCTATCCTATATTAGCATATAGTTTTATTTCTTTATTATTTTATTTTATTGCTGACATTTTCTTGGTGATATTAGACATTTGTCGGCTAGCATTGTCGATGAAATATGTTTTTAGGATATTAGTAGGGATATTTATTTATTATTATCCTAGAGGCTATCTCTAGCCTTAGACCTTGTATTTATATCCCTAAATTATCAATCTAAATCTAAGTTCGTCCTATTGTCCTACACATTTTACCCCTTAAACATTCAATAAAATAACCTTTGTTCTTGCTGGGATTTCATGGTATAGTTCATGCTAAAGGACGCCCTCCACACGGGCTTCATTGATACGTAAAAAAAATTTCTTGCCTCGTTGCAGGTTTTAGTGGCTCAAGTGTACATCATGGAGAACATAATCACTAGCTCTATAGGAAAAGTCAATGGAAGCAAGTAATTTGTTGATACATCACAATAGATCTAGCCTTTTCCTTTGTAATTGCACTTGATGTTCATCTTCTATTTCTTCCTTACATAACATCGATCAATATGTTTATGTAACCTAAACTAATGAACACCCCACTACAACACCTATAATTGTAATCTTATCATCAAAACCATCCGTTTGTCAAATCTACCTTTGACAAGCAAACACTAGTTTTTGCGCATCGCACCCACTTCACCATATCAAAAAACTTAGAGCCTTTCCTTGGGAAGGCTCACTTTTGACTCTGTGAACTTCTCTTCGAAGCTCTTCCACTAAAATTACTTGATAGTGATAGACCAATGATGTGACATCTATTAAACACATCACATTGCATGTCAAATAATCAATCAAACCATTAAACAACAAATGGATATAATGTTACACTATTTAACATAAACTCACTTTTAGGGGGGAAGTTAAAACTACATAAAGTGGTCAAGCCTATATTTGAATGTGCCCTCATCTATCAAATATCCATGATCTTATTGATTATGCACATCGATGTTGGAATATAGACAAATAGTGCTTTCTTAACACATAGAACTGAGTTTTCTTACTTTTATGGTGAAGACACGTATTAAACAAAAATATTATCATCAATTTCAAGGTTAGCTTTCGAAGGAGCATTAAATACACATGGTATAATTTTAATAGTTTAAATCAAATGTTCAAAGATTAAAAATATATAAATAACAATCTCAAATATGCAACCTTCTCTATATAATGAAATTGCATGCAAGCTTCAAAGCGAAAGCTTACTTTATTCTTTTTTCTTCTTTTTTAACATTTTATTTTATTTTATTTTTTTTAAATATTATTATTTTTATTTTTATTTGTTTTATTAATACATAGGTAAAAAAACGAAAAATTAGCCACTTTATTTTTTTATTTTTATTTCTTTATTTATTTATTTATTTTTATTTAAATAATTTTTTGAATTGGCTTAGTTCAAAACATTAAAATTGACAAATCTTGTCAATCTAACCAACAATATAAAACTAAGAAAAAATTAGCCCTATCGACCTAACCAAAACACTAAACACCTTTGAAGAACACAAGCTTATACTAAGAGGGGGGTGAACAGTATAAGACCACTTTTTACTTTCTTTCCAAACCAATATTTTTATTTTTTGTAGATAAGATACTATAGCATTAATACCGAGTTTTACAAGTTGACCCAAAACCTTTTACAAAAATCAGCCCAGGGTTGTTGATGAACATATCCTTACTAAGGATCCTATATATGTAAAATCTACATGTCGCCAAATCCATTACATCCGATAAGGCACATAGCCTGTTATCAAAAAGAAACTTCCCATCCAACATTTTTGGTATACCACGAGAAAACACACATGCATCATAATTACAAAAAAGAAACAGACATAGATCCCTTCCTTGAGACAATGGAGAAACAAAAAGCTACAAACACACATAGCAGAGTACTGAAAAAAACTCCCACAAGCTCTGTATTGACAATTACTCTTAATAATTCTTTGGTAATTGCTTTCTTTCGTATATGACATGCTTTGGTACCACATACTATCTTGGAAAATCATCCTTGGATAAGTGAACCTACGCGCTAGATTTATGGCGGTGGCTATCTAGTGGTCCATGTGGCTTTGGTTCTGAAAATACGAGGATACGGAAACAAAAAAGGAAAATGCCAAGTGCAATGCTTTTAAAACCAAACTTAACGCTACAAGCCTATGTATTGAAAAATGCATAAAAATAAAGGACATAGACAAATCGAAACAAGATAAAAGCAATATGGAATATGGCCTTCTTTATTGATATGCTTTTAAAGTCATGTTACAATATGTCTCCTTCCATTTTAGGGGATAGGAGCGTCAAATATGTTTCTTATCACATCCATGGATAGCAATCCTTCTTCCGTGTGCCCACATGTAATATGGGCAGACCAAAACATCGCCGCCGCTTGTGTATATGAATTTTGACTCCTTCCTGCTCCTTTGATGTCGAAGAAATACGTTCAAGGAAACAGAAAATATTAGTAGCACCTGCAGATAGAATAAAACATGTATTTCCCAAGGCCTACTGTTAGTGTATGCATGAAAATATTAAAACGATCACCAAATAATATTAAAACAATCTAGAAATTTGATAGAAGCATGAATATGTTACCAGGAAACCACTACAAAAATAACATTCAGGAAATTCCTCACATATTTGTATTCGCTCCGGGGTGGGACGAATAAACCTGCAATAATTTGTCAAAAAGCACCCTCTTCAATGTCCTACCTAGGAAGCTCCAAATGACCTGCAAAGTTGGGGTTAGCTAATTGGGGGTATTTTGGGAAGACCCAGATGGTCATATTTCTCCAATTTGGCCTCTAGTACCCATATTTTGATGATGGCATCTACAGGTTAGTAAAGGCATGAAATGATAAAAACCTGGTCAAAAATGCTTAGAATGAAGTGAAATTTAAACTACAGCCTATTTAAATAACCTAGAATAAGATGCAAAATAAAAATCATAGAAATCTATCATAGATTTCTAATCGCTCCAATGTGGGGCGTTTAGAACTATGACAACTTGGGGAGCACTCGGGGGCAGGACGCCCATTGTTTGGGACTCTGTTTCGGCACAAATTCACTTGGGATGGGTCCAAAAACTCTTATGGGGTATTTTCGACAAATTTTGTGGGATATTGTGGCCAAAAATCAGGTTTTGGGTCTTGATTCGTGCTTCCAATAATCACCCAATAACCTCCCTTTTGAATGAGAGATTGAAGATGTGAAACCCACAAATTGCAAGTAGGTATGTAAATTGGTAGCAATTCGTTGCTCAAATGCTCCTTCTCTCTCTGTATATCTTTGGGTGAGAAAAATCACCAATTTATAGACCTAGGGTCTCTTTGTTTGAATTGCGCATGCGAGGGCGCCACTTGAGTTGTTTGTCCTATTTTGAGAGAAAATATAATTCCTTGATTTAGAATCTCCTTGCATGAGGTCTCTAAAATAAAGACATGCATGACTAAAGTCTCTCTTCTTGATTTGAAGTCGTTCCTCACAATTGCATGGCCTGTAGCTTCAATTAACTGGCGAACTTGTCAAGGTTTGACTTTTTTCCAGTCAAACTTGCTATTCACCTCACCCTACGGTGAATGCTGATATTCATCCCTGGGTGGGACGAATGCCAGTGGGACGAGCAAAGAGCAAGGTGCCAAATTGACCTTTGACCTTCCAAACTGCTTTTGGGAGTGGTTAGGACCATTGTTTAACCTCTGGGGGCTGCCCTAGGGGCTGTGTGTGTCAATTTGATCAACGCTTGTCGTCACATAATCGGATTGGTGCTATTTTTGTGTCTACATATGCCCATTTTTGGGATGCATTGTGCAAGGCATAGCACTGAGCAAAAATAGATAACCAAAGCACTAATGATTAGGGTTTCTCAGTAACCTAACCAACTCTTGATGCCCCAAGTATGGAAAGGGCATGCATTCTTGAATCCTTGCTTTTGACAAGCTAAGGAACTTAATTCAAGTGTTAACCTTGTTCAGTGAGGTGTTACTTGAGCTTGGACATTGATCAGTCATGAATAGGCAAAGGGCACAACCTTTTTTCTATGGGAACCTTGAGTTCATGATTCACAAATGCCAAGTGTTTGATCAACTTGTGATTATTGCTTGTTTGCTGCCCCAAGCAGGAGCGTTATTGTCTTTGTCAATGATCCTTTGAATGCGTGTTATTTCCATGATTGGGTGTGTTTTTGTTGATTGGTGACTAAGTGTGACTACCCCCTCAAGCGACGAATCAATGAGGGAATGACCGACATGAGAAAAGCAATGAGTCACTTGACCCAAGATGACTTAGGTAAGGGTGCCTTCAGTTGTTTACCTTTGAATGCTAAAGTATTTTTTGAACATTCTGACCTATTTTTGGTGGGTTTTAACCCATTTTGTGACGCATTTTGGAGCTAAAATTGGCAAAAATCTGTCCTCCCATGGAGCGGTCCGGCTATGGTAGCCTTCTTAGGGAAGCGGATAGTGTCAATTTGTAACCCCAATGTCCGTTTTGGATGCCAATAATATCAGGTGCAAATGTGCCTTCGTTCGACAATGTTATTGCTATTTTTGGATGGGTTTTGACCTGTTTTGCGATGCCATTTGGGGATGAAATTCTTGACAATCCGTCATCCCGGGGAGCGGTCCGGCTATGGTAGCCTTCTTAGGGAGCAGGATAGTGAGGATTTGGGACCTCGACATTTTTATTACTATTTTTGGTGCATTTTATGCATTTTTTTACTGTTTTTGAAATTTTTGCTCTGTATTCATCCCTGGGTGGGATGAATTCCTATTTAGTATTCGTCCCAGGGAGGGACGAGCACTAACTAGAATGCTCATCCCGGGGGGAATGATTACAGGCTCAAAAATCCTATTTAAAGGCCAAAACTGGGGTTTGGGCTCATTTGCATTTGTTTTTCCTAGCGATTTGGAGCTCTGAGGAGGAGGAGGTCAATTCTGTGAAGTGAAGCATTGCCAAATTTTTCCTACCACCATGAGTTCACACACCGGATCATCCAGCGGCGGAGCCGAAGCGAGACTAGTGAGTGCCCTTCCTCTTTATTGTTTGTTGGTTACAGTTGTAAAACCGCAAGTTATTTGTTTTTTGTCCTTTTGTTTGTTTTGTTTGTTTTTCTTTTGTTTTTCAAATTTAAAAATGAAACCTTAGTCTACCAAAATTAACACTTAGTTTAAAACTTAGTTGAACCCTAGTTAAACAAAGATCAAAAGTTTAGTTTAAAACTGAGCTTAAAAAAAAAACTTAGTTTAGAACATAACTGAAAACTTCGCTTAACCCGAATTTAACAAAGATCAAAACTTAGGTTAGAAACGTAGGGTAAAACTGAGCGTAAAAACGTAGCTCAACCCTTAGTTATTGGTTGTGGTTTGTGTTTTTGTGTTTGTAAGTGATCAGTCGATTTGTTTTTAGAGTTTAAAACCCTAGGACTGACAAACAATTATTTTTTAATTTTTTTGTTTTTAATTTATCAGTTAGAGTTAAAACCCTAGAACTGACAAATTAATTTTTGAATTTTTGTTGTTTGTTTTTCAATTTATCAGTTAGAGTTAAAACCCTAGAATTGACAAATTAATTTTTTGAATTTTTGTTGTTTGTTTTTCAATTTATCAGTTAGAGTTAAAACCCTAGAACTGACAAATTAATTTTTTGAATTTTTGTTGTTTGTTTTTCAATTTATCAGTTAGAGTTAAAACCCTAGAACTGACAAACAATTTTTTGTTAATTTGTTTGTTTTTTAATTGATCAGTTAGAGTTAAAACCCTAGAACTGACAAATTAATTTTTGAATTTTTGTTGTTTGTTTTTCAATTTATCAGTTAGAGTTAAAACCCTAGAACTGACAAAATTTTTTTTGTTAATTTGTTTGTTTTTAATTGATCAGTTAGAGTTAAAACCCTAGAACTGACAAATTAATTTTTTGAATTTTTGTTGTTTGTTTTTCAATTTATCAGTTATAGTTAAAACCCTAGAACTGACAAACATTTTTTTGTTAATTTGTTTGTTTTTAATTGATCAGTTAGAGTTAAAACCCTGGAACTGACAAATTAATTTTTTGAATTTTTGTTGTTTGTTTTTCAATTTACCAGTTAGAGTTAAAACCCTAGAACTGACAAATTAATTTTTTGAATTTTTGTTGTTTGTTTTTCAATTTATCAGTTAGAGTTAAAACCTTAGAACTGACAAACATATTTTTGTTAATTTGTTTGTTTTTAATTGATCAGTTAGAGTTAAAACCCTAGAACTGACAAATTAATTTTTTGAATTTGTGTTGTTTGTTTGTCAATTTATCAGTTAGAGTTAAAACCCTAGAACTGAAAAATTAATTTTTTTGAATTTGTGTTGTTTGTTTATCAATTTATCAGTTAGATTTAAAACCCTAAAACTGACAAACATTTTTTTGTTAATTTGTTTGTTTTTAATTGATCAGTTAGAGTTAAAACCCTAGAACTGACAAATTAATTTTTTTAATTTGTGTTGTATGTTTGTCAATTTATCAGTTAGAGTTAAAACCTTAGAACTAACAAACAATTTTTTGTTAATTTGTTTGTTTTTGTTTAATTTATCAGTTGAGAATGAAAACCCTAGAATCGACAAACAATTTTTTGTTAATTTGTTTATTTTTGTTTAATTTATTAGTTGAGAATGAAAACCCTATAACTGACAAATTATTTTTTGTTAATTTGTTATGTTTTTGGCTGTACCTTTTTATGCCTTGTTGTACAATTTTTCATTGTTTTAATGTTTTTGTGTTGTTTTCTTTTGTAGGTTGTGAAGATCCGGTACCGTGTGCCCACGGTTTTCATTGAAGAGCGAGAGGCAGTAACTTTGGCTGACTAGGATTGGCTTGATGCCCTTGGGCTCAAGTAGGTGACTCGACTGGAGCCAGTGGTCAAGGATCGGGCCTATCTGATGGCCCTAATCAACTTATGGGATCCACGGACCAATACCTTCCATCTCCCAATAGGGGAGATGACGGTGACCTTGGAGGATGTCTATCGGATTCTTTGAATTTCGATAGATGGACTACCGATCCAGACGACATCGCGGGATCAGCAAACAACAGTGTTGACACGCTGCTTTGGACATGGAGAGGAGATGGGGGTGGATAGCCTAGTGGAGAGGGCAGAGGGCGATTGCCATATTGGTGGCATATTGGTTCGATGGTGGCTAGAGAGGGGTGTGTTGGGAGTGAGGCATGCATTACTGATGGGCTTCATTTCCAACATGCTACTACCCGACTATTCGGGCATGAGGTTCCTGTGGAACATGCTAGAGGTGGTGGTTCGGTTGGTGGAGTGTCCTACGGATGCACCGATGATCATGATATGGGGACAGACTCTGCTAGCACAACTTTATGATGAGTTGTACGAGGTCTGCTATCAGAGGCAGAAGGGGATCATTTGTAGATACTTGTTGCAGTGCTAGGCATGGCAGTACATAGCAGTGGAGAGACCAACAGGGCTACCTTGCACGACTCAGGAAGATATGGTAGACCGAGAGATTGGTTATGGGGCACTGTGGTGGCAGTCGAAGGAGCAGGGTCAGAGTCGGTGGTGGGCAGGTGCCGTAGGGAACTATGTCGATGCCTTCGCTTGGCTTGCTCTAGGGGAGGTGTTTTGGCGCCCCTTCTAGGACTATCCATCCTGGCCTGAGGTTGGAGAGTGGCTCCGATGGCTTCACAGAGGGCGATGGCTGATTGGGCAGCATGGGACCAAGCAGGAGTTCTTCCCATACATCTAGGTTACATAACAGTTTGAGGTGCACTAGGAGTTTCCTGGGGAGCCCGTGATCTATCGACATCGGGGGGACGAGAGGACTCTGGACCGGCCAGTCATTGCACCACTGGGTGAGGATCTAGATACAATGATTGATGCCCTAGACGTGGATGACATCAGGGTTACCACTGAGTATGACTAGTGGTGGACGCTATGGTGATGGTGAGGCGAGGGGCCTCTAGGCGGGGTAGCAGGTGATGAGGGTGCAGAGGCACCAGGAGAGGGCTAGGGTGTTCCACTGGATGATGCATACATGGTGGAGGTTGAGGATGTTGGAGGGGAGTTTGGGGTGCTGAATCAATTGGAGATGCAGGATGTCCCGAAGTAGTGGGATCCAGAGTAGGCTGTTGCCCTAGATTCACCAATGCCTCAGGTAGTTTCGAAGGACACAGAGGTAGGAGTGCGTGCTGAGAATGTGTGATTGGTGGGACTACTATGGAGATGAGATAAGGAGCTGTGAGAGGCTTTGCAGGAGAGGGATATCTTATGGACTCAGATGGCAGAGCGGGAGAATGCAATTATTGCATACCACCGGGGGGATGGGGACACCAATGCTGCATGGGAGAGGGATCTCCTACGGGCACAACTGGCAGAGAAGGAGAAGACATTGGCACAACGTGACGATGCAATAGCTTATTACCATTGGTGGGAGGCAGAGTGGTTTTGGTGGGAGGCAGAGTGGTTTCAGCATCAGATGGATATGGAGGCAGAGATTATCCGCCTCGATGGACGGTTACCTAAGCCCCTTGGAGGTGGTTCTTCATTTCGAACGAGAGACAATGATACTGAATAGTCAACATCATATCATTATAGGCGGCTAGATGAGGGGGGCACTAGTGGGCGTGATGTAGGGACAAGTAGTAGTCGCCCTGAGAGGTCCCATAGGACCCACACCATGGGGGTAGTTCCCGTCGCACCGATCCTGCATGATCATGGTGGCTGGTGCCCTAGGCTTAGGGTTTTCTAAGCTTTTGGATTTTGTTGCGAGGTTAGAGGACCAGTTCATTGTAGCCTGTGGGCATTTTTGATGATATATATACAGATGACTCTTTTTTGGTGTTTATGCACTTTTCATGGTTTTTTTTTATGTACATGTATTTACATTGATGTATGCATATGCTATTATGAATGCGATGTTTCTAATTTATATGATGTATGCAGATGGAATGAATGAAATGAGTTGTTGATAACTTGTCGATGGCACCATAGACTGTGCAAGATTGACTAGCTTGTTGTACTTATGGGATGACTTTGTGGAATGACTTTGCATGTGAAAACTTTGTTTTTGTATTTTGCATTTTTTTATTTTTTTTTTTTTGATGGTGATGTATGTAATGAAATGTACTAGGTGTTTAAAAATGTAGTTAAGCTTTTCTGAGATTCAGATATATTAACTAACTAGCCAAAACTTGTACAGTTATCACGCAAGACTTTTGAACAAGGAATAAATCAGACTTGAGTTTGACCAAGTTATTTCTCATCTTTTTGTGTGCAATTGAGTTCATTTATGTGGTATTTGTCAGGATACCGCCAGTGCTAGATAGGCTATCAACCAAACCTGTACTGAGGATCACCTAATTAGCTCCACTAACTCCGTTGTTGTATTTAGTAAGATTAATCCATGGGACAATCTAAGGTACCATAGGCTAGCTCATCCACATGCAAACATTGGTCTACTCACATGCAAAGCTAATGTGATAGACATATCGTCATGCATGTAGGATATCGCCATTGCTAGGTAGGCTATCCACCCAACCCGTAATGAGGATCACCTAGATGGTTTTCGAATGCTGAGAATTTTAGGGATTCAAGTTCAGGATTTTTATTTGCTCAATGTGTTAGGATACTTGCTCGTATACATAGTGATGAAAATCACTGTTTATTTTTCTCTTTCATTTTTCTTTTGAGCAAGGATGTGGAATAGTGGTGATAACCACTGTTATTTGATTTTGTATTTTGAGCTTCGTAAGGTTGAGCTTGTATGTTTTTGGCATATGAATGGCCTTGATCCTTTTGGCCTTGGGGATGACCACCCATCCTATTCAGGGACGTGTAGTACGAATCCTTACGACTTTGGGAACCAAATGGGATGATGGAGATTATGAAGGAAGGGCATTGATCTTTTAAGCCTTGGGGATGACTACCCATCCTCTTCAGGGACGTGTAGTACAAATCCTTACAACATGGGAGACCAAAGGTGATTGTGATGATGGCTTGTGGGAATTTTGTTTTTGAATGGCATCGATCCTTTGAGGCTTTGGGGATGACTACCCATCCTTGGCAGGGACATGTAGTACGAATCCTTACAACCTTAGGGACCAATGGTGAGTGGGATTTGTGGTAGTGGTGAAAGCCACTGTTTATTTAGGGGAATTGATGGGGAAGAGCTCGTCCTTTTGTCAATTCTTAGCACTCTTGAACCATTCGCACAGGGGGATGAACGGGCTAATCTTTCACCTATGGTACCCGAGACTACTTTGTAGGTTTCTCTTGTGTTCACACAACTTAGGAATTATTTTATGTGTTTTAAATTGTGTAGGGATGTTACATAACGAGGCTTGACCCAAGTAAAACTTTCCTGTGTAAAATCCGTTTAACTGTGTATAGTTTTTGGCTAGAAATTTAAAAACAGCTAAATTGCGAAAACCCTATATACATTAGGAGACAACTGACTTTGCTAAAAATGGGGATTGTGTTATTCTGAGGTATGTGTTTGTAAAATGGATGAAATGTGGAAAATAAAGGAATTGCCTAACAATTACAGTCTATGGTGCTTGTGACATGTATGATCAGCAAATATGCAATGTATGGATGCGATGCCTAATGCAACTGATTTTTTTGTATTTTGATGTTTTATGAGTATGCATAGAATTGAAATGTAATTTTTTTGTTATTTTTGATGATTTTATTGTTTTTGTTTGTTTTTGAATATTTATTTTGACCAAGCGGTTATGGTAACCCTTGGAGCTTTTGGTTTGACCAAAGGGTTTATGGATACCTTTGGAGCATTTTTTTTGGGGGGTTGACCAAGCGATTGTGGGAATCCTTGGATCTTTTGGTTTGACCAAAGGGTTTATGGATACCTTTGGGGCATTTTTGGGGTTTACCAAGCGATTGTGAAAATCCTTGGAGCTTTTGGTTGGACTATGGCTCTCTAAATGTGGAATGGCCTCAAATGATTGATGTTCAAGGGTTTGAGCTCCTTGATTCCTTCAATAGAGGTGAGCCGGTATGTTCCAAGTCCTATTCTATGGTCAATCACATAAGGACATAACCAGTTTGCCATGAACTTGTCCCTTATATGGGACGACAAATTAGAATTTTGTTGGTTCTCTTTTAAGACCAAGTCACCAACCTGAAATTCCCTTAGGTGGACCTTCATGTTGTATGCTTTCTTAAGTCGCTCTTGATAGATACGCAAATGCTTGAGAGCATTGATGAGTCATTCATCGAGAAACATCAGTTGGTCTAATCGGGCCTGCCGCATAGTGTCATCATCGATGAACTCTTGCATTGAAATGCGCAGGGAAGGGATTTCCAACTCAAGAGACATGACTACCTCGGAGCCATACACTAGCAAAAATGGAGTTTCCCCAATGGGCATCCGAATGCTAGTGCGATAAGCCCATAGGGCAAGTGGGATTTGAATGTGCCAATCCTTATGACTATCTGCAACTGTCTTTTTGAGGATGGCAACTAGCATTTTGTTTGACGCCTCTACTTGCCCATTTGCCTACGGATAATAGGGTGTTGAAAAATTGTGCTAGATTTTGTACTTTGTTGTCAAAGCACGCACATATTTATTCTTGAAGGGCATCCCATTATCCGAGAGGATCTTGGATGGAATACCAAAATGACATATGATGTTATGCAAAATAAACTCCGCAATGCGGGGTCCAGTCGTAGAGGTTAGAAAAATTGCTTCCACCCACTTGGTGAAGTACTCTATGGCCGTTATGATGAATGTGTGATGACCCGACAACGCAGGGGAGATATTTCCAATTAGATCAAAGCCCCACTACAAAAAATTCCAAGTAGACTAAATCGGTTGCAAGGCCTGAGAAGGTACGTGTGTCAAATTAGCATGGTGTTGACACTTCACGCACTTCTTTACATATGCACAACAATCTCGCTCTAAAGATGGCCAATAATAGCCCATGCGAAGAATGCGCTTTGTGATGGCCATATCCCTGAAGTGGCCACCACACATACCATCATGGGCTTGGGTGATCGCCCAAGTGGACTCCTGCTGGTCCAAGAAACGAAGGAGGATTCCTTCATAGCTCCGATGATACAAAATGTCTCCTAGCAAGACATGTTTTATCGCTTTCTGTTTAAATGATCTTTTCGTGGCTTGTGTCAATCCAAGTGGGATGTTACCTAACTTGAGGTAATTCCTTATGGGTGTGTACCAATCCTGCTAATCAGAAACCTTGATGGTATGAACGACCAATCCCTCTTGAAGTTCATCCCTAGCAAAAGCTGAACGGGAAAGAACTTGTAAAAACAGTGTTGTGTTTCTATTGAGAGGGGTTGGGGAGAACAAGGACCCCCAGTTGCCTTGAGTCAAAAAATCTTGGATTCGAGAGAACCTATCCTAAGATGGTTCAATCTGGATCAAGTGGATTCCTGGTGTTAAGTCAGAGCTTGCTCACTCCATCACGGATTGCGATAATGTTTTGACCTGAATGGTCATCATTTCACCAGAAGGGTCTTGCGGGATTAGTGACCCCAAGGAGGCCATAGTATCCACAAAATGATTCGATGATCTAGGGAGTTCCTCGATGTCATACCATTCAAGCTGTGCCAAGAATTTGTCCACAAGGGCTTTGTAAGCCTGTAGAACTGGGCATTTACATTGGAATACCCCCTTAACTTGATTGACAATTAACAATGAATCACCAAAGATGTTTAAACATTTAATGTTCATGGTGATTGCTATTTGAAGACCTATGAGCAAGGCTTCATATTTTGCATTGTTATTGGTGCACGGGAAGTCTAATTTAAATGATAGAGGTATTGGAGCCCCTTGTGGAGTGAAGAATACAATTCCTGTGCCACCTCCTTGCTCACATTTAGAACCATCGAAGAATAGGGTCATGTCATCTTGTGACTCAGACTCATCAAAATTTGGCGATTATGAAACATGAAAAACCCCATCATCAGGTATTTCTACGGTCAAAGGCTGATCTTCTTCAAGAGGAGCCTCTACCAGTTGATTGATGATGACTTGACCTTTTATGTATTTCTATCCAATGAATTCTATGTCAAACTCCATCAACAACATGATCCATTTCATCATGTGGCTACTATGATAAGTACGACTCATCATGTATTGGCATATGTTGTATTGTTGAGCATGTAGTGGCATAGCTTTTTGGTAGCAAACACCACTACCAAGCAAAGCTTCTCAACGTATGCATAGTTAAGTTCATATCTGACCAGGGTGCGGCTAAGATAGTAAGTAGACTATTCTTTATGTAGTTCATTTTTTTGGGACAGCATGGCGCCCAGTGCCAACTTAGTAGTTGAGATGTATAAATAGAATGGACACTCCTAGTCTAGGTGGTGCCAATACTGGTGGCGAAGCCAAGTATTGTTTAATGTCATCAAAGGCTGACTGGCACTCGTCATCCCAGTGAAATACTACCCCCTTGTGCAATAATTTATTCATGGGTCGACACTTGTTAGATAGCTGCACTATGAAGCGCTTTATTGACGTGACCTTTCCCTACAGACTTTTGAGCTGCTTGATGGTAGTTGGGGGAAGCATTTCAAGGATTGCCTTGACTTTGTTTGGGTCCACCTCGATTCCTCATTTGGAGACTATGAAACCCAAGAGCTTTCTAGATGTGATGCCAAATACACACTTCTTGGGGTTTAGTCTGACTTTATGTTCAAGGAGGCGATCGAGGACCTTGCTCAAGTCATCAAGATGATCTGGGCACAAAAGAGATTTGGCCAAAAAATCATCCATGTAATCTTCCAAAGTTTTGTGCATGTAATCATGGAAGATGTACATCATAGCATGTTGGTAGGTGGCGCCAACATTTTTAAGGCCAAAAGGCATGACTTTATAGAAAAATGTCCCCCAAGGTGTTGTGAACGCCATTTTTAGTTGGTCTTCGAGATTAATACGAATTTGATTGTATCTCGAGAAACCATCCATAAGGGAAAGCATTTCATGGCCCGTTGTAGCGTCTACCAATGTGTCGATGCTAGGCAAGGGGAAATCATCCTTAGGACTCACTTTGTTTAGATCTCAAAAATCGATGCATATGCAAATCCTCCCATCGGGCTTTTTGATGGGCACCATGTTAGACAACCATGGTGGGTAATCCATGCAGATGACAAACTGTGCATCCAACAGCTTTTGTAGCTCATCTTTGACCATTAAGGCCACTGTTGGATGCATCTTATGTAGTTTTTGCTTAATTGGCTTGACTGTCGGGTCAAGCGTTAGATTATGCGTGACTAGCTACGGGTCTAGCCCTGGCATGTCTTTTTATGACCATGCAAAAACCTCCTTCTTCTCTTTGAGAAGGGCAATGTAGTCGGCTTGCTCTTCGGGAGATAGACTTACCCCCAGCTTGATGATTTGCAAATTCAGTGGATCTGAGCCGATGTCTACATCAGTCATCTCCTCGACTGACATGTGGGACCCATCCTCCAACTGGTGTGGAGTTGGGATCAAGTGGATATCATTTGCTGAATTTAGATCATCATTCAAAATGTTGGGTTCCTCTTCAGCATGGAAGACATCTTGAGTCTGTCCTGGGGTGAAATGGAACATCCCACCGCAAGGCCAGTACTCTGATGGGGATGGCGGTGTGTCAACGTGATCCCAATCAATAGCATCTAGGTTTAGATGCAATGACCATGTTGGGTCGGCTGGATCATGAATGGGGGCGGTTAAATCAATGGAGATCATGTTAATGAAATTATTGTGGTCTCCATTACCATGGGTATGACTGCTCGGACATCCTAGATAATATTTGTGCTTCGAATCTGGCTCTGGAGGTATTGGCACAAATGGATTGGCCCTATGTGCGGATAAAAGGACAGGGTCTACCCTAGGCACTGATGGTTTGATAGGGTCTCTAGGTGGAAGATGCTCTCTGTATACCTAGAGTGGCGGGTGCAGTAATTGGTATAACTACACTAGGTTGAGGTGCCACCTATGTCATGGCCCTATGTGTAATTGTTCAAACATGTCGTCTATGTCCAAGGGATATTGTTGTTGTCGCATATGATTGAGATAAGCCATCTCAATTTCATCTTCATAATCACTATCGGAGATCCAAAGGCCTTCATTGGCTCCAACAGCTATTTACGACATATGAGGCTCATATTGCTCGAGCAGATTAATGTGGTCCCATCGGGGTTGTTTCGCTCTTTGCGGGGGGACCTGATTCTCTTGAAGTAGCATATGCTCAATCGGAACATCCAAAGGGAACATTGTCAGGAAGCTCTCCTGATCATCATCCATGGGATGCACTTGTGAATGATTGCTATCAGACTCAAAAGGATCCCAAGGTGCTACCTCGTATTTTGACTCATCTTCTGAAGACCCTTCTTGGTCTTGTCCATATCCTTCTTGTAAGTGAGTCCTCGAATTTTCTCCCTTTTTGGCCGAAGGTAAAGGGTTGTTAAGGTCAACAAGGTTGTTTGTTCGTAATGGGAGATAATCCCCCAATGTATATGTTGTGTTAGGGTTGGCATATGGATCTAATGCCAACCCATCCTTGTTTCTTATCCCTAGGCCTTGCATGTTCTCGACCAAGATGTCTAGGGGCAGGGGATGGTTGAACCCTACTCCTGACTTGTCATAAGGCATTTGATATCTTGGTTGGCAAAGAACACGCACTCCTTGCTCATACCGGCCTAACCCATATCCATGCCAATTACATTGGCCAAGATATCTTAAAGAAAAATTAGGGTTGGACAGATAGTTGACATCCTCAGCAAAGGGCTCTTCATCTTTGTCTTCTAGCATACGAGTCTCAATGCCATTATCCAAGCCCCCATAAACAAATTTTGTCTGATTTTGTGGTTAGCCTAGAGGAACCATAGATCCGATGGGGATTTGAGGTCTCCCCATGTCCTACATGGACTCAAGTGTGGGTGTTGCTATAATGTTCCTCACTAGATACTCCCCCAGGCCCGTGTTGGCCATCTCAACGATGACTATTGGTGATTGAGGGGGAGCGAATGGGAGTCCTTCCTGAGTCCACTCCATGTGGGGCGAACTAGGCATCTCGACTTCCATTCGGCTAGGCATCTCTTTGGTAGATATGGTTGAGACGAGGGGTGGTTCCTCTTCTAGGGGTTTCTTTCCCTTGTCCTTTGGTGTGGCCACCGTAGGTGGCATCATTGTTGAAGGACCAGATGAGGAAGATGGACCCTGTTGGGGATTCGATGGACTAGGTAATGGGGATGCCTATGAAATTGGACCCTGGTTAGATGGATTCAACTAAAAATCCAAATGTATTGATGGTAGGGTCGATTGTGGCATGAATTGCACTATATTGCAGTACTTGAAGGGCTCTAAGTCTATAGGGACTACATGCACTTGTCCTTCAAATGTATACTTTAGGCACTGATGAGCTATTGAAGGGACACACTTCATATCCCTGATCCAAGGCCGACCCAATAAGATATTATAGGCCATCTCACCTTCCAAGATATGGCACAATGTGTGAATAGTATTTTGTCCCACTTGGATGGGTAGGACAATTGTGCCAACTGTCGAGCATATTGCATCATTAAATGCTCGCAGTGTATAGGTGGAGGTCACAATGTGAGATGCCGACAACTTCAAATGTTTCAATGCTACTATTGTGATGATGTTACTGGATGAGCTAGTTTCCACCAACACCCTCTTATACGGAATCCCATTGACCCGCGCAATGACATGTAGGGGTGGATCCACGACATCACTAGTCACTATTTTCAATTCATCTTCTCTAAAAGTGATGACTGGTTTT
This sequence comes from Wollemia nobilis, assembly GCA_028583015.1. Classification (NCBI taxonomy): domain Eukaryota; kingdom Viridiplantae; phylum Streptophyta; class Pinopsida; order Araucariales; family Araucariaceae; genus Wollemia; species Wollemia nobilis. Next base: position 357,704 of record JAQPPZ010016460.1, read on the forward strand.
GTACATTATTTTACATGTCCCATGAAGTTGTTGAAAGAGTTTGCTTCATGGGGTTGCAGCTCGATGGCTTTTAATATCTCCATTAGAGCCTCCCGATGGGGTGTTGATTGTTGAATGAGCTCGTATATGGAGAGCCTAGCCGATGTGGTCCTTAGACTTTGGGTAAGTCTCATCCGAATCATGGCCACTGGTCTAGGTGGGGGAAGTTGCGTAGGGTGCTATTGAGGTTGTGATGTTGATGGAACCTCTCTTGTGGCTACCACGGGGGCAGCTCCTAGGTACCTTTTGTTCCTAGTCACTATGCTTATCATCCCTACATACCCCTGCATGGGGCAATTCTGTTGCACCTCATTGACTTGAAGGGGTTTTGCCTACGCATCATGGGCAGGCAGGGGATCTCTAAAGACTCCCATATGTTGGTTGTTTGGCGCTACGAGGTTGTCCACTACCAATGTCTTATTATCGATTAGGTCTTGTACCAAACCTTTGAACTTCCAACATGCATTAAGATCATGTCCCTTCCGCCTATGGAACCTATAGTACAAGTCCTCCCGGTACCCCTTAGGATTCAGTGCATTGGGGTCTATAGTTTGAATCTCTGGTATGTTGATCAAGTTCACCGCTGACAAGCGATCAAACAGGGAGTCCTCTAGACTCTGTGTAAGGTGTAAATTGTCACCTAGGGCAATGCTATTGATTTTGTTCCTGCCTTTGGTTTTCTCTATCATAATTTTTAGGAGGCACCACCTGATAGTTAGCATTTTGATTTTGTGTTGCTTTTGCATGCTTAGGGACATTGATAGCAACCTGATTGACCACAACGGGTTTATGTTGCATGGTCCTTGTTTTTGTGTTCTTGGTCCATTACTTTTTCTTAGGTTTGGTGATATTGCCATCCTGTATCTTGATCTCCTCAATTATTCTGGCTTGTGCTAGAGCTTCCTCTAAAGTGGCATATTGCTACAGCTGTAATAGCATGGAGATCGATCTCAGATAACTCTTTGAGAACATCTGAGTCAGGTCATACAAGGGAGGGAGGTAGGGCAGCTTTGAAAGCAGCATCCTCCATCGGTTCCCATATGCCACCATGGTCTCTTCCTCATACTGCTTGAGGCTAGCTAGGTCGCTCAGTGACGCATTTTTCTTGGTGTTGAAGGCAAAGCATTCGAGGAACACGTCCACTAGCTGATCCAAGTTACTGATGCTATGTTTTGGTAACTGAGTGAACCAATCCGAGGTAGGGCCTGCAAATGTGGTTATAAATGTTCTTAGTAACAAAGCATCATTGTATTGAATGCCAAAGCACTGGCTCAGGAATATAGTCACATGCTCTTGGGCATCCTCCTCCCCTCTAAAGAGTGCCAACTGGGGCAGTTTAAAGTGTTTAGGGTATGGAGGTGCCAGCATTGACGGATGCACATGATGACTATGGAGTTGGCATAAAGTGGGCATTTGGGGCCTAAAAGTCTTGATCTCCATAGATTCTAAGTGCTCTAGCAACGCTTTATATGCACAAGAGGATTTAATCTCTTCCACCTTGGTTTTCTCCCATCGTGGGTTGTGGGGAGCTGGAGGCCTATGGAGGGGTAGCTGGGTAGCACCCCCTTTGCCTTGGTATGATGTTTCAGCCCACTATTCTTCTTATTCATACTCCTCATAGGCTTATTGAGTACCTGGTCGAGACCTATAAGCATAGGTGGGTGCCCGTGGAGGGTGCCCATCATTGTTTCTAGGAGTGGCCTCCTCCTTAGGTCTAGGAGGTCTTGGAGGTAGTAATTGACAAGGTCATGGAGACCTGTCTCGCACCAAGGGGTTACGCCTTCCCTGCACTTCTACTTTATGTGCACGAGGAGTTGGGACCTTCTTAGGCACCTTATTTAGGAGCAATTTGGTTGTCTGATGTTGAATGCGCTCTTTGTTAAGGTGACACAAATGTTCTCATTTTTGTTGATCTTGCCTGAGCTGTGTGATTTGCGCTTGGTGGGTGGCATGTCTAGAAAATTCCAAGTCAATTTGTTCCGTCGTATCTTGTTTAGGAAGCCTAGATGCCTCTCCTACATGTCTATCTTGGTCGTGGTGATCCGAGACCCCTATGGGTTGCTTCCCTCTATCGAGGTTAGTGGCATTTACCTAAGGCTTCAGCCTTAATGGGCGATCCTGATACATAGCGGGTGCGGAGGTGCATCATTCCCGCATTATGTACTGCTCTTGAGGAATGTAGTGGTCATACTCATACTCTCTTTTGTATGCATAAAAGGTGCAGGTAGAATTGTCTTGCCCTGTTTGGAGAGCCTGATACTTTGGATATTGTCTAGTATTTCTAATAGTAATACAGGGTAAAGGAGGGATGACAAAATCATGTAGCCCCTCCTTTTGCACCCTCTATTGCTCTAACACTTCATCACTAGGCCACTCATAACAAGTGTCTAAGGGGGGTCTCCTGTCTATGTTGAGTGCTACATGTAGGTTCTCCTCTTGAAAATGTCTATGTTGAGTGGGGGTGCCCCTCAAAGAGGTGCCCCTATAGTCCTGTTCTTTTATGGCATGATGTGGACTATCTTGGGTTCCATGACACCAAGGCAAGATGACTAAGCCCTTAGGACTATATCGGAGGTGACTTGTCCCCCTTTGCACACTTTTTGTAGCACTTTCTCGTGATTGGGCTCGGCTATGGGTGTACACCATGGTGATGTTTACCTAAAGATGTGTACGTTTTTATCTTCTTTTAGGATTTTTTTATGCTACACTTAAACAGAAAGGAAACACACAATCAATGCAGTGGTTATCTCATTTAAAGATTAAAAGTGTGCCCTAAAATTTGGCTTAGTGTGTTTTGATTTTTTTTGTTGTTTTGAAAGCTTGTGTAAATAATGTTGAAATGCAGTATGATGGCTCTTGTGACTCCCAAAAATGGTCGCCCCTTCGATATAAATTTGCCAGACCAATATACCAACCTCTCTATATACCCGCCCTTACGTGAGGGAAACTATTGGTATGTGAGAGCAGATGGTACATGGAACATAGGCGGTACGAAAGGGGAATCGCTCTGTTTTTGACACCTACCATAGAAGACTTATCCTCATGCACTGGGAATCACCCCCACTACACTTGGTCACATTTCATCAAGATTTATGTCTAGCAACAGTCGTGATCGGGGTTATGTATGCAATATCTCAAGCCAAGGTGGTGATGAAATCCACTGTTGGTCTTGCTCAAGGGTTGGGGTTTTACGACCAACTCCTTGTTGTTTCAATTACCACGTGGTGTGTGGGGTTATTTTTAAGTTGCATAAATGAAGGAAACAAGCATTCAAACTCTCCTATGCAAGAAAATAACCAGAGAACCTAAAACAGCAAGCAAAAAAAATGGTAGAGGGTTTTTAAGACCCCTAGCTCTTCTCTACCCAAATCAGATGTCTCTGAATTTCTGCATTAAAATTGCACAGAGATCTATTCATCCCTGGGTGAGATGAATAACAGATCTATATTCATTCCAGGGTAGGACGAAGTCCTATTCGTCCCTGGGTAAGACAAATTCTAGCTATGTATTCACCATAGACTGAAACAAACAGCAATCTAGTGTTTGAAAGCTTGGTACCTGTAAGCAAAAACAAGAAACTTTGATCAGAAATTTAATCTTAAAATCAAGGGATATAGGTCCCACTATTATCACCACTGAAATCATGAGGATACGAAAACAAAAAAGGAAAATGCCAAGTGCAATGCTTTTAAAACCAAACTTAACGCTACAAGCCTATGTATTGAAAAATGCATAAAAAGAAAGGACATAGATGAATCGACACAAGATAAAAGCAATATGGAATATGGCCTTCTTTATTGATATGCTTTTAAAGTTGTGTTACAATACGTCCCCTTCCCTTTTAGGGGATAGGAGTGTCAAATATGTTTCTTATTACATCCATGGATAGCAATCCTTCTTTCGTGTGCCCACATGTAAGATGGGCGGACCAAAACATCACCGCCACTTGTGTATATGATTTTTTACTCCTTCTTTCTCCTCTTATGTTGAATACGTACATTCAAATAAATAGAAAATATTAGTAGCACCTACAGATAGAATAAAACATGTATTTCCCAAGGCCTATTGTTAGTGTATGCATGAAAATATTAAAACGATCACCAAATAATATCAGAATGATCTAGAAATTTGATAGAAGCATGAATATGTTACTAGGAAACCATTGCAAAAATAACATTTAGGAAATTCCTTACAGATTTGTATTCGCTCTGCGGCGGGACGAATAAACCTGTAACAATTTGTCAGAAAGCACCCTCTTCAATGGCCTACCTAGGAAGCTCCAAATGACCTACAAAGTTGGAGTTAGCTATTTGGGGGTATTTTTGGAATACCCAGATGGTCAGATTTCTCCAATTTGGCCTCTAGTACCTAGATTTTTATGATGGCATCTGCAGATTAGTAAAGGCGGAAAATGATAAAAACCTAGTCAAAAATACTCAAAATGAAGTGAAATTTAAAGTAAAGCCTACTTAAATAACATAGAATAAGATGCAGAAGAAAAATTAGAGAAATACATCATTTATTTCTAATCACTCTGGGGTGGGGCGTTTACAACTACGACAGCTTGGGGAGCGCCTGGGGGCAGGACGCCCACCATTTGGGACTCTGTTTCAGCACCAATCCACTTGGTATGGGTTCAAAACTTCTTAAGGGGTATTTTCAACAATTTTTTTGGGATATTGTGGCCAAAAATCAGGTTTTGGGTCTTGATTTGTGCTTCCAATAGTCACCCAATAACCTCCCTTTTGAATGAGATATTGAAGATGTGAAAGGCACAAATCGCAAGTAGGTATGTAAATTGGTAGCATTTCGTTGCTCAAATGCTCCTTCTCTCTCTGTATATATTTGGGTGAGAAAACTCATCAATTTATATACCTAGGGTCTCTCTGTTTGAATTGCACATGCGAGGGTGCCACTTGAGTTGTTTATCCTATTTTGAGAGAAAATATAATTCCCTGATTTAGAATCTCCTTGCATGAGGTCTCTAAAATAAATACATGCTTGACTGAAGTCTCTATTCTTGATTTGAAGTCATTCCTCGTAATTTCATGGCTTGCAGCTTCAGTTAACTGGCAGACTTGTCGAGGTTTGACTTTTTGCCAGTCAAACTTGCTATTCGCCTCACCCTGGGGCGAATGCTAATATTCATCCCTAGGTGGGATGAATGCTAGTTTGTATTTGTCCCTGGGTGGGACGAGCAGAGAGCAAGGTACCAAAAAGGTGCCAAATTGACCTCTAACCTCCAAATTACTTTTGGGAGTGGTTAGGACCACTGTTTAACCTCTAGGGTCTGCCCTAGGGGCTGTGTGTGTCAATGTGATCAGCGCTTGTCATCACATAATTGGATTGGTGCTATTTTGGTGTCTACAGGTTCTAAGTCTTATATGTCATTTATTTCCTTCCCTGTGATTATAAACCAACCTCAAATTACTAATATGACTAGGAGCCATGTTATCTGACATGTGATTGTCACCATTAGTCTTTGTGGTATTTCCAAGCAGCATCCACGAAGACTAACAACTCAAATAATTTTTATTGTGATTCCAATTCAAAAAAGAGACGGGAATACTCCTAGCCTTCAAACTTATAGTACCTTCAATTAATGTCCTTAATTGCAATAACAAAATATAGCGGTGTGTATTAATAACTCATATAGAAATAGTAAGCAAGAGCACAAGTCACCATACATAATTTAGACACAACATTTAATGTGGTTCCCCCAATATGGGGTACTCCAGAAGATAATCTCCTTATAATATTTCACACATAAATAAGGATCCTTATCCAATATAATGATTTATTTTATCTTCTCAAATCTAGGCAATAACAAGCTCACACAAAACTTGTCCAAATCTACATAACAAGCTCACACAAAACTTGTCCAAAAATTCTCAACAAGCTCACACAGAACTTATCCAAATTTCTTTGATCTGCTCAAAGCTAGGCAATAACAATATCACACATAACTTATCAAAATATGCATAACAAGCTCACCCAAAACTTATCCAAAACTGCTCAACAAGCTCACACAAAACTTGTCCAAATATGCTCAACAAACTCACATAAAAATTTCTCAAATCTGCTCCAACAAGCTCACTAAGAACTTCTCCAAATATTCTCTAGAAAGCTCACTAAGAACTTTCTCAAATCTGCTCCAATAAGCTCACTAAGAACTTATCCAAATCTTCTCTAGCAAGCTCACCAAGAACTTGCTCAAATATGCTACAACAAGTTCACTAAGAACTTGTACAAAACTGCTCTAGCAAGCTCATCAAGAACTTGCTCAACTCTACTCAATAGGCTCACTCAAAACCTCATCAAAATCTGTCCCAAATCTATCCATAAATCTGTCTAAAATTTTCCACAAAGTTGTCCCAAAAAATGTCCACAAAACCTTCTCAAAGGCTTAATCAATCATACATAAAATACCACAAATATGTCCAAAAAATCTATCTCAAAGGCCTTCTCAAAGGCTCAATCAATCATGCTCAAGTAGTAATCAAATATCATCCACAAATCTATGAAGGCAAGGCTCAAAGATGAACTCAACTCAACTCAAATCAATCTCAACTCAAGTCAACTCATAGAAGCATAAGGATAATTGTTAGAGGCTCAATATGTTCTAAGCTCAATCTCAAATCAAATTAGAATTATAGAATATTTTGTTTCATGGGGCTTGAACAATCACCTCAAAAAATCACTTGACTAGGCTCAATCAACTCAACTCAACCAATCACCACAAGGGACAACTCTTTCTCACAAAACCCTAGTCCAAGCATGTATCAGCCAACTCAAATGTTTCCAACAATGCTCAACCATAAATATCACATTACAATGATACTCATGTTCTTTTTAAGTTCTTTACATAACCACTTACTTCAACAACAATGCTTATAAAATAAGGTTTTAATCACAACTCTCAAACTAGAAAACCTTGAAGCATTAAACCAATCATTTTTGAAAATGAAACCACAATCAATCCTTTTCACTCCAATGACATTTCAAAAATCAACCACCATAAATAATCAATAGGAGAATTTACCCATACCTTTTTGATGCCAAGAAGTTGTCCACAAAATCTGCCACACTAAACACAACTTTCCTTTCCAATATCAATAAGGGTTAGTGGACTTCAAATAATAATCACAAGATAAATCATAACTCAATTTACACCTTTTTACTCCAACTTAATAAACACATCCACCAAAGTCCTTAATAAAAACCCTTATCAAAAATATTAATCAATAAGCCTCTCAAAAATTACTTTATAACAACTCCTTATTTCTGTTGGAAATTACCATTAGTGAAAGGTTAAAAATTTGATTTTAACTGGGGTAAAGGTAACTTACCTTTTACCTTACCTGGACGGTAGTGGACGGCAGCATTTGGGCGGCAAGAGAATTCCTTCCATCCTTCTTTTCCCCCAATTTCTCCTTTCTCCCTTTCTTTCTCGAATAGGTTATTTATCGCCTATTTAATCTATGTAACCTAAGTTTGAAGGTTAATGCAATAATTCCTTTGTCCGTAATCACTCACCTTTCACATTTGGTATCAGAGCGACGCTATTCCCGAGGCGATGGGGCTCGTAGTTCGAGGTGGCAGCACAGATCCTGAGGTAGCCCGCAGGAGCTGAGGTAGCACGGATCTCGAGGCAGCCCATAGGAGCAGTCTGATATGCTTTTCGAGGCACTGGAGGAGCTGGATGAGGCAGCCCGTAGGAGCAGCAGATCTGCACAATTCTCGAGGCACTATTGACGTGGCACCGACACAATTCCTGAGGTGCTATTGATGTGGCGATCTGCTATACGTGACCTGAGGCACGAGACTAACGTGGCACGACGCGTGGCGATGTGTGATTGGCATGCGGCTCGAGGTGTGGTGATGTGGCGCTGGTGCGCGGCCCGAGGAGGGTGACATGGCGATCCGCAAAGTGTGCGCTGACGTGGCGCTGGTGCGTAGCCCGAGTGGTGATGTGGCAAAAGGAACCTGCATGTTCGTGACTTCCCTTAGGCAGTCAAAGTACAGTAGGTGTTTAGTTATTTTTAAATAACTAAAACATCGCCCGTAGGGCGATGTGGGACAATTAGTCCCAACAATTTTTAATCTTCACGCCGAAGCGCGAAGCCAACACTAGCTTCGCGCTCGACGCGGAAGTCAAGGGTCAAGGAGCACGCATTGCTCCCGGATCAGCCCGGTAGCGCAGCGGCTACCCTCAGCCCTGACACCCGCGAGGTCGCAGGATCGACTCTCGGCGGGGTCGATAGATAGTTAAATTTTTTTTTAATTAATTTAAAAAAAAAAAAAAAACTAATGAATAGTTAAAAAATATATATATATAATATTTTTTTTTTGTGTGTAATTTCCTAAGAGGAAATTTCTGTTCATTAGTTTTTTCAAAAAAAAAAAAAATTTCAAAGTTAAATGAAATTTCCTAAGAGGAAATAATTGTAAAGTTTTTTTTATAAAAAACTTAGAAAGTTAATTTTTTTATTACTATTTCCTAAGAGGAAATCTTTGTAAAAGAAAATTTCTGGGAAATTTTCTTAAATGATAAGATCGGAAGGTTGTTATCATGCCCTCTGCAAGTTGTTACTGAGAACAACTCCTGAAAACTTTGATAGGCACGTGAAAACACTAGGACTTAATACAATTTTTTCACAGTTGCAAAACACGGTTATTGCACACCAGAGAAATCTTGATCAAAGATACGAAGCAGATTCAGAAGATAACTCCTTTGGCAGCAATTTTGAACAATCTGACACAGTTGCAATTGCTCTACAAGGATCAGAATATACTCATTATAGTAATTCAGTTGAAATCCTACAACCTCCTTCTCCTGAAATAATATTGATCGATGACGATGATGAACAAGTCGCTGACAATTTTGTAATGGCTGAACAAGTTTGAGTTTATGATTTTAAATCAAGCAGGGCTTGATAGTTTGTAAAGTCTTTTTTGCAATAAGACTATAAAAGAGAGGTTTCTTGTTTTAGTAGATAAATGGGATCACATAATAATCTACCAATTCCCGAATTCGAGAGGGATAATTATGAGTACTGGTCCATCAAGATGAGGACATTACTCATCGAAAAAGGACTATGGGATATTATTGAAGATGGTTACATTTCTCCAACAGATTGGACTACCTTAAGTGCAAATGATAAAAAGATCTACAAAGATGCACAGAAAAATAATTCATTTGCCTTATACCATCTTCAATCAACATTAGATCCAAGTATCTTTCTAAGAATTGCATCTTTCTTAACTGCAACAGATGCATGGAATGCCTTGAAAGAAGGATTCCAAGGAAGTGATAAAGTAAAGCAAGTCAGGCTTCAGACTTTGAAAAGAGATTTTGAAAATATCAGAATGAAGGAAAATGAAAGAGTTGGAGACTACTGTGTTTGAGTTAAAGTAGTAGTTGATATGATGCAAACTTTAGGTGAAGACACAAAAAATGAAACAATTATGAAGAAAGTGTTGAGAACACTTCTTCCTAAGTGGAATCACATTGCAATCATAATTGAAGAATCCAAAGATCTTTCTACTCTTACATTTGATAGTTTGATTGGATCATTAACATCACATGAAGAGTGACTTCAAGGTGCACCTTCAACAAGCTATGGAGGTGATGACAAAGCCTTCACTTCGAATGAAAGTGCAAGATGAGGACAAGGAAGAGGCCGAGGCAGAGGTCAACAACAAAGAGGCAAGGGCCAAAGCAACTCCTACAGAGGAGGTAATCAAAACAAGAGGTGGAAATCAAAACAGAGGAGCCAATCAGAACCAAAGCGGCAATGCAGGCCATGGAAATCAAGGAAGAGGAAGTAACAAGACTAAAAAATCTTGTTTCAATTGTGGGAAACAAGGCCACTTCGCTCGGGACTGCTGGTCAAAGTCTACAAAAGATCAAAGCAGTCAATATGGCTCATTCTACGGAGAAGAAGAAGGTCCACCAAACCTTTTTCTCTCTTATGGACAGCCAGATCAAAATCTAAATGATACATGGATTTTGGATACTGGTTGCTCCAACCACATGAGTGGCAAAGAAAATATCTTTGCTACATTAGATTCAAATTACAAATCTCATGTTAAGTTAGGGGATAATAAATCCTTGCAAGTTGAAGGCATAGGAGCTATGGAAGTTCCAACAAAATAAGGCCTTAAAAATGTGAATGACATATACTATACTCCACAGCTACAACACAATTTGTTAAGTGTTGGCCAAATGATGGAGAAGCATTACAAATTAGTTTTTGATGAAAGAAAATGTACAATATTTGATAAAAACAATTGTAACCAAGTCATCACTGAAGTACCTATGACAAAGAATAGGTTGTTCCCTCTAAAATTTGGTGAGCTAGGGGAGCTCAACTTGCAAACATTGCTATTACAAATCCAAGTGAATTGTGGCACTTGAGATATGGTCACCTCAATTCCGCTAGCTTGAAAATGTTAACATCACAAGCTATGGTGACAGGACTACCAAAAATTCCATAACATAAAAAGGTATGCGAAGCATGTGCTTTGGGAAAACACTCCAGAACGAAGTTTCCAAGAGTCCGAGCGTGGAGAGCAAGCTATCCTCTTCAGCTAGTACATTCGGACATCTGTGGTCCAATGCAAACAAAGAGCCTTGGAAACAATTCTTATTTTCTAACATTCATAGATGATTATTCTAGAATGTGTTGGCTTTATTTTTTAAAACACAAAGATGAAGCATTTGATTGCTTCATAGACTTCAGAAATAATGTAGAAAAGCAAAGTGACTACTATGTCAAATGTCTTCGCACTGATAAAGGAGGAGAGTACTCCTCAAATGAATTTCTTCATTATTGTAAGCAAAATGGGATAAAAAGGCAGTTCACCACTGCCTACACCCCATAGCAGAATGGTGTGGCTGAGAGAAAGAACCACACCCTTGTTGAAATGGCACGAACAATGCTTCAGGCAAAACATCTCACAAACAGCTATTGGGTAGATGCAGTGAGAACAAGTGCATATATTCTAAATAGAAGTCCGACTTCTAGTTTAGATGGTATCACTCCTTATGAAGGATGGTACGGTAAGAAACCAAATGTCAAACATTTCAGAGTATTTGGTTCTTTAGCATATGCACACATTCCTGAGGAGAATAGAAAGAAGCTTAATCCAAAGAGTCAAGCATGTGTTTTTGTTGGGTATTGTGATTCAACCAAAGGGTATAGATTGTACAATCCCACGACACATAAAATCATTATCTCCAGGGATGTAATTTTTGATGAAGGGGGAGAATGGGGTCATAAAAAATTTGTTGATTTTGACTCTAATTCAGACAGTTCTACATTAGTACCTCCCACATTGGTACAACCCAAGAAAAGCAGTGTAAAAAGTCCTCCACAAATTCCACATCAGGAAACTTCATCAAGTACATCAAGTGGTACACCAAGTCCAATAAGGAATTTGTTGGCACCCCCAAATTCTCCAAAACAATTTCAAAGATCTGTAAGCGCTCCAAGCCCGATGGATATTGATTCAGTTTCTCAAAGGAAAGAGACAAATAGAGGAAAGCACATACTGCAGAGTCATCCATCTACTCAAATGTTGGATAGGAATTTCCAACAAAGATACACTAGGAGTCAAGCTAGTGAGATGGATGACATTTTGTCAAGACTTGAAAATCTTCAAATGTCAGGGGATGATGAGTCTCATGAACCAAGGGGTGATGTAGTCAATTATGCTTTGTTGGCTCCTGCACAGATAGAACCTTCTAGCTATGAAAAAGCATGCACTGAAAATATATGGCAAGATGCCATGGAAGAGGAAATATCCTCAATTAAAAATAATGATACTTGGGAGCTTGTGAAGCTTCCCAAGGGAAAAAAATGTGTTGGATGTAAATGGGTCTATAAGACCAAATTCAATGCTGATGGGAGCATTGAAAGGCACAAGGCGAGATTAGTAGCTAAAGGTTTTACTCAGAAATATGGAATAGATTATGAGGAAACCTTTGCTCCAGTTGCTCGACAAGAAACAATTAGAAGTGTTCTTTCCTTGGCAGCCCATAAAGGATGAAAAATTCAACACATGGATGTGAAAAGTGCATTTTTAAATGGATACCTGACAAAAGAGGTGTATGTTCAACAACCTCAATGTTTTCAAGAACCAGGAAAAGAGAACCTTGTTTATAAATTGAAAAAAGCACTTTATGGCCTCAAGCAAGCACCAAGAGCATGGTACTCATGAATTGACGGCTATTTCAACAAATATGGTTTCACAAAAAGCAAGAGTGAACCAACATTATACTACCTAAAAATGGAGTAGATATCCTCATAGTTTGTTTATATGTGGATGATCTAATATTCATGGGTAGTAATGATAAAATGAATATGGAGTTCAAAAACTCCATGATGAATCAGTTTGAGATGAAGGATCTCAGATTAATGAGATACTTTCTAGGAATGGAAGTACATCAATCAAAGAATGGGATCTTCATATGTCAACAAAAATATGCTCATGACATGATCAAGAAATTTGCTATGCAGCAGTGCAAATCAGCTGCAACACCAACTGGACATGGAATCCAGCTAAGCAAAGAAGATGGAGCACCAAAAGTTGACTTGACCAATTATAGAAGCATGGTTGGGAGTTTAATGTTTCTCACCAACACTAGGCCAGATATACAGTATGTTGTTTCTCTTGTATCATGATATATGGCATGCCCATCCGAGCTGCATCTTCAAGCAACCAAACAAATTTTACGATATGTAAAAGGTACATTGGATTTTGGAATCCATTACCACAAGTCTAACTCTGTGAAGTTATTTGGTTATAGTGACAGTGATTGGGGTAGTAATATAGATGACAGAAAATCTACATCAGGGAACTGTTTTAGTCTAGGTTTAGGACTAATAACTTGGAGTTCCAAGAAGCAATCTGTTGTAGCATTATCATCTACAGAAGTTGAGTACATAGCCATTACTCATGCCAGTACTCAGATCCTCTGGTTGAGGAAAATCCTTGAAGAGATTGGCGAAAAACAAATTGGTCCAACCAAACTGAATTGTGATAATATTAGTGCCATACAGTTGGCATATAATCCGATCCACCACAAAAGGTCAAAACATTTTGATATGAAGTATCACTTCATAAGAGATATGGTGGAACAGCAGACAGTTGAGCTTCAATATTGTAGCATTTTCTATAATCTAGCAGACATCTTCACCAAAGGCATGGCTAAAGCTCAATTTATAAAGCTGAGAGACTATATAGTTAGTCCTCTCAACTTTAAGGGGGAGAATGTTGGAAATTACCATTAGTAAAAGGTTAAAAATTTGATTTTAACTAGGGTAAAGGTAACTTACCTTTTACCTTACCTGGACGACAGTGGACGGCAGCATTTGGGCGGCAAGAGAATTCCTTCCATCCTTCTTTTCCCCCAATTTCTCCTTTCTCCCTTTCTTTCTCGAATAGGTTATTTACCACCTATTTAATCTATGTAACCTAATTTTGAAGGTTAATGCAATAATTCCTTTGTTCGTAATCACTCACCTTTCACAATTTCTCCTAAATTTAATTCTCAATAACCATCAATTAAATCATTAACTCATCAACCTTTGAAATAATAATCACAACCCTTAAAAACAAAGTTTAATTAAAACCTCTAACCACCTTATAACTCCAACTTAGGGCCTTAACAAAAATAATTAATGCAAAAATGTATTTACCTCCTGAAGGGGATTTGAACCCCCGACTTGCCCACACCATGAGTGCCTTAGCCACAGCTAAGGTTGCCACACGAGCTAGCTACATTTTTGGAATGGAAAGACACAATGTGCCTTAAAACCCTTTCCTCCTTCCGTAAATCAAAAAGCATCGAAGCAATTTTCTTCAATGCCTACCAAACGTAGTCAAGGGGATTCAAAACCTTGATGTTTCGTCTGCCCCACACCTTAGCCAAAAACCAATTGCAAATGTGTCATGCTGCCCACTATGCCTTTTGTCTTGACCTCACTTTGTCTTATTCGCTGCTTCCACTTTCCAAAGGATTTCGCACGAGCTCTTATTCAGATTCTTCTTCCAATGATTAATTCATGAGCAAGGATTAGTTTAAAAATTAAAATTTAAACTAAATATTAAAAATTAAATATCTCCATCACATGGGCACATTTTTCGACGAAACGAAAGACCAACTTGGGTTTTAAGAAAAAACCAATTCAAATATGCCATCCATGGTTTTAAATAAATCCTTTTATTTTTTCTGCCTTGGTTTTCACAAAAACCCTATATTTATCCATGCTTTCCAAAATCTCATTTGGCCACCAAAACTCAATGTGATCCATGTGACATCAATGACAACATAAAATAACTCAAATTTCCAAAAAAAATTAACGAAATTAAAAGGAGACACTAACCAACACACAAGCCTATCAAAATTATCATGCAAAGAAACCAAAATTCCCATAAACCCTAAAATTTAAGGTGGGTCCCCAAATTTGGGGTGTGTTGTGAAATGGTCACAACACACAATAAATTCCATTTCTTGTAGTAGAAAATGAGTCCTTATGAATATTATAGACCATTTTTATTATGAGTGTATGTCCCTTTTATTTTGGAATATTGGTAGTTTATCAAATCACATTACATTCCTTTATAATGCTTCTCTCTAATAGCACTCGACCACTGCTCGATACTACTAGATGTATCCAACTTGCATTTACTAAATCTTGAAGCACTTCCAACTCCCTAGCAAATCTTGGTAGTCTACAATGATGATCGCTAGAAATTAGTGATCTTCCTAAACATGCAAATTACTTTGCTATTCCTAATGAGTTACCTTACCTTCCATCCCTTCTTTCCTTCTTACCTCTACTCTCATGGTTGAAATAAACACACAAATTAGAACATCTTCCACAAACAGGTTTGAATTCCATTCTATCACATCAAGCAATACCAGATTATCCAAGTAAAAATTGCATAATATATCTTATTACCCTAGAAGGCTAGAAAATAATGTACCACAAAACCCTTAGGATGTGCTCAAATCATAAGGTAAATAAGCTAGATGCCACCCTATCTTTAGCATGGTGAAAATTTTTGTAGCATGCAGGCATATACCCACACTAGTGGTCAATATGCCAATAGATCTAATATTAGATCTATAATGGAGATTCATTTCTCCTCCCATATTCATACATTGTTCCTTAATGATTCCACATCCTCCTTAAACTCTATAATGATCTCATCATTCTATTTTATCTCATGTTGTACCTATAACCTTTCCTTTTTAAGAACCAAATTTTGGTACTATAGCCACTCACAAACAACTCGACAAGTCCTATCTATTTCAAACTCAATATGTTTCAATTGAGCTAGAGGTTCACACTTCTCCTTGGGTTCTTTATCTATGCTAAAAGGACTCTCAAGGGATGTAGTAGCCTTGGCAAAATAAGTTAGGTTTTCTATGTGGGACACTTTATCCCCCTCTAGCTTGAATGAAATCACCCCATATACCTCTATTGCACCTTTTTCTACCATTGTCATGCCCTACTCTACCATTGATGCACTTGGTATGCCTAATAAGGATGTCATCTTAGACATCCTAGTCACTCATTTGTAGATGAGATAGCTCATCTACCTATGACTACTACTTATATTTATTTCCCATGCATTGGAGGGCTTCATATCAATAGTGTGATAACTTAACTTACAATTCTTTTCTATTGTTTCCCCTTATTGCATTCACTAATAGCTAAATTGTATGTCCCATAAGCATTGTAAACCCATCAGACTAAAAACTAGTTTAGCATATAGAGATCCATGCCATTATAAGGATGTGGTATGAACATTCTCATGGTTCCCTCCTTGGGATTTAACTCAGACCTATCTTGATCCCTTTCCCAATAAAAGGCTTCAAGAGCATCTACCACTACCTCAAGCTTGTGAAATATCCATTGCTTGATTTGGGGTAGCCCCATTGTTGTTGTAATTGATGGCTTTGAAACCTAAATCTTTATGTTTTAAACTATTCTATCATCTAGCCATAGGTTGGTAGTGAATTCTACCATCACCTCCTAGCCATAACCCTAGAGGTGTTTAAAGTAAGACAATCAATCTATAACTACCAATATTTCCCTTGCCACAACACTCTCATCTAGTTAATTTACATTGATATGCTTGTATCAAAATAATTTGTCTACTAACACCCATTGCACTATGATCCTATCCCAAATTTTCTTTCGTGTCCATGCTCTAATAGCTACTCACTAGATTTTCTCTAGATTTTATAGCCAAATTTAGCCCCATCATTAATGTTCCTTTATCTTTTTCTTTGATATTTTTCTCTTAATCCACTTTTCGTTTCATGGCAATGTCACTCCTGCTTGGTTTCTCTTGTTACACCAAATATTTAATCCTCTCTTGATCACTTATCTCTTGTTCCATAATTTCTAATTGTGACATACCCTACAATTTCTAATTGTGACATACCCAATTCATTTGCAGTATCATGGAATACCGGGTTTGAAACTCTGCGTAGGCCTTCGCCGTATACAACATCCTTTTCTCCCTTAAACCTTCAATAAAATAACCTCTGTTCCTGTTGGGATTCTATGGTACAGTTTATGCTAAAGGGTTCCCTCCACACGGGCTTCATCTATATGTAGAAATATTTGCTTACCTCGTTGCGGGTTCTGGTGGCTCAAGTGTACATTATGGAGAACACAATCATTGGCTCTGTGGTAAAAATCAATGGAATTGGGCAATTTGTTGATACATCGCTATAGATCTAATATTTTCCTTCGCAAGTGCACTTGATGTTCACCTTCTATTTCTTCCTTATACAACATCGATAGATGCATTTATGTAACCTGAAAAAATGAACCCCCAACTACAACGTCCATGCTTGCAATATTATCACCAACACCATCCATTCATCAAATCTACCTTTGATCAGTGAACACTAGTTTTGGTGCATCGCACCCAATTCACCATCTTGAAAACCTTATAGTCTTTCCTTGGGTAGGCTCACTTCCAACTCCATGAACTTCTCTTCGAAGCTCTTCCATTGAAATTACCTAATGGTAGTAGACCAACAATACCACACCTTTCAAACACATCACATTGCATGTCAAATGATCAATAAAACTATTAAACAACAAATGGATATAATGTTACACTTTTTAACATAAGCTCGCTTTTGGGGGGAAGTTAAAACTACATAAAGTGGCCAAGCCTATAATCAAATGCACCCTCATCTATCAAATATCCATGATATTATTGATTACGCACATCGATGTTGGAATATAGATGAATAGCACATTATTAACACATAGAATCGAGTTTGCTTACTTCAACGGTGAAGATACGTATTAAAAAATATTATCCTCAATTTTGAGGTTAGCTTTCGAAGGAGCATTAAATACACATGGTCTATTTTTGACCGTTTAAATCAAATGGTCAAAGGTTGAAAATATATAAATAACAATCTCAAATATGCGACCTTCTCTATATGATGAGATCGCGTGCAAGCTTCGAAGTGAAAGCTTACTCTCTTTATTTTTTATTTTTTCTTTTTTTTTAATATTTTATTTTATTTTTTATTTTTACATTTTATTATTTATATTTTTATTTGTTTTATTAATACATAGGTAAGAAAATTAAACATTTACTTCTTTTTTTTCTTTCTTTTTCTCTATTTTTTATTTGATTTAACTAATTTTTTGAATTGGTTTAGTTCAAAACATTAAAATTGATAAACCCTAGTAACCTAACCAACAATATAAAACTACAAAAGAAATTAAGCCTATCAACCTAACCAAAACACTATACACCTTTAACGAAATTAAAAGGAGATACTAACCAACACATCAGCCTATCAAAATTATCATGCAAAGAAACTAAAATTCCCATAAACCCTAAAATTTAAGGTGGGTCTCCCAATTTGGGGTGTGTTGTTAAATGGTCACAACACACAATAAATTCCATTTCTTGTAGTAGAAAATGAGTCCTGAATATTATAGACTAGTTTGATGATGAGTGCACTTCCATTTGCTTTTGGAATATTGGTAGTTTATCGAATCACATTACATTCGTTTGTAATGTTTCTCTATAATAGCACTAGACCACTTCCCGATACTACTAGATGTATCCAACTTGCATTTCCTAAATCTCCAAGCACTTGCAACTCCCTATAAACTCCTGGTAGTCTATAAGGATGATCGCTAGAAATTGGTGATCTTCCTAAACATGAAAATTGCTTTGCTATTTCTAATGAGTTACCTTACCTTTCTTGCCTTCTTGCCTCTACTCTCATGGTTGAGAGAAACACATAGATTTGAACATCTTCAACAAATAGCTTTGGGTTCCATTCTATCACATCAAGAAATACCATATTATCTGAGTACAAATTGCATTATATATCTTATTACACTTGGAGGCTAGAAAATAATGTACCACAAAACCCTTAGGGTGTGATCATATCAGAGGGTAAATAAGCTATATGTGACCCTATATTTAGAATGGTTAATTATTTTTGTAGCATGTAGGCATATACTCACACTAGTCATCAACACAATAATAGATTTGAGATTAGATATGTAATGGATATTCATTGCTCCTACCATATTCATACATTATTCCTCAAGGATTCCACATCCTCTTTCAACTCTATAATGATCTCATAATTCTATTTGATCTCTTGTTGTACCTATAACCATTCCTTTTAAGAACCAAATTTTTATACTATAGCCACTCACAAACAACTCGACATGTCCTATCCATTTCAAACTCAATATGTTTCAGTTGAGCTAGAGGTACACACTTCTCCTTGGATTCTTGGTCTATGTTAAAAGGACTTTCATGAAAGGTAGTTGCCTTGGCCAAATAATCTAGGGTTGGTATGTGGGCCACTTTCTCCACATCTAGCTTGAATGAAATCACCCTCTATACCTCTATTGCACCTTCTTCTATGCTTTTCATACCCTCCTCTACCCTTGATGCACTTAGTATGCTTGATAAGGATATCATCTTAGACATCCTAGTCACTCATTTTCACCTAGTACTTAGCATAGCCAATGATTCGTCTCAAGTTCTACCTTGAGTGCTTGATGGTAGCATTATCACGTTTACTTGACTCTTGTACATAGAAATCTTCCACTATAAGTGTTTTACATCTATTTCCAATTCTCAAATATTTTTTTGAGCATGGTTTAGTTGTTCTTCAGGAGCCATGACCTGTACCTTATTCCTTTTATCTCATAGAGTGGCCACTAATGATATTATAGCTAGACTTGCCCTCTCAACTTCCTAGTTGCTTCCTAGTAGCTTCCTACCTATTCTACTTACTCTTATTCCTATTTTTATTTCATCCACCTCGTAGTTTGTCATATTAATTTAACCTGCTTAGATGGCTTCTATTCCAAAAACCACTACTTCCAGCTTAACCCTTGTTGTGACACTTGATGCGTCACAAATAACTTGATAAGAGCATGATGAGATAGCTCATATACCTATGACTACCACTTATATTTATTTCCCATGCATTGTAGGTATCCATATCAATAGTGTGACAACTTAACTTACAATTATTTTGTATTGTCTCCCCTTATTGCATACAATAATATCT
Source organism: Wollemia nobilis (assembly GCA_028583015.1). Taxonomy (NCBI): domain Eukaryota; kingdom Viridiplantae; phylum Streptophyta; class Pinopsida; order Araucariales; family Araucariaceae; genus Wollemia; species Wollemia nobilis. Next base: position 377,346 of record JAQPPZ010016460.1, read on the forward strand.
AAAGCGTATGTCCCATATAAACCCATCAGAAAAAAAAAATAGTTTAGCACATAGATATCCATGAAATTATAAGGACATGGTACGAAGGTTCTCATGGTTCCCTATTTGGGATTTACCTCACACCTTTCTTGCTCCCTTTCCCAAAAAAAGGCTTCATGAGCATCTACCACTACCTAGGGCTTGTGAAATACCTATTGCTTGATTTTGGGTAGCCGCATTGTTGTTTTAATTGATGGATTTGAAACATCAATCCTTATGTTGTAAACCATCCTATCATCTAGCCATAGGTTGGTAGTGAATTCTATCATCCCCTCCTAGCCATAATTCTAGAGTTATTTAAAGTAAGACAATCAATCTATAACTACCAATATTTTACTTTCCACAACACTCCCATCTAGTTCATTTACATTGCTAGGCTTATATCAAAATTCTTTGTCTATTAACACCCATTGCACTATGCTTCTATCCCTAATTTTATTTCTTGGCCAAGCTCTAATAGCTACTCACTATATTTTCTCTAGATTTTATAGCCAAATTTAGCCCCATCATTAATTCTCCTTTATGTTTTTCTTTGCCCTTTTCCTCTTAATCCACTTTATCTTTCATGGAAAATTCACTTCTTCTTGGTTTCCCTTGTCACACCAAATATTTAACCCTCTCTTGATCACTTCTCTCTCATTCCATAATTTCTAATCATGACATCCCCTATTTTATTTTTTTTATTCTCTTCCATCTTGTCACCTCGTACCATGTGTTGGTACTATCCTCCATGCATGTGCCAAAAATTGGCTTTACATTTCCTTTTGTTTACCTTCACCATGTGGTAACTTACCTATTACTATCTATCTTATTGCCACATTTGCTTTACCTCCTCCTCCTTGATTGCTCTAACAAGTCTTACCTTTTAAATACAAAATAGTATTTAGTTCTTACTTCTTATCTTCTTGCCTTGAGCACTACCATCCACCTTATTTCTCACATGTACTTTTTCACATGGTAATTTAATTCTCCTTTTTTTGAGAACCTATTGAGCTGAATAGAACCACTTCTATGATCATTGTTTTGGTAAAACTGACATCTATTTTTTTTTACACATTTTTAAATTAATGTATGCATAAAAATGGGGTAAATATAGAAACTATTTCTTCCCACTTCAATTTACCTATAAAAATTTTGGTTAAGAGGAGTGCCATGATTGGGTAATCAAATATACTCAAACTTGCTAAAACTACCCTTTCTGTTAAATAAGTATCTAGTGTAAATTTAGGACCCTTTTGCCTTCTCCCTTTACCCTATTTTCATATCTTTACCAAATTCATACCTGGTCCATACGGGGCATGAATTTGGCTTACTAGATTCATGCCCTATAATGGCAGGGCACGAATTTGGTATTCTAGGGGTTATTCTCACTAAAATCCCTCCCCTCATCAATCCATTTTGGGGTTGGTCCTTGCTCATAGAGAAATTTCATTTTCCTCCCCTTTTTGCATTCCAAACCTCTTATAAATATAGTATTAGATTCCCTCTCTTACCCCAATAGTTCTTCTTGAGATTCTAATTCTTGACTCGCTCATTGCTCATGCTAACAAGTGCCCTTCTGCTACAAGTCATTATTTTATTATTTTGTGCTTTGGTGTTGGTTGTTATTGGGGATTGAGTGGAGGAGCCTTGGTGATTGGATAGATAAAACTTATTGAAGTGGTTATTCCATATTCTCATTACTCATTTCTTTCTCCATTAGTTTATCAGGTTTTACATTTACATTAGTTGCTTTGCAAGTCTATTTTTCATTGTTCTGATATCCAAAAAGGGCATCTAAACCAAATTCATGCCCCACTCGTACAGTGCATGAATTTGGTAAGTTAGATTCATGATCCCTATTTATAGGGCATAAATTTGATAAATTAAGGCTTGGGGATAAGTTCATCATTCCAAAATCCTAATTTGGACTTTATATTTTATCATTCTATTTTGTCCATCCTATATGTATTTTATTTTACAATCCAGCATATGTTTTACTTAATTTGTGCATGTTCCAAAGGTTAAATATAAATTTAATTTAGAGTGGTCGACTATAAGGACCAAGGGGGCTTTAACCCTATGCCTCTAACCTCAGTCTTATAGTGGCCTAAGCAAGCCCCTAAATGTTGATCAAAATTTCTAGGGTTTGTGAAGTTATTTTATAGGTTTGAAGCTATTTGGATATTCTAAATGCAAGATAAATCTTGGATTAACCTTCAGATCAGATAAGCACCCTAATAGATTTTTAGGTTATTTGATGTTTGCTTTTTTTTTTTGCTCAAAACCAAGATTACAAGTAAAGAAAAATATTCGATCAAATTTCTAGGCATTTTAAAGAATAAAAGCATATAGTATGCATCTAGGGTTTTAATCTTGTTGTGCATTCCCTTAGACCCTTGATCAAAGAAATTATTTTACAATATTAGGGTTAGACATCATTTAATTACAAAATCATACTAGGGTTAGTCCTTGTATTTTTGCATCTTATGTGTCTTGTATTGTTCTTTCATTCTCATAGCTTAATTTAAAAATACCAAACAATAGGTGTATGCTTAATTGACACATCAAAAATTCCCACCTCAAGCTTGGAGAAAGTCATAAAATTATTCCTAATGAACCCATCCCTTTTGGCATCCCTGAGTGTAGATAATATAACATACCCCTCGAGTCACCTCGACTCCCAGTAGATCTAGTTGAGAATCATACACGATAAGGCAATTTTCCCCCTCTACGTCCTTGGTGAATCCAATGTGAAAACACATCTTAGTGGCCAATATAGGAAACATCTTCTTTTATTTTTTTCTTGAAAACTTTAAATAAGACTACTAATCTTGTTTGTTTAGAAAATATTAAAAAAGAAACATCTAAAAACCTTTTGTGTGCTTTCGTTGGTTTTTAGTTTTCTTCCCTTTTCACTTTATCCTTTCTCTTTCTCTTAATGGCTCCAAACCTTAAGGGTAAGCATAGGCTTTTAGAGTTTGATGAGTTTTTTCAAGAAGATAATTAGATTGATAGAGAAAATCATAATCTAGAAGAGAAAGAAAATGAAGAAGCTAGTAATGATCTTGATCCTATTAAGGAGGCCAATGGGAACCTTAACTTTAAATTAATTTAATCATGTATAGAATTTCTACAAGTATCACAGAGATGCCTTGAATAAGACCATGGATGAGGAAGCCCAACTCAAGGAATCTAGGACATCTCATCATGAAAATATTTATCCTCAAAATGTATATAGCTTATTGCTTGAATCTTTACATCATGTTGATCATTGTCCTCAACCAACATGTGTCACTACTATAACCACCAACATTGGAAGAATTCCACAAGTTCCTCCAACTAGTAGTGCATCTCAAGATCATGTTCAATTTCCTCCTCATTCAACTAATTTGAAAATTTATGCTTCTATCCCACAAACTATTAGTTATCCTCCATAGCAAGATAACACATATCACAAACTATACCATAATAGTAGCAATGCTTTCAACATGATCCAAGTTCCATTTCAACAACCAACCTATACCCCTACCTTAGGGAACCTAAAGGTGTTGCACAACAACAATATTGAAATGCAAAGTTTAACAAATATGGTAAAACAATTGGTTTCAAGACTGGATATGATTCAGCTACCTAGTTTCACCTACAACTATAGAGAAATGTGAAATAAACCTGTATACCCTATCGTTGCCTCTAGGCCCTACCCACAACATTTTTTAATGTCAGTTTTTCCTATCTATAAGGAACGAAATATCCAATTGAGAATTTAAGAATGTTTATAACAACATACTAGGACATCATATATGATGATGTGTTGTTGCTAAAGACATTCCCTAAGAGCCTTGATGGTATGGCATTAGAGTGGCATTATAAATTGCCTAATAATTCCTTGATGAACTTTGAAGAGACAACTGAAATATGTTTTCAATAATTTGGTGCTTATGTTGAAAAGAATGTGACTATGAAAAATATTTGTATGTTAAACCAAGCTAAAGATGAAAGTTTTTTAGAATTTTTCTCTCATTGGAGGAGTCTAGTTGGATTCTTGAGATATACCTTACCTCATTGAGACATGCTTGAGATATTTATTAGAAATTTAAAAGAATAAATATCATATAAATTGGAAACTACAACCATCACATCTTTCGATAAAGCTATAGATCTAACAAGAAGGGTAGAGCAAGCCCTTATCAAAAGAGTTCAACTTAAAATAAAAGAGGATAGGACCAATAAAAATCAATATAAGAACAAGCATGTGGTTGGTAATGGGGTAGCAAATAGTAGGCATATTAATAGTGTTGTTAATACCTTACAAAATATGGTGCTTAGCCAACCTCAAAAATCCCCACCAAGAAATTTTACAAGACTCAACATACCTATGACAGTGGTCCTAAAGTAGTCTCTAGAAGCTAACATGAACGAGTTGCCATATATAATGTAACCTAATACCACAACTAATTGGTATAAATTTGGTCAACATTATGAGTATCATAGAGTGGAGAGGCATATGAAAAACTCATGTAAGAGCTTGAAAAATATGGTTCAAGATCTATGAAGAACACAAGCTTATATTGAGAGGGTGGGTGAACAGTATAAGACCACTTTTTACTTTTATTTCCCAAATAGTATTAATCAATATAATCAATGGAAATATCAATAGCAATAACCAAAGCAATGCACCAATCATCACATACAATAGAGACACCATAATTTACGTGGTTCACCCAATGCAGACTACTCCACAGAGAAAATATTTTACTAAAACTTTATCAATAAATATCTTGGGAATACTTCCCAATTAAAATGTTTATGGACCTCTGTCCAAAGGAGATGTTTATCCCCTAATATCAAGTTCATGGATCTCTTCCATAAGACAAATCTTTCCCCTTCTTCTCTGGCTAGTGATATTCTAGAAGACTATGTCTCTCTGATGTACTGACTAGTGGATCTCTCTCCACTTGAAGACTCCTCACTTAGTTCTATCTTCAATTTTCTTGGTTTTTGGATCTTTATCCACTAAGACTTTGTCCTTTGTACTCTATCACCTCCAAATCTCTATCAATAGGTTCACTTAGAACCTGCTCAAATATGCTCAATAGGTTCACTCAAAACCTGCTCAAATATGCTTAATAGGCTCACTCAGAACCTACTCAAATCTTCTCAATAGGCTCACTCAGAACCTCCTCAAATTTTCTCAATAGGCTCACTCAAAACCTGCTCAAATCTGCTCAATAGGCTCACTCAGAACCTGATCAAATATGCTCAATAGGCTCACTCAAAACCTGCTCAAATCTGCTCAATAGGCTCACTTAGAACCTGCTCAAATATGCTTAATAGGCTCACTCAGAACCTGCTCAAATTTGCTCAATAGGCTCACTTAGAACCTACTCAAATCTTCTCAATAGGCTCACTCAGAACCTTCTCAAATCTGCTCAATAGGTCCTCTCTAGGACTTGCTCAAATCTTCTCAATAAGTCCTCTCTAGGACTTGCTCAAATCTTCTCAATAAGTCCTCTTTAGGACTTACTCAAATATTCATAGCAATCAGTCCACAAACCTTCTCAAAGACTTGTCTCAAATCTGCTTAATAAGCTCACATAGAACTTTTCCAATCTCATAGAATCACAAAGAGAATTGTTAGAGACTCAATATGTTCTATACTTAATGCTCAATCAATATCTCAACTCAATCTCATAGAAGCATAAAGAGAATTGTTAGAGACTCAATATGTTCTATACTCAAATCCTAATCTCAAATAAACTCAATCTCATAGAAGCATAAAGAGAAATTTTAGAGACTCAATATGTTCTATACTCAAATCCCAATCTCAACTCAAATAAATCTCATAGAAAGAGAATTATTTTATGGAACTTGAACAACCTCTTCACACAATCACTTGACTAGGCTCAAACAACTCTACTCAACCAATCGCCACAAGGAACAACTCTTTCTCACAAATCCTAGTCCAAGAATGAATCAACAAACTCAAAATGTCTTCAACAATACTCAACAACCACTTTACATAACAATGATACTCATGTTCTTTTCAGCTCAAGTTCAAGTTCTTTGCATAACAACTCACTCCAACAACAATGCTTATAAAAAAAGGTTTTAATCACAACTTTCAAAATAGAAAACCTTGAAGAATTAAATCAACTATTTTCGAATAGGAAACCACAATCAATCCTTTTCACTCCAATGATATTTCAGAAATCAAACACCCAAATAAAATCAATGGAGAATATTGCTCATACATTTTTGATGCCTTATTTGTTGTCCACAAAATCTGTCTCACTCAACACACTTTCTTTTTCAAATATCAACAAGGGTTAGAGTAATAACACAACAAAAATATCCAAGTAACACCTTATTACTCCTACTTTATTTTAACACCCACCAAAGTTATTTTATTCAAGAAATAAACCCTCAATAGAATAGATCAAACTTACTTTTGGAAACTCCTTGACAAAACCTGAAATATCTTCTTACAAAATCCTTATTTCTCCTTCTAAGCAAGTTAATTAAATAGCTCTTGAAAAATTCTTTCCAACGATATATAATATGCTACCTTTCCAAAATTAAAAGGAATAGTAATTTCAGAATTTTTTGAAACAACTCATAAGCCTTATTTCTCCTTAATGTTTTTTCTTACAAATATTAAAATAAAAATTTAACTTACCTTTTTTTTCTCAACGGGATTTGATCCCCTATAACTATCCAAGAACCACTCTAACCATGGCTCCACTAACCATGTGAGCCAACCGCTCACATGAAATTGTGAGCGTAGCCACTATGCTTTCCTTCCTCCAAACGTGCCCCAAAAGACACATGTGTCAAAAGGTGTACTTCCTTTCCACTTCGCAAAAACCACCGTCGATGGGATTTGAAATTTTGATTTCTTGGCACTCAACAACTTGAATTCCTCCTTCTTGCCACTAGGCCACAAGGGCCTATGATGTATGGTAAGGTTCCTCCCTTCCTTCTATTTCTCTCTTTCTTCGCAAGTTTTGATTGCGCTAAAATATCTTTTCTCTTTGTTCAAACGAAACTCACCGACATTCGAATTATTGCCAAATGAATTTTTGGCAATGGTATTTATACATATTGCCTTGAATTTTCATACGTCAACCCTTAATCAAATTTTATGACATCGACATGAATTTCCACTTTGGAAATTTAAATTTAAATTTTAAAATATTAAAATTTAAAACTTAAACTTCAAAGTTGAATAACTTTATCACCGGGACTCCTTTTTCGATGAAACAAAAAGCCAACCTAGGTTTTAATAAAAACCTATTTCAAATCTGCCAAACATGATTTTTAATAAAAATTTTTATTTTTCCTGCCTTGGTTTTCACAAAAACCCCTCCTTGCACTTTCACAAAACATAGTGCATGCTATCATAGATCCTTTTGACATCAAATAACCTTTTGACATCAATGACAAAATTTAAGTTGGCTGATCCACAACACACCCCAAAATTGGGGACCCACCCTTTTTGCAGGCTTTCATAAAAAATCTCAGTGACCCAGATGCTAAAAATGAAGAAAAGGGGCAAAAATGCACAAGTGTAGAAAGTGTCGCGAAATCGCGACATGTCGCAAAATCGCGACATGTTGCGCCGTCACGGCCAAAAATAGAAAAGTGTCGTGAAATCACGACATGTTGCACCATCGCGGAAAAAATAGAAAAGTGTCACGAAATCGCAACGTGTTGTGCGGTCGCTACCAAAAATAGAAAAGTGTCATGAAATCGCGACATGTTACTCCATCACGGCCGAAAGAGGAGAGAGAAAAGGGAAATGAAAAAGTGTCACGAAATCGCACCATGTTGCTCCGTCGCGGCCCAAAAGAGGAGAGAGAAAGGCAAATGGAAAGGCGTAGCGAAATCGTGACATGTCACAAAATCGTGGGTCAAACCAGTCAAACAGGGCAAAGCAGAAAGAACGTCGCGAAATCACGACAGGAAGCGGCAAGCGGGGCACGAAGCAGAAAGATGTCGCGAAATCACGACGAAAATCAGCAAAGGTGCATGAAGCGCGAAATGGTCGCGAAATCGCGACAGAAAGTAGCGAAGAAGGCATGCAGTGAAAAATGTCGTGAAATCGCTACAGGTTGTGGCCGAGAATGTACGGAAGTGAAAACGGTCACGAAATCATGATAGAAAGTAGCGAAGAAGGCATGTAGTGAAAACGGTCATGAAATCGTGACAAAAAGTAGCGAAGAAGGCATGAAATGGAAAATGGTCGCGAAATCACGACAACATTGAGCGAAAAGACATGAAGTGGAAAATGGTAGTGAAATCGTGCAACTTTTGAGAAAGCATGCCCATCAGGCAAAAGCATCATGAAATCACGATAGGTTGAAGCCCAAGAAGTACGGATGAAAAAGGCATCGCGAAATCGTGACAGAATCGAGCGAAAGGGTCCGAGGCATAAAAACGTCGTGAAATCACGACAACATGCAGCAAAGGTGCCCGAAGTAGAAAAGCGTCACGAAATCATGACAAGTTGCAGCGAAGGAGCAAGAAGCGAAAACGGTCGCGAAATCGTGACAAGTTGCGGCCGAAGGTGTACGGAACAGAAAAGCGTCGCGATTTCATGACATGTTGCAATTTCGCGACATGTCGCGTTTTCGCTATGTTAACAGAGGAACAAGTTGCATGCATGAAAGCATTGCGATTTCCATGGGACCATTACAGAAGGCGCAGAAAGCGTGAGACACGTGGCATACAGGTGTCGGAGTTGCAGAGGCGTTACATGCAGCGATAGATTTCAAATGTTTCAGCATCAAGCATGAAGTGAAAGCATCGAAAAGGCAAGAATTTGAAAAGACGCATTCTGGGAGATGAAACGAAGCGATGCAGGTGAACGGAAGAGCCGTGCCAGACAGTATAAAGTCAGAAGTGCAGATTGGACAGAGGGTGGGAAACCGCTGGAGCAGAGTTGCAGTGCTAGAGGCCAGAGGGTCATTCTGGGCCTGCTTTGAGGCTGTTTTCCTTCCTTTTGCTGGTTTTGAGAAAACCAAAAATTTTGCTATTGTAACAGGATTCATCTTTAATGCAGGAGTATTCAGAAATTTGCATCTTGTTGGCAAGAAAGGAGTTATTTTCTGCATGCATGTTTTAATGTTTATCTTTCCCTTTTTTAGATTTCTAGGCTTATAGATGAAGTTTAATGCAAGTTCTCTTGGTTGCTTCATGCGAATGTCTAAATATAAAAATAACAGTAAACCCTAGAGACCAGCACTTAACTTATCTGGATTGTGCATGTTTGCAGGTTCAATAGGTTAGGTTGCATGCATGGAAACCTCATTATCTTCGGTTTTGCCAGGACGGGACAGCATCAAACTGGATGCAATTTTAATTTCTTTTCTTTAGCATTTTATTTTCTTTTTGCTGCACTTTATTTCCAGAAGCTCCAATTTTATTTACAGGCATTAAAATAAAATAAAATAAATTGAAAAACTCCAAAATCCATAAATAATTCCTTCATGCTATTGCATTTGCATTTCATCAATTTACATTTTTAAGTTATAGCATGGTCATTTAAAGATCAAATCATATTTTCTTTATTCGGGTTCAATGAACAATCAATAAATTTTCACAATAAAATAAACCACAGTGCCCCTTGTTTTCAGTTACTTGCAACCACTAAGGTGTTCCAAGCATTTTAATTAAATATCTTCATTTGAGATCATTAATACACAGATGCAAAATGCTAACATAACAGGAACCTTGGAGAAATCATTTAATTTCTTTGCAAGCAGAGGATTTAGAACCCAAATCCTATCGGAGAGTGTGTTTTCACAATCGGGTGAAAATACCACTCAACAGATTGGCGCTAGAAGGAGGGCCTATTAGGGTTTATTTTATCATGATTTTAGATGCTACGGGTTTTTAATTGTTTAAGAGCTTTACATTGCTAAATATTTCAAGTCCATTTTATTAGCATATACGGCCTCTAACACCACTCAACGGATTGGTGCTAGGAGGGCCGAACGGGTTTATTTTAGTGTTATTTAAATTTAAATTTTTATGCTTGTCCTCTAACACTCAGCCGATTGTAAAAAGGACGGCCTGAATTTATTTACTTGTTCTATTTTAATTCAGGTATGTTGTATATTATTATAACACTTTTCTGATTGTTCATTCAGAAATATGTGATTTGATTTAATTTAGAAAATTTTGGTCTCATGCAATTACTTTTCATTTGATTTTAATGAATACATCTCTTGGTTGATGCTAACTTGATTTTTTTTTAAATTGCAGGTTGAATATTCAACAGATTTGGTTCTGAAATTACATTTAAATTTTCACTAATGGCAACACTTGAGGAGCAAATGGTATCCCTGAGAGCTGAAATAATGTCTCTAAGAGAGAGAATGGTATCAATGATAGAGGATTATTATGAGGGTTTACATGTGATACCCTATCATATTCCTACAATGTTATTGGATTTTTTACGATGTTTTAATCAAGAGGTGCCACTAGGATACTTGCAAAAACTGCATGTTTACAAGGATGCATTATGTAAATTCCAGATTTTTTATGAGGAGGTAGCTTGTAAGTTATTTGCATACATTTTGGATGATAGACCATTCTTTTGGTATAGCCAACTACCCATGGAGGTTAGGACTTCTTGGATACAACTAGAAGCAGCCTATCTTAATCATTTTGGTAATCAGACTGACTTAGAAATATTGAAAAATCAGTTTACCTCCATATGTAAAGAGTCTAATGAATCCTTGAGTCAATTCAATGGAAGATTTCATGAATTGCACTCCCAAATGTGGGAAAATTTTAACACATTGGAAGAAGAAGCCATGGAAGTATACCTAGGAGCCATACACCCCACACTTGCTTTACTCATTGAGGAAAAACTGAGTGGTTTGTCCCTAGAGAGAATCCATGAGATCTTAGAAGAGATAGAATGACAAGGTCTTGAAGAAGAAAAGGCACAACATGTTCACATGAGAGATTGTTCTTTTGATGCCAACCTACACCAACCATCAAACATAGCACCCTCCACTCCAATGATACCTAAGGTGAATGATCAAGGGGATGAATTTGAATACCCAAATTTTATGACCACCTTAGATGTAGTCCAAGAGGAGGTGCAAATTGCTAAGACAACATCCACTAGTGAGGATCATGGTAGAGATACACGATTATCTGGATGAAGGGGTTCTAAATTCAACAATGTTTGATATATGTGATAGGATGGAACCCACCATAGAATTGAATAAAGTGGTTGAAAGTGAAATTGGGAGAAAACCAATAAATGAATTTGAAGACATGATAGAGTTTCACCACTTGTTCTTGGAAGATACTATTGATGAAATGTGTAAAATTAAAGATCAAGAAATTCTTCACCCTCCAAATTATGATAAAATTGAATCATGGGTTACTAATTTGGACAATGATAGCCTTATAAATTTGAATTCAAGAAATAACCCACTTTTGGAAATAATTGAACCATCTAAGGAAGGTGAAGAGGAATTTGATGAGAAACACATTGATGAATTGGAAGATGTTGAAGAAGTAGTTGAACGTCACCACTTGATTTTGAAAGATGATTATTATGATGCTTGGAAGAAGTGGGAAGACTTCACTCTTTCCAAAGCTACTAATGAAACTTGTGTGCCAATTGATATGCAGGACGACATAATTGCCTACTCAAAGGAAGATATTACAACTCCTGTACAATTTGAGGATGTTTTGGAAGAGGGTTTCAAATCTCATCAAATTTTGGAAGATTATAACCATCTTATTGCCAAGGACAAAGAAGAAAAAGAATTTATGAATGAATCAAGAGATCATGTCACAAACATCATGGATTTTCATTCTATGGATTTGGATGACGATTTTTACAATGGTTGGGGGAGATATGATGATGCATTCTTTTCTCACATCCCTATAGATAAAACTCATATTTTACTTGATATGCAGGATGTTGAACCTTCTACATCATATGAAGATATCATATTCACAAGATTTGAAAAGGGGACAAAATTTGATCATGTCGAATATAAATTCATTGAAAGTGTGGATGCAAGTTTGCATGATGATTTTGAGGATTCAAATGAAGAGATACCATGGATAGTGAACAAAGAATTAGAACCAAATGACAAAGAGATGGATCAATTGGAAGCAACTCAAATAAGTGATCATCAAAGCAGATTACTTGACATACACTTTGACCAAGAATGTTTGAGGACTGAAAAGGATGACCATATTTTGAATTTAAATAATGTTTATGGTGAAATGTCATTAAAGGTAAATGAAAAACAAGGTATAATTTTTAATCACACCTTTAATAACATTGTTTCAATGAATGGAAAAGAAGTTGATGCACTTGAATTGTTAAATCAAATTCATCAACAATTACTAATTGAATCTAGGATAAAAACTTTTAATGATCCTAATTTAGTAAATATCCTAGATGCTTGTAAATTGTTACATAAATTTGATTGGCCTACAAATTTGGAAAATGATTTGGCTTTGAAATTTTTAGAAATAGGCTCCTACTTACAAAATTGCATATTTGAAAAGGATAGCCTAATTCTAAATCAAGGAGGGAATTATGAAGTTTATAGTTTAAAGAATAGACATGATAAAATTGAAAATCATTTATTGTCTAATCATTTTAGTAATTTGATGCTCACCTATGGGAGTATTATTGGAACTAAATCAAATTGGTATGGTGAGCATGGCAAGTGGAAATTTGTTGCATTGTTTGGTCTAGTCTTGTTTGTGTTGGATTCCCACAACATTTGGCATGCATATCATGTCATATTTTTGTTGAAATGTTCTAATCATGTGTGGGATCCAGGAAAGTGATAATCCAAGCTTTGCATCATTTTGTATTATAGTGTACATTTGTATATAGATTTTGGTTTTTGGTTTTGGGTTTGTGTTTTCAAGTTTCATTTTTGGGATTGCTATTTGGATTTGGATTTAAAGTTGTGTGTTTATTTGACATGTTTTGTTTGTCTATAAAAAAAAAAAAATGATGATGAAAAAGTTGCCTTGAGATGCTAACTTATGTTCTAGATCGGGAGAATATGAAACATTGGAATTGTCTTGTAAAAGCTCCACAAGTAACACAAACAATTTAATAATATCGTTTGAAACTTGTGATGCATGAAGTAGTCAGTTTTATATAGCAATATTTCATCTGCAATTCAAAAGACAATGCATTCATATTACATCTCACTTTGCAATACATGCCATCTTAGTTGCAAATGCATTTCAAATACAAATCATTAAAGTGTGTCAAATCCTCTTGAGGTTATGCTATCACATAAATAAGAAGAAAATCCTAAGGTTGGAAACTGAGTCTTGAGATATCTAGAACCAAGCACGTCTTATACATTAAAAAGGATCTTGAGCAAAATGATCAAAACCTAACTTGGAAGAAAGGGTTGGGCGAAAGAAGTATTTCATGTCTATCCTATTTATGCAGCATGATCCTTAAAACAGTGGTTTTGACCACTTCCATAGAGCTTAAAGCCTAAAATCATAGTAGTAAGGATAGGGTTAAATCCTCATCGAACTTAGGTTGAGGATCCAATTCCCCAAAGCTTTGATTTGACCTACATGGAGTAGTAAGGATAGGGCATAAATTCTCATCTCGCTTAGGTTGAGAATCTGATTCCCCAAAGCTCCTATGTCTCATTTCATAATAAATCTTGGATTGGAAGGATCGTACTACTTTTCCTCTGTAAAGGATGGGTAGTCATCCCCAAGGTCTAAGCAACAAAATTAATATTTTCCATTTACATCTAAAGTTTGGATTGGAAGGATCGTACTACATGTCCCTAGCAAGGATGGGTAGTCATCCCTAAGGTCCAAGAAGTAAAAAATAAATTTTTCCCATCTCATATTTATATTGGATTGGAAGGATCGTACTACTTGTCCTTTGCAAAGGATGGGTAGTCATCCCCAAGGTCCAAAGAAATGAGGATAAGTCTTGGATTATGGGGTTAGGTATGCCCATGCATGGCAACATGTCTTGTCTAAAAAACAAGACCACTGATTGTCCAAAGGGTTAGACTAGCATGACCATTTCTTCCATAATTGGTTAAATTATTTTGCTCAAAGTGAGGTAATGAACTCTAAATCAGAATAGTAAGGATAGGGTTAAACTCCCATCTTGGTTAGGTTGGGAGTCTGATTCCCCAAAGTTCTGATTTCACATTCACTTGCACATGGGTTCAAGATAGTAGGGACTCATAACCAACTTTGGGATATAATAAAATAATTAATTAGTGGATCCTAAGAGGGTTTGGCAATCTTGAATGTTTGTGTATGATACTAGAAGGTCTATGTTTTTTATAAAAGCAAAATCTCCAAGCATATTTATTAGGTTACACAAATCATTCACAGTCTCATATATGCATTCATGTAAAACTGACAATGGAGTGTGGATCAATTTCAAACGATAGGGAAAGAAATTCATTGCACACACTGAGCTAATACTTGATGATTCTGATGATTCATGTACTTCTGATCTTTGGGCATTTGTTATATTGCTTATGTGATAACGCATGTTTTCGAGTTTGTATGTGTTTCAGGTTGGGTTCTTACTAAAAATGCTCAAGAGCATTTGACAGCAGAGTCGCCATTTGTTGTGGCTGATCCACAACACACCCCAAAATTGGGGACCCACCTTTTTTGTAGGCTTTTAGAGAAAATCTCAGTGACCCAGATGCTAAAAATGAAGAAAAGGGGCAAAAATGCACAAGTGTAGAAAGTGTCGCGAAATCGCGACATGTCGTGAAATCGTGACATGTTGCGCCGTCACGGCCGAAAATAAAAAAGTGTCACGAAATCATGACATGTTGCGCCGTCACGGCCAAAAACAAAAAAGTGTCACGAAATCATGACGTGTTGTGCGGTCGCTGCCAAAAATAGAAAAGTGTCACGAAATTGTGACATGTTACTCCATCGCGGTCGAAAGAGGAGAGAGAAAAGGAAAATGAAAAGTGTTGCGCAATCGCGCCATGTTGCTCTATCGCGGCCCAAAAGAGGAGAGAGAAAGGCAAATGGAAAGGCATAGCGAAATCATGACATGTCGCAAAATCGTGGGTCAAACCAGTCAAACAGGGCAAAGCAGAAAGAACGTCGCGAAATCGCGACAGGAAGCGGCAAGCGGGGCACGAAGCAGAAAGATGTCACGAAATCGCGACGAAAATCAGCAAAGGTGCATGAAGCACGAAATGGTCATGAAATCATGACAGAAAGTAGCAAAGAAGGCATGCAGTGAAAAACGTCGTGAAATCGCTACAGGTTGCGGTCGAGAATGTACGGAAGTGAAAACGGTCACGAAATCATGACAGAAAGTAGCGAAGAAGGCATGCAGTGAAAACGGTCGTGAAATCACGACAGAAAGTAGCGAAGAAGGCATGAAGTGGAAAATGGTCACGAAATCGCGACAGCATTGAGCAAAAAGACATGAAGTGGAAAATGGTAGTGAAATCGTGCAACTTTTGAGAAAGCATGCCCATCAGGCAAAAGCGTCGCGAAATTGTGACAGGTTGAAGCCCAAGCAGTACGGATGAAAAATGCATCACGAAATCGTGATAGAATCGAGCGAAAGGGTCCGAGGCATAAAAACGTCATGAAATCGCGACAACATGCAGCAAAGACGCCCGAAGTAGAAAAGCATCACGAAATCGCGACAAGTTGTAGCGAAGGAGCAAGAAGCGAAAACGATCACGAAATCGTGACAAGTTGCGGCCGAAGGTGTACGAAACAGAAAAGCGTCATGATTTCGTGACATGTCACGATTTCGCGACATGTCGCATTTTCGCTATGTTAACAGAGGAACAAGTTGCATGCATGAAAGCATTGCGATTTCCATGGGACCATTATAGAAGGCACAGAAAGCATGAGACACGTGGCATACAGGTGTCGGAGTTGCAGAGGCGTTACATGCAGCGGCAGATTTCAAACGTTTTGGCATCAAGCATGAAGTGAAAGCATCGAAAAGGCAAGAATTTGAAAAGACGCATTTTGGGAGATGAAACGAAGCGACGCAGGTGAACCGAAGAGCCGTGCCAGACAGTATAAATTCAAAAGCACAGATTGGACAGAGGGTGGGAAACCGCTAGAGCAGAGTTGTAGTGCTAGAGGCCAGAGGGTCATTCTGGGCCTGCTTTGAGGCTGTTTTCCTTCCTTTTGCTAGTTTTGAGAAAACCAGAAATTTTGCTATTGTAACAGGATTCATCTTTAATGCAGGAGTATTCAAAAATTTGCATCTTGTTGGCAAGAAAGAAGGAGTTATTTTCTGCATGCATGTTTTAATGTTTATCTTTCCCTTTTTCAGATTTCTAGGCTTATAGATGAAGTTTAATGCAAGTTCTCTTGGTTGCTTCATGCGAATGTCTAAATCTGAAAAATAATAGTAAACCCTAGAGACCAGCACTTAACTTACCTGGATTGTGCATGTTTGCAGGTTCAATAAGTTAGGTTGCATGCATGGAAACCTCACATCTTCGGTTTTTCCAGGACGGGACAACATCAAACTGGATGCAATTTTAATTTCTTTTCTTTAGCATTTTATTTTCTTTTTGCTGCACTTTATTTCCAGAAGCTCCAATTTTATTTACAGGCATTAAAATAAAATAAAAAAAATTAAAAAACTCCAAAATCCATAAATAATTCCTTCATGCTATTGCATTTCATCAATTTACATTTTGAAGTTACAGCATGGTCATTTAAAGATCAAATCATATTTGCTTTATTCGGGTTCAATGAACAATCAATAAATTTTCACAGTAAAATAAACCATAGTGCCCCTTGTTTTCAGTTACTTGCAACCACTAAGGTGTTCCAAGCATTTTAATTAAATATCTTTATTTGAGATTATTAATACACAGATGCAAAATGCTAACATAACAGGAACCTTGGAGAAATTGTTTATTTGCAAGCAGAGGATTTAGAACCCAAATCCTATCGGAGAGTGTGTTTTCACAATCGGGTGAAAATACCACTCAAAAGGACTCAAAATTTCCAACAATATCCCCCTTTGTCATTGATGGCAACCCATATCCTTTTACTAAAATATGACCTTCTTTTCTACTCCCCCTAGGACTTTGCTCCCCCTAGCTCAATGCTCTCTCAAATATCAAATCTCTCCCTATATCAAAAAATCTCCTCAATATACACAAATAATTCTCCCTTTGACATCAATGGCAAAGGGTCACCTTTGAGACTCAGGGCTATGAATGAGCCTCTTAGCTTAGCCTCTCCCCCACCTCCACATGAAGAGGTTAATTCTGGTGTGGGATTATTTCTACTCGAAAGCACAAATTTGTGCCTTTGTATTTCTCTCTTCTTCTGTGAGTCTTCTGAATCCTCTCACTGTTTCTTTCCAATATATCAACTATGTTCCTATCATAACTTTTGTTCTTGTTCCTATTCTTGTTCTTGTTCTCATCCATGTTTTTGGTCCTATTCTTTTATGAATCTCTATTCCTGTTCATATTCATGTTCTTATTCATATTCCTATTCATGTTCATATTTCTATTCATACCTGTTTCTGGAATATTTGCTCGACACCATATTGCTATTTTACCATCATTATTGCAATTATAACACTTAATGTTATTATTCCTTGGAAGTGCAACTATCTTAGGACTTATCCTAGTAAAGCCATATCCTCTTCTGTCATGAACCCTGCAATTCATTGCCTTGTGACCAAAACCATTGCATGAGTAGCAATACCCATGAAAATGTTATCCATTTCCATATTCTTGTCTTCCTTGTGTTCTGCACTATGAAGCCATGTGTCCAAACCTATGACAAGAGAAGCATTTTCCATTGAATAAACCTTGCCTAGACCCCATTGGTCTCTTAGTATCTTCTACATGTTTCATGTTCCATCTATTCCTTACTTGTGCATTGTTCCTTTCCTTGTTGAACTTTCTATTTTCCAACTTAGTCTCATTCTCTCTTTTACTTACTTCTTTTGACACTTATTCTTTTCTAGTGTTTGAGCTTGATTCTCCTTTTTTTACCTCATGTTTCCTTTGTCCTTCTTTAGAACTAAGTCCTCTTTTGATGACTGATGACTTTTGTGCATTGATAATTATGTCCAAAGTCTTTGGATTCTCCTCAAACTTGTGCAACTTGTCCTTAAAGCCTTTTACTTCCATCCTTAGTGAAACTATCTCATGCTCTACTTTTTCACACTCTAAATATTTTATCTTTAATTTTTCGGTCATACCTTCTTCAATTTTTCTTGTTTCTTCAAGATTTATTTTTAAGTGGGTGAGTTCCTGTAGAAAATTTTTCTTTGCTTTCTCATATTCTTGAGCTTGAACCCTTAATCATGAGTTCTCCATTTTTAATTCTTCAAGAGTAATCATAATCCTTTCACATTCTCTCTTTTACCTTTGACTGTTCAATCATACCTTCTTCAACTCTTCTTGCTTTTTCAACCTTATCTATCAAGTCAAATATATCATGTAGAAGCTTTTTCTTACATTTCTTATCTTCTTGTATTTGAGACTTCAATTCTAAATTCTCTTTTTTCAATTCACCAAGTTCCTTAAGAGTGGCTTCCTCTTTTTATTTTTCTGAATCTTCCTCTTCTTCAATTTATTCTTTTGTCCAAAGTGGAGTTTCTTCTTGATACCTACTTAGACTATTCTTGTTACCTTTTTCTGACTCATTCTTTAGAACTTCAAATCTGATAGAATCATCTTCATCTTAACTGCTATCAAACCCATTGCAAAAACTTGCATCATGATCGAGTTGACCACAAAAAATATATTCTTGTGGACAATAAGTTGCATGGTGACCTATGTTCCCACATTTGGTACAAAAATTTATCAGTCTAGATATTTTTCCATTACTTGATTCATATCTTAAATCTATTCCCATTTGTCCTCCTAAAACAACAATATTAAACTCATCTTCCTTTTATTTCATGACCATAGGTGTTATTTTCTTCTTGTGTCTCATGCTTCTACTCTTGCCTATCTTTGCCATTTATGTTCTTGTAGGATATTTCTTCAAGTTGTTAAAATTCTTTCGAAGAAACCTACTCTGATACCAATTTAAGAACACAAGCTTATACTGAGAGGTGGGGGTGAACAGTATAAGACCACTTTTTACTTTTCTTTCCCAAACATTATTAATCAATATAATAAATTAGCAATATCAATAGAAATAACCAAAGCAATGCACCAATCATCACACACAATAGGGACACCATAATTTACGTGGTTCACCCAATTTGGACTACTCCATGGAGAAAATATTTTACTAAAAATTTCTCAATAAATCTCCTGGGAATCCTTCCCAATTACAATTTTTATGGACCTCTATCCAAAGGAGATGCTTATACCCTAATATCATGTTCGTGGATATCTTTCACAAGAGAACTCTTTTCCCTTCTACTCTAGCTAGTGATCTACTAGAAGACTTTGTCTCTCTATTGCACTAACTGGTGGATCTCTCTCCACTTGAAGACTCCTCACTCAGATCTTTCTTCAATTGTCTTGGATTCTGGATCTCTATACATTGAGACTCTATCCTCTACACTCTATCACCTCTAAATATTTATCAATAAGTTCACTCAAAACCTGCTCAAATATGCTTAATAGGCTCATTCAAAACCTGCTCAAATTTGCTCAATAGGCTCACTCAGAACCTGCCCAAATATTCTCAATAGGCTCACTTAGAACCTGCTCAAATTTGTTTAATAGGCTCACTCATAACCTACTCAAATATGATCAATAGGCTCACTTAGAACCTACTCAAATCTGCTCAATAGGCTCACTCAGAACCTGATCAAATATGCTCAATAGGCTCACTTTGAACCTGCTCAAATATGCTCAATAGGCTCACTATGAACATGCTCAAATATGCTCAATAGACTCACTCAAAACCTGCTCAAATATTCTCAATAGGCTCACTCATAACTTGCTCAAATATGCTCAATAGGCTCACTCAAAACCTGCTCAAATCTTCTCAATAGGCTCACTCAGAACCTACTCAAATCTGCTCAATAGGCTCACTCAAAACCTACTCAAATCTTCTCAATAGGCTCACTCAGAACCTACTCAAATCTGCTCAATAGGTCCTCTCTAGGACTTGCTCAAATATTCTCAATAAGTCCTCTCTAGGACTTGCTCAAATATTCATAGCAATCAGTAAACAAGCCTTCTCAAAGATATGTCTCAAATATGGTTAACAAGCTCACATAAAACCTGTATAATCTCATAGAAACACAAAGATAATTGTTAGAGACTCAATATGTTCTATACTTAATGCTCAATCAATATCTCAAGTTAATCTCATAGAAGCATAAAGAGAATTGCTAGAGACTCAATATGTTCTATAACCAAATCCCAATCTCAACTCAAATCAATCTCATAGAAGCATAAAGAGAATTGTTAGAGACTCAATATGTTCTATAGTCAAATCCCAATCTCAATTCAAATCAATCTCATAGAAAGACAATTGTTTTATGGAACTTGAACAACCACTTCACACAATAACTTGACTAGGCTCAAAAAACTCGACACAACCAATCACCACAAGGAACAACTATTTCTCACAAACCCTAGTCCAAGCATGAATCAACCAACTCAAAATATCTTCAACAATACTCAACAACCACTTTACATAACAATGATACTCATGTTCTTTTTAGCTCAAGTTCAAGTTCTTTGCATAACAACTCACTCCAACAACAATGCTTATAAAATAAGGTTTTAATCACAACTTTCAAACCAGAAAACCTTGAAGCATTAAACCAAATATTTTTTTATAGGAAACCACAATCAATCCTTTTCACTCAAATGATATTTCAGAAATCAACCACCTAAATAAAATCAATGGAGAATATTGCTCATACCTTTTGATGCCTTATTTGTTGTCCATAAAATATGTCTCACTCAACACACTTTCTTTTTCAACTCTCAACAAGGGTTAGAGTAATAAAACAACAAAAATATCCAAGTAACACCTTAAAACTACTACTTTATTTTAACATCCACCAAAGTTCTTTTATTCAATAAATAAACCCTCAATAGAATGGATCAAACTTGCTTTTGGAAAATTCTGGACAAAACCTTAAATATCTTCTTACACAACCCTTATTTCCTTCTAAGCAAGTTAATTAAATAGCTCTTGAAAAATTCTTTCCAATGATGTATAATATGCTACCCTTCCTAAATTAAAAGGAATAGTAATTTCACAATTTTCTAAAACAACTCATAAGCCTTATTTCTCCTCAAAGCTTTTTCTTACAAATATTAAAATAAAAATTTAACTTACCTTTCTCTTCTCAACGGGATTCAATCCCTTGTCACTATCCAATAACCACTCTAACCATTGCGCCACTAACCACATGAGCCAATTGCTCACATAAAATGGTGAGTGCAACCACTATGCTTTCCTTCCTCCAAACGTGCCCCAGAAGACACATGCGCCAAAATGTGTACTTCCTTTCCACTTCGCAAAAACCAGCATCGACAGGATTTGAACTTTGGATTTCCTGGAACACAACAACTTGACTACCTCCTTATTTTTGCTAGGCCACAAGTGCCTACGGTGTATGGTAAGGGTCCTCCCCTCCTATTTCTCCCTTTCTTCGCAGGTTTCGATTGTGCTAAAATATATTTTCTCTTTGTTCGAACGAAACTCACACACATTCAAATTATTTCCAAATGAATTTTTGGCAATGGTATTTATACATATTACCTTGACTTTTCATATGTCGGACCTTAATCGAATTTGATGATGTCGATGGGAATTTCCACTTTGGAAATTTAAATTTAAATTTTAAAATATTAAAATTTAAAACTTAAACTTCAAATTTGAATAACTTTGTCACCGAGACTCCTTTTTCGATGAAACAAAAAGCCAACCTGGGTTTTAAGAAAAACCCATTTCAAATCTACCATCCATGGTTTTAAATAAAACCTTTTATTTTTCCTACCTTGGTTTTCACAAAAACCCTTCCTTGCACTTTCACAAAACATAGTGCATGCCATCATAGATCCTTTTGACATCAATGACAACATTTTAGCTTAGGGAATAAAAATTTCCATCAATCTAATTTATGGACACCTTGTTATAGAAGTTTCTCAACCCAATCCTAAAAAAAAAATCAACCTCCTACTCAATAAGCACCCACAACTAATCAAGACATGGGAATCTTCTAGGATCCCCTCCTTAAGCATGGTCAACAAGCATCTAATAAAATGTCATATCAAAATGTGCCACCTCCATATTATAATATGGTTGGTATGATAGCAATAAATAAAATGCAACAAACTTAGAATCTACTAACTCAACCATCTCAACAGAAGATGAGTTCTTCATCCAACCCACCTTCAAATCCGACCGTAGTTTTGAAGAATACCCAAAAAAGGAGCATAAGATTAGAAAACCCACCTTTAGTGTTGATACCTCAAACTAAAGTCTCCTTCGATATTCAACAAAATTAGCTAGTACTCCAACCAAGATCTCTCTCTTAGAACTTTTGCAAACTTCTATTCATGGGGAAGCCTTATTGAATCTTCTAAGACAAAAATTTGTTTCTTAAGACATTTTCCCTAGTGCTATGGCTAATGTTGCAAATTATCTTGGAATACATCATATCACATTCTCGTACAATTATATGCCTTCATCAAACTTACGAGGGAATTCTTCCCTTTACATCACTACATTTATTGGGGAAACATTTATCAAGCGAATTCTAATTGATAATGGTTCTTCCATAAATTTATGCACTTATAAATTCATCCAAAAGTTTGGATTAAAAGAGAAATATATAACTAAGTCTAATATTATCATCAAAGCTTCCAACAATGAGTTCCAAGAGGCTTGTGGTGTTATATATCTTCCCCTTAGTTTTGGACCTAATATTTTAGATACCTTGTTCTATTTAGTTTCTTGCCTTGCATATTTTAGTATTCTTCTTAGATGTTCTTGGTTTCATGCAATGAGGGCTATCCCTTCTACTTTTCACCAATGTATGAAGTTCAAATTTAAGAATCGATTTGTCACCATTTTGGGCAATCCTCACCCATTTAAATATTCATCACTAGTTGAGCAAGCTCAATATAATTTTCATTTATGCCCATCAATTTCCTCATCTCACATGGCTAAGCAATTTGAAAATCTAAACGTGAGTTGGAAACCATTTATCAATGTTTCATCACAATATCAAGTCAATCCTTTTCTTCAAGATCCTTTTTTGAATCTATCTAATCAAGGTTTGGAGTGGAGTGTTGAGGATGAGGGACTACCATATTTATGGAGGGCCGAATTTCAAAAATTTCACACTTCTATTTTCTTCACCGAAATCAAACTTCATTCATTAACTTCAAAGAAATTACAATACTAGCCCGTAGGCGTAGTTTTCTTTACAACACTAGCCCGCAGGTGTAGTTTTCTCAACAGTATGCAAGCTGCCTCACGTTCGATGATCTGCCTACGCTCCCAGGAAGAATACAATATTCCAATCCCAAAACTCGACTTCTCCCCTGTGAATATAACTTTCACCTCATTTTTATCCTTTACTAGTAACTGTCATCGGGTCATTCATGGAATCATGCATTGATGAGCCGTCTGACCTCTCTGACCTCTGGGCATAGCCTTCGAGTGGCCACCATGCTCAGCTAACTTATCGGGCAAGAAATCCTGCATTGATGAGGCCTCTGATCACCTCGGGAAACACCATCTAGAAATGCATGCTTTTTCGAATCATGGACCAGTAGTTTGTCACGATATCGTGACATGTCGCGATATCACGACATCTTTCCTCCTTGTTGCCTTTCTCTCCTTCGGGTCATGATATCATGACATGTCATGATATCATGATAGTTTTCCCCCTCGTTGTCTTTTTCTCCTTCGGGTCATGAAATCACAACATGTCACGATATCGCGACATTTCTCCTCTTCGGCTCTTCTCTTTTTCGGTCGCAAAATCGTGACATGTCGCGATATCACAATATTTCTCCTCTCTGGCTCTTCTTCTCCCTTTTGGTCGTGAAATCACGACATGTCACAATATCGCGACATTTCTCCTCTCCAGCTCTTCTTCTCCCTTTCGGTCATGAAATCGTGACATGTCGCGATATCGCGACATCTTTTGTCCCCTGCTCTCTCTTTGCTTCTTGGGTCACGAAATCGTGACATGTCGCGATATCGCGACATTCTTCCTTTCTGCTTCCTCTCTCCTCTTTGGGTCACAAAATCATGACATGTCACGATATCACGACAGCTTTGCCTTCTACCTTTTCTCTTTGCTTTGGGTCACGAAATCGCGGCGTGTCACGATATCGTGACATCTTGGCCTTCCCTGCCTCCATCCTGCTTCTTTGGTCATGATTTCGTGACATGTCGCAAAATCGTGACACTTTCTCCTCCATCCATTCCTGTTCTCTTTTGGTCACGATTTCACGACATGTCATGAAATCATGACATTTTCCTCCTCTGTGCCTTCCCGCTTGCTTTCTGTCACGATTTCGCAACATGTGAAATCGTGAAATTTTCCTCAAACACGTTCTTTCCCCTACTTCGGTCATGATATCGTGACATGTGAAATCGTGAAATTCTTCTTCGAACTCCTTCCTTCACCTGCTTTGGTCACAATTTTGTGACATGTCATGAAATCATGACATTTCTCACTCCTGCGCCCTGCTTCGTCCTTTTGTCACGATAACGCGACATGTCGCGATATCGTGACACTTCTCCTCCCTTGCATCTTCTTTCGTCTTCTGGTCACGATTTTGTGACACTTTTTCCTGTCGCGATATCACGACACTTTTTGCTCTGTGCCTCCTCTCTCCTTTTCGAGTCGCGATAATGCGACATGTCACGATATCGTGACAACTTTCTCCCTTGCACCTATTCTTGTCCTCTGGTCGTGATAATGCGACATGTCGTGATATCATGACACTTTTCTCTCTTGAGCCTTCTCTTGGATTTTGGTCATGATTTCGTGACATGTCACGATATCACGACATTTTTGGCTCTGCACCCTCTCTCTCCTACCTGAGTCATGATAATGCGACATGTCGCGATATCGTGACACTTTTCCTGTCGTGATATCGTGACACTTTTTCTCCTTGTAGCATTCTTTTTTTTCCCTGGGATGCTCCTACATCAGACAACCGGGGTGGATTGAGAAGTGACCTTCACTTCTGTACTGTTCTGTCACCTTCTCACAGCTTGCAAAATGCTTAACCTCTTCAACCTCCACTCTCATTATTGTCAACAACCTCCTTTCATCCATCCCCTTCAGCAAACAGATTCTCATGCTGCTACATACCTTTTCTTTCGCCTCCTTCAAGGGCTTCAGCTTATGGCACACTCCATTCTTCGTCACTGAATAGGTGTTGGCACGGCCATCATGCACTGCACACCGATCAAACTACCATGGCCTTCCCAACAACAAATGGCAAGCATCCATGGGTAGGATGTCACACAGGACCTCATCACAATAGTTCCCAATATTGAACTTCATCGAGCATTGCTCACTGACCAACGTCCTATGGTCCTTCTATAACCATGCAATCCGATATGGATGCGGGTGTCTCCTCCTTTTTAACTGTAACTTGGTAACCATTTCTTCTGAGACCAAGTTATCAGTACTACCATTGTCTATAATAACATTGCAGACCTTGCTCAAACTTCTACATCTTGTGTGAAATAGGCTTCTCCTCTGATCTGCCCTCTTCTCTTCATTCAACAAGGCTCTCCTTGTGAACATCACTTCTCCTCTCTCTGCCTCCTCAAAATGTTCTGATTCAGCTCTTTCATCTGCTACAGCAGCTCTGGCAGGACCCTCAGGCTTCTTATTCATCCTTTCTTGGTGTTGTGGACACTCGTATGACTGATGTCCTTCTTCCCCACAAAGGAAATAGGTTCCACGAAATCCTCCTCTTCCATATCTACCTCTTCCTCTTTGGTAGCCATTGTTCTGATTACAAGATCTGTAATCATTATCTCCCTTCTAATCCTGGCTGCTGCTAGCCTCTTATTTCTTCTCATCTCGTCCTCCATCTATTCTTTCTCCACTGGTCCTTCCACCAGTTCTTCCACCATGACCTCTTCCTCTTTGCTTACCCTTAAACCTTCTGTTCAACTTCTCTTCAACCTTCAGAGCAAACTGGTAAGCATATTTAATGGTGCTAATCCTAACTAGACTCAACTCTTCTTGAATACTGGTTCTCAACCCATTGATGTAATGGGCCACCTTCTCTTTGTTAGCCTCTGAATGGCCAGTTCTAATGGAGATCTTATAGAACTCCTCTGTGTATTCTTTGACAATTTTGTTTGACTGTCTCAAACTTTGCATTTTTCTTAGCAGATCCAACTCATAGTCACCTGGGATGAACTGCCTCTTCAACTTCTCTCCCATTCTATCCCATATGGTGATTCTCTCCTTTCCTCTTCTATTTCTTTCCAGTTGTACTCCCTTCCATCATATGCTGGCATGACCTTTCAGCTTGGTCTTGGCAAATTTGACCCTATCAAGATCTTCAACCTCTTCATACTCAAAGTATTCTTCCAAATCATTGATCCAGTTGATCAACTCCTCTGGATCAAGACTTCCAGAATACGTAGAAACCTCCATCTTTGGTTTCTTCCCAATCTGAGAGATGGCTCGGTATAACCTGGATTGTGCAGGGTCTACAACCTCTTCCTCTTCCTCAAACTGGTCCTCTTCTTCCACTTCATCTTCACTTCCTTCTTCTCTTCTAGGTTCAATCCCTCTGCATAGCTCCTCTTGTAGGGCCTGAACTTGCCTCTACAAAGCTCTGAAATCTTCCTCTGGCATCATATTTCTCCCACCACTACGATTTCTTCATGGAGGCATTCTGCTTGTTTCTCTTACAAGCTCTTCCACAGATCCTGGTGTAAACTGCCTCACTTTTGGTGATCTGTTTACACACTCAGGAACTCCCGATCTGATACCACCTGATGGAGGGGGTCAAATTTCAAATAAATTTCACACTTCTATTTTCTTCGTCGAAATCAAGCTTCATTCATTAACTTCAAAGAAATTACAATACTAGCCCGTAGGCATAGTTTTCTTTACAACACTAGCCCGCAGGCATAGTTTTCTCAATAGTATGCAAGTTGCCTCATGTTCGGTGATCTTCCTGTGCTCCCAGGAAGAATACAATCTTCCAATCCCAAAACTCGGCTCCTCCCCCATGATTGTAACTTTCACCTCCTTTTATCCTTTATTGGCAACTGTCATTGGGTCATCCATAGAAACACACATTGATGAGCCATCTGACCTCTCTGACCTCTGGGCATAGCCTTCGAGTGGCCGCCATGCTCAGCTAACTTATCGGGCAAGAAATATCGCATTGATGAGGCCTCTGATCACCTCGAGAAACATCATTTGGAAATGCATGCTTTTTCAAATCATGGACTAGCAGTTTGTCATGATATCGTGACATGTCGTGATATCGCGACATCTTTCCTCCTTGCTACATTTCTCTCATTCAGGTTGTGATATCACGATATTGTGACATGTCGTGATATCGTGACATGTCATGATATCGTGACAGTTTTCCCCCTCACTATTTTTTTCTCCTTCAGGTCACGAAATCGTGACATGTCGCGATATCACGACATTTATCCTCTCCAGATCTTCTTCTCTTTTTTGGTCATGAAATCATGACAAGTCGCGATATCGCGACATTTCTCCTCTCTGGCTCTTCTTCTCCATTTTGGTCACGAAATCATGACATGTCGCGATATCGTGACATTTCTCCTCTCTGGATCTTCTTCTCCCTTTTGGTCGCGAAATCATGACATGTCGTGATATCGCAACATCTTTTGTCCCCTGCTCTCTCTTCGCTTCTTGGGTCACAAAATCGTGACATGTCACGATATCACAACATTCTTCCCTTTTGCTTCCTCTCTCCTCTTCGGGTCACAAAATTGTGACATGTCATGATATCGCGACAGCTTTGCCTTTTGCCTTCGCTCTCTGCTTTGGGTCGCGAAATCGTGACGTGTTGCGATATCGCGACATCTTGGCCTTCCTTGCCTCCATCCTGCTTCTTTGGTCATGATTTCATGACATGTCATGAAATCGTGACACTTTCTCCTCCGTTCCTTCATGTTCTCTTTTGGTCACGATTTCGTGACATCGCAAAATCATGACATTCTCCTCCTTTGGGCCTTCATGCTTGCTTTCTATCACAATTTCATGACATGTCACGAAATCATGACATTTTCCTCGGACGCCTTCTTTCCCCTGCTTCGGTCGCGATATCACGACATGTCACGAAATCATGACATTCTTCTTCGGACTCCTTCCTTCTCCTGCTTTGGTTGCGATTTTGCGACATGTCACGAAATCATGACATTTCTCACTCCTGCGCCCTGCTTCATCCTTTTGTCGCGATAATGCAACATGTCATGATATCATGACACTTCTCCTCCCTTGCATCTTCTTTTGCCTTTTGGTCATGATTTCATGACAATTTTTCTTGTCGTGATATCGTGACACTTTTTGCTCTGCGCCTCCTCTCTCCTTTTCGAGTCGCGATAATGCGACATGTCACGATATCGTGACAACTTTCTCCCTTGCACCTATTCTCGTCCTCTGGTCATGATAATGCGACATGTCACGATATCACGACACCTTTCTCTCTTGAGCCTTCTCTTGGCTTTTGGTCATGATTTCATGACATGTCATGATATCGCGACATTTCTAGCTTCGCGCCCTCTCTCTCCTACCTGAGTCACGATAATGCGACATGTCGTGATATCGCGACACTTTTCCTGTCGCGATATCGCAACACTTTTTCTCCTTGCAGCATTCTTTGTTTTCCCTGGGATGCTCCTGCATCACATCTCCATCACTATTAGTTATGATCCTAAAGGAGTATGTTGAAGATGACACTTTTTGTAACATGGTTCATGATGATGTCCCTCAGAATGGTTTCTTCCTTGATGTGTCAGTCCCTTGCATAATGTAGGTTGAGTCTTCTAGTTATCAAGAGGACTTTGGTTGTATGTATCCTAAGAATCTTGAACAAATTGGAGTGATTCTTGCCCTACATCCTCTTGAGTATGAGTTGTCCATTATCATTGAGGATACCATAGATTTTTTCATAGGTACTAAGGAAACCCTTAGAATCCTTAAGCTAGGCAAGGCCCTATGCATGGATGAGCAATAGAAGTTTACCAATTTGTTGAAAGAGTTTTAAGGTATTTTTTCTTGGTCATATATCAACATACCATGGCTTGATACCTCCCTTGGTATGCATCATTTGGTAGTTCACCCTAGTTTTAATACTATTAAGCAAAAACTTAGCAAGGTGCATCCTAAGTTTACCCTTTTGGTTAAGGAAGGGCTCTGAAAAATCCTTGATGTCGGTTTTATAAAAGCTACTAACTATTTTTATTGGATCCCCAATATCATCCCTATGGCTAAGAAGACGGGAAAAATAAGGATATGTACCAACTTTAGAAATATTAATGTAGAATGTCCCAAGGATGATTTTCCCTTTCCCAACATAGATCAAATCATATATTTCATCACCAAATATGGCATGCATTCACTCATGGATGGTTTATTAGGATATAATTAGATCATGGTTGACCTTGAGGACTAGGTCAAATTAGCTTTCATCAAACCATGGGGTACCTTCTACTATAAATTCATGCCTTCCAGCTTGAAAAGCACTGGTTCTACATATCAAGGGCTATAAACTGTATTTTTCATGACATGATGAATGATATTTTACAAGACTATGTGAAGGATATTTTGGGTCATTTTGTACATCAAAAGAATCATGTTCACAATATTAGACATTTTTATTAAATTCTTTGCTAGTTCATGGTTCATATTAAGCCCTCCAAGTGTGTATTTGGAGTCACATCTAGCAAGTAGGCAAGGTATCAATATGGACCCTACTAAGATAGTGGCTATCACTGACATACCTCCTTCCCACATCTTGACTGAGTTGCATAGCTTACAAGGTCAAACTCAAGCTATTAATTAGTTCATAGCCTAGTTAGCTAATAAGTGTTAGCCCTTTATTAAGCTTCTTAAGAAATATGTTGTGTTCCAATGGACTTTTGAGTATCAATAAGATTTTGATAAACTCAAAAGATATCTCACTTTCTTGCCTATCTTAATTTCACATCTACTAGATTAACATCCGATGCTTTACATAGCATCCAAAGTTCATGTTTTGGAAGCCTTGTTGGCTCAACATGATGATCAAAACATAGAGTGAGTTATCTACTATATCATTAGAACCTTGGTCAACTACAAAATCCAATACACTCCTTTAGAGAAGATTTGCCTTATTATGGTGTTCACTTTCCAGAAGCTAAGACACTACATGCTCAGTCATAAGACATTAGTGATTGTGAAGTTTGATCCTTTACATTACTTAATGTCTAAACCCCACATTTCAAGTCAAGTTTCTAAGTGGGTTTTAACCCTTAGTGAGTCTGACATAACTTTCATACATCAAAAGGCTATCAAGGGTCATGTGATTGTTTATAAATTAGCCTCCACTTCCCTAGAAGTTGCTTGTCCTTTGGTCATCAAGTTTCCTGATGAATGCTTCAACATAGAGGTTGAGGAACTAGAGTCCTAGAATTTTTTTTTTGATGGAACCTAATGCATGAAGGGTGTTGGTGCTAGAGTCATTCTAGTTACCCCACAAAAATAGCTCATCCTCTTGTCCTTCAATCTTCACTTCTCTTGCATGAACAACAATGTTGAGTATGAATATTTGATCCTTGGTCCTAGAGCAACCGTAGACTTGAAGGTTAGAGTTCTCTTCATATTTGGTGACTCTCAACTTATGGTCAATAATGATGTTTATCATACTTGGGTGATAATTAATAAAATCTTGTTTAATTAGATTTTTTTACCATCAAATATTTCCCATCTGAACCATGGTATACCAACATATTTAATTTTCTTAAGGATGGTTCTATTCTTTATGGTTTAAATCATAATCAGCATAAGTGTTTGAGAAAAAGAGCATGTTGATTCATTATAATTGGCAATATTTTATATTGGTATTCTTTCGAAGGCATCCTATTAATATGCCTTAACTCTGATGAAGCTTGGCTAGCTCTTAGTGAAGCTCATGAAGGTTCATGTGGAGGCCATTTTAGCAGCAATGTCATTGCCAAAAAGCTCATTTAGATGGGGTATTATTGGCCTTGCATGGATAAATATGCATAAGAACATATTTGATGTTGTGACAAGTGTCAACATCATGACAACCTTGTTCATGCTCCTTCTCAATACCTTCTGGTTATTTCTTCCCCTTGGAAATTTTCCATGTGGAGATTGGACATTATAGGGAAGATTTAGCCAATGTCATCTAATGGTCACAATTTTATCATAATGGTGATAGAGTAATTCACTAAATTTGTCGAAGCCATGTCCTTAGCCATAGTGACTAAATCTCAAGTTTTTAAGTGCATCTTTAACCAAATCCTTTGTATATTTTGAATTCCTTCAGTGATTATCTTTGATAATGGGACTCCTTTTAAGAACAAGGATATCCATAAACTTTGTGCTAATTATAATATTCGGTACAAGTGGTCAACTTCATATTACCCTTACGTTAATAGACAAGCTAAATCATCCAATATCTCTTTGATCAAGATCCTCAATAAGTTGGTTAGTAAGACTGGTCATGACTAGCATATCCAATTTTATCCAGTCCTATGGGCCTATCATACTAGTGTACAAACCTCTATAGCCACATTTTATACGTCTTGGTCTATGGGATTGTGTTAATATTTCCATTCAAGCTAGAGGTTCCTTCATTATGCATCTTGCTACAAGATACCTTGGTCAGCGATGAGTATCACTTAGATTGTTTGAATTAATTGGAGCTATTGGATGAAAAGTGTGTGCATGCCTTAGAGCATTTATGAGCCTATAAAAATAGGCTCAAGCGATCTTATTACAAGAGAGTTCGCAATCATTATTTTTAGATTGACAACCTTGTTCTTAAGGAAAACTACAAGAATACCAATGCTCAGTCCAATATTAAAGGTAAATTTCAACCCATTTGGTTAGGACCCTTTATCATAACAACCAAGTTTGGTTTAGGGGCCTATCGTTTAGCTTCTTTGGATGGTAAAGAAATTAAAGACCCAATGACTATAATGCATCTAAAAATTTACCATGCATAAATTGGAACTCTATATCTTCATATTACATTTTTCTTAGTCTTCATACTGCATTTGGTTAGCTTTTTCATACTACATGATTGCCTATCATATTTTGCATGTTTTGCCTAACTTTTTATTCCTTGCATTTTTCTTGTCATATAATTGCATTGTTTCTTACTCTTATTTGCATGACTATTTGATCATATAGATTCTTTAGGATTTCACAAAAATGGTAAGTGATGCCACCTAGTTATTTCATATCTCACATGCTTTGCACTCACACTAGGGCTCTTATGCCTAGCGAATCCCCAACCTAGGGCCCATCTCCATGCATTTTCATTTTCACATTTCATCCATCACCTCTTCTTCTCATTTCTTCTCCTATGTTCCTTGAACTTGAAAGTATAAAATTATCATCACAAAACCCTTCAATTCAAGGAATATAGTTCTTATTTTGTATATCCTTAACCCTCACTTTCTATTTTATCAAGATAATGATACATGTTCCTTTTCTTCTATTTTTGAATCATGTTTTGTTCACACTTTCTCCTTTCTTAATCTTCTTCTTCAAGAAGGATGCACACACACATATTGTTCTTCTTATTTATCTCTATTACTTTAGCACATGCACACATAGGTTATGCTTCACTTTGATCACTCATATTTTGCATACACCACACCCCTATTGGGTAGTACTCATTTTGTAAAATCAATCACATCATTTCAACACCCCTCATGGTCACAAGTGAAGGGCAGCCTTCATTCAACCATTTGCAAACATACATCCTAGTGGGTATATCTCTTATTCTTTGGCCATTAGTGAGCACTACACCCATAGCGGGTACTGCTCCACCTAACCATATTTTTGAGCATAACATCCTTACATAATAACTTCATGGCCACTAGCGAGGGTAGCCTCCATTCAACCATTTGTGAGTATACATACTCACATGGTTCCATTATATTTTATTTCTTTTATTTTCTTTGACCTTTTGGAGATTTTGTCTACCTCTTCTTATAACTTCCTTTCTTCTCTCATTGTTTATTTCTTTCTTCTTCTCTTTTTTCCATCCGCTCATCCATACATTTCACTTTGCATTTATTTTAGCTTTCATGTTATATTGCATTCCATTTAGTCTGATTCACTCATGCATTCATTTAATTAAGATTATTTTGCATTGCATTCATTATGTTTATGATTATCATGCTTTAAAAAAATGCTAGTTAACCTCTTGTCTTTCCTCTTTATCTTTTTCTCTCTTGTTTCTTCCATTTGGTGCCTTCTTTTCACTGTTTATCACTCTCTTTTATTATGGGTCCATAGTTTTGAGTTTCCTTAGGAATTCTACATTCCTTACAAAACTTGAGGGGGCACCCTAGCCTTAAAGTCATTAATGGTAGTAATACCTTTTTTTGCATGCAAACTTGTGGTGTTTAAGCTAACACCCCTTTTTGCACCACCTCTCTATACAAAACTGACCATCCCTTTTTGTGTTTATTTATTTCACCCATAGGAGTATACATATTTATTTCATACATTTATTTGGCCATAAATGCATCAAATAGGGGGTGTCATACCCCAACTTGGAAGGATATTCTTGGCTAATAGATTATGTATCTATGAATGACTAATGGATGCTTTGTTTAAATGCTTAAATTATTATTACATTACCTATGCTGACTTATATTGATGAAAGTGGTACTGCTAATGTGTTATCAATGTGCAGTATTAGATACATTTGTGGGTGGTATAGGTAGAATCAACCACCAAGGGTTGAGTACTTGAAAATGGAGTGATGACTAAGATGTCAGGGTAACATGAATAACTACCCTCGTATAGGTATGAATTTTCAATTTAGGTATAATCATAAGCTAACCATCCACCTAGAGCCAAAATTGGTAGCCCAAAAGCTACCATAAATTCTCTGGCTAAGACGGGTGACTGAGTTGATGGAAAGAACTCCCACCTTATTTTTTGCACCCGATTGTTTGCATTGTGTGATTTTTTTTTGAATTTACATGGTGGAATTGGTAGCCACCATGAATTTGGGAAGGTTGTCCATATTTTATGGCAACCATAATATTCTACATTGTCCACCATGGAAGCCGCCACACAAATATTTGCACTGTCTGCCCCTATAACCACCATGCCATAATCATTTTAAATATTTTACGCCATTGAAACCAATAAAGGGACAAGCATTCAGTCCGACAAGGCCCAAGATTTGAACCTTGGACCTCCATCCCCATTATGGGGTTTGGTCGAACGAATTTGTCTACACCTTGAACCTTTTGCATTGTGTGATTTGAAATGATAAAATGTTTGTATTTAAATTATAAAAGGCTTTTATTGAAATATTTTTTTATTTAAAGTAATGGTTGTATTTAAATGATAAAAGAATTTTAATGAAAGAAATACTTTTACTTAAAGTAATATTTGTATTTAAAATATGAAAAATATTTTATTGAAATAAATAATTTTATTTAAAGTAATGGTTGCATTTAAATAAAAAGGATTTTAGAAATACTTATAGGAAATACTTTTAATTAATTGATAAAAAGTATTTATTATTCATAAAGAGAGAAAAGAAATGTAATAAATGAGTTATTGTAATATATTGTTCATGGGAGGTTTTATTATATTATTTATGATTCTCGAAACCTTTTAAGGGAAGTTCATCCCTTGCTTCTGGATAAGAGAAATAATAAAATAAATAATATACATATATGGGAAAATCCTTATATACGCGATTAAAGATATATAAATATCTAAAACTTGATATTTAAGTAAAGATAAACTATTAGAGAAGACCGATTGTCATCGACTGCCAAAATGTGGATAGGAACACCTTCAATTTAGGTTTATGGTATTCAATTCGTTAAGACCATGGGCAGTGAGTAGATGAATAAATTCCAATGATAAAGGAAACATGACTGGAGAAAGAGGAGACTTGACATTGGAGGAAATAAAGTAGAAACAAAAGGAAGATGAATTCCTGGAGAGAAGGAAAAAAGATCAAAATATATAGTATAAGGAGATGGCCAGTTTAAAATCTTGATTTACAGGTTGGGTGTTGAAATCCTTTCTATCAAAGGAATGCTTTGTTTAAATAGATAAGCCATAATTTTATTATGCTATTTCTTAAGCTCTCTTCTATATCATTTAAATATTGAGGCACTTCTTGAAACCATCCCCATGTCTTCAAGCCTCTTTAAGGCAGTAATTGGTTCTTACTTTAGGACATATTAACATTAGCTTGTCACTTTATTCCTCTAAGATATCTGCAGGTAAGCTAAACATCAAGAGCTATTCATGCTGCCTGATTTCTAGCCTTGTGTGCTTGTTTCTATAGGAGTTTGTTTTACTACTGCATGTTCATTATTGGCTTATAAGAGACCTCCTTTCTCCTTATTTGATATTTTAATGTCTCATTGTTGCTTATGTTTTTTTGTATATTTTTTTTGTAACCAGGACGTGATCCCTTGTCTTCCCACGAATCGCTTCATAGTTTCTCTATGTTAATTGAGTACATGTGGGCACTCCTGGGTTGGTATATTTATGTTGTAGGAGTATTTGAGACCTCCCAAGGTCACCTTGAACCATCATGGGACTCTACCCTCATATTTCATACTCGAGAAGAAGGCCTTTATGGCCTTTCATGAGCACTACCACACATGGGGAATTCTTAGGATCAGGTGTAGCATATGGGATGCTAGACTCCCATATGACTTTGACCACAACTCATGGTCATGGGTAGGGTACTTGTGGTCAATATGTTGTGGGTTGCACTAGTGGGTTTGTGTGTGTCATTTTGTTTGACCTTGTGGTTGTGGTTGGTCTATGTTTGTGGTGTCATCGGGCAACACACAAACAAGTTTTCAAACCTTTATCTGCAGGCCCTTGTTCCTTTTAACCTTAGGATAATATGTTTTTATGTCAAAGCCTTTAAATAATACTAATTGAATTAGAGGTTAATAAATACATAAATGGTTTTAAAAGGATGAAATATGTTGAATTATTTATCTATGAAATAATACTTGGAAGTATTGATTTATGAAAGAATATTTTGATTTATTGATTTGAAAAGGATGCTTGAATTAATTGACTTATGGAGGAATGTATGAGACTGATTTATGAAAGGATGTTGAAATTAACTAGTTTATAAAAAGGAATGATTTATATTAATTAGTTTATGATAAGATATATTTGGAGCTAATTAGCTAAATAAAATGAGATGTAAGTATTTGGTTAATTAGGGTTTATGGGGCCATAATTAGCTAAATAAAATGGGATTTAAGTATTTGGTTAATTAGGGTTTATGGGGCCCTAGTTAGCTAAATAAAATGGGAGTTCAATTAAACAAAAATATATGGAAGTAAGTTTAATTGAGAGGGTTCTTTTATGCAAAAATGAACCTTCAAATGATTATATGATAATGAGGTGAAATGAATGATGACCTCCTAGTTGTTAAGTGAATATATATATATAGATATATTGATGATTGTATAGTTACAATTTGGCATCTTAAATGTACTAGATTAAATGATCATCTAGCAAATTCCTTAATCATAGTTCTGTGAGTTGTCTTGATCCCTTACTATCATTAATGAGCAAATAATAAGCTATAAGACTAGGAGAACATCAGGATCCAAGATAGGTATTTACCTATGCTATGATTGAGACATTATTATAGTAACCTTTGTTTATTTATTCATGTAATATTATTCCTTTAAATAATATGGATTCTTTTACCATACTCAAGCCATGTAATAATTATAGACTTATGGAAGTATCCTAATTGTAATTTATAATTATTCTTATTGATTAATTATGTTAGTTTTATTTATTTATGCATGTCTAGATAGATCTATTTATTTCAATAATATCTTTATAATTTGTACCCTTATTTCATGCTTGTTTTAAATTTATATATTTATATGCTTTCTCTTTGATGTTTATTCTTTGATGTTGAGAGTGTTATGTGTCTGTAGAGTACGGTATCCTAGGGGATTATGAGATCCTTTAGGGTCATTTAGGTAAACTTAGCTTAGATGGATAAATAGGATTGACTTGCACCTCCTAGCTATTTAGAAATGAGATAATTATTTATGAAATTATTGGGCTACCCCATCTTATTGATAAGACAAGTGGTCTATTTTGATGTACTTGCCAATAACCACATAGATTGGTTTATGTGGTGTAAAGATATGAATGTACACTTCGACTAGTTGAAGAAGATAAGCTAACCCTAACTAGGATGTGGTTATAGCTATCACAATACATGTAGTATACCTGCACAAATTGGTGTGTGCATGGTATGGATATGGGTGTATCTTGAATTAGATGCTAGATAGAAGGTTGGTGTTGAGGAGAAGGATAGATAACTAAATTTAGGGTTAACCTAGATATTTGTATATTCTCTTTGGTAGTGTTTACTATTTTTGGTGTGGTTTTTTAGTCTTGTATATTTGTTATTAAAAAAATAGTAACGCGTTTAGTTAGATTTTGCATTATTACATTTGTTATTAGAGCTCTAGGAATGATGGGATAGAGCTTCTAGTTGTGCTAAAGGATAATAAGAGAGGGAAATTAATCCCTAGAAGTGGCAATTAAGCTAAAAAACATTTACTTTTAGTAAGTGTGTCTTGGAATGAAGATCCTCAATAAACTTAGAGCACTACCTCTTATAGAGTAAAGGTGTTTTAGTCATAAAATATTGTGTTTGGTAGTTTTGAAAAGTGAAGTTGTAACATAATCTACTCTTTGAATGATATCAAGATAAATGGCACCCAAATATAAGAGGATGAAGGTCTACTCTTCCTAAAGGATAGCACTACAAGGATAATATAATTTAGAGGACCCATAATAAAGGTCCAAGGAACCTAAGCAAAGAGGTGGAAAACCTCATCACTAATGCTATAGTGTTGCAAGAACAAAGAGAACAACAAGAGGAGCTAATAGAGAAACAAATAGAGAAAATAGAACAACATAAATAGTTGAATGATTCATATTATACAAAATTTATAAAGAA
Source organism: Wollemia nobilis (assembly GCA_028583015.1). NCBI lineage: Eukaryota > Viridiplantae > Streptophyta > Pinopsida > Araucariales > Araucariaceae > Wollemia > Wollemia nobilis. The sequence continues at coordinate 415,550 of JAQPPZ010016460.1, forward strand.
AAACTGACAGCACCTAAAGGAAAAATAAAGTGCTAGTTATCTAATGTGGAAAGGTCAATAGAGTAGACGGGTAAGCCAAATCAAACCAACCAAAAATACCCACCTTAAGAAAAGGAAGGGTGATAAAAAAAGAGAATTGAAAACTTCCAACTAAAATAAAAAGTAGTAAACCTAGTTGTGGGGAAAATAAAAAACAATTGAAGGTGCCCCAAAAAAAAAAAATTGAAAATCATATTTAGATAACTCTTCTAGGCCCCAAACAAGGTTACCATATATGTGGAGGTCCATATTATGTGGCCAAATGTGTAAGTAAGATAAAATTGAGTAAGTGGACAAAAATGGACAACCCTCAAGACTCACTCATATCTAGGAAGTGAAGGGTAGTTAAAATCACCTCAAATAGGCCAGTTGAGAAAGGAAACTAGGGATAAGTAGCTACACCCCAAGGGAGGTTGCTTCTGGTGTGGATGTCCACACTATGCGGTTGACTACCCAAGTAATGCAAGACCAGGTATTTAGACTAAAAGGATAGACCTTGATATGAAGGCTACATCTAGAAGTCAGTACTGGAACCGAGCACTTATTCCATTGATATGGGAATGAAAATGTTCTTTCTCTTTTAAAAAGAAAATAGCTTTAGCTTAAAATTAGATTTATTTGCTTAATTCTTTTAGACTAGCTAAGGATATGCTAGAAATGTTGAGGTACATAGCACAAGGGTGGAAGGTTTAGTATGGTTCTGGACAAACCTACTCTATTGATCAATGTTTCCCTATGGTGGAGATCACATTATAAAATAAGTCAATCAAAGGATGTCTGTATGTAGCACCACTATATGAATTCGATGTCATATTAGGGATGGATTGGTTACAGGATCATAAAGCCTAAATCAACTTCTAGGATAGGTGGATAGAGTTTTCAAAAGAATGCAAAGGAAGAGCAAGGATACAGAGCAATCGAAGATCTTTCAAACTCAAACTATTATCTACTATGCAACTAAAAAAGATCCTCAAGAAAGGAGGGATAGTTTTGTAGGAAATATCAACACGTCAGGGAGGAATAGAAAAATGAGGTGTTTAAAACCACCCAATTCTACAAGAGTTTGAAGAGGTATTTCCTAAATACCTACCCGAGCTTCCTCTTATGTGTGATTTTGACTTCACAATTGATTTAATGCTAGGATTGAAGCCTATTCATAGAGCTCCTTATATGATGAACCCTATAGAAATACAATAATTAAAGGTACAACTTCAAGAACTATTGGAAAAGGGGTTGAAAAAGCCTAGTGTATCGCATTGGAGTGCACCAGTGTTCTTTGTCAAGAAATATGGTTCACTATGATAGTGTATCGATTATAGGATGCTCAAAAAAGAAACCATTAAAAATAGGTATCCTTTACCAAGAATATAATATCTACTTGATAAATTGAGGGGTGATACAATCTTCATACAAATTGAATTAAAATTAGGGTACCATAAACTAAGAATACATGAGGAGGACACTCACAAAATTGCATTTAAAAACCTATACGTACACTATGAGTTTATAATATTGTCCTTCAAGCTGACTAATGTTCCAAACGAATTCATGAATATGATGAACAACATATTTAGGATGCATCTAGATCAATTTTTCTTCGTATTCTTTTATGATATCATAATCTACTCCAAGAATAAGGAAGAACATGACAAACACCTTAGAATTGTACAAGAGTTACTAAAGGAGAATCAACTCTATGAAAACCTAGAAAAAAGTGATTTCTATGTTTGAGAGGTAAAATATCTAGGACATATCATATCCACATAAGGAGTAGCAATGGATCTAGAAAAGATAAAGGCCATTTTGTATTGGCCACCATGTACCAATGTTACTAAAATAAGAAGCTTCATGGTATGGTAGGCTACTATAAATGATACGTAAAGTATTATTCCAAAATAACCACAACAATAACTAACATTCAAAAGAAGGAAAAATAGATCAAATGGATTGAAAAGTGTGAGAGTTATTTTTCAAAACTCAAGAAAAAACTCACTACAACACCAATACTCAACATTCTAGATCTACAGGGAAATTTCATGGTATGTACTAATGCATTGCTAGAAGGGCTAGGAGGAGTTTTATCGTAATATGATATGGTTGTAGCCTATACCTCAAGTAAATTAAAGAAGCACAAATTCAACAATACTACACATGATTTAGAGTTGGTAGTAGTTGTCCATTCTCTAAAGAGTTGGCATCATTACCTAGTGGGAAAATATTTTGAGCTAAGAACCAACCATCAGAGCTTGAAATACATATTTACCTAGCCTATGCTCAATGCAAGGCAAAGGAGGTGGGTCGAGTTCATATCAGAGTATGACTTCAAGATTAAATACATCAAGGGAAAGGAGAACAAAGTGGTAGATTCCTTAAGTAGAAGAAGGCACATAACATCCCTAACCTAAAGTCACATAAGTTTGCTTGATCAAATTAGAGAAAATCAATCTCAAGATGAGTATTGAAATGAAATTTGGATCAAAATGAACAAAAAATGGAGAAAAGTAAGGATTGTTTCATAAAATATGGTTTTTTGTGCTATAAATATAGGGTTGTCATACCAAAAATGGGTGACTTGAGGAAAGTAGTCATGCAAGAAGCAGATATAACCCCTTATTTTGCCCATACAAGGAGAGAAAAAATGAGATAAAATATGAAAAATACCTTCTTCTATACGGGGATGAATAAATACATCACCAATTTTGTTGCTCGGTGCTTGGAATGTCATAAGGTGAAGGTCGAGCATAGAAATCCTACATGACAAATATATCCACATGATATACCAACTCAAAATTGGTAAGGTATATCCATATACTTCATTGTAGGTTTACCCAAGACCAGGTACCAACATGATGTGATCCTTGTAATATTTTATAGATTGACTAAAGTAACACATTTCATACTGAGTAACATTACAAATGGTGCTCAGGTAGTGGCCAATAGATTTGCTAAGGAGATATTCAAATTTCATAAGTTCTCTAAAATGATAATTTTATATAAATATTCTAGATTCAATTCTGAGCTTTAGAATGCCCTACATCATACCATAGGCACCAAAATGAATATAAGCTTTAGGTACCACCTTGAGACTGATGGTCAAGCCGAAAGAGTAAACCAAGTACAAGAAGATATGCTTCATGTGTATTGTATGGATAAAAAATCAAAATGGGAAGACTACCTACATCTGGTAGAATTCACCTACAATAATAGACATTACTCTTATTTTGGCATGGCCTCATTTGATGCCTTGTATGGAAAATAGTGTAGAACACCATTTTCATGGGATTATTTAGAATATTGAGTGGTGATCGAACTAGATATGGTCAAAGAAATGGAAAACCAACTTAAAAAAATTAGGAAAAGGCTTCAGGATATTGCTGACCAATAAAATAATTATGTTAATCTAAAGAGTACTCCAAGAGAATAATCTATGGTGGAATAGGTTTTTCTAAGAGTCAATCCAATAAAAAGTGCAATTAAATCAATGAAGTTGGATCCTCATTTTGTTGGGACCCTTTTATATCATTGAGAAAATATATCCAGTTGCATACTGACTTGCCTTACCACCTAACCTATCAAAGACCCATGACACCTTTCACATATCCCTGCTTAGGAAATATGTTGCTGATGTTGATCATGCATGGGATATTTCTTAACTACAAATGGCAAACCCAAGGCCTATTTAACTACTTTCGATGAAGATTCTAGAATTTTATTCCAAATATTTGAGGAATGAGTTCTAGAGCAATGTAATTTCCAGTGGGATAATTATTTAGAAAGAAGTGAAACTTGGGAGAAAGTGGATGAAATGAAGAAATATTTTCATTTTTTGTTTGAGAATTTGTAATAACCTATTGTTTGAAAACTTGTAATACTTATTTTAGTATATTTGAAGAATTTGTAAATAACTTTTATGATAGGAAATCCATAGTTTTGGGTTTAATCCAAGGGGGTAGTATGTCATACCCCACCTTGGAAGGATCTTCGTGGCTAGAAAATTATGTATATATGAATTACTAATGGATGCTTTGTTTAAATGCTTAAATAATTGTTGAATTACCTATGTTGAATTATATTTAAGAATATGGTATTGCTAATGTGTTATCAATGTGTAGCATCAGATACATCTATAGGTGGTAGAGGTAGCATCAACCATCAAGGATGGGGCACTTGAAAAGAGACGTGATGACTAAGATAACTCAAGGTAACATGAATAACTACCCTCATATAGGTATACATTATCAATTTAGGGATAATCATCAACTAGCCAACCATCTAAAGCCAATTTTGGTATCCTAGAAGCTACCATAAATTATTTGGCTAAGACAAGTGACTGAGTTGATGGAAAGAAATCCCACCTTGTTTTATGCAACTGGTTGTTTGCATTGCATGAGTTGAAATGATAAAAAACTTGTATTAAAATGATAAAAGGCTTTTACTGAAAGAATTGTTTTTATTTAAAGTAATGGTTGTACTTAAATGATAAAAGGCTTTTATTGAAATAAATGCTTTTATTTAATGTAATATTTATTTTTAAAAGATAAAAGGTTTTTATTGAAAGAAATGATTTTATTTAAAGTAATGGTTGCATTTAAATAAAGATGCTTTTAGAAATACTTCTACGAAATATTTTAGCTAATTGATAAAATATATTTATTATTCATAAAGGGATAAAAGAAAGATAATAAAGGAGTTATTCTAACATCTCATTCATGGGAGAATTTATTATATTATTTAAGCTTATCTAAACCTTTTAAGGAAAGGGATGTTCATCCCTTGGTTCTCGATAAGATAAATAATAAAATAAATAATATTCACATATAGGGAAATCCTTATATGTAATTAAATATATATATATATATATATATATAAATATATATATATATATATATATATATATATATATATATATATATATATATATATATATATATATATCTTAAACTTGATATTTAAGGAAAGATAAACTATTAAAGAAGGATGATTGTCATCGACCACCAAAATGTGGATAGGAACACCTTCAATTTGGGTTGATGACATTCAATTCGACAAGACCCTGGGAAATGAGTAGATGAAGAAATTATAATGATAAAGGAAAAATGATTGGAAAAGGAGGAGACTTAACATTAGAGGGAAGAAAGTAGAAACAAAAGGAAGATGAACACCTAGAGAGAAGGGACAAAGATCAAAATCTATAGCAGAAGGATACGATCATATTAAAAGCTAGACTTATAGGTTGGGTCATGAAATCCATCTTATTTATGGAATGCTTTGTTCAAATAGATAACCCATAATTTAATTATTCTATTTCTCAATATCTCTTCTATGTCATTTAAATGTTGATGCATTGGTTGAAACCTTTCTTGTGTCTTCAAGCCTATTGGAGGTAGTCATTACTTCTTACTTTAGTACATATTTACCTTAGATTATCACTTGCTTCCTCTAAGATATCTACAGGTGATCTGAATAGCAAGAGCTATTTGCACTACCTAATTTACAGACCCATGTGCTTGTTGCTATAGGTGTTTGTTTTGCTACTGTGTGTTCATCATTGGCTTATCAAAGACCTCATTTATCATCCTTTGATGTTTGAATGTCTCCCTGTCACATATTTTTTGTAGATGTTCATTGTAACCAGGATGAGATCCCTTATCTTCCCCCAAAAAACTTCATTATTTTTTTGTGCTATTTGAGCACCTATAGGTGCACCTAGGTTGGTGAATTTATGTTGTGGGAGGATTTGAGACCTCCTAAGGTTTCCTTGAGTAATTGCAGGACTCTGCCTACATATGGCACACTCAGGTGGAAGGCCTTTATGGCCTTCTATAAGCACTATCCCACATGGGGTATGCTTAGGATTGAGAGTAGCATATGGGATGCTAGGCTCCCATATGTCCTTAACCACAAGTCATGGTCATGGTCAAGGTACTTGTGGCCAATATGTTATGGGTTGCACGATTGGGTTAGCACGTTTCACTTGGTTAGACCTTGTGGTTGTAGTTGGTTTATGTTTGTGGTGTCATTGGTTAGAGCACGGATAGGTTTTTAAACCTTTGTCTATATATCCTTGTTCCTTTTAACCTTAGGATAAGATGTTCTTATTTCTTGTTTTTATTTTAAGTTAAAAACCCCTTGCGGAGCCGCCTTGGTATGAGATACCATGAACAGGGGGTTCTACACCGTCAAAGTCACACGGGGGTCGCACTCGACCCTACCTACACCAACATTATCAATTGGATTTTGGATACCCAATTCAGCTTTTTGGTAGGGTGGATATTCGAGCCTGGGACCTCCCTTGGAGGATTTCCCTCTCCTCTCCAACTCACCTACAACACCTGGGTAATAAGATATTTTTATTTCAAAGCCTTTAAATATTACTAATTGAATTAGCGGCTAATAAATACAAGAATGATTTTAAAAAAGGATGAAATATGTTGAATTATTTATCTATGAAAGAATACTTGGAATTATTGATTTATGAAATAATACTTTGATTTATTGATTTGAAAATGATGCTTGAAATAATTGACTTATGGAGGAATGTATAAAATTAATTTATGAAAGGATTTTGAAATTAACTAGTTTATAGCAAAGGAATGATTTAGATTAATTAGTTTATGATAAGATATTTTTGGAGGTAACTAGTTAAAGAAAATGGGATGTAGTTATTTTGTTAATTATGATTTATGGGGCCCTAATTAGCTAAAGAAAATGGAATGTAAGTATTTGGTTAATTAGGGTTTATGGGGCCCTAGTTAGCTAAATAAAATGGGAGTTCAATTAAAAAAATATATGCAAGCAAGTTCAGTTGGGAGGGCCCTTTTATGCAAACATGAACCTTTTAATTATTAAAAGTTAATGGAGTGAAATGAATGATGACCTTCTAGTTGTTAAGAGAATTATCTATATAGATATATTGATGATTGTATAGTTACAATTTGGCAACTTAAATGCACTAGATTAAATGATCATCTAGTAAATGCATGAATCATAGTTTCATGAGCTATCCTGGTCCCTTACTACCATCAATGAGAAAATGTTGAGTTATACGACTAGGAGAACATTAAGATCCAAGACAGATATTTACATATTCTATGATTGAGATATTATTAGAGAAACCTTTGTTTATTTATTTATGTAATGTTATTCCCTTAAAGAGTATGGACTCTCTTACCATACTCAAGCCATGTAATTATTATAGACTGATGGAAGTATATCTCTTGATTGTAATTTGTAATTCTTATTATATATTAATGATGTTATATTTCTTTATTTATGTATTTTTAGATACATCTATTTCTTTCAATCATATATTTGTAATTTGTACCCTTATTCCATGCTTTTTTTAAATTTAAATATTTATATAATTTCTCTTTGATGTCAATTATTTAATGTCTAGAGCGTTATGTGTTAGTAGAGTAGGATATCCTAGGGGGTTATAGGATCCTTTAGGGTCATTTAGGTAAACTTAACTGAAATGGCTAAACAAGACTGACTTGCACCTCCTAGCTATTTAAAAATGAGACAATTATCTATGAAAGGATTGGGATGCCCAATCATATTGATAATATGAGTGATCTATTTTGTTGTACTTGCCAATACCCATGTAGACTAGTTTGTGTGGTGTAAAGTGATGAATGTAACCTTCGACTGGTTGAAGGAGATAAGCTATCCCTAATTGGGATGTGGTTATACTTTTCATAATATGCATAGTATACCTACATAAATTGGTATGTGAATGGTATGGATATGGGCATATCCTAAATTCTATGATAGATAGAAGGTTGGTGTTGAGAATAAGAATAGAAAACTCAATTTAGGGTTAGGTTAGATATTTGTATAGACTATTTTGTAGTGCTTAATGTTTTTGTTGTTGTTTTTTAGTCTTGTATGTCTGATAAAAAACAACTCCTTTAGTTATCATTTTTGTTTTTATAGGGGGAAAATGTAAACATAAAATATTGACCCCTTGAAATGAGTTAATTCTTCCTTAGATCCCTAGTCAGCCACCCAAAATTGCTAACTACCCTGTTTCCTTAGCTTTACCAAATTCATGCCTAGTCCATATAGTGTGCAAATTTTTCTTACCATATTCATGCCCAGTAATGGTGGGGTGAAATTTTGGCATTCTAGGAATTTTTCTCACTAAAACCCCTCCCCTCATCGACCCATTTTGGGGTTGTCCCTTGTTTGTGGTGAAATTTCATTTTCTCACCTATTTTGCAATCCAAACCTATTATAAATAGAGTATTGGATTCCCTCTCTTACATCAACAGTTCTTATTAATATTCTAATTCTTGACTCACTCATTTCTCATGCTAATATGTGCCCTTCTACTGCAAGTCATTATTTTATTATTTTGTGCTTTCGTGTTGGCTACCCTTGGGGATTGAGTGGAGGAGCCATAGTGATTGGATAGATCAACATTATTGAAGTGATTCTTCCACATATTCATTTCTCCTTGATTTATCCATCAACTCATCAATTTTTGCGTTTACATTAGTTGCTTTAGAAGTCTATTTTTTGTTGTTTTGAAGCTCAAAAAGGGCATCTAAACCAAATTCATGCCACACCCACACAAGGCATGCATTTTCTAAGTCAAAATATTTCTCCCTATTTACATGGCATGGTAAATTAGGGCTTGGGGGCATGTTTTGTACCCCAAAAACTTGATTTGTACTATGTATTTTAGCATTCTCTTGTGTCCATGTTGTTTGCATTTTATTTTATTTTTACACATCTACTGTACTGTATGTGTGCATGTTCCAAAGGTCAAATATCACTTTACTTTTGAATGTTCAACTAAAATAGCTAAGGTATATTTACTGTTGCACCTCCAAGCTTAGACTTATAGTGGCCTAAGCAAGCCCCCAAATGCTGATCAATTTTTCTAGGGTTTGTGAAGTTATTTTGTAGGTTTGAAGTTGTTTGGATATTTTGGATGTAAGATAAAGCTTGGATTAACTGTTGGATCAGATAAGAGCCCTAATAGATCTTTAGGTTGTTTGGTGTTTGCTTTTTTCTCAAAACCAACATTACAAATAAAGAAAAATATTCAATCGAAATTATAGGTATTTGAAAGAAAAAAAGCATATAGTGTGCATATAGAGTTTTAATATTATTTGTGCATTCCCTTGGATCATTGCTCAAAGAATTTATTTTATAATATTAGGGTTAGACATCATTGAATTACATAATCATACTAGAGTTAGTCCTTGTATTTTTGCATCTTGTGTATCTTGCATTGTTCTTTCATTATCATAGCTTGGTTTAAAAACACCAAAAAATAGATGTATGCTTAATTGACACATCAAACATTCCCACCCAAGAATTGAAGTGAGTCCTAGAAACTTTCCTGGTGAACCCATCCCTTTTGGCATCCCTAAGTGTAGATAACATAACACACCCTCATGGTCACCTCAATTCCTATTTGATCTAGTCGAGAATTGTACATTATAGGGTAGTTTCCCCCCTACAATTGACATTGCATATGAAAATATGTTATTGTTAAAAATATCACCCATATTGCTTTGTGGCCATGCTCTTGATTAGTACTATAAAATACCATGATACTACCCTAAGAGGTTTAATAACATTATTGAGATCTATGTACAATAGCTCTTATTCTACACTAAAGTTAAGGTTACCATTGATGACCTATATAACATTAAAAACAAAAACAAAAATATGAGAGCTTTACAGATTTCTTGTCGAAATTCCAATCTCTCATAGGAAGACTCCAATACACTCCCCCATAAAATTATCTTTTAGAGAAATTCATAAGAAACCTACATGACCAATTGTCCTATGAGCTATAAATAGCCAACATCCCATATTTTGAAGAAGCAATTAATTTGGCAAAATGTGAGGTGATGGAGTAAAAAATTCTCACCAAAGTAGTTAATTTAGAAAAGTATTGTAATCATAAAAATTAATACAAGAATAAACATGTGATAGGTTATGGATTCATGAATTCTCATCAAATCAATAATGTAAATGTTGTAGCTGCTCTCTAGAAGCTAGTTATAAGAAAACCCTAAGATTTTAGACCTAATATATAGTTCACCAAATTAGATCAACCTCATTTCCCTATCCTCAAGCAACTCCTTGATGCTAAAATAATTAACCTTTCATTGATTAAACTTGTAAATACTTATAGTGAGAAAATAGATTGGTTTTGCCTCAATAAGCATTGTGCTTACCACCCTAATAATTACCATTTAACCAATTGGTACAAGAAAATTAGGAAAATTATCCAAGACTTGATAGATAGTGGTTTGATTGTGACTAGTGGCTCTGAATCTCAATCCCTATCAAACCAATACCTTGGAATATTTTAGAATCTTCTACCAAACCATGACCAAAGGGTACCAAATAACATTCAATACCAAAGAGTCCCACCTTCTAATCAAAACACGATGGACATCATTTTTTGAAAACACTCTTTTTGTATTCATAAGACAATAACAAAATAATCAATCATTGAATCAACCTTCTCAACCACCCTTAGTCCTTCACTCCAATATGACTTCTTTTGCTGAATCATCACCACTTATCCTATAATCTCAAAATCAATACAAGGGTGTTATTGATCTCCAACTACAACTTGTAAATAACCCCTACTAAAATTTCCCTTCTTGAGCTCCTTAAGACCTCTCCTACACATTAAGAGGGCCTACTCAAAATTTTAAATACATAGATGATTATCCAAGGTCTTAATATTAATCACCTCAATGTTATCATTAGGTTTAGTAGGGTAAATCATGCTACAATAACATTATATTAAGATGACCTTCCCCTACCCTCCATGATTAGAAAACTCCTTCTCTATATTATGGACCATATCAATGATCTATTTATCAAGAGAATTCTTTTGGATATTGATTTATACCTTAATGTATATTTTTCTAAAATTTATTAGTAATTTTGTCTTGATTGAACATAATTTACAAAAACTTGACCTTATAATTAGGGCTTTTGATAATAAGATACATGAAGCAATTGGAACCATAGTCCTACCCCTTAATTTTAAGCCTAGTATCCTCAATAATCTCTTGTATGTTATGCCAAGTGACATTGCATCCAACATTCTCTTGGGAAGGCCTTACATCCATGCAATGTGAGCCATTCCCTCCACCCTTCATCAATGTATGAAGTATGAGCATCAAGGAAAGACTATTCATATCCTGGACATCCTTGAACCTTTTTCCTAATTCAATATGATTGAGGTTGAGAATCCTAAAGTTAATATTTTTCTCTTCTATCACAACTAATCCATCTACTACTACTTTTTACTCTAAAATAAATGATGTATTAGGTTATTTAACTCTAAATAATCAATCTAATTAGTCTAAAAATTAGCCCCAAAACTAATATGGTGATCAAAAAAACATAAAATTTGAGAAAACTAATTTAATCCAGTTTCAAAACAATGATCAAGATAATAATGAATCTCTTTTGGACCTAGCAAATATCTCATGTACTTAAATTCTAGGCTTACCTTTTATAAAAGGGTATAATGGTGTAGGGAATTGCTCTTTTATTGGTAATGATACCACCAATGAGAAATAAATTAATGGTGGTAATAATAATATAATTAAAATATAGTATGATACATGTTATTTGTCTAAGCTCATATCCCATCCTTTAAGAAAATGCTTAGAAGTACAGGATACCAAGGAAAGGGATTAGGTATATATGAGTAAATCATTAAGGAGCCTTTGGAAGCCAAATCCTAGCCATTTTTTTGTGTGATGGATCATATCCCTAACTGTAACCTACCTATCCCTACTTCCACTTCATATAATGATGACGATGAGGCTATTTATTTCTCTAGAGACTCTTGTGAAGATATTGTTTCTATAAAAAAATTAGACTGGGAACAAATGAATTAGGAATCAAGGGTCCTCTATCTCTCTCCCTTCAATTTCATTCACCTTTCTAATTTTCCCCTTCTAACCTTAGTGCATCTTGAGCTAGTTTCCTTTGAGGAAAAATTTGAGAAGAGGGATGCCCTAAAATTATCCCTAAGTTATTCTCTTAAGTAACATCTCTTAATACACTTTCTACATTGATATATTTACTTGGTCATATAATGACATGCCAATATTTGATCCTTATTTAGTGGTTTATCACATTGTATTCAGGCTAGATGCTAAACCTATTAAACAAAATTTATGAAAGATGCATCCCAAAGTGGCCTTGCTTTTTAATAAGGAACTTCAATAACTCCTTAATTTTAGATTCATTAAAGTTATCTATTATTATGACAAGATCTCTAAAATTGTTCTCATGGCTAAGAAACAAGGTAGTGTTAGAGTGTACAATAAATTTAAGGATATTAATAAAGCAATGTCCTAAAAATGACTTTCATTTGCCTAACATCAACATGATTGTCAATTTTACTATTGTGTGTGGAATACTATCCTTAATAATTAGATTCTTGGGACATATCCCAATTAAGATCCCTCTTGAGGATCAAGCTAATACAATATTCATCACCCCATAGAGCACCTTTTTCTACCAAGTCATACCATTTGGCTTAAAGAACACAACTATCATTATTCAATGGGCCATGACATATATGTTTCATGATATGATGCATAACATTGTGGAGGATTATGTTGATGACCAGCTTGGTTGATCCCTTAAATGTGAGGACCATGTTCATTATCTCAAACATATCTTGAAATTATTAAGGAAATATAAGGTCCACCTTAAGACATCCATGTATGTATTTGGGATGATATTAGGAAAACTATTGGGGTTTATTGTACCTAATGAGGTATCAAAGTAGATATTGATAGAATATTAGCTATTAATGATATGTCATCCCTATCAAACCTAACGCAACTCAAGATTATTCAAGACAATCTCCAAGCCATCAAAAGATTCATTTCACAACTTATTGATAAATTTAACCCTTTTTCAAGCTTTCATGCAAGGATACCAAGTTTTCATGGTACAATGAATTTCGAACAACCCTTAATGTATTGAAGTCCTATCTCTTATCTCTTTTTATTTTTGTTCCTTCTAACCTATCTAAACCTGTGTTGATGTATATTGTGATAGTTACCCATTATTTAGGAGCTATGCTAGCATTGTATGATGACCAAAATAGATAACATGTTATCTAATACATCAATTAAACCTTAGTCATATATGAAACCTAGTATATACACATAGAGAGACTATGTCAAGCAATTGTCTTTGCATCCTAGAAATTATGATATTATATATTGTTACACAAAACCTTTGTGATCACCAGGATCAATTTCTTACATTACATTACGTCCAAACCCCATGTGTTTGGTTGAACTAATAAATGAGTTATTACCATTAGTGAGTTTGATTTAGAATTCATTAGCCAAAAATATATCAAAGGAAAAGTTATTTTGAACCACTTAGTTACGACTCCTTTAGAAGCAATCCATCCTATTGTTATTGATTTTATTAACAAAATTATATTTTCCATAGGGACTAATTAATTTGATTCTTGGACCCTATATTTTGATGGAAAACAATGGGTCAAAGGAGTAGGGGTAGGAATTATTTTGGTAAAACCTAAAAAGAAAGTAGTTTCTCTCTCTTTTAATCTTTAGTTCTCTTACATGAATAACACTACTAAATATGAGGCCCTTATCCTAGGAATCTATGTGGTCTTAGCCTTACACATTAGGATCCTATCCATCTTTGGGAATTCTTATCTTGTTTCCAATCAAGTAAATTGTGTCTATTAAACCAAGGATGAAAAATTCAAACCTTACAAATATATTATTGCAAAGCTTATGTCTACCTTTGATTAGGTCACCATTGATACCATTCCATAATCTATAAATTTCCATCGATGTAGCCACATATATCATTTCTATAAATTTGGATGATGAAAAATCCATGATACTCATTTGATAAATTAGGGTATTGCAACCTTTGAATCTATGCAATTACATATAGAGGTCTTCACCATCAAAAAATCTATCCCTTGTAATCCTTATTATAAGGACATATTCACCTTCCTTAAGGTTAGGACATTACCAAAAAACTTGAATCATAATAAATGAAATCACCTATGTCATCAAGAATGTCAATATGTCATCATTGGTAATATCTTATATCGATGCTTTTTGAAGGTAAGCTTCTTAGATGCCTTACATTTGATGAAGCTAAAATAGTCATTCAAGAGGTCCATGAGGGATCTTGTAGTGGATATATCAACAAAAATACCATCTCTGAAAATATTATATGGTAGGCTATTACAATCCTTCCATGGATAAATACTCTTGTGACTACATCAAGAAGTGTGATAAGTATCAAAGGTATGATAACCTTATCCACACCCTATCTTAAGACATTCAATAAATCAACTCCCCTTGGCATTTTATGTATGGAGCCTTAATATCATTAATAATATTAATCCTACATTGTTTGATGGAAATAAATCCATCATCATAACCACATAGTATTTCACCAATTAAATATAATCCATGCTCCAATCCTTGTCCACTGGCATGCAATTCTCCTAGTTTATCCTCAATCATATCCTGTGTTGTTGTGGTATCCCATATGTTTTTATTTTTGATAATAAAAAATCTTCAAGAATAAGGATGTTTGAAAGATGTATGCCAAGTATAAAATCTATCACAAGTGGTCTATGCCTTATTACCCTTAAGGTAATGACTAAGTTGAAGCATCTAATAAAACTTTGATAAATATCCTAGTAAAAATGGTCGCAACAAGAATGCTTATCTCTATCCCACCTTGTTGGCATATTGTATGATGATTCAAACACACACTAGTTTGATGCCCTATTTTTGGTCTATGGGACTGAATTAGTTCATTCTTTTGAAGTTGAGGTACCCTTTTTATGGATACTATTCTAATACTCCTTTGTTGGTGATGAATATCTTCCTCACCTTAGCTAGTTGGAGTTTATTCACAAAAAGTTAATTCATACCTTAGAGAACCTACGAGCCTATCAAAGTAGGCTTAAGCATGTATATGGAAATAAAGTTTGATCCCACTCACTCAAATTAGAAGTTCTTGTTCTCAAAGAAAATAAAAATAACACTAATGTCTAAACCAAGATCAAAGGTAAGTTTGATCCAAATTGGCCAGGTCCATGCATCTTAACCACTAAGTTTGGCTCAATATCTTATAGCCTAGCCACTCTTGAAATAAAATAACTTAAATAATCTATGAAAATCATACATATTAAGAGGTAATATATCTAAATATACATACTTATACTCTCATTTAGTTGCTTGCCTGCATTTTTCCAACTTGCATTATAATTTTATTTCATAAATGCTTGGATTACCAAAAGTCTATTGAGTTAAGAGATCCACTCAGATGCAATGATGATCCTAGAAAATAATAGCTTATATGCATTGTACTTTAAATAGGTAAGTAACCTAGCAACTTCTCTCTTAGTCCTCCACTTATCAAACTTTATTATTGATCACAACTCAACCTTTTTTATCCTTACATCCTTATGGATCACTACGAGGATAGGCTAGGTCATTCCTACACTTTGAAATTACATAAGGTTTTGTGGGTTTTCCAAGTGGTGTAATAATAAATTCTATGTTTCTCTACAAAGCATAAGGTCATTGGGATAAACTTTCTAAAAATACCAATAACAACTTCTATCATGAAACAGTTTTCCCACCTATCCTCACTTGCTTATAGGATGTTGAGAAGATAGGACTGCATTGGCTAATTATTGGAAAGTACATAATGGTATTAAGAACCCATTAGGAAATGGTTAAAATAGCCACCATATCTCATTGACACTTAAACCAACTAGATCAAAATACAAACATTATGCATAATCCACCATTCGTACTTTAATCCTAATTCTAGGATCCCCCCGCCACATTCTTCTCAATAACAAACATCTTGCCACTGTCCCTATCCTACTTCATGAATATCTTCCATAATGTGATGATGGTCCTAGTCAAGAATAAATTATTTTGTATTGCACTTGAACTAGGTAATTGTGGCTAATATATAATTTAGTCCCACTATCTTCACTCTATTCTTCACTCTTCCTTTATCACACTCTCATCCCTTTCTTATCAATTTCATCACATGATTATCTTGTAGTTGCCCTAAAAATTCAACATAATAGGCTCTCATCCTACACACCTATGCATACCATACCTATTTATAAGGTTATTATATTACATTTCAAAGGCATTACCCAAGGTTCACTTTATCTTGTATCTACATTGGCATTTGAAGGATGGGTTATATCCATTCAATACTTAGTGTTTCCATAAGTTATTTATCAATCTACCTAGTATAGAATAGTGTATAATCCATCTCTCCATTTACCTATGAGTGAGCTAGGACCACCCATCCTCATCATAATGTGACTTGGTCTTGTCATCATAATCATATAAACCATTAGAACGGGTGGGTTATGTCCCCATGATACTAAGCCTATGCATAATGGATTAAAATAATGTACTCTCAACTATTTATGATCTATGTATCCACAACAACAAACCTTCTCCTGAAGCTAACTCAATGTGTTACATCATAGCTATTGCGACATTTTTGTGAACCTAATAGTCTACTCAATAATTTTTTATTGTTTTCCCTATCACCTACCTGCTTGGTATCTTGCGAATCATATATTAGTGTGGTTTTATAGAACATTAGAAGGGGTGGGTTGTGGTTAAGGGCTCACTCAACAATAGAATGGTGTACCCTTAACTCTCACTAATATATGTATCTATGTGTCTACAATGATATACCTTGTCAAATTGCATCCTTCCCATATCTCCACTTACCTAATCCATCTCTCCATTGACCTATGAGTGAGCTAGGACCACCCATCCTCATCATAATGTGACTTGATATTTTCATCATGGTCATATAAAAAATTAGAAGGGGTGGGTTGTCCCCATGATACTAAGCCTATGCATAATGGATTAAAATGATGTACTCTCCACTATTGATGATTTGTGCATCCACAACAACAAACTTCCTCCTCAAGCTAACTCAAGGGGCAAAATTCATAACTATTGCAATAATTATGTGGCCTTAATAGCCTAATAAACCATTTTTTATTGCTCCCCCTATGACCTACCTAATTGGTATCTTACGAATCATACGTTAGTGTGGTTGTATAGAACATTAGATTGGGTAGGTTATGGTAAGTTCTCACTCAACAATAGAATGAAATACCCTTAACTCTCACTAATCTATGTTTCTACAATGATAAGCCTTTTCAAGTTGCATTCCTACCCTTCTATCTCATCATTTGTCTAATTTATGAACATTAAGGTCATCCAATGTCTTGATATCTCCATCAAACACATTCATTTTATTTCTTCATGGCCCACATGGTGTACACCATGATAATTTGTGGTCTTTATTGCTTGATCTATCTTCCTTATTCTACCTCATAAAAAGGGTTATACCTCCCTTACTCATTATATCATCATATCCACTCTTATTATCATAAGACTAATCATGTTTACCCTCTTGTTCTTTTAAAACATTGAGTAGGGTGAGATTTTCCATCTGTTACTTCACAAATACATAATATTGCTACAAATTTTTATAGCATTATATGGATATTTTCTACACTTCTTGATGATACATAAGGACATCATAATAAATTCATTCCAATTTTTTTTGTCCTTGTGATCCTTTTAACAACTAAAACTCCTCTCATCCATCCTTCTCAATATCACATGACTAGGGGCAGCTTATCAAATCATATTATAACCCCAAAATTAGGTTCATGCAACTCTATATTGAAAGCATTTATGAATCATTCAATTATGTGTGTTTAAATATTCCAATAAAACTATGTAATTAAACTCATCACCATATATCAGTATTTTGTGATTAAATTCACCACCTTATCAATATGTGCAATTAAAAGTATCATATTATTATTATGTGCAATTAAATTCACCATGTTATTATTATATGATTAAATTCATGGCCTTATTATTATTATGTACAATTAAAACATAGCCTTATAATTATGTGAAATTAAATTTCCAACCTTGTATCATAGATCATTTATGTGATTAAAATATGCTACATTGTACATATATCATTCTTTATGCATTTAAATATACCATGTATGAGATATTGTTAAACTTGTGTGATTAAATACATTACCTTGTAAGTTATTATAAAAGTTGTAGGTTTACATATGTTGCCTTGTATGATATATTATTTTTGTATTTAAATGTGTTGCTTTGTAAGATATTATCAAATTTATGTGATAAAACTCATTGATTTATACATATAACACAATCAAATTGTGTGATTAAATTTGTTTCTTTGTACTATAGATCAAATTTGTGAGTTTACATACATCACTTGTAAGATATTATCATTATTTGAACATTTAAATATGTTGCTTATGTATATATCATTATTTATTCATTTAAATATGCCACATTGTACATATATCATTATTTATGCATTTGCATACCCCACCTTGTATATATATTATTATTTATATGTTTAAATATGCCATATTATATGATATATCTAATAGGAGAGGGAAGAAAGTAGAGAGGGGAGGGCTCTGGTCCCTCCCCTGCTCCCCCTCCCATGGCTCCTGGTTCCTGCCCAGTCCCTGGCTCAACCTAGGTCATCCCTCCCGGGGAGTGGTTGTTTGCAGATGATCTCCTGGGGGGAGATCCTTCTCCACTATCTGTGCCCCTCCCGGCCGGCTAGGGTTTCCTTGGTTGTTTTTTCGGACTGGTGCTTCCCAGGGATCCTTGTTTGGTTGGGGATCCCTTCCCTTTTTCCCTCAGGCTTCCCCTTGGGGTTTTTTGCAGGTTATTCGCATGGATCTAGTCTCCTGCTTTTCTCGGTGCGATGGAGGTGACGGTTTAGGGTTTGGACAGCTTCCCCCTTTTTCTTGTGAATCCTCGACGAGCTCTATGCTTGGATGGGATTCTTGGTCCCTGCTATTGGGATCCTCTTTTGTTTTCTCGGGGCGGGTTCCTTGTGGTGCAACTCTCTGGTCATTTCCTGATGGGCTGGATCCTCTCTGTGCTGGCTGTCGGTTTCCTGCAGGATGGCTCTTGCTGAACGAAATGTTTTCGCGATGGGCGGGATGGTTTCTCCACAGGGCGGGATCCGCCAAATTTGGCAGTTTTCCCGCGAGGCGGGATCCTTTCTTTTCTACTGGTTTCCCAGATGGCGGGATTTCCCTGTTGCTTCCTGCTAGGCGGGACTATTTGTGGTGGTTTTGACTGCTTCCCGCGAGGCGGGATTTTATTGTAACGGTTTTTCTTTGCTTCCTGTTGGGCGGGATCTTCTCGATGGTGGTTTTTGGCTACTCCCCACTAGGCGGGATCTCCAAAACTACTTTCTTTCTTATTTGTTTGTTTCCCGCTGAGAGGGATTGTTTCATGCTTACTGTTATCGCTGGGCGGGATTTCTGTTTTGGTATTCAGTTTCAAGGGATTGATGCCCTAGGCCCATTGCTTATGTAATCGGGTTTTTTTAGGGGTTACGATTTCTGTAATAGGCTTATACATAAAGCCAGGAGGCATGATGCAAGGCTGATTTTGTACATAAGGTTTTGGGATCCTCTATAAAAACCCTTTTTTAATCTACTATAATAATTACCAAAAAAAAAAAATATGCCATATTATACATATATAATTTTTTATGTGTTTAAATATGCCACCTTGTACATATATAATTATCTATATGTTTAAATACTTCATCTCATACATATATCATTATTTATGCATTTAAATACATTGGTTCTAAGATATTATTAAATTTATGTGTTTAAATACACCACTTGTACTATATATCAAGTTTATGTGCAACACATATGTTAAGATCACTGGTGAAACCTTTAATTGAACTTTCCCATATAATGCACACCATACATAATCCCTTGAATTTATTTATTCAATACTAATCACCAATAAACCAAATATTCCAAATCCATTTTCTTTAATCAATCCATAAATTTTATACTTCCTCAAGTCATCTTCTAAAAATCAAGTTATTGTTTAATCACAATCAAATCTATTTTGGTATCAATTGAATAGATCATTTAAAACAACTTAATTTAATTCAATTAACTATTTATTACTATTAGTTCAACCAATATCAAATAAAATTTATTAAATCCATTAGTTTTGTCAAATTAATCTAGTCTATAATCTATCATTCACTGAATATACATGGTTGTGGAACCTACATCATCCACCCATGGCTCCACTATTATTTTATTTTTTGTGTCCTTCTCCCTAAATATTTCTAAATGAAGAGGGCCTCTAAAGCCTCTCTTTCTCATAGCTTGATCATACCAACACTATCCCATTTAAGGTGTGTCCTACTTTAAACCAAATCATCTCTATATCTAGTCAACCTAGTGGAGCTCCCTCTCTCCATAATACCCCAACAACCATATAACTCTCGTCACTCAAAATAGATGGTATATATCCTTTGGACACCCATGATAAAAATACTAGGACCTCCATAAAATCTATCTAGGTCTCAAACCATCAATGGTCATCCATATAGACCCCAATGTACCTCTAAAGTGTCATTATCCCTATTGATACACATAGGCCCACAAAAATATAGTTGGTTCATAAATATTATCTAGTCTAAATGCTAGGATACATTAGATTTTAGATTATGATGTGCTCTCATTCCCATAACTAGATTAACATGCAACATGTATGTCATTACCATATATATACCACTTGATGAAGCATAAGTAAATCTTGGCTAAGATGAAAGATCCCTGTAAAATTTAGAACTAATCATCTCTTGTATTTATGATAACCTTACCTTATCCCCATAGTTGAATCCTCCTATTCATATGCCCAACTAGTAGATTTATTATCTCTACACACAACATGGTCATCACCCTATGTAAATGACCACATTAAAACATTTGATAAACATTGATGTCATACTAAACTGGGTGAAACATCACATCTCCAATAAAAATCCAAAGATATTGATCCATGTCCTAACTTGCTTGGATATGTGCTCCCTACAATGGTACCCTTAAACTCCTACAAAGATCCTCAAGGGTAGCTACCATCTTCCAAGTACACAGGAAAAATACTCATTTCCAAGTACCATCTATCAAAAAGTACCATCAAGAGTACCCAATCAAACTTTATCTTGGGTATCTAAGTAATATAGCATAGCCCCACCATGTCTAGTAGTGCTTTGTCTATTGTT
Organism: Wollemia nobilis; assembly: GCA_028583015.1. Taxonomy (NCBI): domain Eukaryota; kingdom Viridiplantae; phylum Streptophyta; class Pinopsida; order Araucariales; family Araucariaceae; genus Wollemia; species Wollemia nobilis. The sequence continues at coordinate 436,790 of JAQPPZ010016460.1, forward strand.
ATGAACATATCTAGTGTAGTATCCAACATTTGTAATGTATGCTCTCTAAACTCTAAAAATCCATAGTTTACACAAAAAAAATAGCCAAACATATATATATTAGCCCATATTACCAATAAAATCCTAAATTTAATCCAATATTTCAACCCTTGGCAAATCACTTCTAGATTAGAAAAATTGTTGCCTAGTAAAATCACCATCTTCTTATAAAATCGTTACTTTTGTATGAAATCAATAGCAAGCAAAATCACTAGCATTGACAAATGAGATAGCAATTTTACAAGTTGTAAAATCACTTTCATGTAGAGAAATCCTCAAAAATGTAATCATTGTCACGTGATGAATCATTGTTTGATTAAAAAAAATTATTTTAAGCAAAAAAAATCAAAATTTAAGTTTCAATTTTTTAAGCCTACCTATAGTCCTACCTTAGCTAGTTTGTTAGTCCTTGCATCACATCTGCATGATGAACATATTATTCCTAATGATCCATTCAATATAATCCTTTTAATATACTATTAGAGCTCCAAATTGCTATCATTGTGCATAAAAATAAATCATTTTTACCACCCAATTATTTTACCCCCTAGCTCTTAGATCATTTTTTTTCTTTTCTTCCTATTACCACCCCATCCTATTTGAATTTACCAAAGAATGTTTATTTTCCCTTTAAATATCAAGGGAGTATATTGTAATGGGATAATAAGTGCAATTAATGTTGCCCACAAATGGTAATTTTTAAGTCACTTGTAAAAGAATAGTTCTCACACTATACCTTTTACATAAGCATACCAACTATCAAAAAGTGTTTTTCCTTCAAAATTAGGAAAACTAATACTATTTTTATGTATTTATTATGCAATAAATGAATTAGAAAAGGGCATATATACATACCCAATTTTGAAATGCCAAACTTGTACCAATCGATTTGACCTAATTAGCTACCTTGACCCAAATTTTAGAATTTCCCTCTTCAGAAGTGAAATCACTAGTAACATCATGCAATCATTTGGTAACAAAATCACTATCCATAACATAGATTTTGTAAAAATTGGCCTTCCCACTCGAATTTGACCTTTATCATCTAATTTGACCTATAACGGTAAAAATTGTAAAATCACTAGTGGTGATTTTGTTTATGTAAGTACAAAATCTTAGAATTCTTTACCTTATTGAGCCTCTCACTATTTATGATCCTCCCAAGTAGTCCTCTAAGATATGAATTTTAAATATTACCTTCTCCTATCATATCACCATGAATGTTGTTTGCCTTTACCAAGGCCATGGAAGTTCTATAAATTGGACCTTGGGATGACCTCTTCATAATCAATTTTCAAGCACTAACACTCTATCAAAATTTCTCTAGAGTTTGATCTCTTACTCTCTTGTTCACATTTTCCACACTTCGAAACTTGGAGCTTATCTAGCACTTAAAGGAGATAAGTAGGGAGAATAATACATTTTGTGATATTCCCTTCTTATTCTTTGTTTATATATGCTATTTTTTTTTAAATATTAGCTAATATTTCATTTCTTTTATCATTGTAGTTTTCTCTATCTTATTTACTTCTTTTATATGCAATCCTAACATTTGCATCTTTCAGATTTATTCCAATTTTATAGCATCTCATCCATATATTAGAACCTACAACTTTATAGAGATAGCTTATAGCCATACCAAGCTTTATGGATTGGAACGCAATCCTCTTTTTACCTCTTTTTTTTGCATAAATGAAGTCGCTACCTAATTGCTTCTAGGGAGCAATTTTGTTAGATTATTTTCTATCATTCCTCTAATTATATTTCCATAGAAATAAAATTACTACTCCTAGGCCAGTTATTTAGTCACACAACTTCCTACCACCCCCTACTTTTTTTCCTATAGATATGAAATCATTATCTACAAATCAATGATTTTGTTAGACAATATTTTGTTTTTTTTTTCAAAATACTAACATTCACTTTTGTAATAGTAATTATCCACTGATACACTACCCAATACCAAATATCAACATTTTAGTATATTCTCACAAGTTTTTACATTTTTTTAATTAAATAATTTACAAAGAAAATCATAGCCTCTACATTTATAGACAATGATTTCATTATCCATTTTTCCACACTTCATTTATTGGTAAATTTTCCTTTTAACAAAGAATCCATTGATTTTATCACTCAAGCTAGAAAGCTCACTACTTCCCCTAATCTTGGAAGACCCCCAAAACTAATATCTATCTTTATTTGTTTTTTTTTGTGTAGGATTTTATGAAATCACTAACTTTGGATTCTATGGAGTGATTTTGATAGAGAGTGATTTTATTTCTAAGGAGTAATTTTGTCTCAATTGCAAATCTAGGTGCTTCTATTTTTATTATTGCAGTCTCTATTATTATAAAATTTCTATCTAATATATACTATAAAATTAGGAGTTTTTTAGATTACCACATAAATAAAGGAAAAATAAGGAATATAGGTAAGTTCAAAAAGACTTTTTTATTTCTTTTTTTCAGGAATCAAAATGGAAAAGTATATGGTTTACATACTAGGCTAGCTTGTCTATGCATTTTTCTTGAACCCTTGCTCCAATGAATAAAAATAAAATTCTTTGTTTTATCGTTTCATTCAAAGAGGAAAAAACATGGGGGATAGCTCTTGTAGCCTTGCACCAGTATTGTATTCTTGAATTTTATCCTATAATAGGTTTATTTTAGGTCATTAAAACTTATTAAAAGAAAGAATATCCTTTTGGCCTCTTTAGGAACCCCTAGGTGTTTGTTTAATTGAACTCACAAAACATGGAATAGTATTCAACATTATGCACAACATCCTGTCAATATTTAAGGTGAGAATTGTAGCCTAGGCCCTTCCCTACATTGTTAGTGGAAATTCCTAGATCACATTCCCATAAGTAATATTTCATCATATTCCATAGAGATGCAAAAGTAGTAATCCATTCTTACATATACATAAAATTCTAATAGACTAAATGAACTATCATATATGCCGATAAGATCTGAATCTCCACCTATATAAAGAAGATAGAAGCATCATCTCTATGTATTTTTGCCACCTTAGTAATCTTGTTGATCATGAGATGATAAAATTTGGCCTTGTGACCCTCAAATTTGCCAATTATACACACCAATTTCTTGGACTACTTGAAGAATTTGTACTCCCTTATTTTGGATTCTCCTTCATTTCCATTTTATTAGATTATTACTTTGGATCTTCTTTTGGACGAGCATAAAAAGTGGAATCACTTATAATACAAGTGAAAGTAGTATCTAATAAATAATTAGGTTGTGATGGAAAAAAATATCTAAATCACATTAAGGAATGTGAATAGCTAATCATATTCTTGTAAAACACTATTGAGTATAATGTTAAGATAAGCTAATGGACTTTGGATGGTCCCCATGGAAACATGGATATCTTGCTAAAATTTCTTACAATAATCTATGTACTCCTCAAAAAAATGAAATTGGACATCTTCAAGGTAGTTTGATTGGACTTAAAATGACTATTTTTTTGACATCAAAAACTATTTAAAGCCTTATTAAAGTAAATATTTATGAGTAATACCTATGATATGATTTTCTAAATCCTTATCCAAATACTAGGAAACCATTCTATGTGATTCTTTCATCAACTACATGAGTTCCCTCTTGTCTTTTGAATCTACAGATGTCAACATTTAAGCAATTAAACCCCAAAATCCTCTTTATTTAAATATTTCATAAAATGTAACTTTATTCATTGAGCATGGATGTGTGTGGAATATAGTCCATGTGGATCCTATACTGTTGAGCAAGAAGGATTGTCATTGTTGTCAACACAGGCAGTCAGATCCAAGGATGCAATGGATAACAGACTTGAAATGGGTTTTTCTTAAAACCCAAGTTGGCTCTTCGTTTTGTTGAAAAAGATGCCCAGGTGTTGAAGATATTTAATTTTAAATATTTAGTTTAAATTTTTATTTTATTAAAAATTTAAATTAGAATATTAAATTAAATTAAAAAGGGCCGACGTGTTACTATTTCACGGCAATAAGCTACAGGAAGGTAACGAAGGTGGAGAAGAGTTTGAGGCCGACAAAGTTAAATACGGGCCGACGGATTTTAGGGTTTGGCAGCTGACAAATTCTAGGGTTTCTCAGTCAACGTTCTTCTAGGGTTTGCCTCTAAAATTTCTTCTATAAAAGCAAGGGTTCTTCGAGTTTAAAAGGTGCAGCGTGATGTGATATATGTGTATGAAGTTCGGGTGCAGCAGTGTGAGTGGTGCGAAGAGAAGATAAGAACGCGGTATGCAGAAGTCGTGTTTCGAGTGTGAAATGACAGTGTGCTGGCTGTAGAAGTGATATTTCTGTGAAGTTGCAGCGAGAGAACGCGGAGAGATATAGAGGAGTGGTTGAAAAAGTGCGAATCATTTTTCACGACGACGATCGAATGCCGACAAGCGACGAGATCGTAGAAAAATAGCGAAATCGTGATAATTGAGGTGAAAGTTTACATTCTGCAATTTTTATTATTATCTTCAAGTTGTAGCTTGAAAAAGGGGTTGGTGCCTCTTTCCGGTTGGTGCTGGAAAAATTGGAGTTGGTGCTCCATTCTTTGTAGCGAGATAAAACTTAGGGGTTGGTGCCTCTTACCGAGTTGGTCCTTGGTGAATGATTATGTAAAGTTGGAGCTTTGCATTTGGTTGGATTTGGATGGTAGTCCAAGCAGTCCTTTTTGAGGAGTAGCCACATCGGTGAACCTCGTTAAAATGCCGTGTTATGTGTGATGCTCTTAGTACTTTTATTATTTCTGTTTTAATCTGCTTCTGTTTATTTAAAAGTCTAAATTGCTTTTAAGTTTTTAAAGAACACACTGATTCACCCCCCTCTCAGTGTCATTGTGATTATAACAATTGGTATCAGAGCCAAGTACTTGAAGAGGCTTAAACAGCTAAGGTGATCTTGGAATTTACACAATGGCAAGTGGTGAAGGATTCTCTTCGAACAAAGCGCCAATGTTTGATGGGACAAACTATGCGTTCTGGAAAATTAGAATGCAGACTTATCTCAGTGCGTTGGGCTTTGACATCTGGGGTGCGGTAGTCAATGGTTACAAAGCTCCTGCCACCGCTCCAACAGACACTGCAGGTAAAAAGGCATTTGAATATGATTCAAAAGCAAGAAATGCTATTATGTGTGGACTAATTGACAGTGAGCTAGTCAAAGTCATAAGTTGTGAATCGACAAAAGAGATCCGGGATAAACTAGAGAAAATTCATGAAGGAGATGACCGGATCAAGGAGGCTAAACTTCAAGCACACCGAGCTCAATACGAATCTTTAAAGATGGACAATGATGAGAACATAGAGACTTTCATGCAAAGAGTCAATGGGATCACAAATTCAATCAGAGGTCTTGGCGAAGAATTAACCGATGCTGCTATTGTGAAAAAGGTATTGAGATCACTTCCTCCTAGATTTGATTCTAAAGTCTCTGCCATAGAAGAAGCCAAAGACTTAAATCATTTTAGTATGGATGAGATGCATGGGTCCTTGATTGCTTTTGAAATGAGAATAGGAAAGTCTAATCCCACAGATAGAGAAGCGGCCTTCAAAGCTCAAAAAGGCAAAAGCACAAAACATGAATCTGAAGAAGAAAATGATTTAGATATAATGGAATCAAATTTTGTAAGAAAGCTGAAGAAAGGAAAAGGAAAATACAAAGGAATGCTACCTCTTAAATGTTTCAGATGTGGAGGCATTGGACACTTTGCTACCAAATGTCCTTTCAATGACAAAAACAAAGGTGAAGAAACTCAGCATCAAGAAAGAGGAGAATGGAGGAAGAAATCAAATTTTAGAAAAGGTAAGTTTAATAAGAAAAGCTTTATCTCCCAAAATGTAGAATCTTCAGAGGACAGTTTCAGTGAAGACTCTGAAGAAGGAACAGGTGAGGCTCTTTTTATGGCGTTTGAAATAGACGAATCAGAGAACATAGAGGGGATGAACTCTGAAGTTGAAGAAGTTGAGGCTGAAGTTGATTTAGAGGGTGAGCTAGTGTCTGCTCTTACGGAATGGGAATCGGAGAAAAAGAAGAATGAAAAACTGACAAGGAAACTTAAGGATGCAAATGACATTATTGCCAGTTTAAAAACATAGACTGAAGAATACAAGAAAATGTTTGAAGATCTGGAAATACAGGTTTCTATGAAGATAGACCACTGCTGCAAATTGGAAGAAGAAAATGTGAGTCTCCAGAATACAAATACAAGAAGCTGGATCGAAAAATCAAGCTGTCATCTAAAACGTGAAGAAAGCTCGATGAAGCTGGACAAAATTCTGAGCGATCAAAGATCCACGGGCATCAAATTTGGTCTCGGCTTTACTAAAGGAGAATCATCAAGCTGAACCAAAAACAAGCAATGTTGAAAGTGAAAAGAACAAAGACAAGAAGCAGGTTGTGGAAAGTAAAGCGGATCGAGGCAAAAGAAAGATATAATGCCGGACACTGAAATGACAGCTGACAATGATGGCTTTACTAAGGTCACACATCAAAAGAATAGAAGATCCAAGGCTCCAGCAACAACCTGGCCAAGACCATCTTTCAGGTTTACTCATTATTTCTATGGTTTTTGTTTTAAATGTAATAATTATGGGCATAAAATTGCTGACTGCAAATACAATATAGGTCCAAGAAGTTTCACTAGTAGAAATGTGTTTGCTCCTTTAATGAATTATGCAGTAGAGTGCTTTAAGTGTCACAACTTTGGGCATATTGCCAGAAATTGCCGTAGTATGTCTATTTCATTTCAACCTCAAAAAAGAAGAACTCAACCATATAAGGCAAAACACAATAGTAGTTCTTATGAAGGATATATGCAAAATTCTGAAAAGGGAAAATCTCAGCTAGAACCCAACAACATAGTTAAGACAGAATGGAAACAAAAGAAACAGCTCAGGAAAGAACAGGAATCCTTAATAGTGCAGACTGCTTTTAGAGCTCAGAATAAATATGTACCATGGATTCTTGATAGTGGCTGCTCAAGTCATATGACAGGTGATAGACAAAAATTTGAAAATCTTCAGAAATATGAGGGTGGTTCTGTGAAGTTCGGCAATAATGATGGAGCCAAAATAATAGGTAAAGGATCGGTCAAAATAAGTGAAGGGAAAATCAAGTCAGAAGAAGTTCTATATGTGGATGGTCTGAAACATAACTTTGTTAAGTGTGAGTCGGATCCGTGACAAAGGACATGAAGTGGTGTTCAAGAAGCGGGGGTTGTGAAGTCGAGAAAAACAAAGAACGGGAAATTAATAGCAACCGGCTCAAGGACGTACGGCAATCTGTACACACTATCAAAATTTTTAGAAGGTATGTGTTTCATGGGACAAGAAGAAGAGAACTGGTTGTGGCATAAGAGGCTTGGACACATAAGTTTTGATAATCTGGTAAGAGTTAGCGCTAAACAAGCAGTGAGAGATATTCCAATCATTAAAAAACCTGCAAATAGTATGTGTGCTTCATGTCAGAAGGGTAAACAGACCAGAGTTTCATTTAAAACAAAAGAACATCACACTAGCAGGCCTTTGGAACTTATTCACACAGACTTATGCGGACCCATGAGGACTCAAAGCATAAACGGCGACAAGTACTTTATGTTGTGCATTGATGATTTTTCCAGAATGACTTGGATATTCTTCTTAAAAGATAAATCAGAAGCCTTTGAAATGTTCAGAACTTTCAGACAGCTGGTAGAGAATGAAACAGGGAAAAGGATTAAATGCTTGCGGTCAGACAGAGGAGGAGAATTTATTTCGAATGAATTTTTAGAATACTATGAAAAATATGGCATCAGGAGACAATATTCAGCAGCCAGAACTCCTCAGCAGAATGGTGTAGCTGAGAGGAAAAATAGAACAATTCAGGAAATGGCACGCACCATGCTTGGCAGAAAGCAAAATAGCAGATAGATTCTGGAAAGAAGCAGTTCACACAGTAGTATACATTCAGAACAGGTATATGTTAAGAACTCATGAATGCAAAACTTCGTATGAGTTGTGGTTTGGTAGGAAAGCAACAACAAAACATCTCAAAGTATTTGGCTGCAAGTGCTACATCAGAAAAATAGATGACAATCTTGGAAAGTTTGAAGATAGAGCGAGATGAAGGTGTGTTTGTTGGTTATTCTCCACACAACAAAGCTTACAAATGCTACAACAAGAGACTCAAGAAAATTGTGGACAGTGCGGGACGTTAAATTCGATGAAGGGAGGAAACAAATAGTTAATTTTCAAGAAAACTATCCAATCTACGAAGAAGTCATTGAAGGAGATGAAGTACATGACACAGAAAATATAGATACGGCTGATGCAGATAACTTATCGGATGGCTCAGAGGTACAAGAAAATAGAAAATTTAGAATGGGCAATTGGCAGAAAAATCATCCTAGAAACCAAATAATTGGAGATCCCACAGCTGGCATTCAGACAAGAAAGAAAGTAATAAGTAATTACTCTCTTTTATCCAGCATTGAGCCCAAAAACATAGATGAAGCAAGCAAAGATGACAGCTTGATGAAGGCAATAAATGAAGAGTTAGATCAGATTGAAAAGAACAGAACTTGGGAGTTAGTACCTAGACACTGCAAACAAGAATGTAATCGGCACTAAATGGATATTTCGCAACAAGTTAAATGAAAACGGTCGGGTCATTAGAAATAAAGCAAGACTGGTTTGCAAAGGCTATGCACGAGTCGAAGGGATTGACTTTGAAGAGACTTTCGCACCGGTAGCTAGATTAGAAGCTATTAGGATGTTTTTGGCACTAGCGAGTTTACAAGAACTTCGAGTTTATCAGATGGATGTTAAATCTGCATTTTTAAATGGGAAACTTGAAGAAGAAGTCTATATTGAACAACCAGATGGCTTTCAAATCAGTGAAGATCCTAACCTTGTCTGCAGATTAAAGAAGGCATTGTATGGATTAAAACAAGCACCACGGGCATGGTATGCTAGGCTAGATAATTATCTCTCTCAATAGGGATTCAAGAAAGGTTTAGTGGACAACAATCTGTATGTGAAAACAGAAGATGGGCATCTCATTGTTCTTGTTGTCTATGTGGATGACATCATATTTGGTAGCAACAAAGATGAATCTTGTAAAGACCTAGCAAACAAGATGCGGAATGAATTTGAACTGTCAATGATTGGTGAACTGTCTTATTTTTTGGGACTACAGGTTAATCAGAATGAGAAAGGTATATTCATTTCCCAAATCAAATATGTGAAAGAGATGTTAAAGAAGTTCACTATGGAGGATAGTAAGCCAGTCAGTACTCCCATGACAACAGGTTGTAAGTTAAGTAAAGAAGACAAATCTCCACCTGTAGATCAAACCATGTATAGATCAATGATAGGAAGCTTACTATATTTAACTGCAACCAGACCTGATATTTTGTAGGCAGTGTGCATGGTAGCCAGATTTCAGGCCAGTCCCAAAGAGACTCATGTAACGATGGTTAAAAGGATTTTTCGGTATCTCAAAGGCACCATGGAGTATGGATTGTGGTATCCAAGAGGAAAATATTTCACTCTTATATCATATTCGGATGCAGATTGGGCTGGATGTGTTGATGAGGGGAAGAGTACCGGTGGAGGAGCATTCTATTTGGGGGACAGATTGGTTGCATGGCACGGTAAGAAGCAAGAGTCGGTGTCTTTATCTACGGTCGAGGCGAGTATATTGCGGCGGCAACATGTTGCACACAAGTTTTGTGGATGAAGCAGGACCTTGAAAGATCTTGGTATTAATTTTAGTGAACCAATATCGGTAAAGTGTGACAACACCGAGTGCAATCAACATTTCTAAGAATCCGATGAATGCACTCACGGACAAAGCATATTGCTATAAGGTATCATTTCTTGAAAGACAAAGTTGCGGAAGGAGAAGTCGGATTGGACTATGTCCCAACTACAGAACGAGTAGCGAGACATTTTTACAAAACCTTTGCCCAAGGAAGTATTTGAGTATCTTCGAAGCAAATTAGGAGTAGTCACACTTCCTAAGAAGTGACTAGCTACAGGGATCACCTTCTCAGGGGGAGCACTTGAGTGTTTGAGGATGGACTCAGGGGGAGTCAAATTGTGCTTGAGAAGTGTGAGGATGGACTCAGGGGGAGTCAAACTGTGCCTGAGAAGATTGAGGATGGACACAGGGAGAGTCTGCAGCAGCCCTTTGGTATTATTGACAAAGGGGGAGAAGAGTTACAAAAATGTATACAGGTGTTGCCAACAATTCCAAAGGGGAGATTGTTGAGCAAGAAGGATTGTCATTGTTGTCAACACAGGCGATCGAGATCCAAGGATGCGGTGGATAACAGACTTGAAATGGGTTTTTCTTAAAACCCAAGTTGGCTCTTCGTTTTGTTGAAAAAGATGCCCCGGTGTTGAAGATATTTAATTTTAAATATTTAGTTTAAATTTTTATTTTATTAAAAATTTAAATTAGAATATTAAATTAAATTAAAAAGGGCCGACGTGTTACTATTTCGCGGCAATAAGCTACGGGAAGGTAACGAAGGTGGAGAAGAGTTTGAGGCCGACAAAGTTAAATGCGGGCCGACGGATTTTAGGGTTTGGCAGCTGACAAATTCTAGGGTTTCTCAGTCAACGTTCTTCTAGGGTTTGCCTCTAAAATTTCTTCTATAAAAGCAAGGGTTCTTCGAGTTTAAAAGGAGCAGCGTGATGTGATATATGTGTATGAAGTTCGGGTGCAGCAGTGTGAGTGGTGCGAAGAGAAGATAAGAACGCGGTATGCAGAAGTCGTGTTTCGAGTGTGAAATGACAGTGTGCTGGCTGTAGAAGTGATATTTCTGTGAAGTTGCAGCGAGAGAACGCGGAGAGATATAGAGGAGTGGTTGAAAAAGTGCGAATCATTTTTCACGACGACGGTCGAATGCCGACAAGCGGCGGATCGTAGAAAAATAGCGAGATCGTGATAATTGAGGTGAAAGTTTACATTACTGCAATTTTTATTATTATCTTCAAGTTGTAGCTTGAAAAAGGGGTTGGTGCCTCTTTCCGAGTTGGTGCTTGGAAAAATTGGAGTTGGTGCTCCATTACTGTTGTAGCGAGATAAAACTTAGGGGTTGGTGCCTCTTACCAGTTGGTGCTTGTGAATGATTATGTAAAGTTGGAGCTTTGCATTTGACTGGATTTGGATGGTAGTCCAAGCGGTCCTTTTTGAGGAGTAGCCACATCGGTGAACCTCGTTAAAATGTCGTGTTATGTGTGATGCTCTTAGTACTTTTATTATTTCTGTTTTAATCTGCTGCTGTTTATTTAAAAGTCTAAATTGCTTTTAAGTTTTTAAAGAACACATTGATTCACCCCCCCTCTCAGTGTCATTGTGATTATAACATATACAATTCCATTATTCTACTAGCAAAACTAAATAAAACCACCAACATTGCAACAAAGAGATCAAAAAACTATTTTCTTGAAAACTAGGTTATATATGCTTCCATTGGAGTTAGTAATGACCTATGTAAGTTTACTCTTTTTATAGCCAAGACTACCACCAAATCACCAAAATTTTGAAAATACCTTTGACTAATGATGGATCTCCACATGGAAACAAAAAACCTAATAGAAGCATGAATCGAAGGCCACCAAGTGTATGTTTCCTATGTTATTGACTACATGAAAAGTAAATGATGTGTTGATATTAGTTGTGTTGGGGTTAGCTAAAGCACCATATAAATATAAAAAAAGTAGGTTATGAGTGGCCACTTTGTGGCCTCATGGATTGTAAAATATTCCATATATGTTTTCAAACATCCAAGGAAGGGGGTCTTGAACTAAAGACACCATAAAGGGGAAATATTTCAACCTCTAGTTTTCTATGAGCTAATTCCTTGAATATAACCTATTAACCAAGAGGCCCATATAATTGGTTGAAACCATAGGATAATTTTGACAATAAGAGGATGCATGGTACTACATGTGATTAACCAAGAGTTCCATGGGGACCATTTGGACTCAAACCTAAGTTAAAGCTTAACAAAACACTTCTCTTCATTTCAAGTATCCACTAAAGCCACCATTTCGTTTAGAACATAGACATAGTGTATCATAGGTAAAGCAAAAAGAAATTGAGAGTTTCAGCATAGTAAGTCCAAAAGCTCAATACCCAAAAAACATTGATCAATTTAACCATCTAATTCCACAAGCTACTAATGAGCATCCACACCTATCATAGATGAAACAATATGAGATATAGTAGCATAAGGAGTCACATTTCCATATAAAAAGATGTAAATATATAAAATTATTACCTCATAACCAACTAGGCTCACAAGGGTTTAGATGCCCACAATGATGACATGTTGAATTTTACAAATAGTTGGCATCCATGCATGGTGCACCTTCCTCTATGATGATCATTATTTTTAAAATAGAAGTTGGAATATTCCTTGGAATTTCACTTTAAATTTAAAATTTTAGGTTTTTATGCACAAAGGGGGGAAGTGGGCATCACTTTGAATGCCTAAAATGAGCTTTGGGATGAGCAAATTTTTTAAAAATGCTAAAAAATGATGCCACATGAGTTTCTACAAAGAATCCAAATAGAGTTATCCCATTCATTATGGTTTATCTATTAATATATGTGGTTGTTAAGCTTCTCTTTAGAACACAACTAACTTTTTATTATGTTTCCAATTTGGGCCTGTGTAAACCTTTGATGCAGGAGCATCTGGTGGAAGCAGAGCAATCTTGCATCAACAAAAAAATTTCTAAGTGTTTGCCTCTCTGTCGCGATATCACGACAGAGAAAAGTGTCGTGATATCGTGACATGTCGCGTTTTCGCAGCTTAGGAAGGAGAGAGAAGGCGCGGAGCAAAAATGTCATGATTTCATGACATGTCGCGAAATCACGACCAAAAGACAAAAGAAGGCGCAAGGGAGGAAAAGTGTCACAATATCACGACATGTCGCATTATCACGACAAAAGGACGAAGCAAGGCACAGGAGTGAAAAATATCATGATTTCATGACATGTCATGAAATCACGATCGAAGCAGGAGAAAGAAGGCATCCACAAAAATTGTCACGATTTCGCGACATGTTGCGAAATCGTGACCGAATCAGGAGAGAGAGGGCGTCCGAAGAAAATGTCACGATTTCGTGACATGTCACGAAATCACAACCGAAAGCAAGCGAGAAGGGCCAGAGGAGAAAATGTCATGATTTCGTGACATGTCATGAAATCACAACCGAAAGAAAGCAGGAAGGGCCAGAGGAGAAAATGTCGTGATTTCACGACATGTCGTAAAATCGCAATTGAAAGCAAGCGAGAAGTGCCAGAGGAGAAAATGTCATGATTTTGTGACATGTTGCGAAATTGCGACCGAAAGAAAATAGGAAGGGAAGGAGGAGAAAATGTCATGATTTCGCGACATGTCATATTTCACGACATTTCAACTTCTTCATACTTGAAGTATTCTTCTAAATCATTGATCTAGTCAATCAACTCCTCTGGATCAAGATTTCCAAAATCTTGATCCAGAGGTTGCTGACAACAATGAGAGTGGAGGTTGAAGAGGTGGAAGATTTTGCAAGTTGTGATAAGGTGACAGAATAGTACAGAAGTGAAGGTCACTTCTCAATCCACCCCGATTTTCTGATGTAGGAGCATCCGGTGGCAGTAGAGCAATCTTGCATCAACAAAAAATTTTCTAAGTGTTTTCCACGATGTCATGATACCGTGATAGAGAAAAGTGATGCAATATTGTGACATGTCATGTTTTTGTGGCTCAGGAAGGAGAGAGAAGGCGTAGAGCAAAAATGTCGTGATTTCATGACATGTCGCAAAATCACGACCAGAAGACGAAAGAAGGCGCAAGGGAGGAAAAGTGTCACGATATCGTGACATGTTGCATTATCATGACAAAAGGACAAAGCAAGGCGTAGGAGTGAAAAATATTGTGATTTCACTACATGTCACAAAATCACGACCAAAGAAAGAGAAAGAAGGCGTTCGTAGAAATTGTCGCGATTTCGTGACATGTCGGGAAATCACGATCAAATCAGGAGAGAGAGGATGTCTGAAGAAAATGTCGTGATTTCACGACATGTCACAAAATCATGACTAAAAGCAAGCAAGAAGGGCCAGAGGAGAAAATGTCACGATTTCATGACATGTCGCAAAATTGCGACCGAAAGAAAGCAGGAAGGGCTAGAGGAGAAAATGTTGCGATTTTGTGACATGTCGCAAAATCATGACCGAAAGCAAGTAGGAAGTTCCAGAGGAGAAAATGTCGCAATTTTGCAACATGTCATGAAATTGCAACCGAAAGAAAACAAGAAGGGAAGGAGGAGAAAATGTCGCAATTTCGTGACATGTCACGAAATCGCGACAAAAGAAGCAAAAATGAGGCAAGGAAGGAAACTGTAGTGATATCACGACATGTCATGATTTTGCAACCCAAAGCAGAGAGCAAGAGCAGAAGGCAAAGCTATCACGATATCGTGACATGTCACGATTTTGCGACCCAAGAAGCGAAGAGAGAGCAGAGGGCAAAGATGTTGTGATATCGCGACACGTCGCGATTTCACGACCCAAAAAGGTGAGAAGGAAGCAGAAGGCAGATGTCGCGATATCGTGACATGTTGCAATTTTGTGACAAAAATAAAGAAAGAAGATCCAAAAGGGAAACTATCATGATATCGCGACTCGAAGGAGAAGAAGACAACAAGAAAGGAAGATGTCATGATATCATGACCCGACGAAGAGGAAAGGCAGTGAGGAGGAAAATGTCACGATATCACAACATGTCATGATATCACGACCCAAAGGAGAGAAAATGTAGCAAGGAAGAAAAATGTCATGATATCATGACATGTCATGATATCGCGACATACTGCTGGTTCACGACCCGAAAAGGCACGTGTTCCTAGATGGTGTTTCTTGAGGCGATCAAATGCCTCATCAATGTAGGATTTCATTTCCTGATAAGTTTTCTAAGCATGGCGGCCACTCGACTACTGTGCCCAGAGGTCAGAGATGTTCATATGGCTCATCAATATGTGTTTCTGTAGTTGACCCGATGGCAGTTGTCGATGAGGATAAAAAGAGGTGAAGGTTACAGTCACGAGGGGGAGGAGTTGAGTTTTGAGATTGGAAGATTGTATTCTTCCTGGGAGAACAGGAAGATCGCCGAACGTGAGACAACTTGCATTAGAAAGAAAGAAAAAAAAAAGGAAAAACTAAGCCTACGGGCTAGTATTGTAAATTTTCTTTTGAAAGTTTAATGAAATGAAAGCTTGATCGGTGAAGAAAATAGGAGATTGGAATTTGAAATTCGCCCCCTCCATCAACCTTGAAAAGATATTTTTTAAATATTTAAATATTTTATTCTTGAGGGTCAGTATCACAACCTTGACCTAAAGGAAACATGTACTTGGGCATAAATACCCCTCCTCATCAATTATTTTATCAATGATTTTAAGTGTAGTTTTAATTCTCTTTATCTAAAGATAGTTCAGTTTCTATGGATACCTTATCATATATTGTGTTTCTTGATGAGGCAAAAAATTGCCTCATAAAAGACTACTTTGATAAACTTTTAAACCCATTTGTAACTGCTTATGTTGTGATTTTATGTTAATATTAGAGATACTATGCATTATATGATGGTATTTACATGTTAAAATGATGAAAGTGCATATACTTTGTTTTGACTAATTTGTCCATGTTTTATATTCTATTTTGGTTGTTTATTTCAATATATTTTGCATTAATTTAGGTATTACAAGATTTAGGTACTTCATTCATAAGGTTTATGTTTCTTCCATAAGTGTATTTCACCATTTACCCATTTTTTTTTAATTAATTTAAGGCACCAAGAACTCTGTCAACAGTTGGCTGTGCAGGAAACTAGACTTTTTCCATACAAATTCCAGCTAGCTGTACATATACAACATGGCATGAAATTTGTCCACTCCAACTCAAACCAAAAGTGGAATTAGTCATCTAGGTGCTCATAGAAACCATATCTACCGCCACAGTTGGTATCATGTGCTTATGTTGCCAGATATAACAACAACCTTGTTCTACTGCCTGATATTCCGGAGCTGCTCCGAAATAAGTGCAAAGGGTTTTAAATTGACGGAATGCATCTTTAATAACCATAAATAGGAGGTAAACGATGACTGCAATCATTTTAGGAGTATCCTTATCCATTCTTACACTTGTCCCTCACCAGTGGAATCCAACAGCTTGAGTGGAGAGGGCCTAAAGGGTCAAAACCCTATATTTGTGGAAGAACAAAATTGAAACAGTTGTAACAGTCCTATGTAACAACATTAAACCTTATATTTAATGTACCTTATTTGTATAAATAAAGTGCTCCAATCTTATAGAGGGGAGAGGAGAGAGGAAATAAGTAATATAAGTTTTAGATATT
This sequence comes from Wollemia nobilis, assembly GCA_028583015.1. Taxonomy (NCBI): domain Eukaryota; kingdom Viridiplantae; phylum Streptophyta; class Pinopsida; order Araucariales; family Araucariaceae; genus Wollemia; species Wollemia nobilis. Next base: position 453,250 of record JAQPPZ010016460.1, read on the forward strand.
GTAATTATCTATTACAACAACACAGTAGTCTGCAGGTCTTTCCCTTCACTGTTCTTATGTTGTTGGAATGAAATAAAGGTGCATTATTTGTCATTTATTTATGTTCAATTCCACATTGAGTGTGAGGAATTAATAGTTTAGAGTAAGTTTATTTGCCATCTTTTGGTTCAAGAAGTAAGGGCCACTTCCAGGTCCAGAGGAGGGTTTTTACCTAACAAAATTATGTTATTTCTGGCTACAACAGGTCAGCAAATATCTGACAGTTTTTGCATGGTTAGTGATTAGGATAATGTGGAATTTGAATGCATGGTAGGTAACTCATCTAGAATAGATTTTATAGCATAACATTTTATGTTTCAGCTTTAGCATTTTCAGTCTGTATTTCTAGTTTGCATCAAAAAAAATTTGGTTAATTCAGTTTGCTACATATTTGCAATATTTTCTTACCAACCTTTGAATTTCATCATTGTATTAGGTTTCATTTTCTACAGGTGTGAAGTTTTAATTCTGAAAAAGTTTCATTGTTGTTATAGTTATTTCTATGATTTCAATTTTGTTATTTTAAATTCTATCATTTTTAAATTCTGTAATAGTTCAGATTTGTTTTTCCTACAACTGTGTGAATTTCAATTATGCAAGGATAAGTAGGCACTCAGTTTTAGTTTCTATGAGGTTAAAAGGGACACCTAACACTCACAAAACACTAATTTTTCCATGAATAAGGCCATGATCTAGATGAACTAAAAATCAGTCTGTTAACCCTTGCTTTCGTATATAGCCTTGGACACCACCCTAGATTGACACATAATGATTAAATGATGAATAATTGACGACACTCATCATTTCTTCCATATGCTATGTATTTCTTTTTACAAGCAATAGTGAGTAATGTTTGATTCCATTTATTTATATGAACTGTAATGAAATTTAGAATGGTATCATAGCAGGTTTGAATCTTCATTATTTGTTTTCTTTTGTTGATTTAGATTTTTCTTCAACATTTTCTTGAGGAAAATTTGCATAGGGTCTTGTGGAGAAGATTATTTTAAATTTGATGACATAATATGAAGAAGTATGTTTTATAGAAAACCCTAGTGGACTTAGATCATGAGTATCTCAATGGGAACAACCAATTTTCTGTAGGATAAATATTTAATGATAGGTTCATTTTTTCTCTCATTAACACTTAATCTTGTTTTGTTAATTTTTGACCAGATGAATGATCTAGTTTTAGGATTGAGATTTTCAATATTTTTTGAAAACCTTATTTATCTTTTACAAATTTTTCACAAAATTCCATTTCCTTTTTTCTTTTAGCTTTTGATGACCAATAGCATCACTAATGAGAGGAGAGAATACTTAGTTATCATAAAAAAGAAAAGAAGAGACTAATTTTTTGTAGACAAACCGCCAATGCCAATAAAGTCATTGGAAATAATATTTTATACTTAGAAAATACCTCAAATCCACTTGACAAAGTTGTAAAAATTATTTGACAATTTTTTTGTTGCATAGGTGTGAGAAGAGGAGTTGATTAGTTATGTTCGACAAAATGATTGTGTAGGGAAAATTTGATGAACCACTAGCATTTTTTGATTCATTGAAAATTTTTAAGAGGGTCATAGTTAAAAAATTTTCATCATTTCACATCTAGGTACCTCCAAACAATGTTTGAAAAATTTATGCATTTCCCTCTAAAATAGGAATTTTTGAATTTGGAATATTTTGAGGAATATTTTATGTTGTTAGCAAGAAACTACATGATTAGACATGCTTGAATCATACTCACATAGGTACATGTCACAAGCAAGATAAAGGATGCATGTTTTTCTATTTAGCATGCTAATTAGCTTGGTTTGGATTTCCTTCCCATGGATTATGCTTAGGAAGGTGGCTAGCACATGGAGTGTTAGTACTCTATCCATGGGAGGTTTTGAGTTGCATGATGGAATCAAGATTGATTACATCACAATCTTAAGTAGTCTAGCTAATGATGTGGCCAATGACAAGGTACATTTTATCTCATAGAGTGATGATACAATAGGGTTATATGAATACCATGTGGTATTCTACACAACTAAGGCATCATAAACCCTACAGAAACACATGATAGTCCATATTGTCTAGTTGGTAGCTACATACATCCTAAGGTTACATGTGGTAATCTATACATTTGACATGGTGATGTATACATGTGACTTGGTAGGTGTTGTTTGGATCCCAAGGCAACATTTGATAGGTAATGTAGAAGTCCAGGATAGTAATATAGTCTAACACATGTTAGCTTCTAAAGGTATTGGAGTGGATTGTACTTTGAGGTGACACATGATGTATTTTTATTAGTCCAACATGGTTGTCTGTACAATAGTTAAAATGATAGTACATATGCCACTTAGAATCTATAAAGGTGGGATTAACCAATCACATTATGCCATCTCATAAAACATAGTGGCTCACATAATTAGCAACAGACTTCGCCATGCAAAATTTTTAGAGCAAATTAGAAAGTGACAAGTGATATAGTGTAGTTTGTCGTTACCCTACATAGTTAGCACATAGTATGTACCATATAAAACCATTCACATTGTAATATGTGCTAGCCTATCATTCCTTGTAGGTACTAGTTTTGCTTTATACATTTTTAAAGGTTTTAGGAGAAATTATTATGTTTTTAGGGCTAAACATTTTGGGTCCATAGCTTTTGCATATAGAAGCATTTTGAGCTATTTTTTTCAAATAAAAATTTTGATCTTTCTGCATTGGTAGTATTGGTTCTCAGAATTTTGATTTTTAGAATAAAATGCATGGATCATCATGTACACCTATTGAGTCATCCAAACTATGCTACATGGAAAATTAAGGTTAAAGCTCTATTCTGAAGCAATATTTACTCAATTATATGAATAAGTAGGCTAAAGATACTAATTTTGAGGATATAAAGCAATTTTATAGGGATAATAAGTACAAAACCATGGTGTGATTTATCTCCATGTGGATAATGTTATGACAACCATATAAGCAATGTAGGCCCAAAAGGCTACATAAAGCAAAATTTTATAATTTTTTTTGAAATTTTATTGAAGTGTTGAAAGTGTTGCTAAGCTGCACTAAGCTCAGTGTCACTAGACCACATTTAGCTCTAGAGCACAATCAACATGGTCAAGGTACATGATCTAAAACTTGAAGTGTGACCTAATACACTATGTCGCTAGGCCACATTTAGACAAGCATGGCCCTATGTCGTACTTAGCCCAGTTTGAATTGACAAAGCTTTAGAATAGAAATGTGACCCAGTACCTTATGCTATGTTGCATGCAAATTTTATCTCTACATGGCATAAAATATTAAACTATGGCCTAGCTTCGAGCAATCTTCAAGCCATAGTTAGCATAGTCAAACTGCACATTTGCATAATCCAAAATGTGGTACAACTACAAGTAGTATCCAGGTCACACTAAGTTGGGTGTCTCCAGGACACAATCCTTAGGCCTCATTCATTGAGCCTCATTCATTGAGTTGTATTCATCAAGATACAAGATTGTATTCAAGCCATAGTCAATAATATCAAATCAACCAACTTTGTAATAAAAATATGGTCTAGAGCATTGCTTTGCAACCAAAGCAAAAATTCACTTTGAGCCAAGTGTGAAGGAAAAACTATTGTTGTGCACCATGCAACCAAGCTTCACTCTACAATAAACATGGTCAATTATTAAGCAGTTGTGATTCGAAATGCAGTATAGTGAAGGGTCTCTACGCTGCACTCTAGTTTGACATTGGAATCATAAAGAAGAAAGAAACTTATGGTCACATGTGATGTAAGATGCTCTAAAGCATAGTCAACACTAGTTGAAATAGTGAATATATGTGGTCACATGACTCTCAAGTAGAGGAAGGATAGAACCCAGGCCACAAACACATAAAATATTCAAGTTTCTCCTAAACACTAGATCTCATTCATCTAAAGATAAATCAACATTCAACATTGAATTCACAAGTTGATTTGTATATAATGAAGATCTAAGTGTGATGTAGAGATGAAAAGTCTAAATAGGGACTATTGATATGAGAATTTGAAGCATCCAAAATTCTAAGTGAGATTCAGTTGTAGATCAACCATTAAGGAAGGACTGCAAGAACAAGGGAAAACTCAGGTGTGTTCTTGGCAAGATTGCATAACTGGAACCCATGAGGGTTGAGCAAGTTCCAGAGTATCAATGGATTAAGTTCATTCCTATCTTCTTGAATTAAATATGAGATCTCCATGTCAACATCCCATTGGCTGAGTGTTCATTTTCCTTGTAATGCTTTATTTTCTAAAAATCATTGTAAAACTATAAATAAAGATTATGACCTCCTTTCAAAGGGTCATATTTGAAGTGTTTGCTTGTGCTACTATTGTATATTTCTTGAAAATTAATAAAAGGAGAATTACTTGGAATATTTACCTTAGACTTACATATTTTATCATCTGATTACAAGTCTTGTGAAGTTATTTCTACTATTGTTGCTATGGTTAGTGTATTATGCTAAATTGGATTGCTAACTTAGAGCAAATTGGAATGATTCATGTTTAAATGTATGCTTGGATAGGATTCTATTTCTGTTAGTTAGAGTGTCAATCTTATTCTTCTTTTTGGATTATTGGTACCCTTGATGTTTGGAATAATTCTTGAAGTATGCAATTGATTTTAATGTTGAATATGACAATGTTTTGAATGTTGTTAGTTCCAAGTACTTCTCTATAAATTGAGTTGTTGGGAGGTTCTATGTAGATGCCTATGTTGTTAGATTTATCCATCCATTATTAATTCTTTCTTTCTTAACCCTTTCATTTCTATCCCTACCCTTTATTCATTTTATTGAGCTTAAAAGAGTCAACATTCAATAAATTGACAAGGAATATCAACCTACTCTAGAGGTTGAATTGAAGCAATTCAGTTCATCCAATGTGTGGTTTGGGTTGTGATTAGTGGGTGCTCTCCTATAAATCCTTATAGATGATAGTCATAGTTCAAGTTGCTATATGTGATGATGGGACAATACTATACCCACTATTTTAATTATCATATTTTTTGGTTATAATTTGTTATGCCAATTTTTATCAATCACCTGGTGTCTCTATTGGAGTACAACCCAGATCTATGATCAATTGTCTTTAAGGTTTAATGGACAAGTTTCCATAGAAGTGTTAATTACTTATTCATATTTTTCTTGCATATTATCCTATAGGAATCAAGATTTAATGAGTTGTATTGACCTCAATAAGTGGTGTTAGTAAATTTATTTGGTGACTCTATTGATTTAAAATCCAAATGTCCCTATTTTACATTACATTTTCTGTCATTTCCCCAATATTTATATTTCATCCTGATTTAATTATAATTTCCCCCTCACCCCTTTGAGAGTCTCAAAAATATATGAATTTTGGAAAAGTATATAGATCAAGTCCTATGGCTTACCAATGTTATCCCCCTTGGTATGACATTGGACCTCTTTATATTCCAATTCTACATGAAATCCCCAATATTGCTTTGAAAAACCTACCTAGTTATCAAGGGAAGGAAAATACTGTAAGAGAGCATTGTCAAGATATAGCTTCCTTATTATCAGTTTACAATATTACATTCGAAGATGTCATGACTAGATTTTTGGTTCTATATTTCAAAGAAAAGATGCTTTTGCGGTAAAAGTCCTTATAGGATAGTAGTATCGCAACTTGGGTATATCTGGTTGAAGCTCTCATTGATGAATTTGATGATCCTAATGATCATTGTTTTCCACTCACTCAATTCTAATTTGTAAAATACCTCCCCATGAAAATAATTTTGAATTCAATGTTCACTTCAATAGGATGTGGAGAATAATTCCCCAATAATACCAACCCTCCCACCCCCAAGCATACCTTTACTACATTCATGCACTCCATCCTGATTTAAGTCTCCTTATTCAATAATATAAAGAAAAGAGGTTCCCCCATGTCTTCCAAGAAGCTATCCAAGCTGAAAATATGTTGATCACAGTAGGTAAACTCCCCCTAGAGAATTTAATCCTCCCTTTGACCCTCCTCCCAACCTTTCCTATAGCAAAACCCAAAAGGGAGTGAATTAATGGCTATGGTAGGGAATGAGGGATGATGTCTTTTCTAGTTATCAAGCTAATTAGGTTCATAGAAAATAAGAATCAAAATTGATGATGCAGTATGCTAAAAAAATGATAAAGGAAAAGGACCATGTTCAATAAATAGCAAAATAGAAAAATTTACCAGTGTAGAGGTTCAATGCATACAATCCTATAAAAATTATGGGTCACAACTCATTAAGAATAGTATCAACAAGAGGAGAGAAACAAAATAGAGAACTGAATGCAGTAGGATGGAGGACTTTAATAAGCTCAACTTTCCTCCATTCTCATTGATTGATCCTCAGGTAATGAACCTGAGAAGCTTTTATGGCATGGTAGCATCCAAAACAATAGCTTACCAACAATAAGGTAATAATGATCATCAATCCATGGCGTCTAACCACCAAGGAGATGATAAGAAGGATCAAGAAGATATTCAAGAATAAATCCTAGAATCAACATCCTTATATCAAGAAAGGTTGAAAGCATATAAAATTTTATATTTCCTAGTTTTTACTTTAGAAGAGAGGAAGGAAATGTTGACCTAATTCAGGAACTTATTCAAAATTTATTTTTCTTCAAAGTGATATTTGAGGGAGGACCTACTAGTATATTCAAAGGTAAATTTGTTTGATCTCTTCTTGGAAGACATTATTGAAAAGGGTGACACGGTTTCAAAGTGTGGGTTTTTGAATGTTCAAATCAAGCATTCTAGCTCATTTTATATATCCCTCTTTATAGAAAAATATATATTACACAACTGCATAATTGTTACAAGTGCTAGGATATCAATAAGGCTACTTAAGATCTATCAATTTTTAGGATTTCCCATGGATACTATGGACTTGAAATGGATACAATTCAAAGGAAAACTTGTTAAAAGGGTCATCGTATTGAAACAGTTTGTGATGATGCTATGGGACCATCCTAAGTTAGTCGACATGCAGGATGTAATGATTATTGATATTCCACCTTTATTTAGCATATATCTATTGGAATACCTCCTTAGGTAGTCTAGGACCTATATCTATTAGGAGTCAAACTAGATGAAAATATTTATAATAAAGGATGCAATCAATATATCTAGTCAGAGACTTCATCCTTTCTTTTTGGAAAAATATGAGCAATGTTTTAATCTGTGATAATGAATTGATCATGGAACTTAAGGAGAGATGAATTTATTTTTATAGGAAATTCAATTAGAACATGATCAAGGTTCGGGTCAGGAGTTGTGGAACATGTCTATAATTAGTTTTTCTCCTTACTAGGAGATATAGAGGTTTCATTTTATTGAATATTATGGGGGTGATCAAGAAGAAGTTTCAAAGGCTAATCATAATTTTGAGAATATATATTAGGAACATGTATATATGAATGAATATTTGTAGGAGGTTTCTGAGATTGAAGAGCTTAGCCGAAAATCCTTGGTGTCACAACCCAAAATTTTCTATCTCAACCGTGAACTATTTTTTTTTTATACATGGCATGGAATCTACTTGATATCTTAGCATCCCTAAATTGATCAATTAGTCTCCTTTTGGTTAATTTCACTTCTATTGATTTCATCACAAGAGATACCCATCCCTACAACATACCTATATCTATCTATGTAAGTGTACTAGGTAAAGTGTAAGTTTAAGCTATCAATATCATCCTTCTTTAGATGAGCTAGCTTAATCCATTCAGTCTATCGAAAGAACTATGTCAATATATACACCATACATAAGTCCATCTATGTAGGTGTACTAATCATGTCGAGAATAAGCTATCAATCTCATTACCATAACAAACTAGTATTTTGCAATAAGTCTCGTTAAATGTCAAGCTAAAAGAACACTAAAATAACAAATCTCTATCCATACCATTCAAATTCACCTTGAAATATCTTATCCCAAATGTAACATATCTCATATCTTCATATTATATTCTACTACTATTTATGTAGTAGCTTGTGTTAGCATGCGATTTCCTTTAAGTGAACTGCCATATTAAATACACATTAATTACCCTTTAAAGAATTAAAATTAAGTCCTACTTTTGGGATATTGCACATAAAAGAATTATTCAAAGAATTATTTTCTTAGCCCTGACCCAATTATTATAATTATATTAATAAATTCTACTATGCAAGTCCTATGAATATATCATAGAGCTAATGTTGAGCGATTAATGCATAACCATAAAAATATCCATCCATAATGAAATACCTATTTATTGAGAAGCATAGAAATTTTATTGTTAATACAATCATAGTGCACCATAGAAAATATACATCACACATATTCACACAACATCTTATTTATCTTGGTAACCCTCATGGGGAATAAACCCATCCTTGAAACGTCTTCTTTATTAAAATTCTAAATTGTTTGGTCCTTACATTGGGTAAAAACACCCCATAATGCCTTTACATCCAATTAAGGAACCCCATAATATTTATGGCTTTACAATAGGATTTATTCCCAATTCACATATACAAATTTATCCATACTTGAATCAAAGGTAGTTCATGTTGCCTTTGCTATCCAGACAAGATTTCCAAATTTCTTGTGGTAATACAAATTGAACCAGTCCTTTCAATAAATACATTCTAGTTTCAAATTCAGATTTCCTCATATTACAACATTAGCAGGAAACAAAATCATTTAAGGTATTCTCATATTATCTTAAATAGCAAATAATAATTCCATAATATAGACTGTCAATATTTTATCTCATATAACTAAAATTAGGCATGGTATTTTTTTTAAAGAACAATGTTTAATCCAGCCCAAAGGATATCCATACTCTTTGAAAAAATAGACTCCAAGTCACAAATCATTAAAATCAATGGAAAACATATTTTTTTTGTCTTCAATAGCAATAGGGTTTCCATAAACTAATTCCACATCAGTTTCTACCAAATACCAAATACATGTTGAGGTATTTACAAAGAGCTTGAATTCCCATAACAACTTACAAATAAATTAACACATGTTATCTTAATTCTTGATTGATAATATTTATCATTCAACTATACAAGGATAATATATTTCAAATATAATATTTTAAGGCTTCCACTAAGTCTTCTATTACCTATGAGTGTACAATATATCCATTAGAGCATCACAATGCTATGGTTTAAGCTACGTCCACACAACATTTTATTTATAAAAGTTGCTTAAATAACTTAACCACTAATACATCCTTAATAAAACACACATAGCACAAAGAGGTTTTTTAATCCATGAAGATATCATTGATTTTCTATTAATTGGTCGAACACTTTCTATCATACACTATGTTGTTCAACATCCAGTCTTGAATCATTTTGAATCTAAATACACACCTTTCCAAACAAGAAGGTTATAGTAGAGTGTTTTCAGATATTCTCTACAAGGTCTACTCATTTATGGCATTCTTAAACAAAACCAATACCTTATCCAAATTTTACACCAACTCTATTTTCACGCTTCACAGTGCATGATGATGTTGTCAATGAATAGATGTCCAACTAAATACAATGGATTCAATGAGTTTAGCAAGTTTATCAATTACAAAACCAAATAAAGGTTGTAGACTCTATTCTCTAGGTCTAGGTTAACCATGTACCACTTTATCTTATTGAAAAGACTAAATTAAATATTAAGATATCGCTAATGGGGAATAAGCAATCTCCAACCCCCTATAGACATTACTATAGACTCACTCTGATACTCGAACATAGCCAATTTTTTTAAATATTAACATAGATAAAAGGGGTTTGACGTAAATAGATAAATTCTATTAATATTATAGTTTTTAAGTTCCTTCCATTATTTTATAAAATGTATTCAATGGTTTCCATCACACCATCTACTCCCATGCAATCCAATTAATAAAAAGATTATCATTTTAAACAAAAATTCTCAGGAAACATAATTTTTTTTTCGAAGGATTACTCAAAAAGGAACAACACATTCACAATCCATTTTTAGGAAGACTAAAAATTTTAGTAAATAATGAGAGGAAATTTAAATATTAATAACACAAGCTTATACTGAGAGGGGAGGTGAACATAATAAGATAAAAAAAATTACTTTTCTTTACAAATTATACCAATAGTAATATCAATGCAGTAAATGAAACAATGCATAAATCAACACACACATGGGAGACACAGATTTAATGTGGTTCACGCAATGTGGGTTACATCCACGAAGATAATATTTCTTATAAATTTCCTCAACCAATATCTTGGGAACCAATTCCCTATTACAATGTTTATGGGTACCAACCCAAAGGAGACACTAATCCCCTATGCTCAAGTTTGTGGAACTCTATCCACAAGAAACACCAATCCCCTATGCTCTATTTCATGGAACTCTATCCACAAGAGACATCAATCCCATTTGCTCTGGTTAGTTCCAAAGCCTACTCACAATTCTACACAAATATACTCCAAGCCTCCTTGCAAGATGTGCTCAAATATGCCTCAAACCTTCTCACAAGGCCTACTCTCAACTCTACACAAATCTGATCCAAGCCTCCTCACAAGAATTGCTCAAATCTACCTCAAGACTTCTCATAAGGCCTATGAAGAACACAAGCTTATACTGAGAGGGGGGGGTGAACAGTATAAGACCTCTTTTTACTTTTTCCTTTATACTTAAAAATAGTAAAGCAATATACCTAAAGCAATATCAAAACAATGCACAAAATCATCCACAAAGTGACACCAATTTTAACGTGGTTCACCCAGAATGGCTAGGATATGTCCACAAAAATTTTCTCTAAAAGTTATCTCAAAGTTCTTAGGGAATCCTTCCCAATTACAATGTTTATGAGCCTCGGCCCAAAGGAGATACCTTCCCCCAATCAGAATTTATGAGCCTCTGCGCAAAGGAGATACCTTCCCCCAATCTAAATTTATGAGCCTCTGCTCAAAGGAGATACCTTCCCCCAATCTGAATTTATGAGCCTCTACTCAAAGGAGATACCTTCCCCCAATCTAAATTTATGAGCCTCTGCTCAAAGGAGATACCTTCCCCCAATATGAATTTATGAGCCTCTGCTCAAAGGAGATACCTTCCCCTCTACTCTAGAAATGATCCCTCAGAAGATCAACTGCCTCTACCTCTTGCCAGCATGTGGAACTCCTTTCCATCGAAGACCTCCTATCCTTAATGCTTAGCCTAAGAGACCTCTACCTTCTATGATCACGTCCACAACAACTCTGTAACCTATACCAAACACAATCAGTCGGTCTAGTACAAGTCTTCCTCTGTTTGTCAGATCTGTTCAACACTTGAACAAATCAATCCTCTGCACACAAGCCTTCTCAAAGACTTGCCAAATCTGTCCTCAGGTTCTTCTCAAATAACCATTGCTCTTCTGTCCTCAATTTCTCTGATAGAACTAACAAACTCAGCTCACAAGTCTTCTGCTAGGACTTGTCCAAATCTGCTCACAAGTCCCCACTAAAACCTGTCCAAAACTGCTCACAAGTCCCCACCGAAACCTGTCCAATATCTTCTCACAAGTCCCCACCGGAACCTGTCCAAAATATGCTTACAAGTCCCCACCGGAACCTGTCCAAAACCTGCTCACAAGTCCCCACTGAAACCTGTCCAAAACCTCAGCAAGCTCACCAAGAAAAAACTTTCTTAGTAGGAAATCACAAAGTGAATTGTTAGAGACCCAATGTGATTTTTCAAACTCATAGAAGCATAAAGAGAATTGTTAGAGACTCAATATGTTCTATACTCAAATACCAATCTCAAAACTCAACTCAAATCAACTCAGCTCAATCTCAATCTCAAATCTAAAAAATCAACTCAATATCTGAAATGGATAGGATAGAATGCTTTCTTTCAAGAAAATGAAACCCCAAAAATTGCCAACTATGCAAAGAATCACATAACAATGATACTCATGTTCTTTTCACCATCAAATAGGGCTTCAACAATAATGCTCATCAAACAAGGTTCAATCAACACCATTCAACTCAAAACACAACCTTGAAGCATTTCACAATCAACATCAGAAAAAGAAACAAGTAGAACTCCTTTTCTCTCCAATATTGTTTGAACAAAAGCATCCACAAAAACTTACAATAGCACACACAAATTTTCAATTCATCAACAAAGAAGTAAGTCCAACACTTTAACCAAGTAAAGAATAGCTTGATTATAACCAACTTAATGAAAGAAAATGTCAATCTCAAAGCTGTCCACTTAAGGTTTCATACTTTCACACAAGAAGCAATTAACCTTAACACATCATGCTTTCATTTCCATAATCAACCAAAAGCACTCTCAACATTACAAGAAAAATTTATCCATTATACACCTTATTTCTCCCTTATAGTCTTATCAAAAAAAAAACTTTATCTCTCATAAGAATGCAATAGGATATTTCAACAACACTTTCAAAATAATCTTTTATCAAAATAACAAGCTTTGAAACTCCTTATAACTCCTAAGCACTTTTTATTTTAACAAACTTCCTCCATCCGCAACATACACTTAGCAAAAGATTAATTTCGGAAATACCTTAGCCAACATCAAAAATTGCTTTGGAGAAATTTATGCCCAAAATCTAACACCACCTGCTGCGTCCACGATGAAAAACCCTTCTACGTGATTCGAACATGGAACCTCCCATTCGGGTAGTGCGCCAACAGCCTAGATGCTATCGATGCACCAAAGGCACCCGGTGAGGTTAAAACCTCATGCTATTACACTTGTCCCTTCTGCGTCAAGAAAAATAAAACACAGTCCTCCCTTCCTTCTGACGCAAACTTGCAGACGACAAGCTATAGGGCGGATTCGATAAACGGTGAGACAAACAAATGAAGAGTGGATTACAAAAAACGGTGAAGACACAAAAATGATCAGTGGATTATGAAAACTAGCGACGACACACAAATGATCAATAGATTACGAAAACCGACGAAGACACAGAAGTGATCAGTGAGCAACTCTTCGAAAATCAGATGGGATTCATATTTTTTTTCATTGAGGGGTATTAATATGAATCCTTGCCATGAGCTATTTGACGTTGGCGGGGAGTTTACCACGTTGACGGAGGTCTTGTGCTAACACCCACCAAGTTTAAAACATAGTGCCCACCTAGACATTTGCACCATGGATTAGGAGAACCCATTGCAAACAATAAATTAATATTTATTTAAAAATAATTAAAGGGAACCTTAACAAGGTTTTTAATTATTTAAATAAATATTTCCTCTTGGAACCAATTACATTAAATTAATGCATCCACCTGAAATATTTAAACCTGCCAACTTGGGGTTAACAAAAGACCTTTGAAACTGTCATGTCGAACCTTCATCAAAACAAATTATTTGACATCAAACCAAATTCCTTCAAGAGCTTCTTGACATCAATGACAACTTATACAATTGAGCAAGGGCAATGTACCCAAAGTACCCAAAATTGCCAACAGCCTACTCTCAACTCTACACAAATATGCTCTAAGCCTCCTCACAAGACTTTCTCAAATATCCCTCAAGGCTTCTCACAAGGCCTGCTCTCAGCTCTACTCAAATTTTCTAAAAGCCTTCTCACAAGGTCTACTTTATACTCTACTCAAATCTGCTCCAAGCCTTCTCACAAAACCTAATTTGTACTTTGCTGAAATTTGGTTCAAGCCTTCTCACAAGGCCTACTCCCAACTCTACTCAAATCTACTCCAATATTACACATAAGGCTTATAACAATTTTCTCCATGAAAACTTACTCTTAAATATAATCAATTTTTCTTCAAGCCTTCACTCAAGGCTTACACAAATCTACTTCAAAACCTGTTCTCAACTCTGCTCAAATATACTCACCAAACCTGCTCAAATATGCTCATCAAACCTACTCAAATATTTTCAAGAAACCTTCTCAAATATGCTCAACAAACATGCTCAAATATTCTCAATAAAACTGCTCAAATCTATTCTAATTCATTCTCAAAAACTACTCATATCACATGCTCAAATTATTCCCAATTCTTGCATACAAACAATTTCATATATCTTTACTAAAAAATGCTTTCTTTGAATAAAATAGTTTAGACATATTCTAACCATAATTTTTTTAACCTCTTGAACATATAGAGAATGATATGCACTAAAAAATTCTCAATATGTTCTTCACATTCATTAATATTGTCTCTTTCACATGTCTCACATTTATTGCATTCTAAAGGTAGCTTTAGTCTAGGACTTGATAAATGACCTGGTTATAGCTGAGTTGCATATTTACTTCAAGACCAATTACAGTGCACAAGTCTTTCTCATCTACTCACAAATTTAGTCATGAAGATGCATAAATTTACTTCACAAAATTGATCTATAACCCTTGCATTTTAAACCCAAAGGAGACACCAATACCCTATGTTCAAGTTCATGGACCTCTATACATAGGAGACACCAATTACCTATGCTCTAGTTCATGGACCTCTATCCACAAGAGACACCAATCCCCTTTGTTCTGGTTAGTTCCAAATCTTGCTCATAACTTTACACAAATCTACTCCAAGGCTCCTCACAATATGTTCTCAAATATACCTCAAACCTTCTCACAAGGCCTGATATCAACTCTACATAAATCTACTCCAAGCCTCCTCACAAGACTTGCTCAAATCTGCCTCAAGCCTTCTCACAAGGCCTGCTCTCAACTCTACACAAATATGCTCCAAGCCTCCTCACAAGACTTGCTCAAATCTACCTCAAGCCTTCTCACAAGGCCTGCTCTCAACTCTGCTCAAATATGCTCCAAGCCTTCTCACAAGGTCTACTTTCTACTCTGCTCAAATCTACTCCAAGCCTTCTCACAAGGCCTACTTTCTACTTTGCTTAAATTTTCTTCAAGCCTTCTCACAAGGCCTACTCCCAAATCTTCTCAAATATACTCCAAGCCTATACATAAGGATTGCACAAATTTACTCCACCAAAACCTGCTCTTAACTCTACTTAAATTTGCTTCAACACTTCACTCAAGGCTTGCTAAAATCTGCTCCAAAACCTGTTCTCAACTTTGCTCAAATATACTCACCAAACCTACTCAAATATTTTCATCAAACCTACTCAAATATGCTCAAAAAACCTGCTCAAATATGCTCAAAAAACATGCTCAAATCTACTCAATAAACCTCCTCAAATATGCTCTAATTCATGCTCAACAACTGCTCATATCGCATGCTCAAAATATTCCCAATTCTTGCATACAAATAATTTCATATATCTTTCCCAAAAAGTAATTTCTTTGACTAAAGTAGTTTAGACATATTCTACCCATAATTTGTTTAACCTCTTGAACATATAGAGAATGATATGCACTAACAAATTCTCATGGTATTCACATTCATTAAGTCTATCACTTTCACATGTCTACATTTATTGCATTCTAAAGGTAGCTCTAGTCTAGGACTTGATAACTGACCTAGTTATAGTTGAGTTGCACATTTACTTCAAGACCAATTACAATGAACAAGTTTTTCTCATCTACTCATAAAGTCAATCATGAATATGCACAAATTTGCTTCACAAAACTGATCTATAACTCTTGTATTTTGAACCCAAAGGAGACACCAATATCTTATACTCAAGTTTGTGGACCTCCATCCATAGGAGAAACCAATCCCCTATGCTCTAGTTCATGGACCTCTATCCATAGGAGACACCAATCCCCTTTGCTTTGGTCAGTTCCAAATATTGCTCACAAATCTACACAAATATACTCCAAGCCTCCTCACAAGACTTGCTCAAATATACCTCAAGCCTTCTCACAAGGCCTGCTCTCAACTCTACATAAATCTGCTCCAAGCCTCCTCACAAGACTTGCTCAAATATTCCTCAAGCCTTCTCACAAGGTCTACTTGTAACACTACATAAATTTTCTCCAAGCCTCCTCACAATACTTCCTCAAATCCCCCTCAAGACTTCTCACAAGGCCTACACTCATCTCTGCTCAAATTTGCTCTAAGCCTTTTCACAAGGCCTACTTTCTACTCTGCTCAAATATGCTCCAAGCCTTCTCACAAGGCCTGCTTTCTACTTTGCTTAAATTTGCTCCAAGCCTTCTCACAAGGCCTACTCCCAACTCTGTTCAATTTTACTCCAAGCCTGCACATAAGGCTTGCACAAATTTGCTCCACCAAAACCTGCTCTTAACTCTACTCAAATTTGCTTCAAGCTTTCACTCAAGGCTTTCTCAAATCTACTCCAAAACCTATTCTCAACTCTGCTCAAATCTACTCACCAAACCTACTCAAATCTACTCATCAACCCTGGTCAAATATGCTCAACAAACCTACTCAAATCTTCTCAAAAAACATGCTCAAATCAACTCAATAAACCTGCTCAAATCTACTCTAATTCATGCTCAAAAACTACTCATATCACATGCTCAAATTATTACCAATTCCTGCAATATATCTTTCCTATAAAGTGCTTTCTTTGAATAAAGTAATTTAGACATATTATACCCATAATTCGTTTAACCTCTTGAACATATAGAGAATGATATGCACTAACAAATTCCCAATATTTTCTTCATATTCATTAAGTCTATCGCTTTCATGTCTCAAATTTATTGCATTATAAAGGTAGCTATAGTATAGGACTTGATAACTGAACTAGTTATAGCTAAGTTGCATATTTACTTTAAGACCAATTACAACGCACATATATTTCTCATCTACTCACAAATTCAATCATGAAGATGCACAAATTTGCTTCACAAAATTGATCTATAACTCTTGCATTTTCATTTCCAATATCACTTAAAACCAATGCACAAATTTACTTTCAAACCCTTGCTAGTATATTTTCAAATTCATTTAACAATAATGAAGCACAATTGTTCTCAAACCCTAGCTCATGTATTTCCAACAATGCACATACATAATCCTTATTTCTCCACCTTATGTTTCAAAAATATTTGCTCAAAAAAACACCCTAAAGAAGGAATAATATCACCATATCTCTTAACTTGCTTTGATGAAGATGTGCTCTAAAAAATAAATTCCCTTTCTAGTGCATCTTTCAAAATAGGTTAGTCAAAAACTCCTTTTTCAAGTCATCCTCATCAGACATTCTCTCAAAAATATGTGCCCAAAAATACCTGAAAATAATACTTGTAAAAGCCCTCAAATTTATTTTCAATAATACAAAAATCAATGCTCACAAATACACCTTATTCCTCCTATCTGAAAACACAACATCACAACCTTCAAATTTATTTCATGCTAACTTTACAATATCAAATACTCTTTTAACACCTTATTACTCCTAAAAATATAATATCACAACCTTCAAATTTATTTCATGCTAACTTTACAATATCAAATACTCTTTTAACACCTTATTACTCCTAAATTGAATTTCAAATTACAATATAAAATATCCTTTGTTATACCTTATGGCTCCCTCTAACTAAGAATAAAATTAAAATATATTCCCTCAGAAATCTTCAATCATGCACAGTAAATGAAACACCTTAACCACTTAAGTTTTAATCAAAAAATTAATACATTTAATCAGCCCATAATTTAGCCCTTCGTTGCCTAGCAAAAAGTGCTCACGGGAATTGACCCTACGACCTCCTTCTCCATGGTGACCTATAACTTACTAGGCATCCAAATGGGCTGCCCCCAATGGTAGCAACAGTGATATACAAACACAATTTTAAACCTCTTCACACGTTGCCAATAAAAAATTTGTCTCTACCATCAAAACTATATTTTGTGTGATTCAGACCAGTGATCACCTCTCTCACAATACCTTAGCACTGCCCCTGCAACCAACTATGGTATCCTACCAGCTAGAAAAAAATTGTGCAACCTTTCATATTTATCCTTGTTGTCCTTTTCATTGAAAATCATGCTTCTATTATTCTACGATTCATCATTTTCAAGCACAAGCAGATTTCAACAATTCATAACACAAATTTCATTTTGTAAAGGTTTTGAAACTTTATTTATATGAATTTTTCCTCCTCTTACCATGACATCGGTGCTCAAAATTTTGATATTGTTTTTATTCCTTTTCAAATAGCTTCCACGATTTGGACCTCAAACCTCTATTTCTTTTTGGAATATTTAAATATTTTTAGATTTAAATATTATAAACCTTAAATGTTTGGTCCTTGGTGATCTTATAAATCTTTTTCAAGCAATAGAAATAAAATCAACTTTAAACCTTGTTCTTTTTCTTGCAAACTCAACCATGGAGAATGTTTTTGCCTTGATGATTATCTTACCTTTTGACATCAATATTTCTGCCTTGAAAATAAATCTCAACCATTTCACTTTTGAAATCAATGACAACAAATATACGTAATATTTCCAACAATCTCCCCCTTTTTCATTGATTGCAACCCTTTTAAAAAAATTATTTTCTTACAATTGAATTCCATATATGCTCCCCTGAGAAGTTGTTCTCCCTCACTAAATTCTCTCCCCCTTACTGAAATCTCCCCCCCTTTGACATCAATGGCAAAGGACTCCTTTGGGACTAAAAATAAGACTCTTAGCTCATCCCCGTCACCACCTCATTTCCTTAAGGTGATCAAGTTTGGGATGGGAGTAAAGCTACTCCCAATTTACAATGCTCTTCTCCTTTTTCTCCTTTTTCAATCTTCTTTTTCCATACCTTTGTAGTCATACCTCTTTGAACCTTTTGAGCATCCTGATTCTTGCTTATTCTTGGTAGTTCCTAAAATTCCATTCTACACCACTTTGCTCTATGCCCAACCTTATTGCAATTGTAACATATGATGTTGTAGTTCTTGGAAGGTGCAAATGAATTGAAGTTCCTCTTGATGAAGCCAAAATAATTCCTACTATGAACCTTGCAATGTATAGATCTATGACTAAAATTATTACATGAGTAACAATGTCCTTGAAAGAAATATCCATATTCAAATTTATTGAAGTTCCTCTTGGTGAAGCCATAATCCTTCTTTCCATGAACTCTGCAATGCACTACTTTATTACCAAATTGATTACATGAATAACAATAAAACTAGAAGAAATATTTATCTTGCCTTGATCTCATTGTTCTTTCTTAGCTTGTCCTATGATGATCTCTATCCTTTGATGGTGCATTGTTTGCTTCCTCTTTGATACTATCACCTCTCAACACATTAGTGTCAGTATTAGGTTCTTCAATCACTTTTGGTTCTTTTATTTCTTTTTAACTTGAGCTTGATCTTTCTTCTTGTTTTCCTTGTACTTCTTCAAAACCAAGTCAAATATTGATAAATGAAGATCTTTGTGCCTTGAGAATGTCATCCAAATATTTTGATATTTTATCAAGACTATGTAGCTTCACTTCCAACCTTTGAGAAACCACATCATGTTCTAATATCTCACATTCTAGTTATTTTACCTTTAACTGTTCAATCATACCTTATTCAATTTTCTTTGCCTCTTCAACATTGACTTTTAGTTCAATGAGATCTTGTAGACGCTTTGCCTTTGTTTTCACATCCTCTTGTACTTGAGCCTTCAATATTAAGTTCTCATTTTTTAACTATTCAAAAACAAGTTCCTTTTCCATATCAACTGTGACTTCCATTTTTGAAACTTTCTCTTTTTGTAGGTCTTCAACTGGAGTATCTTCTCTCTCTCTTCTACTTGGTCTTTGACAATAGGAGCATCTTCATTCTTTTGTATTTGAGCTTTCAATTTTGAGCTCTCCTCTCTAGCCCTCTTTAACTTAGTAATGAGTTTCTCTTTTGTGACTTCTTCATTTTTTGAACCTTCCTCTTCTTCTTGGTTTTTAATTTCAATATCATTTTCTTTCTCTTCATTGCTACTGAACCCATTGCAATGAGCTACATCATGACCAAGGATACCACAATTAAAATATTCTTCACCATCTTGTGGATAATAAGCTGCATGGTGACCTAGATTTCCATATTTAACACAAAATTTTATCACTTTAGCCTCTTATCTACTACTTGATTATGGTTCTTTATATGTTTCCACTTCTCCTCTTAGAGTAACAATCTCATTGAGAGCAAAATCAAATTCTTCTTCCTTTTATTTCATGACCATGTGAGTTCCTTCCTTCTTAGGAGGATGTGATCTCATGGTTTTTATTTTCCCTTTCCTAGCCATGTGTTCTTGTAAGATCTTCCTTCAAGCTGTTAGACTTCCCTAAAGGAACCCACTCTAATACCAATTGAAGAACACAAGCTTATAATGAGAGGAGGGGTGAACAATATCAGATCAAAACTTTTACTTTTCTTTATAAATGATAACAATAGTAACATAAATGTAGTAAATAAAACAATGCATAAATCATCACACACATGAGAGACATAGATTTAACACGGTTCACCTAATATGGGTTATGTCCATGGAGAAAATATTTCTTATAAATTTCCTCAACCAATCTCTTAGGAACCAGTTCCCTATTACAATATTTATGGGTACGAACCCAAAGGAGACACCAATCCCTATGATCAATTTCGTGGACCTATATCCATAGGAGACACCGATCCCCTATGCTCTGGTTTGTGGACCTCTAACCACATGAGACACCAATTCCATTTTCTCTAGTTAGTTCCAAAGCCTATTCACAAATCTACACAAATTTTTTGCAAGCCTCCACACAAGACATGCTCAAATTTACCTCAAAACTTCTCACAAGGCCTGCTCTCAACTCTACACAAATATGCACCAAGCCTCCTTACAAGACTTTCTTAAATTTGTCTCAAGCCTTCTCACAAGGCTTACTATCAACCATACACAAATATGCTCCAATAATCGTCACAAGACTTGCTCAAATTTACCTCAAGCCTTCTCATAAGGCCTGCTCTTATCTCTACTCAAATTTACTCCAAGCCTTCTCACAAGGCCTACTTTATACTCTCCTCAAATCTTCTCCACGCCTTCTCACAAGGCCTATTTTCTACTTTGCTCAAATCTGCTTCAAGCCTTCTCACAGGGCCTACTCTTAGCTCTGCTCAAATATGCTCCAAGACTACACATAAGGCTTGCACAAATCTTCTCTTAAATCTACTCAAGTCTACTTCAAGACTTCACTCAAATCTTACTCAAATCTACTCCAAAACCTATTCTCAACTCTGGTCAAATTTTCTCACCAAACCTGCTCAAATTTTCTCATTAAACCTACTCAAATATTCTCAATAAAACTGCTCAAATATGCTCAAAAAACCTGCTCAAATCTGCTCAAAAAACCTGCTCAAATATGCTCAACAAACCTGCTCAAATCTACTCTAATTCATGTTCAAAAAATGCTCATATCACATGCTCAAATTATTCCCCACTCTTGCATACAAATAATTTCATATATCTTTCCCAAAAAGTGCTTTCTTTGACTAAAATAGTTTAGACATATTCTACCCATAATTTGTTCAACCTCTTGAACATATAGAGAATGATATGCACTAACACATGTTTAATATGTTCTTCACATTCATTAAGTATGTCACTTTCACATGTCTCACATTTATTGCATTCTAAAGGTAGCTCTAGTATAGGACTTGATAACTGACCTGGTTATAGCTGAGTTGCACCTTTACTTCAAGACCAATCACAATGCACAAGTATTTCTCATCTACTCACAAAGTCAATCATGAAGATGCACAAATTTGCTTCACAAAACTGATCTATAACTCTTGCATTTTAATTTCCAATATCACTTAAAACCAATGCATAAATTTAATTTCAAACCCTTGCTAGTATATTTTCAAATTCATTTAACAATAATCAAGCACAATTGTTCTTCAAACCCTGGCTCATGTATTTTCGAAAATGCACATACATAATCCTTATTTATCCACCTTATGATTCAAAAATATTTGCTCAACCAAACACCTTAAATAAGGAATAATATCACCATACCTCTTAACTTGCTTTGATGATGTGCTCTCAAATCCTGTCTCAAAAATAAATTCCCTTTCTAGTGCCTCTTTCAAAATAGATTAGTCAAAAAATCCTTTTTCAAGTCATCCTCATTAGAAATTCTCTCAAAATGATGTGCCCAAAAATGCCTGAAAATAATACTTGTAAAAGCCCTCAAATTTCTTTTCAATAATACAAAAATCAATGCTCACAAATACACCTTATTCCTCCTATCTTAAAATACAATATCACAACCTTCAAATTTATTTCATGCTAACTTTACAATATCAAATACTCTTTTAACACCTTATTACTCCTAAAAATACAATATCACAACCTTAAAATTTATTTCATGCTAACTTTACAATATCAAATACTCTTTTAACACCTAATTACTCCTACATTGAATTTCAAATTACAATATAAAAAATCCTTTGTTACACCTTATGGCTCCCTCTAACTAAAATACGAAATTAAAATATTTTACCCTCAGAAATATTCAATCACGCACAACAAATGAAACACATTAACCACTTAATTTTTAATCAAAGAATTCATACATTTCATGAGCCCAAAATTTACCCCTTTGCTGCCTAGAAAAAATAACTCACAGGAATTGACCCTATGACATTCTTTTCCATGGTGCCCTAGCACTTGCTAGGCATCCAGCTAGGCTTCCCCTAGCGGTAGCAACATACACAAACATGATTTTAAACCTCTTGTCATGCTACCAATCAAAAGGTTGTCTCTGCTATTAAAATTGTCTTTCGCGTGATTCAAACTAGTGATCACCTCTCTCACATCGCCTTAGCACTGCCCCATAAACCAACTACACTAGCCTACTAGCTAGAAAAAAATCATGCAATATTTCATCTTTATCCTTGCTGTCCCTTTCACTAAAAATTGTGCTCCTTTTCTTATGTGATTCATCATTTTCAAGAACACGGATTTCAACAATTCATCACACAACATTCGCTTTGCAAATGTTTTGAAACTTTATTTATATGAATTTTGTCCTCCTCTTGCCATGACATCAGTACTCAAACTTTTGATATTATTTTTATTCCTTTTCAAATAGCTTCCACAATTTGGCGCTCAAACCTCTATTTATTTTTGGAATATTTAAATATTTTTAGATTTAAATATTATAAACCTTAAACCTTTGGCCCTTGGTGATCTTATAAATATTTTTCAAGTAATAGAAATAAAATCAGATTTAAACCTTGTTCTTTTTCTTGCAAACTCAACCATGGAGAATGTTTTTACCTTGATGACTATCGTACCTTTTGACATCAATATTTCTGCCTTGAAGATAAATCTCAACCATTTCATTTTTGACATCAATGTCAACCAATGTACCTAATATTTGCAACAAAATACATTTTCAGTATTCTCTTCCAAACCAACTACACATGCTATCATGTGTTTCAACAACCAACTAGATTCAAAAAGTAAATTATTCAAACTCTTTCAAACCTGGTTAAAGCAAGCTTACAAAAACCAACCTAATTTTTTTTTGTGGAAATACTGCCAATTGATCGCTTAGTGTACTTCACTTTTGAATAGCTCGACCCTCTTTCTTTCTTCCATTTTCTTATTTCTTTTTTTCTTCCCCATTTTTCATTTTTTATTTATTCTCTTTCCTCCAGAAGTACCTCCCCCACTTCTCTTTTTGATTTGTTGAGTGTCATCATTTCAAGATTATGCATTATCCCAACTACCATTATGCATGACTACCCCCATTTAGAGTGATGGGTGATTACCAATCAAACATATGATGTTGCACCATCGATGTTCAAACTACAATTAAGAGTAACTAAAGTATTCCCACATTCTTCGATTATTGGACTAACAACTACTTACCATAGGATAAAATATTATCTCTTTTAATCAAACTTGGGGTCAATAAATTATTGCTTAAGGAGTCTCTTTATTCACAATAATCCTTCCCTATTTCCATGGTTGATGCAAATAAAACTCATAGATAAGAGTAATAATAAAAATTCACAATCTATATAGAATTAAATAAAGCATAATGATCCTTCCTTAAATGCTTCATATAATAATATCAGTCTAAATTTAAATCTCCTTTATTTTTAAGAGAAGAAACCATAACATAAATGTTTATTCTTTTTCTTGTAAATAATTCCTTCATAATAGATAAAATCTCATCTAAAAGAAAATTATCAGTTAGCAAAAAAGCTTCATTCAAAATTGATATATATATATATATATATATATATATATATATATATAATATTTTCTCATGCAAAATATGCTACACAACTATATGAAAGGAGAGCATTCATCCATGTCACCCCACTATTTGATGAATAAACTATCACATCATTTTTTTTTTGTAAAGGCATCCCATTCTCGATGGTTAAGTCTTTCTTCCACCCATGAGAAGGTCATTTCCTGCAAAAGTGCAAATACATTAGCAACATCATATCTTCCATAAAATATATGTTTTGAATACCTAAACATAAAATAGTCAGCAAAATAACATATCAATCCATGATTCCATCACATTAAATGTTTTACAAGGAAGGGTCATGACATCCTACCCCCATTAGGCTTAACATAATCATTTGTGTTTAATAAAATCTAAACATTAAACAATAGTTACATTTCATTTTCAAACAGGAATGGAAAATATCTTTGCATATCCACCACTTTCTCCCAAGTAGCATTTATTTTGGAATAATTGTCCCACTAGACCTTACACTACTCCAAAATTTCTTTCCTCATCGATTTGGAACATAAATCAAGGATATTCATTGGATATACCTCAATGGCCTCTAGGTCCACCATCTACAATTTAGATAAATCCCATACATGATCAGGGTTAGCAATGTATTTCCTAAGTAAGGATATATGAAAGGTGTCATGGATCTTTGACAAACATGGTGCTAAGGCAAGTCTATATGCCATAGGACTAATATTTTCTATGATTTCAAAGGGTCCAACAAAATGAGGATCTAGTTTTATGGATTTTATGGCACTCTTCTTTGGTCTCACCCTTAGAAACACTTTATCACCCATTGAAAACTCTCTTGGTGACCTCTTAAGATCGACATAACTTTTTTGATGATTCATAGCTTCCTTAAGCCTCTCTCTAATCATCCTTAATTGTTTCTCCATTTCTCTAACCATTTCTAGTCCAAGTACAACCCAATATTCTAGATTATCCCATGACAATGGTGTCCTACACCTCCTTCCATACAAAGCTTCGAATGGAGCCATGCCTAAGGTTGAATGGTGACCATTGTTATAAGCAAATTCCACCAGGTGTAGATAGTCCTCCCATCAAGTTTTTTGATCCATACAATACATGTGAAGCATATCTTCCAACACCTGGTTCACCCTTTCTATTTGCCCATCAATTTTTGGGTGATATGCAGAACTAATGTTTAGTTTGGTACCTATGGCACGATGTAGAGCTTGCCAAAACTCTGATGTAAATCTAGAGTCCCTATCTAAAATAATCACCTCAAGAAAAATGTGAAGCCTGAATATTTCTTTGGCAAATATGTTAACCACAATCACGACATCATCCTTGGTATTTCTTGGTATAAAATGCGCAACCTTGGTCAATTTTTCGACCACTACAAGGATTGTGTCATGTTGGAACTTGGTTTTAGACAAACCTACAATGAAATCCATTGAAATCACTTACCATTTCTGCATGGGTATATCATGTGGATACAATAGTCCTGCAGGATGTCTATGTTCAGCCTTAACCTTCTAGTATTCAAGGCACTAGGCAACATATTCAGTGATGTCTCTCTTCATTCTTGGCTAGTAAAAAGTTTTCTTCATGTTTTCCCTCATCTTGGCTCCCCTTGGGTGAGCGAAATAAGGAGATCTATGTGCTTCATTCATAATCATTTTTCTTAGATCACCTATCTCAGGAATGATTACCCGATCCTTGAAGCATAGAAAGCCATCCTTGAAGCCAAATTCCCTATTTTCTTTGGGTTTCCTTTTCATTTTATCCCAAATTTGGTTGCAATACTCATCCTGATATTGCATTTTTTGACTTGATCCATCAAGTCTACATGAATGCGAGTCAAGGTAGCAATATGTTTTCTCCTACTTAGGGCATCGACAACCTTATTTTCTTTTCCTTTAATGTATTCGATCCCAAAATCATACTCGATGAGGAACTCCATCCATCTCCTTTGCCTAGCATTAAGAAAAGGTTGAGTAAATATATACTTCAAACTCTGATGGTCGATTCTCAATTCGAAAGGTCTTCCCACTAGATAGTGTCACCAGACTTTGAGAGTGTATACAACTACTAGCAATTCTAGGTCATGAGTAGCATAGTTGACCTCATGCCTCTTGAGATTTCTTGAGCCATAAGCTACAACTGCCCCATCCTGCGAGAGCACTCCACCCAATCCTTCCAAAGATGCATTTGTGCATACTGAAAAATTACCCTGAGGGTCTAGAATCTTTAATATGGGTGCTGTAGTGAGTTTTTGTTTGAGCAAGTTAAAATTTGCTTCACACTTATCAATCCACTTGAATTCCTTCCCTTTTCTCTAGATATTAGTTATTGTAGAGGCTATCTTGGAGTAATCTTTCACATAGCACCTATAATATCCAGTCAAACCCATGAAGCTCTACACTTCAGTCACATTTGTGGGTGTCGACCAATTCAATATAGCCTCTATCTTCTTGGGATCCACTGCTATCCCTTATGATGATATTATATGCCCTAAGTACTGTACTTCTAACACATAGAAGTCACACTTAGATAAATTCTCGTATAGTTGATTCTTCCTTAGTAACTCTAGCATGATTCTAAGATGCCTATTGTGCTCCATCCTATTCTAGAAATATACCAAAATATCATCCAAAAATATAAGTACAAATCTATCCAGATGCCTTCTAAATACACTATTCATCAGGTTCATGAATGCTGCTGGAGCATTCATCAGTCCAAATGGTAGAACTGTAAACTCATAGTGTCCATACCAAGTTTTAAATGATGTCTTATGGGTATCCTCTTTGTGGATCCTCAGTTGATGATATCCAAATTTTAGGTTAATATTTGAGAAGATGGTGGTATCCCTTAACTGATCAAAAATATCTTCAATTTTGGGTAGAGGATATCTATTTTTAATGGTTGCCTTGTTGAGCATCCTGTAATCTATGCACAATCGCAAGGAACCATCCTTTTTCTTAACAAACAACACTGGTGCACCCCATGGTGACACACTCGACCTAATCAATCCCTTCTCCAGCAACCCTTGTAGTTGTACTTTTAGCTCTTGCATATCAATGGGATTCATTCTATATGGATCCCTATGAATAGGCTTTATCTCGGGTTTTAGCTCAATTGTGAAATCAAATTCACACTTTGGAGGAAGTCCAGGTAAATCTTCTAGAAATACATCCCTAAATTCTTGAAGTATTGGGTGTTTTCCAAACACCTCTTCCTTCTTTTCCTCTTCAATTTCATTTATCTTAACTACATAAATTATTCCTCCCTTTTTAATGGCTTTCTTAAGTTGCATTGTAGAGAGGATTTGGGGTTGAAAAGTCCCTTGCAAACTATAGACTCTTTGTCTTTTCCTACCATATTCTGAATACTCAATCCATCTATCCTAGAAATTGATCACAACCTTATGTGCTTGTAACCAATCCATTCCTAAGACTACATCAAAAGCATGTAGTGGTGCTACATAAAGACATCCAATGGTCATACCACTAGGTAAGGTAATTTTAGTCATAGGATAACATTGATCCATAAAGTAGGTTTATCTTGAACCATACTCGACCTTCCACCCATGTGCCAAGATTCTTGGCCTTTTTGGTATATCCTTGATCAAACTAGTAGAAACAAAGCTATCTATAGCTCCACTATCTATCAAAATTTTAATATTTCTACCAAAAATCTTACCCTTTATAAGAAAAGGAGTGGCTTGCCCTTCCATATTTTGACTCCTTGTCATTGCATAAATCTTGTGAACAGGTTCCTTGTGTGTAGGTTCTTTGTAAGTGGGTTCTTTTCCCTTAGAACTTGATCCTACTCTGAGTGGGCAATGATTGGCATAATGTGGACCTCCACAATCAAAGCATCCACCCTTAGGGCTTGGGTGTACTTTTTGCTTCTATCCCTCTACTTTCACTACTAGAGGAGGGTTAGGCTACCCTTGTGGTGGTGGCTTGCCATTATTGTTGTTACGGTTGTTATTCTTTTCCCAAAATTTCTTCCTAAACCTTCCCTTTTTTCCTATCATTTATTTTATCCTGCCCTTGGGAACTTTTGTTTATTTGTTCTCTCTCCCATTTCATGAAACCTGCACTATTTATTTTCTTGAGTGCCTATTTGTCTTGCTCGAAAGCTCCTTCATAATAAAAATAGGGCTTTAAATAAGTCTCAAATTTCCTAGCCAAGTTGTAAGCCTTCTGAAGGGTATTAGGCTCACGCATATTCACTTCATGCCCTATCCTAGGATCTTCTCCTAGTATGAATTTGTGGATCTTCATCTTCTCATTATACATGGGCACATACTTCAAAATTTTAACAAAATTCTGGTAATAGGACTCCACCGTCTTGTTTCCTTGTCGAATATTGGTGAATTCTTCAAATTTCTTGGCATAAAAATGCTTTGTGAGGAACCTCTCTTTAAAGGCTACCACAAAGTCCTCCCATTTTAGATCAACTACTGCCTCAATTCCTCATTCCCCACTAAAATTTTCCCACCAATCTATCCAACACCCTGTAAGTGTAAGGTGGCATATGATGTTCGGGTTCCAATGGAGTAATTCTTCATATTGCAGAAGGTTTCCAATTCCTTTAACCAGGCTTTGATTGCATCACCACCTTCCTCTCCATTAAACTTGGAGGATTTTACATGCTTCAAATCCTTACCCATTTCTACCTCTAACCGAATTCTAGCCTATTGTGCCTCTGTAAGAGGTTCATTAACCTATCTAACCCTAGAGCTCCCAACCTATGAATCCCGATTCACTATGGTTTCCAATAATTGTCTCTATTGTTCCATCTATTCCTGAAGTAGTACAACTATTGCAGTGAGGTTCTCCCTATCATTAGTAGGATTTATTGTACCTACTTCTGGGGTCCTGACCTCAACATTAGTCCATCGTGTCTACCTCATTGATGGAACAACACTCCCTCTCCTCCTTTTTGGTGGTATTATCCCTAGCCACACAAGAGAGA
The DNA here is from genome assembly GCA_028583015.1 of Wollemia nobilis. Taxonomy (NCBI): domain Eukaryota; kingdom Viridiplantae; phylum Streptophyta; class Pinopsida; order Araucariales; family Araucariaceae; genus Wollemia; species Wollemia nobilis. The sequence goes on from JAQPPZ010016460.1 coordinate 482,417, forward strand.
AAGTTGGGATTAGGTCACAATTCCTTCTTTGAATTGTACCTCATACTACTAACTAATTATTTAGTTAATCTTAGCTATTCAATAGCATTGGGTACCATCAGTTACCCTAACCCTCATGAGGTAAAACCCTTTTATGATTGTACAACTACAAATTTTCTCATTCACCTAGTCCGATTATACCTAGGTTTTACACAAGGAAGCTTATAGTCCTACGACCATGAGCTCTGATACCAAATATCACAACCCAAAATTTCCTATCTCAATTATGAACCATTTTTTTTTTATACATGGCATGGAATCTACTCGAGATCTTAGTGTCCCTAAATTGATCAATTAGTCTCCTCATGGTTTGTTTCACTTCTACTAATTCCACCATAAGATATACCCATCCCTACAACATACATATATCTATCTATGTAAGTGTACTAGGTAAAGTGCAAGTTTAAGCTATCAATCTCATCCTTCTTTTGATGAGCTAGCTTAATCCCTTTAGTCTATCGAAAGGACCACACCAATCTCTACACCATACATAAGTCCATCTATGTAGGTGTACTAAGCATGTCGGGAATAGGCTATCAATCTCATCTCCATGATGAGCTAGTCTTTCCCAATAAGTCTCGCTAAATGTCAGGCTAGAAGAACACTAAACTAACAAATATCTATCCATGCCATTAGGATTCACCTTGAAATATCTTATCCCAAATGTAACATATCTTATCTCTTCATTATCTTCTACTACTATTGATGTAGTAGCTTGTGTTAGTGTGTGATTTCTCTTAAGTGAACCACCATCTCAAATACACATTAATTGTCCTTCAAAGAATTAACATTAAGTCCTACTTTTGGGATATTGCACATAAAAGAATTATTCAAAGTTCTTTTCTTAGCCATGATCCAATTATTCTAGTTACATTATTAAATTCTATTATGCAAGGCCTATGAATATCCCATAGAGCTAATGTCGAGCGATTAATGCATAACCATGAAAATATCCATCCATAATGAAATACCCATTTATTGAGAAGCATAGAAATTTTATTGTCAATACAATCATAGTGCACCATAGAAAAGAGACATCACACATATTCTCACAACATCTTATTTATCCTGGGAACCCTCATGGGGAATAAACCCAACCTTGAAAAGTCTTCTTTATTAAAATTCATAAATTGTTTGGTCCTTACATTGGGTAAAAACACCCCATAATACCTTTACATCCAATTAAGGAGCCCCATAATATTTATGGCTTCACAATAGGAATTATTCCTTCAATTCATATATACAAATTTTCCCATACTTGAATCAAAGGTAGTTCATGTTGCCTTTCCTATCCACACAAGATTTCTGAATTTCTTATGGTAATACAAATTGAACCAGTCCTTCTTTCAATAAATACATTTTGGTTCCAAATTTAGATTTCCTCATATTACAACATTAGAAGAAACAAGATCATTTAAGGTATTCTCATATTCTCTTAAATAGAAAATCATACTTCCATAATATAGACTCTCAATATTTTATCTCATATAACTGAAATCAAGCATGGTCTTTTTTTAAACAAAGTTTAATCCAACCCAAAGGATACCCATACTCCTTGCAAAAAGAGACTCCACATCACAAATCATTAAAATCAATGAACAACATATTTTGTTTATTTTCAATAGGAAAAGGATTTCCATAAACTAATTCCACATTAGCTTCTACCAAAGACCAAATACACACTAATGTATTTACAAAGAGCCCAAATTCCCATAACAACTTACAAATAAATTAACACATGTTGTCTTAATTCTAGATAGATAATCTTTATCATTCAACTATCCAAGGATAATATATTTCAAATATAATATTTTAAGGCTTCCACTAAGTCTTCTATTACCTATGAGTGTACAATATATCCATCAGAGCATCACGGTGCTATGGTTTAAGCTATGTCCACACAACATTTTATTTATAAAAGTTGCTTAAATAACTTAACCACTAATACATCCTTAATAATGTTAGAGTGTATTACATCATTTCGGTCATGTAAATGTACCACCATTGGTACATAACTATAGTAGGAGTTTACTTTATAGTAAAGTTAGTTACCTCAAGTATTGTGATAAATTTACAAGTATCAATGTGCAAGTTGTAAATGTACAAGAAGTCCACTTGTACATCAAGTAGATAGGTAGATTATGGGCCAAGTAACCTATATTCCTATGTAAAGGCCTCATAGTGATTGCTTTATGTGTAGTAGTAAATTTAGAGAGTTTGTGGTATAGTTTAGTAGTATGGTGCAATGGAAGCTTCCTACATAGAGCTAGGAAGAATATATTTTTTAAAATCAATCTAGAACTATAAGACTTATAGGTATGTATAAAAGATCCTAGAGATTGCAGACATGTAGAGTGCAGAAGAAGAAAATACCATTGTAGCCTTACTGTTGATTCAAGAGACTCTAGATAAGAGTCTAGAAGAATATTGAAGATTGAGGATCTCTATTGTAGATTGAATAAATTGACCAGAGAAACTGAAGAAGACCTATAAGAGGTCTCATTAAAATAATTCCCAGTTCTAGAAGATTGGAGGTTGGTGATCTCCTTTAAATCCTACAAATTGCATAATTAATAAGGACTATAAATTTTGGTTCTAGATTCTAGAAGCAGTAGACTACAAATATTTGAGAGGAAGATATCATTACCAATACTTCCATAGTAGAAGGTTGAAGTAAAGGTTTCATTTGGAAGACCATAAGAGCTACAAAATTGAAGACCTAAGAGAGGTCTCAAGGAGAAACAAGAACAAGGCTTGGAGAGCCTTCTTACAGAGTTCATAGAAGGAAATTGAAGGATTTCCTAGGAGAATTCATTGGAGAAATTCACTACCAAGGAGTTCTTAATAGTGAAGAAATTAAAAAAATATTTCCATCTGACAACAAAAAGAGAGAAATATTTGGCAAAGAATTAGCCAAATTTTAGAATACCTCAAGAATTTTATATTCTTGAGAAGAAGGCCTAGATTGAAGTCAAATTTCAACAAGAAGGTCAAAGGAGAATGGATATAGAAGGAGCTACCAAATATGGGATATTTTAAGATTGCCTTAGATGACTAGAAGACTCATTCAAATATAGGAGATTGCTAAATCTACAGCAAAATACTAAAAGGTTCTTGAAGGAAAACTTAGTTGCGATTTGGGGGAATTCCCTACCAATTTTTTTAGTTTCAAGGGCAATATTTTAGAGGAGAATATTGACTACAAAAGAGCAACAATTAGGACAACATCAAGGTCCAAATTTCTAGGATACATCTTGAAGAAGAATTAAAGTCACCTACTACAATCAAAGGGTAGCAAGTTAGAGGATTTTTGGAGATGCAAAAAGGTGAGTTAGAGAGCTATTTTGGACAATCGAGAAGAGCTACAAGTTAATTTAATTAAGGGAAGCAATTTGGTGAATCAAATCACCAAGACATACACCATATTTAGAGATCTTAAAGGTGAGCAACTTGGGTGTAAAATGTTTATTAGTTGAACTTTAGATTTTTGGTTTATTAAGATTCTTTAAGCACCATATTAGTTTAAAATTTGCAAGGAGTGGATTCATTTTAAAGTCTTCAAGGGAGTGCAGAAGAGATTTTATTTTAAGGTTATTACCTACACATTAAATAGGAGTTGGATATATTTTGATAGAAAAAAAATCATCTTGCTATTGTTTAGTTGAAACAAAGAAGACTATATTAAGTGGCATAGATTACTATTGCATTATTTAAAGTTCATTTATAGGATTAATAAGGAAAAACTATTATTGAACTATATTAGTCATTCAAATTTCACTCAAGATATTTAGTTAAAGTGAATATTAGTGCAAAGTTAAACCTTTAAAATTAGTTGTATGGTTAAGAGATTAGATTGATTGGTGCTAAATTTATCCAATTAAAGAGTTAGGGTTTAGTTTTGTGTAGAAAAGAATGCAAAAATACATTACATCTTGCTCTCAAGGAAAACAACAAATAACCACCATATTTAAGAAGCAAGTGAAGATTCAATAGGAGACATATAACTCCGATGCAAAATATACAATTGGAAAGGGTTTTGCATTACATTGGTACCAAATTTGTTCTTTTAGTTATAGCAAAATAGGACAAAGAAAGAGTGTCTTATAGATACTATTACAAGCAACAAGACACGATCTCCAAGCAGCCACATCACTGAAGTTTGAGAAGAAAACATCAAGTAGGGTAGAGAGCCATTCCAAAGGGGCTCAACATTTATTTCTAGAAAGGTGAAGGTACACTCAAGGTGCTTGAGAATAGAGTTGGTCCTAGAGAGCTCGATATCCACATCACTAAGGTGTATCAAGACACCAACTTAACATCTACACAACAAGAAATAACAACAATGCTACATAAGAAATTAGTGCTCATTGCAAGGTATAAAATACAAAGGACAACATAGCACATCCTACATATAACAAGGAATGTCTTACCAAAGATCCAATGTGGAAGAAGCACATGCCAAGAGGGAGCACCATTGTAATGCTTGAGAATATTCATAGCTAGAGCCAACCTTTTTGGAATACATCATCCATCTTCGCTGGAGAAAAGGAGGAGCCATCTCACAATTTGTTGTCATAGAGGAGGCAAAATAAATCTTGCAATAGTTGGAAAGAATACATTGAGAAGCCTTAAGATATTGGTATGTTGAAGGTAAGAGTGCATGCAAATAAGGCTCAAATACTTATCTTGAAAAGGAGGGAATATTGCGCAACTTGGAAAAAAGGTGTAAGATAATATTCAAACCCTAACACCTACACTCAAGGAGGAAGAGCACTCAACCAAGTAATGCTCTCATCGTATCTTCAATGCTCAACAAGAAGTAATTCATCCAGCACCATGTGGTCTAATGCTCCTCAAATACAAGTGCTACTCAAGGAAGAGATAAAATAATCTTGGTAATATCTCATGCCACTTAGGGCACCCATCAAGAAGATGGTAGCACATCTATAGCTACCATAAAATGGAGCGCTCTTGGAGAGAGTCAAAGTGAATTCTAAGCCTACATTAAGTGAGAATGTATTCAAATCTTGAAGTTAAGGAGTCAAAGGTGCATTTAAGACTATCATAAGAGGACATCCACTAGCCTATCATAAACTAGCAAGAGGATACAATGCATTTCAAGGATTTTTAGTGCTCATCAACCTTACTAAGGTATTATTTTATATAGGTTGATTAATTTTATTTCATAAGGAGTAATAAGGGATAATATAAGGTTGAAATTATCATTATCTTTTGCATTTAAAGTTATTTACAAAATCAGCCTTAAAATATTTGAGAGCAAATCAAGGAGTTAATATTTTTATCCTTAAATAGTATTATCACTCTAGTTGAAATATAATATTTGCAATTAGTATCATAGGTGGTATAAGTTTTTACACTTGGAAATTATTATTGCAAATACCATTATTTTCTAAAATTTCAAAATTAGGGAGATATAAGGTATACTACATCAAACATAGATTATTGGAATTTAGAAATATTACAATATTGAATATTAAGGGCAGTAAAGAAGTTCATTATTAAACTATTGAATATTAAGGGCAGTAAAGAAGTTCATTATTAAACTATTGAATATTAAGGGCAATAAAACAAAGTGAGGGAAATTTTAATAGTTGATAAGCTTTGGGAAATTGTCAAAGGAATAACTACTAAGCCTAATTTAGGTGATAAAAATATTCATAAGTTTGAAGAGAGTGATGCAAAAGCATAATTATAATAAATTTTGCCATCATAGATTAAATACAACCTTACATCATTTTAGGAGGAACATCTACAAAATCTTGGAAAACCCTAGAAAAATATTTGAAGGAAAAAATAAAGCTACTATCCTAAATATTCAAACTCAATTACATTCCTTGAAAATAAACAATGGTAAAAATATAAAACCATTCCTAAGTAAGGTAGCAAACATTAAGGGAAAATTATTTACCTTAGGAAAAAAGGTTGAAGATAAATTCCTTGTTCAAGTAACCATGAGAGCTCTTACAGACAACTACAAACATCTAGTTACATATTTACAAGTTCTAAGTAAATATATATTATTTGATGAGCTAGTTAACATTCTTCAAGAATATGAGGTGGAAAATACAGTGAAGGATGAAATGACTAATAATGCATTGGTTTCAAAAGATACTCCATAGGGAAATGTTACCTCATCCTCAAAAGGAAAAAGACCATGGAATAATGGATATTGTCATGTATGCAGGAGAAAAGGTCATAACACTGATTACTACATATTTAATCCTAGAAACCAAAATAAAATAAATTATATAAAATATAGAAGCCAACCAAAGAGGGCATTCCAACCAAGGAAATATCAAGCTCAAAATAATCCTTATCAACAATAGTTTTAGCAACCATACAATTATCCTCAATTGGAATATCAAGAAATAAATTGGTAGGGACACTTAGCTCAAAGGATTCAAGAAATTGAAAAATAGAAGATCCTATAGATGATCATGAAGTCAAATATCTCACAACAAACATAGAAGACACTAACTACTTGCTTGAACTAAACATATATAACAGATAAGGAGAATTCAAATTCTAGTACCAGATAGAAGATCTTTATTGAAGACTAAAGTCCTCAATACCCAAATAATGTAATACAGGGGGATGTTGGAGTATATTACATCATTTGGGTTATGTATATATATAGTATTTGGTACATAACTAGAGTAGGAGTTTACTTTAGAGTAAAGTTAGTTAGTTACCTCAACTATTGTAATAAATGCACAAGTGTCAATGTGCAAGTTGTAAATGTACAAGGAGTCCACTTGTACATCTAAGGGCCATGGAATATATCTTCCTATATAAAGGCCTCATAGTGAGTGTTTTTTGTGTAGCAGTAAATATAGTGTGTGGTATAATTTAGTAGTATGGTACAATGTAGTCCTTTCATGTTTGTTCATGGAGTGTTCATGTCCTTAATTATATAGAATTGTACTATTTTCATCACTTTCATTAATGGTATATTTTTAAGTTATTTATAGATGTTCATCTCATTACTTTCCTACATATTAATGTGCCATTAGTTTATAGTTATCTCAGATTAGTTATCTTTCATATTGTGGTTGAATTTCATGTACTACCATCCCATAAAAATCTAACCAAAAAAACACACATAGCACAAAGAGGTCTTATTTGAATCCATGAAGATATTATCGGTTTTCTATTAATTGGGCCAACACTTTCTATCATATACTATGATGTTCAACATCTATTCTTAAACAATTCCAAATCTAAATACACACTCTTCCAAGAAATAAGGTTCTAATAGAGTGTTTTTAGAGGTTCTCTATAGGGTCTACTCATTTATGGTGTTCTTAAACAAAACTAATACCTTATCCATATTTACACCAGCTTTCTTTTTAGGCTTCATGGTGCACAATGATATTTCCAAGAATAATAATCTAGCTAAATACAAATGAGTCAATGAATGTAGGAAGTCTATCCATTATCGAACCAAATAAATACTATAGACTCAGTTCTCCAAGTCTAGGTTAACCACATACCACTTTATCTGATTGAAAATCCTAAAGTAAAGTTTAAGAAATCCTAATAGGGAATAAGCAATCTCCAACCCCCCTCTAGATTTTACTATAGACTCACTGTGCTATTTGGACATAGCTGATTTTTTTAAATATTAACACAAATAAAAGGGGTTTGATGTAAATAGATAAACACTATTAACGTTATACTTTTAAACTTCCTTCCATTGTTTTCTCAAATGTGTTCAATGGTTTCCAACACACCGTTTACTCCCATGCAATCCAATCAGAAAAAATATTATCATTTTAAACAAAAATTCTTAGGAAACATATAAAATTTTTGTCGAAGATATTACTCCAAAAGGAACAATGCATTCAAAATCTATTTTAAGGAAGACTAAAACTTTTATTAAATAATGAGAGGGAATTTAAATACATTTTCAAGATTCTCTCCCCAACCAACTACACAAGCTATCACGTGTTTCAACAACCAACTAGATTTGAATAGTAATTTATTCAAAATCTTTCAAACCTGGTTAAAGTAAGATTACAAAAACCAACCCAGAAAATTGTTGTGGAAACACCACCAATTTATCGATTAATGCACTTCATTTTTGAATAGCTCGAACCTCCTTTTTTACTTTTTTTTTCTTCTCGTTACTCTAGAAGTACCTATCCCACTTCTCCTTATAATTTTTTGGGCATCACAATTCATTCATTATACATTATACCAATTGCAATTATACACGACTACCCCATTTCAAAGTGATGAGTAATTACCAATAGGACGTATGATGTTGCACGACCATGGTTCAAACTATAGTTAAGAGTAACTCAAGTATTACCATGTTCTTCAATTATTGGACTAACAACTACTTACCATAGGGTAAAATATTATCTCTTTTAATCAAACTCAAGGTCAATAAATCCCCGCTTAAGAAGTCTCTTCCTTCATAGGAATACTTCCCTTTTTCCATGGTTGATGCAAACAAAATTCATAGATAAGAGTAATAATTAAAATTCACAATCTATATAGAATTCAATAAAGCATAATGATCCTTCCTTTAAATGCTTCATACAATAATATCAGTCTAAAGTTAAATCTCCTTTCTTTTTAAGAGAAGAAACCATAACAGAAATGTTTATTCTTTTTCTCGTAAATAATTCCTTCATAATAGATAAAATCTCATCTAAAAGTAAATTATCAGTTAGAAAACAAGCTTCATTCAAAACTTGATCTATATATATATATATGTGTATATATATATATATATATATATATATATATATATATATATATATATATATATATATATATATATATACACATATACATATATATATATATATATATATATATATGTATATATATGTATATATATGTATATGTATATATATATATATATATATATATATATATATATATATCATCATGCAAAACACGTTATGCAACTATATGAAAGGAAATAATTCATCCATGTCACCACACTATTTGATAAATAAACTATCACATCAATTCCTTTTTTAAAAGGCATCCCATTCCAAGTGGTTAAGTATTTCTTCCATCCACAAGAATATCAATTCCTGCAAAAGTGCAAATCCATTAGTAGCATCATATTATTCCATAAAATATATGTTTTGCAAAAATAAACATGAAATAGTCAATCATTCAATCAACAAAATAACATATCAATCCATGAGTCCATCACAAGAAAATATCGCCAAGGGAGGGTCATATAGCTAGTTACTGATCTAAATGCTATACGATTGATATAGTTTGTCAAAGTGAAAGATATTTAGGAAAATATAAAAGGGTAGAATGAAATCAAAACTAGCTCGAGGATGGTTTTCAGTTGTTAGGAATTAGAGAAAAACTCAAGTTTTGTGTTATTTGGTCCAAACATTGTAGATTCAAAGGATAAATTCATAAAATATTTTGAAGCTAGGCATGGGCATTCATACCATATTTTTGTGTAAATAGCTAGTAAGTAAATAAAATGTCTGACTACAGTCATGATGAATAAAGTAAGGTAAGCTCAGATCCCTTACAATATGTTGTACATATACTTAAGGTGAATAAAAGGAGAGATGAAGGTCGATCTAAGCTAATCATGAGATGCTTTGGAAGGTGAGTAAGCATAAATAGTTCAAAATTGTTATTTGTTGAAGCCATCAAAATATCTCACACGACTCTAAAGCCCAATGGATACAAATAAGCAAACTCCATAATGACATAATATATGCCTAAAAATATAGTGCGACAAGAGGTATGATCATTGAAACTTGTGTAAGAAAAGAGAAAACATCATAATACGTCATTTGAAGATAGAAGTAGCATGAGTGAAGCATACAATTGACACATGGGTGAATGACTTAAGTGAGCCTAACATTCCCAAAAATTTGGAATGGTGATTTTGCAATAATTAGCTGATGAAAACTCATCCTTCAGTCTATAAGGAATGAATGTCAAAATATGATATTTCAAATGTAAAAAATGGGGTAGACGAATAAAATGGAGGGACACAGAATAAAATATAAGCAGCTAAAGAATTTCCTGCTAGCATGCTCAAGAAAATGCAAGAGGCATAGGAGAGATAGATGATTTCCCAAAATAGTTTTATCTCATGGAAATTTTTCTACCCTTGAAGCAAATTTGAGCTATGGCAGAGTATACATATGGAGGTATGGTTTTATCAACAATTTTTTCAGTTTGTGTACCTCCAATTTCCTTTTTTGTTTTTCTCTTTTCCTTTTCTCTAGCACTTTGATGCTCCTTCATCATCCCCATTTGTAAAATACTCCACAAGATCCTTAGTTTGTCAATGCATCTATCAACTGTCACCACCATTTCATGTGTAGTATAATTTTTATATTGTTGCAATCCTTTGTACCTCCTTGTAATCAGTTGTTTGCATTGGTTTTGCTTCACCTCAATTTTTTCTTCATTCTATACCCATTAGTGTTTCCATGCCATTTTTTATAGTATCATATTTCTTCCCTAATGTGTCTCCTTGAATATTTCTATGATTTAAAATGTATTGATCGAATGGATAAGACCATTCAAGTTCTACAACTTTGCAAGCCAAAGTCCCCTGAGAGGCATCATAATGTAAGTCCAAAAATCTACATAAAGAAAAATTTTGCATTTTTTTTGAAATTTTACTAAAGTGTTGAAAGTGGTATTGAGCCCCATAATGCTCAGTGTCACTAGGCCACATTCGGCTCTAGATCATAGTAAACATGGTCAAAGGTACATGATTTACAACCTGAAGTGTGACCTAGTACACTATGTCACTAAGTCACATTTAGACGAGTGTAGCCCTAGGATGTAGTCAACCCAGTTTGAATTGAAAAATATTTAGAATAGAAATGTGACCCAATACCTTGTCCTATGTTGCATGCAAATTTTATCTCTACATGGTGTTAAAGATTAAATTGTGGCCCATTTTTTAGTAGTCTTCAGGTTGTAGTCAACATAGTCAAACTACACATTTTTGTAATCCAAAGTATGGCATAGCTGCAAGTAGTATCCAAGTCATAGTCAATTGGGTGTATCTAGGTCACAGTACTTAGGTTGCATTCATTAGTTTGTAAGGTTGTATTCAGGTCATAGTCAATAAGGTCAAATCGACAAACATTACAATAAAAAATGTGGTCTAGAGTGTTGTTTTGTCACCAAAGCCAAAATTCACTTTGAGCCAAGTACGAAGGAGAAATTGTGGTTGTGTGCCATACAATAAAGCTTCATGTCATAGTCAACATGGTCAACGATTAAGCAATTGTGATTCAAAATGTGGTCTAGTGAAGGGTCTCTACATCGCACTTTGGTTTCACTTTGGAATAATAAAGAAGAAATAAAATTATAGCCATGTGTGATGCAATATACTCTAAGCAGTAATAAACAGTCAACACTGACTAAAATAGTGAAAGATATGTGGTCACACAACTCTAAAGTAGAGGAAGGATAGAAACTGGGTCATAAACACAAAATATTCAAGCTTCTTCTGAAGACTATATATTACTCATCTAAATATAGATCGATGCTCAACATTGAATTCATAGGTTGATGTGTATATAATTAAGATCTAAGTTTGGTGTAGAGATGAAAAGTTTAAATAGGTATTGCTAATCTAAGAAGTTGAAGTGTCAAAAATTCTTGGTGATATTCAGTTGCAAATCAACCATTGATGAGGAACTACAAGAACAAGGGATGACTTAGATGTGTTCTTAGAAATATTGCATAGCTAGAACCCATGAGATATGAGCAATTTGTAGAGGCAATTGTAGAGGATCTATGGACCAAGTCAATTCCTCTCTTCTTGAATTAAATATGAGGTAACCACATCAACATCCTAGTAGCTGAGCATTCATTTTCTCTTGTAATGCTCTATTTTCTAGAAAATAATTGTAAAAATATAAATAAAGATTTTTACCTCCTTACAAAGGGTCGTATCTTAAGTATTTTCTTGTGCTAATATTGTATATTTCTTGCAAATTAATGAAAGGAGCATTACTTGGAATGTTTACCTCAAACTTGCATCTTTTATCATCTGATTACAAGCCTTGTGAAGTCATTTTTGCTACTATTGCTATGGTTAGTGTATTCTGCTAAATTGAATTGCAACTTAGAGAAAATTGGAATTATTCATGTTTAAATGTATGCTTGGACAGGATTCTATTTTTGTTAGTCAATGTGTCAATCTTATTCTGCTTTATGAATTATTGATACCCTTGATGTTTGAAATAATTCTTGAAGTATGCAATTGATTTTAATGTTGAAGATGACAATGTTTTGAATGTTGTTAGTTCCAAGTATTTCTTTGAAAATTGAGTTTTTAGGAGGTTCTCTATATATGCCTATGTTGTTATCTTTATCCATCCATAATTAATTCTTTCTTTATTAACCCTTCCATTTTTATCCCTACCCTTTATTCATTTTACTTTGCTTAAAAAAAGTGAACATTCAGTAAGTTGATAAGGTATACTAGCCTACTCTAGAGGTTGAATTGAAGCAATTCAATTCATCCAATGTGTGGTTTGGGTTGTGATTAGTGGGTTATCACCTATAAATTCATATCACCTATAAATTCTTACAAATGATAGTTATAGTTAAAGGTGATGTATGTGATGAACCAAACCACAACAAGCAAGACCACTGATACCCAAATTTTGATTGATATGTTTTATGGGCTTTGTTATTGGATTGATTCCATTTAGATCAACAGGTTGGATATACATTTGACACCATTGATGAATACATCAATCAGTTTGAGAAACTACAACATGACATCTAAAATGCAATAGAACTACCTAAAGAAGAAAGATAAGGATAAGAGACATTGAAGAAGGAGAGGAATATAAAGTTTCTCAATATTGTGTTAAAAAATATATCAAAAACATATGAGACAATTATTATGGTATTCAAAATACTATGCTTGTACTTACTAGGCTCACCTATACTTCTTATTGGTGAGATATTTAGGTATTTATTACATTATCAAGCTAGGTAAAATAAACATCAGGGCACTATCGCACCTTGAAAAGAAGTTCTGGTAAAAAAATAGAATGATAAAAACACCAAAAAACATGAGAAAAAAATATAAGAAGCCCTTCAAGGGACATCCTAGTAAATTTTGTAAGAAATATGGACATAGGGAAGAATCTATAATATTCAAACCAAGAAGTTAGAAGGAGAAAAAAAAAGAGGGGTGCAATCCTACTCTCTTCTATGCTCAAGGTGAGTAAGGGTTTAAAGTGAAAAACCTCATTGGCTCGTGTTGTAGTCTATTATGCATATTGGACATCCACCTCATTGGATGAGTGGATCGCAGATTTAGGGGCAACTAGACATATGATGAAGCACAAGCACCTTCTTTAAGGCTATAATATGACACATGTAGGAGCACATATTATGATTGAAGATGACCCTTCATTTTGGGTGGCTAGAAGTCAAGACATCATGATTGGATCTTTGTCATTTGAGGAGGTACTTCGTGATCACAATAATGGTCCTATTTTTTTTATATATTTATTACATTACTCACATAAATAGAAAATAGAATTTTGGCTTAATAGAGATATAGACAATGGGTTTCAATTATTGATTTTTGATATTATGATGAATATGATCATACGTATAAGTTGGATGAATTATTGACTCCTTCCTCATATAGGTAGAAGAATTGTGTTGTAATGATAGCACATGCTAATAATGATAGTCGATAGTCGAATCATAGGCTTGAATATGTCAATTATGGTTCCTTGAGGGACATGAGTCAACATGAGATGGATATTAGGCTTCCATGTATGTATCCTCCGAGAGGTGTTTGTGAGGAATGCATTTTGGAATGTCATCATAAGGAGACCTTTATAAAAGGAGTTTCCAAGAGGGCATCCCATCCATTGAATATATTTTTTAGTGATATTTTTGGATTTATGGGTATAGATTCTATTTCAGGTAATATATAATTTCTATATTTAATTGATGACTTTTCTAGATATGTGTGGGTATATACCACTCATACCAAGGATGAAGTTTTTGAAAAGTATAAAACCTTCAAGGCTCTTGTTGAAAACTAGTTATATAGAAGGATCAAGTGTTTAAGGATAAATAGGGGTGATGAATATGTTATTCATACTTTTGATCATTTCTTAGCCACTCATGGAATAGTATATCATAGGATCATTATACTATAATGGAAATTCTAACGAAAAATATGCCATGCGAATAAAATATAAGGTATTTATGAAGAGTAGGACATGGAAGCTAGTTCCTCTTTTAGTGAGGAAGAATGTTGTGGGGTGTAATTGTGTGTATAAGACCAAGTACACATCAAATCATCATATTAAAAATCCTAAGGTACCCCTCATTTCCAAGGGCTTTTATCAATAGGAGGAAGTGGATTATTTAGAGACTTTTGCACCTGTAACCAAGATGGACTCTACTAGAATTATTCTTTCGATTGCAACTTCCTATGGATGGAAGGAGTATTAGATGGACATGAAGAGTATCTTTCTCCATGGAAAAATTTAAGAGATATAGAGGTAACAAGCACCTAAATTTGAGCTGGAGGGTCCTACTCTATTGATATGTCAATTGACCCAATCTTGTTATGGTATAAACTAGGCTCCTTAGGTTTGGTATAAGAAAATCCATTATTTCTTCCTTAACTATGTATTTTAACAATGTGAAGCTAAGCATGATGTTTACATTAAAAATTATGATGATGAGACTTTATTAATTGTGTTGTATGTTGATGGCCTTCTTATCATAGGTAACTCCACTACTTTGATTCAAGAGATGAAATAATAGCTTTGGTCCACCTCTGAGATGACAAATTTGGGACTCTAGAACTATTTTTTGGATATCCAGATTGATCAATTAGATTTTGACATTACCATTTATCATACCAAATATATTTGTGGATCATCTTCAATAGTTAAAAATGGAGTGTAATCCTTATTAGACCACCTTTACTTTAGATTTGAAATTATGATCTGATTGTATCCCACCTTTGGTTGATGCCATGATATACCAGTATCTTGTAGGAGGTCTTCTCTTTCATACTCACACTAGACTAGATATAATCTTTGCTAGCTATTATTCTAGGTACATTTGGGCACCTTGAGAGTTTCACTAGATAACAGCCATGTGTTGAGCAAGGTGTTGCAAGAAAGTTGTCATTGTTGTCAACACAGGCAGTTAGATCCAAGGATGCAGTGGGTAGGCAGATCAGAAGTCATTCAGATGCAGAAGATAGAAAAAATTCGAAGAAAAAGACAAGTTAGAAAACTGTCGCGATATCGCGACATGTTTTCTGTCGTGATTTCGCGACAAGTCGAAAGAGAGAGAAAGTGCAATAAGAAATGTCGCGATATCACGACGAAAGTGAGGAGAGAGAAAGTGTAGCCAAAAATGTCACGATATCGCGACGAAAGTGAGGAGAGAGAAAGTGCAGCCAGAAATGTCGTGATATCGCGACGAAAATGAGGAGAGAGAAAGTGCAGCCGGAGATGTCACGATTTCACGACGAAAGTAAGGAGAGTGAAGGCGCAAGTCAAACTGTCACGATTTCATGACAAGTCGGAGGCCAAGAAGTCAAGTTGAGAAACTGTAGCGATTTCGCTACATGTTGACTTTTCGCTGGCAAAAACCGGGAGAAAGTGTTAAGTGAAAAAGTTGTAGCGATTTCGCTACAAGTTACAAAGACCAAGTAAAGGTGTAGCGATTTCGCTACGAGCTGCAAAGGCACAAAGTAAAGGTGTAGCGATTTCGCTACGAGTTGCAAAGAGACGAAGTAAAGGTGTAGCGATTTCGCTACGAGCTGCAAAAGCACAAAGTAAAGGTGTAGCGATTTCGCTACGGGTAAAAGATGCGCAAAACAAAGGTGTAGCGATTTCGCTACAGGTCTAAAGTGCAGACATCAAAGTTGCAGCAATCATACTTCAAGTCGAAAATGTAAGGCACAAGTCAAAATTTCTCAAGAAGAAGTAAGTTGGAAGCACAAGGCAAAGTTGTAGCGATTTCGCTACTGAATGAAGCACAAAATGTACGGAAGCCGAAAGCGTCGCGATTTCGTGACAAGAATGCGGATGACGTCAGCGAAAGCTGAAAGTGTCACGATTTCATGACAAGTTGCGAGAAAAGCCGCCGTAAGTCGGAAGCATCACGATTTCGCGACAAGAATGATGATGACGTCAGAATCGATCAAAGTGTCGCGATATCACGACAAGAACGGAGGCAAAGCTGTCAACGGCCAAAAAGGTCACGATTTCACGACGACAAAGCCAAGGAGGTGTACGGACACAAAAATGTCACGATATCGCGACGTGTTGCTATTTCACGGAAATAAGCTACGTGAAGGAGAAGAAGGTGGCAGAGGAGTTTGAGGCCGACAAGTTTGAATCGAGGCCGACGGTTTTTAGGGTTTGAAGCCGATAGTTGCTAGGGCTTCACAGTGGACGTCGTTAGGGTTTCAAAGCCGACAATTGCTAGGGTTTTACAACGGACATCTTTGAGGTCTTGAAGCCGACATGTGTTAGGGTTTTACAACGAACAACTTTAGGGTTTTAAAGCCGACACTTTTTAGGGTTATTACGACGAGAGTTTTTAGGGTTTGCAGCCGACAATCACAAAGGTTAATCAGCCAGAAAAATTCTAGGGTTTCATGTTGACTTCATTAGGGTTTGCAGCCGACGTCTTTAAGTGACAGCCGAAGATGTTTGATATGGTATTCTCTTCTATAAAAAGGGGGTCTGTTGTGAGGTTAAGTTATGCAATAGAGGTGAAAGGTGCGAAACAAGTTCGCGTGAAGCCGAGAGCAAGTCGTTTCGATCCAGAGAGTGAGAAAAGTGTCAGTTCTTTGGAATGGCAGTATAGAGAATATAGCGATGAGATAATGTGTAAGTGCGAGAAGGGTGATTGCATCAAGTTCGGTTGAGGAAAGTGCAGAGTCGTAATTCGGATCTGCAGATCGTGAAGTGCATGGATGATAAGAGCGCGATATGCAGAAGTCGTGTTCTAAGTCCGAAGTGACAGTGCGTAGTTTATAGAAGTAATCGATAAACTGAATACGACAGAGAGCGCAAAGAATTATAAAGAAGCTGTCGGATAGTGCAAATCATTTTGCGTAGAAGTAGCAGAATGCAAACACACAGCAGAATGCAAAAAAATGGCAGATCATGAAAATTAAGGTGAAAGTTTTATTCTGCAATTTTTATTATTATCTTCCAAGTTGTAGCTTGGCATAAGGGGTTGGTGCCTCTTTCCAGTAGGTGCTGGTAAAATAGGAGTTGGTGCTCCATTCTGTTGTAGCAGATAAAGTCAAGGGGTTGGTGCTCCTTCCAGTTGGTGCTGGTAAAGGATTATGTAAAGTTGTAGCTTTGCATTGACTCGGATTTGGATGGTAGTCCAAGCAGTCTTTTTGAGGAGTAGCCACATTGGTGAACCTCGTTAAAATGTTGTGTTATGTGTGATGCTATCTTGATGCTTTTAGTATCTCTTTTATCTGCTTTAAACTGCTGCTGGTTTTAAATCTAATTGTTTTAGAAGTTTTTAAAGAACACACTGATTCACCCCCCCTCTCAGTGTCATTGTGATTACAACAATTGGTATCAGAGCCAAGTTCCTAAATAGGCTTAAACAGCTAAGGTGATCTTGGAAGTTACGCAATGGCAAGTGGTGAAGGATTCTCTTCGAACAAAGCGCCAATGTTTGATGGGACAAATTATGCATTCTAGAAAATTAGAATGCAAACATATCTCAGTGCTTTGGGCTTTGACATCTGGGGTGCGGTAGTTAATGGTTACAAAGCTCCTGCCACCGCTCCAACGGACACTGCAGGTAAAAAGGCATTTGAATGTGATTCAAAAGCAAGAAATGCTATTATGTGTGGACTAGTTGACAATGAGCTAGTCAAAGTCATAAATTGTGAATCAGAAAAAGACATCTGGGATAAACTAGAGAAAATTCATGAAGGAGATGATAGGATCAAGGAGGCCAAACTTCAAGCACATCGAGCTCAATACGAATCTTTAAAGATGGACAATGATGAGAACATAGAGTCTTTCATGCAAAGAGTCAATGGGATCACGAATTCAATCAGAGGTCTTGGTGAAGAACTAACCGATGCTGCTATCGTGAAAAAGGTATTGAGATCACTTCCTTCTAGATTTGATTCAAAAGTCTCTGGCCATAGAAGAAGCCAAAGATTTAAATCATTTTAGTATGGATGAGATGCATGGTTCTTTGACTCGCTTTTGAAATGAGAATAGGAAGATCTAATCCCACCGATAGAGAAGCAGACTTTCAAAGCTCTAAAAGGCAAAAGCACAAAACAAGAATCAAGAAGAGAATGATTCGGATGAAATGGAAGCAAATTTTGTAAGAAAACCGAAGAAAGGAAAAGGAAAATACAAAGGGAAGCTACCTCTTAAATGTTTCGATTGTGGAGGCATTGGACACTTTGCTACCAAATGTCCTCTCAATAACAAGAACAAAGGTGAAGAAACTCAGCATCAAGAAAGAGGTGAATGGAGGAAGAAAACAAACTTCAGAAAAGGCAATTTCAAAAAGAAAAGCTTTATCTCCCGAAATGCAAAATCTTCAGAGGACAGTTCTAGTGAAAACTCTGAGGAAGGAACAGGTGAGGCTCTATTTATGGCATTTGAAATAGACGAATCAGAAGAGGCAAAAAACACAGAAAACAGAGAGGGAATGAACTCTGAAGTATCTATTGAAGAAGATGAGGCTGAAGTTGATTTAGAGGGTGAGTTGGTGTCTGCTCTCATGGAATGGAAATCTGAGAAAAAGAAGAATGAAAAACTGTCAAGGAAACTTAAGGATGCAAATGACATTATAGCCATTCTAAAAACACAGACATAAGAATACAAGAAAATGTCCGAAGATCTTGAAATACAGGTAACCATGAAGATAGATTACTGCTGCAAATTGGAAGAAGAAAATGTTAGTCTCCGAATACAGATACAAGAGCTGGATCAAAAAATCAACTGTCATTTAAAGCGTG
This sequence comes from Wollemia nobilis, assembly GCA_028583015.1. Taxonomy (NCBI): domain Eukaryota; kingdom Viridiplantae; phylum Streptophyta; class Pinopsida; order Araucariales; family Araucariaceae; genus Wollemia; species Wollemia nobilis. The sequence goes on from JAQPPZ010016460.1 coordinate 501,471, forward strand.
AAGAAAGTTCGATGAAGCTGGACAAAATTCTAAGCGATCAAAGATCCACAGGTATCAAATTTGGTCTGGGCTTTACTGAAGGAGAATCATCAAGTGGACCAAAGGCAAGCAATGTTGAAAGTGAAAAGAGTAAAGACAAGGAACAGGCTGTGGAAAGAAAAACAAATCAGGCAAAAGAAAGCTGTAATACCAGTCCTGAAATAGCAGCTGACAATGATGGCTTTACCAAGGTCATACATCAAAAGAAAAGAAGATCTAAGGCTCCCGCAACAACTTGGCCAAGACCATCTTTCAGGTTCAATCATTATTTCTATGGTTTTTGTTTTAAATGTAATGGTTATGGGCATAAAATTGTTGACTCGCAAATACAATATAGGTCCAAGAAGTTTCACTAGTAAAAATGCTTTTGCTCCTCTAATGAGTTATGCAATAGAATGTTTTAAGTGTCACAACTTCGGGCATATTGCCAGAAACTGTCGTAGTATTTCTGTTCCATATCAATCTCGAAAAAGAAGAACTCAACCATATAAGGCAAAACACAATAGAATTTCTTCCCAAGGATATGTGCAAAATTTTGAAAAGGGGAAATCCCAGCTAGAACCCAACACCACAGTTAAGACAGAATGGAAACAAAAGGAACAGCTCGAAAAAGAACAAGAATCTTTAATAGTGCAGATAGCTTTTAGAGCTCAAAATAAATATATACCGTGGATTCTTGATAGTGGTTGCTCAAGTCATATGACAGGTGATAAACAAAAATTTGAAAATCTACAAAAATATGAGGGTGGTTCTGTGAAGTTCGGCAATAATGATGGAGCCAAAATAATTGGTAAAGGATCGGTCAAAATTAGTGAAGGGAAAATCAAGTCGAAGAAGTTTTATATGTGGATGGTTTGAAACATAATCTGTTAAGTGTGAGTCAAATATGTGATAAAGGACATGAAGTGGTTTTCAAGAAGTAGGGTTGTGAAGTCAGAAAGATAAAAAGCGGGAAATTGATAGCAACCGGCTCAAGGACGTCTGGCAACCTATACACTCTCTCAGAATCTTCAGAAGGTATGTGCTTCATGGGACAAGAAGAAGAGAACTGGTTGTGGCATAAGAGGCTTGGACACATAAGTTTTGATAATCTGGTAAGAATCAGCTCTAAACAAGCAGTGAGAGATATTCCAACCATTAAGAAACCTGCAAACAAGTGTGTGTGCTTCATGTCAGAAGGGAAAGCAGACTAGAGTTTCATTTAAAACAAAAGAATACCATACTAGCAGGCCTTTGGAACTCATTCACACAGACTTATGCGGACCCATGAGGACTCAAAGCATAAACGACGACAAATACTTTATGCCGTGTATTGATGATTTTTCCATAATGACATGGATATTCTTCCTAAAAGATAAAACAGAAGCTTTTGAAATGTTCAGAACCTTCAAACAGCTAGTCGAGAATGAAACAGGGAAAAGGATTAAATGCTTGCGATCATACAGAGGAGGAGAATTCATTTCGAATGAATTTTTAGAATACTGTGAAAAATATGGTATCAGGAGACAATATTCAGCAGCCAGAACTCCTCAGCAGAATGGTGTAGTAGAAAGGAAGAACAGAACAATTCAAGAAATGGCACGCACCATGCTGGCAGAAAGCAAAATAGCAGATAGATTCTGGAAAGAAGCAGTTCACACAGCAATATACATTCAAAACAGGTATATGTTAAGAACTCATGAATGCAAAACACCGTATGAGTTGTGGTTTGGTAGAAAAGCAACAGCAAAACATCTCAAAGTATTTGGCTGTAAATGCTACATCGAAAAACTGATGACAACCTTGGAAAGTTTGAAGATAGAGCAGATGAAGGTGTGTTTGTTGGTTATTCTCCACATAGCAAAGCTTACAAATGCTACAACAAGAGACTCAAGAAAATTGTGGACAGTGCAGATGTTAAATTCGATGAAGGGAGGAAACAAATAGTTAATTTTCAAGAAAACTACCCAATCTACGAAGAAGTAATTGAAGTTGATGAAGTACATGGCACAGAAAATACATCTACGACTGATACAGATGACTTATCAGATGACTCAGAGATGCAAGAAAATAGAAAATTCAAAACGGGCAACGGCAAAAAAATCATCCTAGAGACCAAATAATTGGAGATCCCACAACTGGCATTCAGACAAGAAAGAAAGTAATAAGTAATTACTCTCTTTTATCCAGCATTGAGCCCAAAAACATAGATGAAGCAAGCAAAGATGTCAGCTGGATGAAGGCAATAAATGAAGAGTTAGATCAGATAGAAAAGAACAGAACTTGGGAGTTAGTACCTAGACCTCGCAAAACAAGAATGTAATCGGCACCAAGTGGATATTTCGAAACAAATTAAATGAAGACGGACAGGTCATTAGGAACAAAGCAAGACTGGTTTGTAAAGGATATGCACAGGTCGAAGGCATTGATTTTGAAGAGACATTTGCTCCAATGGCCAGATTAGAAGCAATTAGAATGTTTTTGGCCTTAGCAGTTCACAAAAACTTCAGGGTATATCAGATGGACGTAAAATCTGCCTTCTTAAATGGGAAACTCGAAGAGGAGGTATATATTGAACAACCAGATGGTTTTCAAATCAGTGAAGATCCCAACCTTGTCTGCAAATTAAAGAAAGCACTGTATGGATTAAAACAAGCACCACGGGCATGGTATGCTAGGCTAGATAATTATCTCTCTCAACAAGGATTCAAGAAAGGATTAGTGGACAGTAATCTGTATGTGAAAATAGAAGATGGGCATCTCATTGTTCTTGTTGTCTATGTGGACGATATCATATTTGGCAGCAACAAAGATGAATCATGTAAAGACTTAGCAAACAAGATGCGGAATGAATTTGAAATGTCAATGATTGGTGAACCTGCCTTACTTTCTGGGGTTACAAGTTAATCATAATGAGAAAGGTATATTCATTTCTCAAATCAAATATGTGAAAGAAATGCTAAAGAGGTTCACTATGGAGGACAATAAGCCAGTCAGTACGCCCATGACAACAGGCTGCAAGTTGAGTAAAGAAGACAAATCTCCACCCGTAGATCAAACCATGTATAGATCAATGATAGGAAGCTTACTATATTTAACCGCAACTGGACTCGATATTCTACAGTGCGTTTGCATGGTAGCCAGATTTCAGGCTAGTCCCAAAGAGACTCATGTAACAAGTAGTTAAAAGGATTTTTCGGTATCTCAAAGGCACCATGGAGTATGGGTTGTGGTATCCAAAAGGCAAAGATTTCACTCTTATATCATATTCAGATGCAGATTGGGCTGGATGTGTTGATGACAGAAAGAGTACCAGTGGAGGAGCATTCTATTTGGGGGACAGATTGGTTGCATGGCATAGTAAGAAGCAAGAGTCAGTGTCTTTATCTACCGCTGAGGCAGAATATATTGCAGCAGCAACATGTTGCACACAAGTTCTGTGGATGAAACAAACCTTGAAAGATCTAGGTATTAATTTTAGTGAACCAATATCAGTAAAGTGTGACAACACCAAAGGCAATCAATATTTCTAAGAATCCAAAGAATGCACTCCCGGACAAAGCACATTGCTATAAGGTATCATTTCTTGAAAGAAAAAGTTGCAGAAGGAGAAGTTAAATTGGACTATGTCCCAACTACAGAACAGGTAGCAGATATTTTTACAAAACCTTTGCCCAAGGAAGTATTTGAGTATCTTCGGAGCAAATTAGGAGTAGTCACACTTCCTAAGAAGTGACTAGCTACAGGGATCACTTTCTCAGGGGGAGCACTTGAGTGCGTGAGGATGAACTCAGGGGGAGTCAAATTGTGCCTGAGAAGTGTGAGGATGGACACAGGGAGAGTCTACAGCAGCCCTTTGGTATTATTGACAAAGGGGGAGAAGAGTTACAGGAATGTATACAGGTGTTGCCAACAATTCCAAAGGGGGAGATTGTTGAGCAAGGTGTTGCAAGAAGGTTGTCATTGTTGTCAACACAGGCAGTTAGATCCAAGGATGCAGTGGGTAGGCAGATCAGAAGTCATTCAGATGCAGAAGATAGAAAAAATTTGAAGAAAAAGACAAGTTAGAAAACTGTCGCGATATCGCGACATGTTTTCTGTCGCGATTTCGCGACAAGTCGAAAGAGAGAGAAAGTGCAATAAGAAATGTCGCGATATCGCGACGAAAGTGAGGAGAGAGAAAGTGCAGCCAGAAATGTCGCGATATCGCGACGAAAGTGAGGAGAGAGAAAGTGCAGCCAAAAATGTCACGATATCGCGACGAAAATGAGGAGAGAGAAAGTGCAAAGATGTCACGATTTCACGATGGAAGTAAGGAGAGTGAAGGCGCAAGTCAAACTGTCACGATTTCGTGACAAGTCGGAGGCCAAGAAGTCAAGTTGAGAAACTGTAGCGATTTCGCTACATGTTGACTTTCTCCCGCGTAAACCGGGAGAAAGTGTTAAGTGAAAAAGTTGTAGCGATTTCGCTACGAGCTGCAAAGGCACAAAGTAAAGGTGTAGCGATTTCTCTACGAGTTGCAAAGAGATGAAGTAAAGTTGTAGTGATTTCGCTACGAGCCTGCAAAAGCACAAAGTAAAGGTGTAGCGATTTTCGCTACGGGTAAAAGATGCAAAACAAAGGTGTAGCGATTTCGCTACAGGTCTAAAGTGCAGACATCAAAGTTGAAGCAATCATACTTCAAGTCGAAAATGTAAGGCACAAGTCAAAATTTCTCAAGAAGAAGTAAGTTGGAAGCACAAGGCAAAGTTGTAGCGATTTCGCTACTGAATGAAGCACAAATGTACGAAGTCGAAAGCGTCGCGATTTCGCGACAAGAATGCGGATGACGTCGCGAAAGCTGAAAGTGTCACGATTTCATGATAAGTTGCGAGAAAAGCCGCCAGAAGCGTCGCGATTTCGTGACAAGAATGATGATGACGTCAGCAACTGATCAAAGTGTCGCGATATCGCGACAAGAACGGAGGCAAAGCTGTCAACGGCCAAAAAGGTCACGATTTCGTGACGACAAAGCCAAGGAGGTGTACGGACACAAAAATGTCACGATATCGCGACGTGTTGCTATTTCGTGAAAATAAGCTACGTGAAGGAGAAGAAGGTGGCAGAGGAGTTTGAGGTCGACAAGTTTGAATCGAGGCCGACGGTTTTTAGGGTTTGAAGTCGACAGTTGCTAGGGCTTCACAGTGGACGTCGTTAGGGTTTCAAAGCCGACAATTGCTAGGGTTTTACAGTGGACATCTTTGAGGTCTTGAAGCCGACATGTGTTAGGGTTTTACAACGAACAACTTTAGGGTTTTAAAGTCGACACTTTTTAGGGTTATTACGATGAGAGTTTTTAGGGTTTGCAGCCGACAATCACAAAGGTTAATCAGCCAAAAAAATTCTAGGGTTTCATGTTGACTTCATTAGGGTTTGCAACCGACGTCTTTAAGTGACAGCCGAAGATGTTTGATATGGTATTCTCTTCTATAAAAAGGGGGTCTGTTGCGAGGTTAAGTGATGGAATAGAGGTGAAAGGTGCGAAACAAGTTCGCGTGAAGCCGAGAGCAAGTCGTTTCGATCCAGAGAGTGAGAAAAGTGTTAGTTCTTTGGAATGGCAATATAGAGAATATAGCGATGAGATAATGTGTAAGTGCGAGAAGGGTGATTGCATCAAGTTCGGTTGAGGAAAGTGCAGAGTCGTAATTCGGATCTGCAGATCGTGAAGTGCATGGATGATAAGAGCACGATATGTAGAAGTCGTGTTCTAAGGTCGAAGTGACAGTGTGTAGTTTTCAAAAGTAATCGATAAACTAAATACGACAGAGAGCGCAAAGAATTATAAAGAAGTTGTCGGATAGTGCAAATCATTTTGTGCAGAAGTAGCAGAATGCAAACACACAACAGAATGCAAAAAAATGGCAGATCATGAAAATTAAGGTGAAAGTTTTATTCTGCAATTTTTATTATTATCTTCCAAGTTGTAGCTTGGCATAAGGGGTTGGTGCCTCTTTCCAATAGGTGCCGGTAAAATAGGAGTTGGTGCTCCATTCTGTTGTAGCAGATAAAGTCAAGGGGTTGGTGCTCCTTCCAGTTGGTGCTGGTAAAGGATTATGTAAAGTTGTAGCTTTGCATTGACTGGATTTGGATGGTAGTCCAAGCAGTCTTTTTGAGGAGTAGCCACATTGGTGAACCTCGTTAAAATGTTGTGTTATGTGTGATGCTATCTTGATGCTTTTAGTATCTCTTTTATCTGCTTTAAACTGTTGCTGGTTTTAAATCTAATTGTTTTAGAAGTTTTTAAAGAACACACTGATTCACCCCCCCCCTCTCAATGTCATTGTGATTACAACACCATGTAGATTCTTAGACACATCAAAGGGACATATCATATGGTTATTCACTACTCTCTTGGTTCTCATATAATTTTAACTTGTTATTTAGATGTTGATTGGGTGTTATTTGGATGAGTGACACTCCACCATAGCCTTTGTGTTCTACTCGAGATATGGTTCAGTTTCATGGTGTTTTAGATATCAATCAATAATTTCTTAGTTTTCTACAAAGGTTGAAAATTATACTACCAATGAGGTGACCAAACATGTTAGGTGTATATTATTGATTTTGGAAGATATTGACATCCCTCAATGTTCTTTGTCTCCTATTTGTTGTGACAACTAGAGTACTATTCAACTTGTCCATAATATTATACTTCATCAATAAACAAAGCACATTAAGATGTGGATTCACTTTGTGCAATGGCTTCATCCTTATGGGATGTTAGATATAGTGTTTGTTTCTTCATTAGAGTAGACAAAAAACATTTTGATCAATATCATGCATAGTGTCACCTTTGTACACATGTGAGAGATTCTTGAAGCAAGAGAGTGTCCCTTAAGGGGAGATCCAATGTACAGGTCTCTCTTTATTCCTTGTTCAACTTAAAATGGGATGTTGAAATATATGGTAGTTAAGCTTCTCTTGAGGCCATGACCAACATTTTGTTATATTCTTCCTTTGGGTCCTTGTAAACCTTGAAAGCATTTGTTTTTGTAATAATTTAATATTTTTTCCTAAGGGTTTATCTGACAACCTTGACCTAAAGGTATTATGTACTTGAGTATAAATACCCCTCCTCATTGATCAATTTATCATTGGTTTTGAGAGTAATTTTGATTCTCTTTGAGTGGACATATTTTGGTGTCTATAAACATCCTATCATATACCATGCTTTTTTCATATGTTGTGTATATCTTTTGACAAGCAATATTGGATAATGTTTTATTCCATTTGTTTCTAGAAACTACTATGAAATTTGATATTATCCTATACAATCATTTTATTACACAATTTATACATTAAATAATTCTCCTCTATCAAAGCATCTTATAGGCCATTAGAGATAAAAAATCACTAATATTTGGTCTTAGTAATAAATTATTTTTGTAGTGCACTAAAACTCCCCCAATTATTTCCAACAAATGGGGATGATCTCATTTTATCTAGCATCTTCTTTTTACTAGATGTTAAGCAAATTGTGTCTTATATGATATGCTTATGTGCTAGAGAATATGAAAGACAAGAAAATGATTTTTTTTTTTAAATCTAAGGTTTGTCAAAAACCTAAAATAATTATTCCATCATTTGTTTCAGAGTTGTTCCTTCACCAACTAGAAACCTTACTAGAACAACCCACACACAAGAAAAAACTAAAGAACCAATGAACTTAAAGTCAAAAGAGAGAGGCAAGATACAACTTGATGATAAATATTTCCTTTGAGCTAATGACATTAGAATTTCTGCAATATAGTATAATGAGATCTCCAAAATCGGGACGACCATGTGGTTAGGGCTTTGGTATTTGTTGCAAGAGGCCCAAGATCAAACCACTATGGGGCATGGTGTGTGTACGTGTATATGAGTGAGCTTGTGTACACAAAAAAAAAAAATCTCCAAACTTAAATATTAAATAAGAGATTTTAGAAAACTCTAAAAATAAAAATTATGGTCATATTATCTTCCTCCAAAGAAACACTTCTTTTGGAACTTTGTTGTAAAAGAACAAATTACTAAAATTCTAGGTTGAATGATGGAGATTCATAATTGATTTTGATACTATGTTAGAATTTACTTAAGAATGAATACCCATTACTTAACAAAGCAAAAGTAAATCAAATACCTAAGAAGATTGATATAAAAAGTGAACTTAAACACCAATAAACTAATGTATGAATAATCTTCTTCAATCAACAAAAATGGTTGGACAATAAATGGTTGGACAAGATGACATATAAATTCCACTTAATCCAAGTTACCCCATGGTTAAAAATTAACCAACAGATATTAATAAAATGATAAAATTAAGTCATGCTACAAGCTGCTCATTGGTTGATAGGGCCGTATATCAAATTACCATGTTAGGGGGTGTAAAATCCTTTGCCAATTGTGTGTGGAAACGGTCACCATAGAACAACCACCACCCACGACTTGCGTCACGTGCACACCACCGTCGTGATTGGCAACTGGTAAAGCATATTTATTATTTTAAGTTGTTGGAACGTGGTAAACCATGTGCTGGAACGTGGTAAAGCATGTGCTATTGGGAAAGGTAGATTTCAATCATTCGATCCAAGCTAGGCATGATTCCCACGATGGAAATGCATTAACTCGATCCAATTTTCCCAACCGGTTCGCTGTTTAGAACCAGATAAGCTGAGAGCCTTCACCCAAACAATTAGAGAAGGAAGAAAGCATTGATATGGATGAATCCGAGTTGATCCCCTCCTTACCCTATGAAATTGCCATGACCTGCCTTGCCAGATTGCCCCGTCGTAGCAGGGCCATCGCAAGCTGTGTTTGCCGCGCGTGGAGGAATTCAGTGAGCAATGACTCTCTCATCAATTCGATTCGACTTTCTCTCAACCTCTCTCCCGGATATTGCATTTTCATCGGATTATTTGACACAAAGTCTTATCTGGGATACGTCCGCGCCACGCAGAATAACACACGTTGGCTCTTGCTGGACCCTCTAACCCTTCGTATCCTTGCTTTGCCCAATCCCCTAGCCGCCGGAATTTCTATCGACATACATCTTCGAAGCGCAGCCGCAAATTGTGAGATATTTCTTCCGGAAATTCCCCTTGCTGTTAATCACCACAAGGTTGAGTTTTCCTCAGAAGAAGATAAAGGAGACGAAAGCTGGAAGTCTATCCAATCTCCCCCGCCCGTCAATGGACAGAAACTCAGAAGATTCGCCTGTGCTGAAATGAAGCGATTCGTTTATGTCAGCGGTGGACTGCTCGACGTGACCAGAGAAGCTTCCAAAAGCGCTTTCAGGTATGACACTCTCAAAAATCAATGGGAAACGCTTCCGGACATGATTATGCCTCGAATTAATTGCGCAGGTCTGGTCATGGACGACAAGTTCTTCGCAATAGGAGGATACCATTTCACGGAAGGGGTTCCGGAGACTCATGCTTCGGGAGAGTTTTTCGATCCGAAGAGTGGCGAATGGACACTGGTGCCTAATTTGTGCGCAAACGGCCTCAGACTTGCGGAAGATTCAAATATTATGGAGCCTCAATTTGCAGTTGTTGAGGAGAAGCTTTACGCGATGCAATCTCAGTCGAATGAGGTGATGGAATTCGATGTGTTGAAGGAGCAGTGGACACATTTTGGATACGTCGGAGGCAATTCTGAGATGCGAAGTTATGGCGTCAATTATAATTTACTGGGCATTGGAAGTGAAATTTGGGCCATCAAGTATATCACGAGAAATTCCATCAGCATTCATATTTGTAATCCAAAGAGAAGTTCTAAATCTATAAGATGGAGACAAATCAAGGTGCCGGAATTGGGCGGATTTGATCATGTTTTGACATGCACAGCATTGAGAACATAGCGTTGTAAATAGCGCACTTGGTAATAATGGCCTTATGTTCTAATGTACGCTTGAAGTTTTATGTTGTAAGTAGGGCACTAGGTAATAATGGCAGCAGAATGTAGCGCTACCCATTCTGCTGCTGCTTAATTTCCAAATTGGTTGAGGCAGCAGTTATATTGAACTGCCATGTATTAGATCCGGTAGAAGCGCTAATTTCCAAATTAGGAGAGGCAGTAGGTATATTGAACTGCCATTTCATATTAGATCCGCTAGAAGTGCTAATTGGTGTAGGTGGTGATAGTCGACTACTATGTCCTATCAGATCAGGCAGAAAATCTTGTCAATAATAGGTGTGTTGACCGTCAAGGGCTTTATAGATGAGGATATGTTAATTATTTGCTTTGCTAAATACCAAATTTATCAGCGAAGGTCTATTGTGTGTATCTCTTCTTGTTTACTAAATATTTTAGTGAATTCATGACCGACACCAAACCTTGTAAGATTCACTACTATGTAAAATTGCAAGAATTACCTTGTAAAATTGTAAGCTTCAGTATGGTTGTATGGGTGCCCTGGTACGTAGGCTGTATTCCCTGAATATTTGATCAGAACGTTTAGAGTAAGCAATTACGAGGATACAAGTTACACAAAGTGGGAATGTTGGAATGTATTAAAAGCTCTTAAAACGCACTAATCTTTTATCCCCTCTATATACCTAAGATCATAAGTATATTTATAAAGACATTTTTTTTGTATTAACTTTAATACCAACAAGAAAGAATATATATTCATTTTAATAGATTTTTAAATAATTTTAAAATTTGAATATATTTATTAAAAAATTAAAATAAATAAATATATATAAATATATATATATATATAGATAAAGATAAAATTATATGTGTATTTTAATGTCAAAGATAAATAAAAAACAAATAGAAATATTAAATAGTTAAATGTAAAAGTATTGTATTTTTATAAACTTAATGCATCTTCCACCTCTAATGGTATTAAGTCTATGATTTTCAATGTAAATTATTATATGACTTATATGATATCTGTGAGAATTAAATTGAGAGATGGTTAGATGATAAAATGTTACCAAATACATTTGTTGGATCACAACAAATAAACTCAATGATTGTTCTCTTAAGATATGGAGACTAATAATGGAAAATTTAACTTTACATGGAGCCTTTAACCATGCCAATGAAAATTCATACTAAAATAATTGTACCTTTAATTCCAAAGCATCGATTGTAAAATGAACTTACTTCTCTTATTTAATTAGGAACAAAGGATTTGTTAAATATATATTTTAGAATCATTCATTTTGGGTATAAATTTTTCATTGGTTTAATTCCACATTATTAGATCATCTTTAGGGGTATTAAGGTGAAAATTGTCTGGGGATTAAATATTTTTAACCTATATTAAATATAACATATTTAATAGACTCATTCAGTAAATATGTAGGATCTTACAAGAGATTTGAAAATTTTAATTTATTTATTTAAAAAGTAATATTTTGGAAGGGTTGTCCTTTCCCTCAATAAGATAGTCATAAAACTAGTCACATTAAGCTATATAGTCCTTATGGTGTCACTAGTATTTGAACCTTGAGAAACTATTTTTCTAATAGGAATTTAGTAGGTAAGCCTTCTCCTATTCAATGTGGTCTTTGTCTATAAATTAAATGGGTCTTAAGGATGAAGTGTTAAGCATTGCTTCTTCTTGGAAAGGATGTTAATGTGAATCTAGCATAAGATATAATTTTGCAGGTATATTTATTTATATCCATTATGTTCTAAAGTTTCATCCTCATTTTAAATATTCATATCTAGAAATGAAAGTTAGTTATTATCTTCTAACTCCATGGTGAATTGCATTTCATTACATCAACTATAATCAAGTTTTTCAAGAATAAAAAAGTCTAAAATCATAAAAAGGAGTTGTTAACATGATTTGTATATATCACATAGACACCAATAATAATTCAATAGGTTTCATTATGCTTACTCATGATATCACATCACATGATAATAGAAGTGAGGAAACCCACTTCATCATATTGATATCTACATGGTTAAGCACATGATTTGGCTAACAATTGAGGTTGTCTACCAACATAAGTTTTGAAGATATCTTTAAAAACTATAATGCATATATATAACTATATTTAGAAGATTTAATTTTCCTATTTATTGGATTTAATGGATCAAAATGTAGAAAGTATTACATATCTAGTGAGAATTGTGGAACTCATTTAACAAGTTTTGCAATATAAATATTTTTTTTGAAAAAATTGAAAAAAACTTGTATTAAAACAAAGATCAGTTACAATTGGGAGTAGACACATCCTAGCCGAAAACAATGAAAGCACATGATTACAAGAGAAGAGGAAGAATTGCAAGCCAAATATCTTGAACCAATACCAAGCTAGCTGAGGGAGCTGATTGGTCTATTACAACTGGTCGTGAAATCACACAGCAAACACCAACTTCACCTTTGGCCGCAAAAAAGCTACAAGTCACGAAATCATGACACAAGACTCCTCTGAGCACAAAATGTAAACCTGTCATGAAATCGTGACATGTCGCGAAATTGCGACAACAATCCTCCCTTGGTCACGACGAAGCAACAGGTCGCAAAATCGCAACACCTTTCCTCTCTTGGTCACGACGAAGCAACATGTTGTGAAATCGTGATAACTTTCCTTTATTTGCCGTGACGAAGCAACATGTCACGAAATCATGACAACTTTCCTCCAGCGGCCGGGACGGCGCAACATGTCGTGATATCGCGACAACTTTCCTTCCTTGGCCGGGACGGCGCAACATGTCGCGATATCGCGACAACTTTCCTCCCTTGGCCGCGACGGCGCAACATGTCGCGATATCGCGACAACTTTCCTCCCTTGGCCGTAAGTTGTTAAAAAATTAATTTATTTTTTCAATATATTATTTATTTATTATTAAATACATTATTCTATTTTAAGAGCTAAATTTTAAAATAGTCATACATTATTTTATTTATGTACAACTTGAGTAGGTATAACAACAATAATTTGAAACTCTAAATAGAAGGTTTAAGGTTCAAATCCAAATAAGAGTAGAGCTGTACATCATACTTTGATACTAATATTTGGGTTAGATAAAGCTATACATGCTCAATGAGGGTTATCTCACATGAACTATTGTCTAGTGGATGTTAATTTGTTTTTTGAAAGTCTTTAGAATAGTATGTTGTCATTTTATATTTGAAATGCATGATTTTTAAACTATAATGGGTTGAGACATACACTCTTATATGAATATGATTTAACTAAAATTTTATCTTAATTAAATTTATGTTAATAATGCTATTTTAAAATTTTTAAGAATCATATTTAAGAATATTAACTTGTTTTCATGCTTTTTTGGACTAAAATGTTATCCACCTATAATCCTCCTTTACAAATAATTTGAACATCATTCTTGCAAGAGAGAAACAATACAAATAAAAATTTGGATTAACTCTAATAATTATTTTTGAAAATTTTATTATTCTTTTCAATCACAAATTCCACCAAATAATGGTAAGACCATTATTGCATATAATACATAATAAATTAGAGTTGTAAGAATAAATTTATCTCATAACATCTCTAATGGTGATGGAACAAACTGATATATTCTCATTTAAAAAAATTAGCACCAAATGGTTGAAGAAATGGGATAATGAAGATCTAGATAATTTATATTTCTATATCTTATACAAGTCATACTTAAAAGGTCCTTGGTATGTTTTTCTTAGTATATAGTGACTCGTAAGAATTTTTCTTTGGAAAACTTATAAAAGAAATATTGAGGCCATAGGGAGGGTCTAAGTTGATCAAATATTATTTGAAGTAAAGTCATAAGAAGAAAGGAATATTCATTGCTTCAAAGGATGGTATCCCACATTGACCAAGGGTCTACTATTTTATACATTCTAAACCAACTCATCCTTTCATGAAAATGAAAAACAAAACTCTTAAAGAGTCTTTTGAGCTTATTTGTTTTTTATGTTAAGGTTCCCTTTTGTCAATAAGATTGCTAACAAAAATCAATAATTTTGAATTATTGCATATATAATAACGATTTCTAACTTTCATAACCTTAGAAGCCAATTGATGGGGACTCGAAAATTGCTCACCCCAAACTCACAATTTTCTCATTCATCAAGGAGCCAAAATTGCTCTCAAAAATTCTCTTTCATTAAACTTGGAATAAATTTACAAAACTGGCAGCAATCTGCCAAATAAACTCCTTTATCCCAAAAGGTAGTTTATTTTCCTTTTCTATTCTATTACAACATCTTCCCCCAGGAAGAATTTTCTAATACATTACAACACAACTAACTCTAGAAGAAAAATAGCCTAACAGGTCCAGAATGGCCCTCTTGCCTTCACGTCTACCTCACTGTCTCAATAGTTCTCCGACGTCTGCAACACTGTCTCGATAGTTTTTTGACCCTGGAAGAAAATAGCTCGGACAGGTCCAGAATGGCCCTCTTGCCTTCACGTCTGCAACTCTGTCTCCACTGTTTCCAACCCCTCTTGCATGCCTTCACTTCCCCTTTTAACCATCTCTGGCGTGACTCTCTGCCTTCCTTTTCTGATGCTTCATTTCATTTTTCGTGCCTCTGCGTTGGCTTGGCTTTCGAAACGTCTTTTTTTTTTTGCTTGATCTTCGTCTGCTTTCACTGCACCTCGGTGCCACGTGCTTTCAATGTTGCCACTGTAGGCTCTGTCCACCTGTCAACCATTGATGATATTCGGTATGCCACCGCTCGGTAGATTCCTCTGTAACGACCCTTGTAACCGTCTGTGCTTTATTTTCTTTTATTGGTTGCAAAAATATGAAATGTCATGATATCGCGACACTTTCGGCTTCCCTATCTTCCAGCCTTCTTTGAGTCATGAAAATGTGACATGTCATGATATCATGACACTTTCGACTTCCCTATCTTCCAGCCTCCTTCGAGTCGCAAAAATGTGACATGTCGTAATATCACAACACTTTTGGCTTCTCTGCCTTCTTGCCCTCTTCGAGTCACAAAAATGTGACATGTCGCGATATCGTGACATTTTTGGCTTCTTCGCCTTCCTGCTCTCTTCGAGTCGCAAAAATGTGACATGTCACGATATCGTGACACTTTTGGCTTCTCTGCCTCCCTACCCATTTTGAGTCACAAAAATGCGACATGTCATGATATCGTGAAACTTTTGCTTTCCTGCCTTCCTACCTTTCTCGAGTTGCGAAAATGCGACACTTTTCTCTCTTGCACCTCCCATCGTCTTCTGGTCGCGAAAATGTGACATGTTGCAATATCGTGACACTTTTCTCTCTTGTGCCTCCTCTCGTTCTTTGGTCACAAAAATGCGACATGTCGCGATATCGCGACACTTCTTCTCCTTTGCGCCTTCTCTCGTCCTTGAGTCATGAAAATGCGACATGTCGCAATATCACGACACCTTTTCTCCTTAGCGCCTTCTTTCGTCCTTTTGTCATGAAAATGTGACATGTCGCGATATCGCAACACTTCTCCTCCCTTGCGCCTTCTTTTGTCCTTTTGTCACAAAAATGCGACATGTCACGATATCGCGACATTTTTCTCTCTTGTGCCTTCTCTCATTGTTTGGTCGTGAAAATGCGACATGTCGCGATATCATGACATCTTTCCATTTTGGATATTCTTTCTCCTTTTCGATCATGAAATCATGACATGTCGTGATCTTGCGACATCTTTCCTTTCTGCCTCCTCCTCGCCTCTCGAGTCGCAAAATCGTGACATGTCGCGATATTGCGACAGCTTTGCTCTACTTTCTCTCTCTCTAGTTTGGGTCATGAAAATGCGACATGTCACAATATCATGACAGTTTCCTTCCTTGCTTTATTTCTGCTCCTTCGGTCACGATTTCATGATATGTCATGAAATCATGACATTTTCTTCTCTGGCCCTTCCTGTCTTCTTTCGGTTGTGATTTCGTGACATGTCGTGAAATCGCGACATGTCGTGAAATCATGACATTTTTGCTCCATGCCTCCTCCTGTCTTATTTCGGTCATGATTTTGTGACATGTTGCAAAATCGTGACATTTTCTTCTCTGGCCCTTCCTGTCTTCTTTCGGTCGCGATTTCGTGACATATCGTGAAATCGTGACATTTTTGCTCCACGCCTTCTCCTGTCTTCTTTCGGTCGTGATTTCATGACATATCGTGAAATCATGACATTTTTGCTCCATGCCTTCTCCTGTCTTCTTTCGGTCATGTCATGAAATCATAACATTTTTGCTTCGTGCCTTATCTCTCCTTCCTGTGTCGTAAAAACATGACATGTCATGATATCGTGACGCTTTTCTCTATTGCGATATCACGACATCAAGGTGAACACTTAGAAATTTTTCATTGATGCAAGATTGCTCTACTACCACCAGATGCTCCTGCATCAGACAACCGGGGTGGATTGAGAAGTGACCTTTACTTCTATACTATTCTGTCACCTTCTTTTTCAACATCTCCAATCTTGCCAAAATCTTCAACCTCAGCATGGCTCTTTTCTCCTCGGCTCAATCCCTCTTCACAACTCCTCTTGTAGGGCTTGCACTTGCCTCTACAAAGCTCTGAAATCTTCTTCAAGTACCACATTCTCCCACCACCATGGCTTCTTCATGCAGGTATTCTTCATTGCTCTCTTCTCACAACCTTTTCATAGATATTGGTGCAAACTACCTCACATTCAGTGATCTGCTCACACACTCAGGGACCTCTATGCTCTTCCACATATCTTGGTGCAAACTGCCTGACTTTCGATGATCTGTTTACACATACTCAGGAACTCTAAGCTCTTCCACATATCTTAGTGCAAACTACCTCACTTTCGGTGATCTGTTTACACATACTCAAGAACTCTAAGCTCTTCCATAGATCTTGGTGCAAACTGCCTCACTTTCGATGATTTTTTTACACATACTCAGGAACTCTAAGCTCTTTCACAGATATTGGTGCAAATTGCATCACTTTTAGTGATCTGTTTACACATACTCAGGAACTTCCGCTCTTCCTTAGATCCTGGTGGAAACTACCTCACTTTCGATGATCTATTTACACATACTCAAGAACTTTCGCTCTTCCATAGATCCTAGTGCAAACTGCCTCATGTTAGATGATCTATTTACATGCTCAAGAAATTCTCACTTTGATACCACCTGATGGGGACTCAAAAATCGCTCACCCCAAACTCACAATTTTCTCATTCATCAAGGAGCCAAAATTGCTCTCAAAAATTCTCTTTCATTAAACTTGGAATAAATTTACAAAACTAGCAACAATCTGCCAAATAAACTCCTTTATCCCGAAAGGTAGTTTATTTTCCTTTTCTTTCTATTACAGCATCTTCCCCCAGGAAGAATTTTCTAATACATTACAGCATAGCTAACTCTAGAAGAAAAATAGCCTAACAGGTCCAAACTGGCCCTCTACCTTCACGTCTATCTCACTATCTCAACAGTTCTTCAACGTCTGCAACACTGTCTCGACAGTTTTTTGACCTTGGAAGAAAATAGCTCGAATAGGTCCAGAATGGCCCTCTTGCCTTCACGTCTACAACTCTGTCTTAGTCATTTCCAACCCCTCTTGCATGCCTTCGCTTCCCCTTTTAAACATCTCTGGCGTGACTCTCCACCTTCCTTTTCTGACACTTCATTTCATTTCCCATGCCTCTACGTTGGCTTGGCTTTCGAAACGTATTTCTTTTCGACGCTTGATCTTCATTTGTTTTCACTGCACCTCGGTGCCACGTGCTTTCAATGTTGCCACTGTAGGCTCTGTCCACCTGTCAACCATTGATGATGTTCGATATGCCATCGCTCATTAGATTCCTCTATAATGGACCTTGTAATTGCCTGTGCTTTCTTTTCTTTTATTGGTCATGAAAATATGACATGTCACGATATCACGACACTTTCGGCTTCCCTCTCTTCCAGCCTTCTTCGAGTCACAAAAATGTGACATGTCACGATATCATGACACTTTCGGCTTCCCTATCTTCCAACCTCCTTCAAGTCACAAAAATGCGACATGTCGCGATATTGCGACACTTTTGGCTTCTCTACTTTCTTGCCCTATTCGAGTCATGAAAATGCGACATGTCGTGATATCACAACATTTTTGTCTTCTTCGCATTCTTGCTCTCTTCGAGTCATGAAAATGTGACATGTCGTGATATCGCGACATTTTTTGCTTCTCTACCTTAATGCTCTCTTCGAGTCACAAAAATGCGACATGTCGTGATATCGCGACACTTTTGGCTTCTCTACCTCCCTGCACTGTTCGAGTCACGAAAATGCAACATGTCACGATATTGTGACACTTTTGCTTTCCTAACTTCCTGCCTTTCTCAAGTCACAAAAATGCGACACTTTTCTCTCTTGCGCCTCCCATCGTCTTCTGGTCGCGAAAATGCGACATGTCATGATATCTCGACACTTTTCTCTCTTGTGCCTCCTCTCGTCCTTTGGTCATGAAAATGTGACATGTCGCGATATCGTGACACTTATTCTCCTTTGCGCCTTCTCTCATCCTTGAGTCATGAAAATGCGACATGTCACGATATCGTGACACCTTTTCTCCTTAGCGCCTTCTTTCGTCCTTTTGTCACGAAAATGCGACATGTGATATCGTGACATTTTTCTCTCTTGTGCCTTCTCTCGTTTTCTGGTCACGAAAATGCGACATGTCACGATATCACGACATCTTTCCCTTATGGCTCTTCTTTCTCCTTTTTGGTCACAAAATTGTGACATGTCGTGATCTCGTGACATCTTTCCTTTCTGCCTCCTCCTCGCCTCTCGGGTCATGAAATCATGACATGTCATGATATCGTGACAGCTTTGCTCTACTTTCTCTCTCTCTGGTTTGGGTCACGAAAAAGTGACATGTCACAATATCATGATAGTTTCCTTCCTTGCTTTCTTTCTGCTCCTTCGGTCACGATTTCGTGACATGTCGCAAAATCATGACATTTTCTTCTCTGGCCCTTCCTGTCTTCTTTCGGTCGCGATTTCATGACATGTCACGAAATCATGACATTTTTGCTCCACGCCTCCTCCTGTCTTCTTTCGGTCATGATTTCATGACATGTCATGAAATCATGACATTTTTGCTCTACGCCTTCTCCTGTCTTCTTTCGGTTGTGATTTCATGACATGTCGCGAAATCGTGACATTTTTGCTCTGCGCCTTCTCCTATCTTCTTTCTGTCATGATTTCATGACATGTTGTGAAATCCTGACATTTTTTCTCTGTGCCTTCTCTCTCCTTTCTGTTTCGCAAAAACGCGGCATGTCACGATATCACGACGCTTTTGTAACACTTAGAAATTTTTTGTTGATGCAAGATTGCTTTGCTACCACCGGATGCTCTTGCATCACCAATGGTTGTCATTTTGATTAAAATGCAATAGGATATGATTTAAACTAATCATCGAACTAAAATACAATTAGAATCCCTTGATTCATGACCAATTAATAGGTTTATCAATTTATTGTAAACTTTTTGATATGAAGTTTATGTTTTCAAACACGTAAGAAAGGTTTATTTTCTTAAAAAATTTACAATATCCAAAGAATAGATTTACTTCTAAAGTAATATTTTTTCCAAATTCATTACTTATTGTTTGAATAATATCCAACCAAGTCCTATGCCTAACATTTCCAAACTCATAAGTTTTCAACTTTACAAGCTTACCTATATTAAAAAATTTCCTCCATAAATGACATTCCTATTGGAACATGTAAACGTAATTTTTTCATTACATACTTTTCAAATTGAATTATTAATTTACATGTTATACTTATTGGTAATGTTCAAATTTGTATCATTTATATAGGGATAGATTACAATAAAATATTTATGAGATGTACTCTTCCATATATGGTTAAAATATTTTCTTTTCAACTTGTTAAACAAATTAATCTAAAATTAAGTCTTAAATTTCTTGAACATTTATCAAATAATAAAATGCATAAATATATTGATGGTATTTTCTAAAATTTAAGCCATAACATATCTACAATAATCCATTATAAGTCAAGCACACTACTAATGAAAAATATCATAGATTATTTTGTATGAACAAATTGTGTCACTTCCTACTACCATGATAGTATTGATTAATTTGAATGGATTCATTAACCAAGGGATGACATAGAATATTTTTTTTCATAAACTAAAATGGGATTCAAAAGGGTTATCTACTACAACCTAAGTACCTTCAATTTTTTTTTTTTAATTTTTATATTTGAAAGAGGCATATCCTATGCCTATTCAAGAGCAATGAGGATATAGATAACCTTAGAAGAGTCTACAAGATTAATCAACCTATCAAATAAGGGATCCTTCATTAAATTAAAATATATTGAATTGTTCTAAAAAAATATAATACATTCATAACAACCTTGGACAAAACTAAATTTTCTAATAATATCATATAGAAAACTTTAGAAACAATTATCATATATTTTTTTCATATATAACATTATAGAAATACCTATGTTGTCTTGGTAACTATCACATCATTAAGGTATTGCTTGTTTTGAATAAAATCATCATATTTTTACTATAAAATATAATGTCAAAGTTGTTCTTGTATGAGTTATCCATATCCAAAAAACAACTTCTTATTGACTATCATATGATTTGAATAAGAATAATCTAAGTACCAAGACTCTTTAGTTGAATCTTTTTCCACATTACATGTCAAGAACATATATTTTGATCTCTCACCTTTTTTATATGAAATATTTGTATTTTTCCTCCATTAATTTTTTTTATTATGAATTATCTTTCATAGTGGTCATGCCCTTTCAATAATGACAATGAACATTCCTCCAATCCATATATCTAACTCTACTTCTTCCAATATAGCCTTCTCTTCTACCATTGTTTCTTTCTATCTTAAAATATTAATTTTTCTACTTCCCTATTTGACCTTAGGAAATTGAGATTGAGCTAGCTCCATTATTGTTTGACACTCTATCCTTACAAGCAATAAAATGCTTGAAGTTTTCTTCTTTGGTATTTTAACTATTTATTTATGTGGCATAAGTGATCTTACAAATACATTAAACTCCTTCAAATTTTTTATTTTCTTTCATAATCACTGTCCAATTGTTCCACTTTGTTGTGAATGTTCTTAACACCATTTTGACAATATTTATTTATGTTGGTTTTTAAATACAAATACACGTTCTCATGCATATTGCTACTCACTCTTAAACCATAACATTTTACATTCTGATCATTTTTCATTCTTGAATTTTCATATTCTCCCTTCAATGTATGTACTTTTACTAATTTCATTTCATAAAAACATTAATAGGATGTCTTCCTCCACATGTGTGCACACATACAAATTTGTATATCTAGCTAATAAAATACTCCAATTTGGTAGTTTCTTTTATACATATTTTACAATACTGTAAGAATCCTTGGAAGTTAACAAAGTCATATTTTTGCACCAAAAATAATAAAATGTTTCTTAAAATTTAGGATTTGAGAGTGAATCATTTCCAGGAGCCATAATGACTACAACAATTATGTATGAATTTCTATAAACTTGAATTTTGAATTATATGGTTAAATAAAATCAAATCCTCAAGCTCTACACTTATCCAATATCCAAGATCCAACCTCTAATACTTTAAGTTATTTTTCATGGTACTCTAACATAGAGATCTACAAAAAAATTACAAAAATGAAACCCCTAGCATACAAGTCCACAAATCTCCAAAATGTGGAACCCTTCATAGATAAATTTACAGATCTTGAAAATAAATAAAACCCTTCATAGAAAAATTCATAAAAACCCAAATCAACAGATTTCTCAACTTCTTACTACTAAAAGCAAACAAAACCCATAGATCTAAAAAAAATAATCCTCAACAAACAAGTCCATAGCTCTCCAAAAAATAATTTTACTATGGACATTATGGCAATTGTAACCTTCATCTAGTGAATTTATTTCTCTATTTCCTTCCTCATTTGCCACTAATTGGAGTATATGGGTCCCATTTGGTGGTATCCATATTTTATCTTCCTCTCTAAGAGATTTCTAATTGTCCATATAATCAACCACCTCATTTCCTTCTCTATACAGATGTACCATAAATTATTCTAGTGAATTCATGGATTTTAGTGTATTTTTTTGCTACATTTGCTACTCTCCAACTTGCCACCACCCTATTATTGAGGTAATTAACAATATTTAGTGAATTTCCCTCAATTATTAGTTTTCTATCCCCTAAATAAATAACCAACTTTACTCTTACTAAGACCACTCTAGCTTCAGCCTAGTGATAGGTCATAATGTCCAAGTACTCACTCATTACTTTGATCAATACCCTTTGGATATCCCTTAACACTGCTCCTCCTCTAGCCTTCCCTAGGTTGCCTTTGAAATCCACATCAAGATTTAGTTTTAGCCATCCTTGTTTGTGTGGTTGTCACTCAGTCATACTCCTCAAGTCTCCTTGAGGATTTTTATTCACCCCAATTGGACTTACATTCTAATGTTCACTTAGTTTTTCCTCCTCTGTTAACTATAGAATCTCATGCACTTTCAATGTATTTACATCATCTACTATTGCTGCTATGATGTGTTCTTTGTTCTTGGTTAGGAATCTCTTTTCACGTTTAAAAATATTATGTTTCTTTCCAACCAAACTCCTTATGTATAATGAAAGAGCATAAAATTTAAAATATTATTTAGTATTGGGATCCTTAAATGTTTCTTCCATTGTTCTATCCAAACTATCATGTTATTAGGCATCACCAACACCACCTCCATATTCTTTATTATATCATACAATATATTGAAGGAGTATTTACATTCTAGTATGATGTAACTCATCAATTCCTCATGAGCTTGACAAGGGTAACATTTTTTAGGAAATTTCAAACCCCTTTTATGATGCAGGAGCATCTAGTGGTGGCAGAGCAATCTTGCATCATCCAAAAAAAAATTCAAGTGCTGGCAAGGGGAAGAGTTGTCACGATATCATGACAGCAAATGTGTCATGATATCGCGACACATTCAGATAAAAGGAGCCAAGGGGAAAGGTTGTCGCAATATTGCGATAGCAATCGAAGAAGAGGAGCCAAGGGGAAAGGTTTTCGTGATATCGCGACAACAATCAAAGAAGAGTAGCCAAGGGGAAAGGCTATCGCGATATCGTGACAACAAATGTGTCGCGATATCACGACACATTCAGAGAAAAGGAGCTAGGGGGAAAGGCTGTCGCGATATTGTGATAGCAATCAGAGAAGAGGAGCCAAGGGGAAATGCTGTCGTGATATCGTGACACATTTAAAGAATAGGCACCAATGGGAAGGGCTATCATGATATCATGACACATTTGAAGAATAGACACCAAGGGGAAGGACTGTTGCGATATCATGACATGTCACGGTTTCACGACCCAAAGCCAGAAGACAAGTGCGAAAGGTAAAGATGTCACGATTTCACGACATGTCACGGTTTCATGACCCAAAGGCAGAAGACAAGTGCAAAAGGTAAATATGTCATGATTTCGTGACATGTGTTTTCACGGACCGAAGACAGAAGGAGAGTGCGAAAGGCTAGGATGTCACAATTTTGTGACATGTGTTTTTGTAGACCGAAGATAGAAGGAGAGTACGGATGGCCAGGATGTCACAATTTCATGACATGTCACAGTTTCATGACCCGAAGATAGGAGGTAAGTGCGGAAGGCCAAGATGTCATGATTTCATGACATGTTGCGATTTCACGACCCGAAGGAGAGAATAGAGGCCGAGCACCAAAACATCGTGATATCATGAGTGAAGAGGAGAGAGAGATCAAGGAAGCAGAAATGTCATGATATCGTGACAGGTCGTTCACGACTCCACACGGGTAGGCAGTTGCAGAGGTCATTGCAGAAGGGCACGTGACAACAAAATACAGGTGTCTACAGAGCACTCCTGGGAATGATGAATTAGAGGGTCGATGGACAGGTGGTTGCAGAGCACTCCACCATTCCATGCCATGATGATTCAAGGCACTTGGCAACAGTATGTAGGTGACGACAGAACATTCGTGCGGGCGGTTATAGGAAACTCTGTAGTTGGTGTAATGATGTTCGAAGGGGGTCAGGTCCACTATAAGTGGTAGTTCATACATTATAAGGGGGGTTGGCCAATTGTATCTTCTGTGATATTGGATTTTGAAAGCTGTTAATAAAAATTTGGCAATTTTTCTGTGTAATCTCAGTCCTGCGTCAAGTGGTATCAGAGCCAGAAGGTTCTGAGCGCGTGAACAGATCATCGACTATGAGGCATTTTACGCCAGGATCTATGGTTGAGGATTGTGAGGAAGTGAGAAGGATGCCTCCATAAACAAACCATGGTGGTGCAAGAAATAGGGGGGCAAAGGTCGATCTCAGAGCCTTGCAGAGACAAGTGCAAGCCCTGTAGGAAGAATTGAGAAGAGGAGTTGAGCCACGAAGAGAGGACCATAGTGAAGATGAAGTTTGGGAATACGAGGGTCCATCTGATGAAGAAGAAGCATTGGATCCAGTAGAAGATAGGTTGTATAGGGCCATATCCTAGATCAAGAAGAAGTCGAAGTTTGACGTCTCCACATATTCTGGAACTCTCAACCCCGAGGAATTGGTAGATTGGATCAACGACATAGAGGAATATTTCGAGTATGAAGAGATCTCAGATCCAAATCAGATCAGGTTCACAAAAACAAAGTTGAAGGGACATGCTAGCATCTGGTGGAAAGGAGTACAACTAGAAAGGAACAAGAGGGGAAAAGAGAAAATCACCAGGTGGGATCGGATGGTTGAGAAATTGAAGAGACAATTCATCCGCATAGATTATGAGTTGGATCTGTTGAGGAGGATGCAGAGTCTAAGGCAAGTGAGTAAATCTATCAAAGAGTACACAGAGTAGTTCTACTAGATCTCCATTCAAACTGATCATTCTGAGGCGAATAAGGAGAAGGTCACCTGCTACATCAATGGATTGAGAACCATCATTCAAGAAGAGCTGAGTCTGGTTCAGATGAGCACGATGGAGGATGCATACCAGTTTGCACTAAAAGTGGAAGAGAAACTAAATAGGAGGTTTGAGGGTAAGCAGAGAGGAAAGGATCATGGTGGGAGAGCTAGTGGAAGGACTAGTGGAGGAATATATAGAGATCTGAAGAAGACTGGTGAAACAAGCAGTAGCCAGAACCAAAAAGAAGAGAAAGAGGAGAATACCCACCGCCCACGCAATCAGAACAATAGCTACCCAAGAGGAAGAGGTAGGCCTGGGAATGGGTATGGGAGAGGTGTATTTCGTGGAACCTGCTTCAATTGCGGAGAAGAAGGGCATCAGGCATACAACTGTCCACAGTGCCAAGAGAGGCCAAATCGAAGACCTGAGGGTCGAGCCAGGGGCTACCGTAGCGAGCACGAAGGTGTCGAATCTGAGCACTCTAAGGAGGCAGAATGAGGAGAAGCAATGGTCATAAGGAGAGTCTTGTTGAATGAGGAAAAGGAGCCAAACTAGAGGAACAACCTATTCTGCACAAGATGCAAATGCTCAGGCAATGTTTGTAACATCATTATTGACAATGGTAGTACTGATAACATGGTCTCTGAGGAGATGGTTGCCAAGTTACAGTTAGAGAGAAGAATACACCCGCATCCATATCGGATTGCATGGTTACAGAAGGACCATAGGGTTTTGGTCAATGAACAATGCCTGGTGAAATTTAACATTGGAACTTATCGTGATGAAGTCCTGTGTGACATCTTGCCTATGGATGCATGTCACATGTTTCTTGGGAGACCATGGCAGTTTGATCGGAGTGAAGTACATGATGGTCAAGCCAACACGTATTCCTTGTCGAATAATGGAGTTCACCATAAGTTGAGACCCCTGAAGGAGGCGAACAAAAAGGTATGTAGCAATGCTCGAGTCTGGATAGTTGATGGAAGGAGATTTTTAGATGGCTTGAAGCCAGATCATATGTGCTATGCAATAATCCCTAGGGTTAAGGAAAAGGAATGCGAGGATACCCTAGTAGAAGTTAGGGGCCTGTTAGAAGAATTTTTAGATATCACGTCTGATAATGTACCTGTGGGTTTACCACCTGTAAGGAAGATCAGTCATCATATAGACTTGGTGCCAAGGTCTAGCTTGCCCAATAAGGCCACACATAGGATGACTCCTATGGAAACTGAGGAACTGAATAGGCAATTTCAAGAGTTGTTAAATAAGGGGTTGATTTGGGAGAGTCTTAGCCCTTGTGCAGTACCTACAGTACTAGCACCCAAGAAATATGGAGAGTGGAGAATGTGCATAGACTCTCAAGAAATTAACAAGATCACTATAAAATACAGGTTCCCATTGCCAAGGATGGATGACCTTATGGACTGTTTGAGTGGAGCTGAGTACTTCATGAAGATTGATCTGAAGAGTGGTTACCATCAGATCCATGTTAGAGAAGGGGATGAGTGGAAGACAACATTCAAAACTAGAGAGGGTTTGTATGAGTGGTTGGTCATGCCATTTGGGCTAACCAATGCACCTAGTACATTCATGCGGCTAATGGATGAAGTATTGAAAGAATTTTTAAGCAAATTTGTCATTGTCTTCTTAGATGATATCTTGATATTTAGAAAAACTCTGGAGGAACACCTGATGCATATCAGGAGGGTTTTTGAGAAGCTACGGGAGGAGCAATTGTTGATAAATCTGAAGAAGTGTAACTTCGTGAAATAGGAGTTGGTATACCTGGGATTTGTCATCTCAGCAGATGGTCTAAAAATGGACCCAAAAAAGGTGAGGGCTATCATAGAATGGCCTACTCCAAGAAGCGTGACTGAGGTAAGATCGTTTCATAGTCTAGCCAATTTTTATAGAAAGTTCATTAGAAATTTTAGCAGTATTTGTGCATCCCTTACGGAGACAATGAGGGGGAATAAGAAGGAATTTAAGTGGACAACCAGAGCAGACAAGAGCTTTGATATGTTAAAGAAGAAGGTCACAGAGCAACCTGTCTTAGCAGTTCTAGACTTTAATAAGGTATTTCAGGTAGACTGTGATGCTAGTGGTAGTGCCATAGGGGCTGTATTGAGTCAAGAGGGTAAGCTTGTCGCTTATTTTAGTTAGAAACTCAATGATGCCAGGAAGAAGTATTCAATGTATGATCAGGAGTTCTATGCTATAGTTTAGGCTCTAAAGAAATGAAGGCACTATTTGTTGCCAAATGAATTTGTTCTATATACTGATCATCAGGCACTACAGTATATTAACAGTCAAGTAAAGCTAAATCAGAGGCACTTGAAGTGGGTTGAATTCCTATAGAGCTATACCTTTGTGGCTGAAGCATCGGAGCGGAAGTTCCAATAGAGTTGCGGATGCTTTAAGTAGGAGGCAATGTTTATTGATGGAAATGAAGGTGGAAGTTGTAGGGTTTGCTAAACTTAAGGGTTTGTACCCTGTAGATCTCGACTTTGTAGAAGCTTGGAAGGCCTGCTCTGCGCCTGTTACTTTAGATAGGACTAAGTGGTTAAATTTTTTTATCCAAGATGGAATGCTGTTCAGAGGAAACCAATTATGCATTCCTCGAAGTTCAATGAGGGAGAATCTGATCAAGGAAAAACACAGTGGAGGTTTGGCTGGACACTTTGGTCGAGACAAGACCATTTCCCTTGTTAATGAAAACTACTACTGGCCACAATTGCAACAAGATGTGACAAAATTCATGCAAAGTTATAGGATATGCCAGATGGAAAAATGTGTGAGGCAGCCTACTATTTTATATCAACCACTACCTATACCCGAGAAGCCATGGGAGGACATCAGTATGGATTTTGTTTTTGGTTTACCCAGGATGTAGAGGGGAAATGATTCCATACTTGTGGTGGTTGACAGGTTTTTGAAAATGGCTCATTTTATCCCCTGCCAGAAGACTAATGACGCGGTCCATGTGGCAGGCCTATTTTTCAAAGAAGTGGTACGACTGCATGGTCTGCCGAAGAGTATTATGTCGGACAAGGATACCAAGTTTGTAGGGTATTTCTAGAGAACCCTATGGAAGAAACTAAAAATAGATTTAAAATTTAGTTTTGCATACCACCCACAGACAGATGGCCAAACAGAGGTGGTAAATAGAAGTTTGAGCAATCTATTGAGATGCTTGGTAGCAGACAAGCCCAAGGGATGGGATTTAGTTTTGCCATAGGCAGAATTCGTATACAACTCTGTCAATAGGAGTACCAACAAATCACCATTCCAGATAATTTATGGGAGCATCCCAAGAAACGCTTTTGAATTGAGGAAGATGGATACAAGAGAAAAGTGCAGTGCTGAGGCCGAAGACTTTGTAGAGCACCTGAAAAGCTTGCATGAAGAGGTGACGAAGCAGATCACTAAGATGAATACTCAATATAAGACCAGGGCAGACCAAAAGTGTTGGGCTAAAGAATTTGAAGTGGGAGATGTCGTCATGGTCCACCTAAGAAAAGAAAGGTTTCCTGCCAAGACCTATAACAAGCTAAAAATGAAGAAGTTTGGACCATGAAGAATCATTGGAAAATGGGATTTGGGCAATGCATACGAGGTAGAGTTGCTGAGTTAACTTAACATCTCACCCATTTTTAAAATTTTGGATTTGGTCTAGTATCATGAAGGAGGTAGCAGTGAGACACCAAGCCCAAAATTGTGGCACATTCCAGCAGCCACCCCAGTCACAGATGAGATAGAAGAAGTCCTTGACACGCGTGAAGGCCGAAGTACTAGGAATAAGCAATATTTTGAATATTTTATTAAGTGGAAGGGTAGGCCTGTAGAAGATGCGACTTGGTTATTTAAGGCCGAGGTTAACCGCTTGGGTCTACCTCACACAGAACAGAAGTGAAGGTCACTTCTCAATTCACCTCGGGTGTCTGATGCAGGAGCATCTAGTGGTGGCAGAGCAATCTTGCATCATCCAAAAAAAAATTCAAGTGCTGGCAAGGGGAAGAGTTGTCGTGATATCATGACAGCAAATGTGTCACGATATCGTGACACATTCGGATAAAATGAGCCAAGGGGAAAGGTTGTCGCGATATCACGACAACAATCGAAGAAGAGGAGCCAAGGGGAAAGGTTGTCGCGATATCACCATAGCAAATGTTTCACAATATCATGACACATTCAAAGAAAAGGAGCTAGGGGGAAATGCTGTCGTGATATCGCGACAACAATTAGAGAAAAGGAGCCAAGGGGAAAGGCTGTCGCGATATCTAATACTTTAAGTTATTTTTCATGGTACTCTAACATAGAGATCTACAAAAAATTTACAAAAATGAAACCCCTAGCATACAAGTCCACAAATCTCCAAAATGTGGAACCCTTCATAGATAAATTTACAGATCTTGAAAATAAATAAAACCCTTCATAGAAAAATTCATAAAAACCCAAATCAACAAATTTCTCAACTTCTTACTACTAAAAGCAAACAAAACCCATAGATCTAAAAAAAATAATCCTCAACAAACAAGTCCATAGCTCTCCAAAAAATAATTTTACTATGGACATTATGGCAATTGTAACCTTCATCTAGTGAATTTATTTCTCTATTTCCTTCCTCATTTGCCACTAATTGGAGTATATGGGTCCCATTTGGTGGTATCCATATTTTATCTTCCTCTCTAAGATATTTCTAATTGTCCATATAATCAACCACCTCATTTCCTTCTCTATACAGATGTACCATAAATTATTCTAGTGAATTCATGGATTTTAGTGTATTTTTTTGCTACATTTGCTACTCTCCAACTTGCCACCACCCTATTATTGAGGTAATTAACAATATTTAGTGAATTTCCCTCAATTATTAGTTTTCTATCCCCTAAATAAATAACCAACTTTACTCTTACTAAGACCACTCTAGCTTCAGCCTAGTGATAGGTCATAATGTCCAAGTACTCACTCATTACTTTGATCAATACCCTTTGGATATCCCTTAACACTGCTCCTCCTCTAGCCTTCCCTAGGTTGCCTTTGAAATCCACATCAAGATTTAGTTTTAGCCATCCTTGTTTGTGTGGTTGTCACTCAGTCATACTCCTCAAGTCTCCTTGAGGATTTTCATTCACCCCAATTGGACTTACATTCTAATGTTCACTTAGTTTTTCCTCCTCCGTTAACTATAGAATCTCATGCACTTTCAATGTATTTATATCATCTACTATGGTTGCTATGATGTGTTCTTTGTTCTTGGTTAGGAATCTCTTTTCACGTTTAAAAATATTATGTTTCTTTCCAACCAAACTCCTTATGTATAATGAAAGAGCATAAAATTTAAAATATTATTTAGTATTGGGATCCTTAAATGTTTCTTCCATTGTTCTATCCAAACTATCATGTTATTAGGCATCACCAACACCACCTCCATATTCTTTATTATATCATACAATATATTGAAGTAGTATTTACATTCTAATATGATGTAACTCATCAATTCCTCATGAGCTTGACAAGGGTAACATTTTTTAGGAAATTTCAAACCCCTTTTATGATGCAGGAGCATCTCGTGGTGGCAAAGCAATCTTGCATCATCCAAAAAAAAATTCAAGTCCTAGCAAGGGGAAGAGTTGTCATGATATCGTGACAGAAAATGTGTCATGATATCGCGACACATTCGGATAAAAGGAGCCAAGGGGAAAGGTTGTCGCAATATTGCGACAGCAATCGAAGAAGAAGAGCCAAGGGGAAAGGTTGTCGTGATATCGCGACAGCAATCGAAGAAGAGGAGCCAAGGGGAAAGGCTATCGCGATATCATGACAACAAATGTGTCGCGATATCACGACACATTCAAAGAAAAGGAGCTAGGGGGAAAGGCTGTCGTGATATTGTGATAGCAATCAGAGAAGAGGAGCCAAGGGGAAAGGCTGTCGTGATATCGTGACACATTTAAAGAATAGGCACCAATGGGAAGGGCTATCGTGATATCATGACACATTTGAAGAATAGACGCCAAGGGGAAGGACTGTTGCGATATCGCGACATGTCACGGTTTCACGACCCAAAGCCAGAAGACAAGTGCGAAATGTAAAGATGTCACGATTTCACGACATGTCACAGTTTCATGACCCAAAGGCAGAAGACATGCAAAAGGTAAATATGTCATGATTTCGTGACATGTGTTTTCACAGACCGAAGACAGAAGGAGAGTGCGAAAGGCTAGGATGTCACGATTTTGTGACATGTGTTTTTGCAGACCGAAGATAGAAGGAGAGTACGGATGGCCAGGATGTCACAATTTCATGACATGTCACGGTTTCATGACCCGAAGACGAGGAGGTAAGTGCGGAAGGCCAAGATGTCATGATTTCATGACATGTTTCGATTTCACGACCCGAAGGAGAGAATAGAGGCCGAGCACCAAAACATCATGATATCATGAGTGAAGAGGAGAGAGAGATCAAGGAAGCAGAAATGTCATGATATCGTGACAGGTCGTTCATGACTCCACATGGGCAGGCAGTTGCAGAGGTCATTGTAGAAGGGCACGTGGTAGCAAAATACAGGTGTCTACAGAGCACTCCTGGGAATGATGACTTAGAGGGTCGATGGACAGGTGGCTGCAGAGCACTCCACCATTCCATGCCATGATGATTCAAGGCACCTGGCAATAGTATGTAGGTGACGACAGAACATTCGTGCGGGCGGTTATAGGAAACTCCGTAGTTGGTGTAATGATGTTCGAAGGGGTTCGGGTCCGCTATAAGTGGTAGTTCATACATTGTAAGGGGGGTTGGCCAATTGTATCTTCTGTGATATTGGATTTTGAAAGCTGTTAATAAAAATTTGGCAATTTTTCTGTGTAATCTCAGTCCTGCGTCAAGTGGTATCAGAGCCAGAAGGTTCTGAGCACGTGAACAGATCATCGACTGTGAGGCATTTTACGCCAGGATCTATGGTTGAGGATTGTGAGGAAGTGAGCAGGATGCCTCCTTAAAAAAACCATGGTGGTGCAAGAAATAGGGGGGCAAAGGTCGATCTCAGAGCCTTGCAGAGACAAGTGCAAGCCCTGTAGGAAGAATTGAGAAGAGGAGTTGAGCCACGAAGAGAGGACCATAGTGAAGATGAAGTTTGGGAATACGAGGGTCCATCTGATGAAGAAGAAGCATTGGATCCAGTAGAAGCTAGGCTGTATAGGGCCATATCCTAGATCAAGAAGAAGTCAAAGTTTGACGTCTCCACATATTTTGGAACTCTCAACCCCGAGGAGTTGGTAGATTGGATCAACGACATAGAGGAATATTTCGAGTATGAAGAGATCTCAGATCCAAATCGGATCAGGTTCACAAAAACAAAGTTGAAGGGACATGCTAGAATCTGGTGGAAAGGAGTAAAACTAGAAAGGAACAAGAGGGGAAAAGAGAAAATCACTAGGTGGGATCGGATGGTTAAGAAATTGAAGAGACAATTCATCCCCATAGATTATGAGTTGGATCTGTTGAGGAGGATGCAGAGTCTAAGGCAAGTGAGTAAATCTATCAAAGAGTACACATAGGAGTTCTACTAGATCTCCATTCAAACTGACCATTCTGAGGTGAATAAGGAGAAGGTCACCTGCTACATCAATGGATTGAGAACCATCATTCAAGAAGAGCTGAGTCTGGTTTAGATGAGCACGATGGAGGATGCATACCAGTTTGCACTAAAAGTGGAAGAGAAACTAAATAGGAGGTTTGAGGGTAAGCAGAGAGGAAAGGATCATGGTGGGAGAGCTAGTGGAAGGACCAGTGGAGGAAGATATAGAGATCTGAAGAAGACTGGTGAAACAAGCAGTAGCCAAAACCAGAAAGAAGAGAAAGAGGAGAATACCCACCGCCCATGCAATCAGAACAATAGCTACCCAAGAGGAAGAGGTAGGCCTGGGCATGGGTATGGGAGAGGTGTATTTCGTGGAACCTGCTTCAATTGCGAAGAAGAAGGGCATCAGGCATACAACTGTCCACAGTGCCAAGAGAGGCCAAATCGAAGACTTGAGGGTCAGGCCAGGGCTACTGTAGCAGACGAAGGTGTCGAATTTGAGCACTCTGAGGAGGCAGAATGAGGAGAAGCAATGGTCATAAGGAGAGTCTTGTTGAATGAGGAAAAGGAGCCAGACTAGAGGAACAACCTATTTTGCACAAGATGCAAATGCTCAGGCAAGGTTTGTAACATCATTATTGACAATGGTAGTACTGATAACTTGGTCTCTGAGGAGATGGTTTCCAAGTTACAGTTAGAGAGAAGAAGACACCCGCATCCATATCGGATTGCATGGTTACAGAAGGACCATAGGGTTTTGGTCAATGAACAATGCCTGGTGAAATTTAACATTGGAACTTATCGTGATGAAGTCCTGTGTGACATCCTGCCTATGGATGCATGTCACATGTTTCTTGGGAGACCATGGCAGTTTGATCAGAGTGCAGTACATGATGGTCAAGCCAACACGTATTCCTTGTCGAATAATGGAGTTCGCCATAAGTTGAAACCCCTGAAGGAGGCGAACAAAAAGGTATGTAGCAGTGCTCGAGTCTGTCTAGTTGATGGAAGGAGATTTTTAGATGGCTTGAAGCCAGATCATATGTGCTATGCAATAATCCCTAGGGTTAAGGAAAAGGAATGCGAGGATACCCTAGTAGAAGTTAGGGGCCTGTTAGAAGAATTTTTAGATATCACGTCTGATAATGTACCTGTGGGTTTACCACCTGTAAGGAAGATCAATCATCATATAGACTTGGTGCCAAGGTCTAGCTTGCCCAATAAGGCCACACATAGGATGACTCCTATGGAAACTGAGGAACTAAATAGGCAAGTTCAAGAGTTGTTAAATAAGGGGTTGATTTGGGAGAGTCTTAGCCCGTGTGCAGTACCTATAGTACTAGCACCCAAGAAATATGGAGAGTGGAGAATGTGCATAGACTCTCGAGAAATTAACAAGATCACTATAAAATACAGGTTCCCATAGCCAAGGATGGATGACCTTATGGACTGTTTGAGTGGATCTGAGTACTTCATGAAGATTGATCTGAAGAGTGGTTACCATCAGATCCATGTTATAGAAGGGGATGAGTGGAAGACAACATTCAAAACTAGAGAGGGTTTGTATGAGTGGTTGGTCATGCCATTTGGGCTAACCAATGCACCTAGTACATTCATGCGGCTAATGAATGAAGTATTGAAAGAATTTTTAGGCAAATTTGTCATTGTCTACTTAGATGATATCTTGATATTTAGCAAAACCCTGGAGGAACACCTGATGCATATCAGGAGGGTTTTTGAGAAGCTACGAGAGGAGCATTTGCTGATAAATCTGAAGAAGTGTAACTTCGTGAAAAAGGATTTGGTATACCTGGGATTTGTCATCTCAGCAAATGGTCTAAAAATGGACCCAAAAAAGGTGAGGGCTATCATAGAATGGACTAATCCAAGAAGCGTGACTGAGGTAAGATCGTTTCATAGTCTAGCCATTTTTTATAGAAAGTTCATTAGAAATTTTAGCAGTATTTGTGCATCCCTTACGGAGACAATGAGGGGGAATAAGAAGGAATTTAAGTGGACAACCAGAGCAGACAAGATCTTTGATATGTTAAAGAATAAGGTCACAGAGCAACCTGTCTTAGCAGTTCCATACTTTAATAAGGTATTTCGTGTAGACTGTGATGCTAGTGGTAGTGCCATAGGGGCTGTATTGAGTCAAGAGGGTAAGCTTGTCGCTTATTTTAGTGAGAAACTCAATGATGCCAGGAAGAAGTATTCAATGTATGATCAAGAGTTCTATGCTATAGTTTAGGCTCTGAAGAAATGGAGGCACTATTTGTTGCCAAAGGAATTTGTTCTATATACTGATCATCAGGCACTACAGTATATTAACAGTCAAGGAAAGCTAAATCAGAGGCACTTGAAGTGGGTTGAATTCCTATAGAGCTATACCTTTGTGGCTGAAGCATCGGAGCGAAAGGTCCAACAGAGTTGCGGATGCTTTAAGTAGGAGGCAATGTTTATTGATGGAAATGAAGGTGGAAGTTGTAGGGTTTGCTGAATTTAAGGGTTTGTACCCTGTAGATCTCGACTTTGTAGAAGCTTGGAAGGCCTGCTCTGCACCTGTTACTTTAGACAGGACTAAGTGGTTAAATTTTTTTATCCAAGATGGAATGTTGTTCAGAGGAAACCAATTATGCATTCCTCGAAGTTCAATGAGGGAGAATCTAATCAATGAAAAACACAGTGGAGGTTTAGCTGGACACTTTGTTCGAGACAAGACCATTTCCCTTGTTAATGAAAACTACTACTGGCCACAATTACAACAAGATGTGACAAAATTCATGCAAATTTATAGGATATGCCAGATGGCAAAAGGTGTGAGGCAGCCTACTATTTTATATCAACCACTACCTATACCCGAGAAGCCATGGGAGGACATCAGTATGGATTTTGTTTTTGGTTTACCCAGGATGTAGAGGGGAAACGATTCCATACTTGTGGTGGTTGACAGGTTTTTGAAAATGGCTCATTTTATCCCCTGCCAGAAGACTAATGACGCGGTCCATGTGGCAGGCCTATTTTTCAAAGAAGTGGTACGACTGCATGGTCTGCCGAAGAGTATTGTGTCGGACAAGGATACCAAGTTTGTAGGGTATTTCTAGAGAACCCTATGGAAGAAACTAAAAATAGATTTAAAATTTAGTTTTGCATACCACCCACAGACAGATGGCCAAACAAAGGTGGTAAATAGAAGTTTGGGCAATCTATTGAGATGCTTGGTAGCAAACAAGCCCAAGGGATGGGATTTAGTTTTGCCATAGGCAGAATTCGTATACAACTCTGTCAATAGGAGTACCAACAAATCACCATTCCAGATAATTTATGGGAGCAGCCCAAGAAACACTTCTGAGTTGAGGAAGATGGATACAAGAGAAAAGTGCAGTGCTGAGGCCGAAGACTTTGCAGAGCACCTGAAAAGCTTGCATGAAGAGGTGACGAAGCAGATCACTAAGATGAATACTCAATATAAGACCAGGGCAGACCAGAAGTGTTGGGCTAAAGAATTTGAAGTGGGAGATGTCGTCATGGTCCACCTAAGAAAAGAAAGGTTTCCTGCCAAGACCTATAACAAGCTAAAAATGAAGAAGTTTGGACCATGCAGAATCATTGGAAAATGGGATTTGGGCAATGCATACGAGGTGGAGTTGTCGAGTGAACTTAACATCTCACCCATTTTTAACATTTTGGATTTGGTCGAGTATCATGAAGGAGGTAGTAGTGAGACACCAAGCCCAAAATTGTGGCACATTCCAGCAGCCACCCCAGTCACAGATGAGATAGAAGAAGTCCTTGACACGCGTGAAGGCCGAAGTACTAGGAATAAGCAATATTTTGAATATTTTATTAAGTGGAAGGGTAGGCCCGTAGAAGATGCGACTTGGTTATTGAAGGCCGAGGTTAACCGCTTGGGTCTACCTCACACAGAACAGAAGTGAATGTCACTTCTCAATTCACCTCGGGTGTCTGATGCAGGAGCATCTGGTGGTGGCAGAGCAATCTTGCATCATCCAAAAAAAATTCAAGTGCTGGCAAGGGGAAGAGTTGTCGTGATATCATGACAGCAAATGTGTCATGATATCATGACACATTCGGATAAAAGGAGCCAAGGGGAAAGGTTGTCGCAATATCACGACAGCAATCGAAGAAGAGGAGCCAAGGGGAAAGGTTGTCGCGATATCACCATAGCAAATGTTTCACAATATCATGACACATTCAAAGAAAAGGAGCTAGGGGGAAAGGCTGTCGTGATATCGCGACAACAATCAGAGAAAAGGAGCCAAGTGGAAAGGCTGTCGCGATATCATGACACATTCAGAGAAGAGGAACCAAGGGGAAAGGCTGTCATGATATCGTGACACATTTGAAGAATAGGCACCAAGGGGAAAGGCTGTCATGATATCGTGACACATTTGAAGAATAGGTGCCAAGGGGAAGGACCGTCGCGATATCACGACATGTCACGGTTTCACGACCCAAAGCTAGAAGACAAGTGCAAAAGGTAAAGATGTCACAATTTCATGACATGTCATAGTTTTGTGACCCAAAGGCAGAAGACAAGTGTAGAAGGTAAAGACGTCGCGATTTCGTGACACGTTACGTTTTTGCGAACCAAAGACAGAAGGAGAGTGCAGAAGGCCAAGATGTCACGATTTTGTGACATGTCATGTTTTCACAGACCAAAGATAGAAGGAGAGTATAGATGGCCAGGATGTCACGATTTCATGACATGTCATAGTTTCACGACCCGAAGATAGGAGGTAAGTGCGGAAGGCCAAGATGTCACGATTTCATGACATATCACGATTTTGCGGCCCGAAGGAGAGAATAGAGGCTAAGCACCAAAATTTCATGATATCATGACCAAAGAGGAGAGAGAGAGAGCAAGGAAGCAGAAATGTCACAATATCGTGATAGGTCATTCACGACTCCACATGGGCAGGCGGTTGCAGAGGTCATTGTAGAAGGGCACGTGGCAGCAAAATAAAGGTGTCTACAGAGCACTCCTGGGAATGATGACTCAGATGGTCGATGGACAGGTGGTTGTAGAGCACTCCACCATTCCATGCCATGATGATTCAAGGCACCAGGCAACAGTATGCAGGCGATGATAGAACATTCATGCGAGCGGTTATAGGAAACTTTGTAGTCGGTGTAATGATGTTCGAAGGGGGTCGGGTCCGCTATAAGTGGCAGTTCATACATTGTAAGGGGGGTTGGCCAATTGTATCTTCTGTGATTTGGATTTTGAAAGTTGTTAATGAAAATTTGGTGGTTTTTATGTGTGTAATATCAGTCCTACATCATTTTATGAATGTTATTTGTTGATAAAATATTGTTTTGGACCACCATCCATAGAAAAATTGTTATCTTTGGTATTGCTTTTATTCACCATAATCAATCCCATTGAAATCCCCCAAGCACTACAAGTGAAAGATCAAAGTTTGATTTCATAGTGAAAAACCCTTCCTAAGTAGCTCCCCATACTATTATATCCTCAACCAAATTAGAATTTATATAGTATACTTTTGGTTTACATATTATCTTTTGTATCTCTTCCTCATATTGATTATGGGCTGTCAACTTCTTTAATATTATCTCTTATCCTATAGCCAAATAATAACTCACCATATTCCCATAAGTTTATACCATATCTACTCTAATTCTTGCTAACTTCTCATCCTTCACTAATTGGAACTTCTCCAACCATACATCTTTCTAGACATGGAAAGACCTACCATTTTCTACCTTTCATTGGATGACTTTTCATAACATCTCTCTCCCCTTTACTATGTGGTTCCATATTGTAGATCCATAGTAGGGCTCTAGTATGGTCAAATATCTACTACCATATTGTTTGTCAAGGTATTTTCTCTTACAGTATTACCCATAAGGCATGAACCTCCTTGTATATCCTCCACCCTACCTTTACTTCCAAAGCCTTTTTTATATCCCTTATTCTTCTATTCCCAAGTCCTCCACTGGATTTATCATTTCATACTCTCTCACATGCTACAAGAAGGATTTTGCTCTTCTTCTCTAGTCTTGATCATAAGAATTTTCTTTGAATAATTTCTATTGTATTAGCTACTTCAAGTGGGGTCTTAAATATTGATAATAAATATACAAGGATTGCTTGGATAGTACTCTTAATAATTTATAAATATCTATATTACACTATTTGACATACAAAATATCATGAGAACAAGTATCCTAGTTAGGTATGTATGTGTACACATGTCTATCATGCACAAATCTAAGGAATTTGATGAGTCTTTTGAGGAATAAATAGAGTCTTTTGAAAATGTATATCATGGAATCCTAGATCCATGTTGTAATAGAATAAAAGTTATGAATTATCAATAAAGTGTTCCCATATTTGGTTCTTGAATTAGTTGTAATTTCTTAGTTGAATTTTCTTTCTCATTTTATAGCTTCAAAATATAACAGTGGTATAATATCCATGGTAGATCAATAGGATAGAAGATAGGATATTTGAAAATAACACTCATTCAAGTTTCTATCATTCACCC
This sequence comes from Wollemia nobilis, assembly GCA_028583015.1. NCBI lineage: Eukaryota > Viridiplantae > Streptophyta > Pinopsida > Araucariales > Araucariaceae > Wollemia > Wollemia nobilis. The sequence goes on from JAQPPZ010016460.1 coordinate 540,512, forward strand.
TTCATCATGTATTTGCAAACTGGATCCACCATTGTGCATCACTACATGCAAACACCACTACCTTAGGATTGTTTTATATAAGGTCCTATTAGAAGAGATTAAAATCATAGTTCATGTTAGAATATTGCAATTAGAAGGAGCACCTAACTAGAAGAGATTGATACAATTGTCACCATCCAAAAACAAGCCCAAAAGGAAGAAATATGTGGTAAGAATTTTGCCAAAACTTGGAATATTTTATAAGCAGATTTTAGAAGATACAAGGACAAAAAATTTAAGGAGAAATTTGTTGCATTAGAACTTATAAAAGTGTAGATTTGAGGGTAGCATTTAGACAAGTGTTTATGTAGAATAATTCACCACCATTGTTAAGAATTATTGAACACACTTCAAAGTTGTTCAAAAAGAGGATAATATAGAAGCAATTAGAGAGATTTGAGCTACATTTTTAGGAAACATTTACAACTGCAAAACCTAGAGATCAATAGCACACATTTGAAGGTGAGAAAGCATATTTTGGGCAGCAACTATAGCTGCAAGTTAAAGAGTCTACAAGTAGCAAGAGAAAAGGAGTAGTGTTGCAAATTCAAGAAGACAAGCCATCAAGAAGGAGAGCTACAAAAGAATTAAAAAAAAGGTGTGTTAATTTGATTCTATATATAGTGTCATTGTGAAGCTTTAAAAGTTCTTATTAAGAAGTTTTAAGAGCATCAATTTTGGATCTATTAAGATCTAGAAAAAATAAAAGTTTTTTAGAGTGATTGCACACCATTATTCTTGTAGAAAATCTACATATTAAACAGCTAGAGTTGGAACTTAAAAGGAGTAATAAGAAGCTTTGGTATATGTTGTTTTATAATAAGTAGAATCGGATTATTCTACATTTTCTAGTAAGCAAAGCAGAGCAGATTTTTTGGGATCAAAGAGTTCTCAAATCAAGGGTAAATTTAAGGTGTTTAAAAACATCAAACTTGTAGTTTGTAGTGGTGAAGTAAACCACTAAAAGAGTGGTAGGAATAACCACCATATTGAACATCATTGAAGTTAAATAATATAGGGGGGCAAGGTCATCATCAACGTCCATCAATTCATAAAGTATAAGCACCATCAAAAGTTCTTTAGAAACAATCCAATCAATAGTCTTGGAAATCAATCTACCACAAGATGATAATAACTTGCATATATACAAGTGCTATGTAGCACTAAGATGCTACACTATAAATTTAAATATAACACATTTACAAGAAGAAAGAACAAATAACAAGGTGAACAACCCATTAGATAAAGCACCACAAGACATCCACTAGAGTGCAGTGGAGTTGCTACAGCTGGAGCCAACCTTGGGTGAGTTCATCATCACCCATATTCATTGGAAAGAGAGAGGATATATCACACAGAATGCTATTACAAAGGTAGTAAGAATATATTTAATATAAGCTTCCGATAATACATTGAAGAGGCTAGAAAAATCATATGTTGGAAAATAAGTGCATGCATAAGAAAGCTCTACCACCTATCAAGAGAAAAGAGGAAGCAGAGTGCTACTTGGTACAAAGGTTTAGTTGTAACACAAACCCTAATGCATGTAGTAAGGAAATAAGAGTGCTCAATGCTCTAACACCTAAAGAAGAAATTAGTAATATTCACCAATATAAGGAATATTACTTCATTTTGTTTCATAAAAGGATCTCATGTGTACTTTAAGCATAATGAGAAGTATAACATGGTGGGTTAGTGGAAGTCATAAGGAGTATACTCTATTACTTCTCATAATTTGTCCTAGGTCACATATCTAGGAGTGGTCATTCTCACATACCTTAAGGTATCTCTCATGTATGGTCACATATATTGAGAGGCCTAGTTTCTTCCACGTACTAATGATTATATCGTAAGGCTAGGCATATTGAAAGGCTAAAGTATATCAACTAGATTGGTATCTTGAGTGAATGTATTATAAGGAAAAATTTCCCTTAATTAATTTTTGAAGCTCTAAAAATTAATTAATTAATTATTCTTTTCTTATCAAACTCTACCTCATGGCCCAAATAAGGTATTATCTTCATAGTTGGAATTAATTCATATACCCTAACCTCCCCTCATGTGGGATTATATAGAAAATTAAAATTCTTTAGAAAATCCTAATTTTGGATAAGAAGATTATGATACATAAACCACTAGTTTTCTCAACCCTTAGATAGAATAACTTTTAGATCAATGGATCATATAATAGCCTTATTAAGGAATACTATAAATATCATGATATTATTAATCAAAAAAATCATTTTGGAGAGGGTTCACCTTTAAACCCTCCTTGATAACCTAATTCTAGTTCCATGTCTTTCAATCAATCAAACACAAATAATAATAATCCATAAAATCTAAGTGTTAATCCAAAAAATGCACATCTTAATCAACATACTCTAAATTATATTGCATAAAATTCCAATTAAATAAACTCTACTACTATCACTACTTCCATAGTTATTGGGGCACCAAATGTTCCATTATCTTTGTGAAATACTACTTCTTTATCTCCTCTTGATGAACTATTAAGGGTCAATGTAGGTTTTCCCACAATGCAAAAACTATGCACAAGCTATAAGCTTAACCTATATCCTCCTCATAATCCTTCCATATCAATCCTCTTTCTTCTAACTTCATCAATATCTATAGTATGTTTCCTCAAAATTCCATTGCTACAATTTTTAATTAACAATATACCAATCCACTCAACTTGGAAATGGGTCATATGATGCCCACATCAACATCATATATCCAAATATCACAATATTATCCTCATGTCACTTATCAAGCACCCTTGATTCCATAGCACACTCTCATGTGCAACCTAATCCTAAATTTCAAATCCTAAACAACAAATTGGGGTTGGTAACACATTGAAAGGACTCTTTCCAAGCACCCTTGTCTAGCCATAAGTATTCTTATTATTATTTGTATAACCAACCCTTAGAATCAATAGTAGCAAGTCACTCTTTTTCATCTAATTTTGAAACAATAAGATTTTAAATGTATAGGATAAAGGAAGACCCCATAGACCATGTCTAAGTCTGTTAGACTACTTATACTTGTAGACACTACTTTTTTTCACTTTAAATTTTCTACAAATATTTGGTCAAGATAAGTTCCATGATTGGGAACCAAATCTAATCAAATTCACAAAAACTTCCCCTTTGCACTAAATCAAAATTTGCTTATCAACCTATATGACCTAACATGGTTGGCCCCTCTCTTGGTCTAATGTGTCCAAGCACTCTAGGTCCTCTACTATTTGGGTGCAATTAAATGCACCAAATACCCTAAACTCACCAATATAACATGTATTATATGCAAGTATAGTTAATGATCAATACACTATTAAGGATAACTATTGTAAAATGCTTAAGTTATGTTACGAATGATTAAAAGAAACAATATATTTCTTATTTCAACCTCTATTCCTTCTCATCCACCACCCTTACTATCTATAAAAGATATGTCAAAATACCTTTGAAAAATTAGACAAAATGATCATATATAAATATATGCATACATAAAATTATGAATAAAATATATACAAGTTTTTCTTTGATTAAAAGGCTTTATCATGATCTACCCTATTAACATCGTGTGCTTAAAGTATCCCACATTGCTTATTTACTTTGATGATATTCATTGCTTACTTATCACTTATGCATGACTATGCATGTAGTAGTAGATCTCTAGTTGTGGCATACATTATCATATCCCACTCAATTTTCCTTGTGCATGAAAAAAACTTACATCTTGCTCCATTCAATCTCTTACCAGTTACTCTACTAGGGAGGATACCAATCTTGGACAAGCCCAAAGCCAAAGTAGACTATCGTAATTGTTGCTAAATCCACCTACATTCTCCATACCTTAGTCTCAATCAACATTTCATTATCATCCTACTATTGTTAGAACAACCAAGCTAGTGTCCCAATCCCCCTTTTCACTTGTTTTAATCTTTGTGCATTTCTATTGCATAGTTAAATGTTCTATTCTACCTAGTTTTCCATTTGAAACATTTATTCTATGTCCCTCATTTAACTATCCATATCATTCTTCATTAATGGATATCTTGTTATCAAAACATTTATGCTTATTTCTTTTCCTTTAGTTGAATTTACATATTTTTTAAATAAAATAGGGTCATAACCTATCATCGAGGAAGTCCATTACTCCCTCCTATTTTGGAAAGCCCCTAAACATTGATGAATTTATTTTACTATATGTTAAAGCATATTTGTTTGTATGTTAAAGGGACCAATCAATTGACTTGAAACAATCAATATTCTAGTTTGCAAGATTTAACAACCTCCATGTACATACAAATCCTCACATTGTTACTAAATATCTCTAATCCCTTTTACTATTTGGAGTATTTGTTTGTTTCCTAATATTATATATTACTTGCATGATAATTATATTTGATATTCTATGAAATTTTAACTATTGCATCATAGATAAAGTACTATACAAGTGAATCTATGTTTGTTATGTTCTTACTTGTTGACATTAGCTATTTTTGAACTTTTTCTCTTCATATACATTTGTATATTACCCATATGAGGTCAAATAGGCCTAATTAAGGAACCTTATGTAACATCGCAATTTTTACCCTACTTTGTGTTTGCATTATATAGCTTAAGGTTTTGATTTCATAGAGGTAATTATGAAATAAAAATAGATAAAGTATGCTTGGTTAAACTAGGAGAATTTGTTGCTAAATATAAATTGTTAGTGGAATTTAAGGCATTTACTTGAATGTTTCTTTGTCTCCTTAGTTAGTTGAGAAATTAATTACTAATATTGGTTTACTTGGTTAATTAAGATCTTTAATTTATGTTAAGCTTTATTAGTGGACATCATTAAAGAAGCATTGAATTTAGTGCTATTTTATCCTTTAGATTAGTTACAAGTTAATTGTGATTAATTAAGTTAATTAATGATTTACTTAGTAATGAAGAAAATATGAGTTGAATAATTGGTATGTGTTGGGTTGTGTTTGGACTACCTCATTTTCAAAGTTAAACTCACTCTAATTTCTAGACAACATTTATGATGGGTTGATCTTCAACAATTTTTAATAATAAAATAATGGCTATGGGGGGAGGGTGAGTTCCATTATAAATAGAAGCATTTGGGAAGGCATGGACATAACGATATTTGTGGAGTGAGATCAAGCAGTATGCTCTCCAATAGAAATTGGATCTGAAACCAAAAGTATCACATTTTTTGCAAATTGGTTTTGGAAATTACCTTCATATCTACAAATAGAGTGATTCTTATCCCTCATCCTGCAATGACCATAACTATAATAACCCCAAATTACCCAACCAAAACTAACCATCATCATCATTATTTTTTACAGACGTACATACGTATGAGAGCCTTTTATATATTTTTACATTGAATAAGAAGTCTTTTATATAGGTTACTCATGATCATGACAATCCAAATTATGAACATGCATATCTAACTACAAAATGCCATGCAGTAGTAATCCATAGAATGCATACTATTTTTTAGCAACCAAGCATCCAACACAATTCAAGAGTAGAAAATCCCATACTTTCCTAAGAATGAACTTTTCCCATTCCTTTAATTTTATATTTCCTCATGCAAAAAATATGCTCTTAAATCTATACTAACTGCATTCATTGACATGGCTACAGAGAACCCCCATATGTTCTCGAGAAATGCAACCCAGTTACCCTTTTTCCCATATTAGACTATACCATCACAATATTCCATTTCTTAATTTAGCATGCATGATTGTGTAAACATGATTCTATTTGTACAATGCATTGGAATCGTAGTATGGTGAAATGTGCCATTATACAATTTTATTACCAAGAATCAAGAGATGTAAGCACTCAAAAATAACATTTAAACAATCTTGTTTATAACATAAAACCACATTGTCAAAAGAATCCACTGCTAGCATCTTTTCTAGATTTGGCCAAAAACATACATCATAATCAATCAAACTCTCTGAGGGTAGAACAAACTATGTTTACCACATATTTTCAAAAAGGATTATTCCCTTTAATGTATGTCACTCTAAGTTTCAAACTAGAAATAACTTCTTATATTGTGACATAAACACATATATGAAGAATTGGATTTCATCAAACATTTTTATGTCATAATAATATTATTCATGACTAGATATATTCAAATACTCATGAACATTTCAAAAATTTATACCCTAAATGGACAAGCTACCCATATAAATTTTCCTTGGATAAAATTTTGAATTTTTTTTTTATTATTTAATAACAAATCCAAGTTTGTTAAACTTCTAGTAATAGTTGTACATGCTTATTAAACATCAAATTTTTCCATTAAATTAAATTTGTACATATTTATTAAACATTAAAGCTATTTTTTTAATTTAAATTTGTACATGTTTATCAAATAGTAAAGTTGTCCACTTAAATTAAATTTGTACATGTTTATCAAAATTTAAAGTTGTCCATTAAATAAAAGCTGTAATTTACCACATGTTACAGTTGTTATTAAAATGAAATCCAAGTTATTAAACTTCTAGTAATTTTCCACATATTTAATAATAAATCCAAGTTTATTAAACATTACCAATGACCTTCATATCTACAAATAGAGTGATTCATGTCCCTCATCCTGCAACTAGATCACTCGGTTTATGACATGGCTATCCAAAATGTACTACACAGTGCATGAGAGTCCTATAATGGGGCTTGAGCATTCTTATCGAAGGTAAACTTGCGCTCAAGATCGTGGAACAGGGCTTCTTATATATAAAACTTGAGACCAATATTTCTATAACACATTCAAGAGTCACTATTTTTTTATATTAAAACCTAGACTTAGCCCTTGTGCCTACTATACGTAAGCTTCCACATTACCCATACAAGCTCACATCAAGTCATATTCAATTTCATAAGTTTCTTTATAAAATAGTCCATTAAAATTGAAACCTCTAAATTTATTTAGAAAAACATTTTTACATAAAGCTAATGCAAGCCATATTTTCAGACAAGAATCTTCATAAATTGTAGAACAACAACAATCTTATACTCAAAGCTTTTATATATACTCCATTAAACCCTTTATCCCTTACAATAGTAAGGCTACTTCTATATTATCTAAGCTTTTATGTATATTCCATTAAACCCTTTATCCCTTACAACAGTAAGGCTACTTCTATATTATCTAATATTTTTTGTATATTCTATTAATCAAGCATACTTATTATCTATAAGTATCTGGAATTCATAATCTTGGTCTGAATATTTCGTTGACATTCTTTGTCCCAAGCTCTAGCAAGAGCCCCAGTTCTTTGTCCCATGACTTATTTTTTTTAAACAAAGTAACGAGGTGAGGAAAACTAAGGTAAATCATGATGTCCTTCTAGTTTTTGATTCGAGTAAATCCCATAGAGCATACTCCCTAGGAACCTCTAGATTTCCAAAACCAATTTGAAAAAAATGCGAGACTTTTGGTTTCTAGTCCAATTTCTATTGGAGAGCATACTCCCTAATCTCACCCTACAAATATTGTTATGTCCATGCCTTCTCAAATACCTCTTTTTATAATGGAACTCACCCTCCCCCAATAACAATTATTTTATTATTAAAAATTATTGAAGATGAGCCAATCATAAATGTTTTCTAGAAATTGGAGTTAGTTTGACTTTAAAAATGAGGTGGTCCAATAACAACTCAACACATATCAATTCTTCAACTAATATTTTCTTCATTGCTAAGTAACTAATTAATTAATATAATTAATCACAATTAACTTGTAACTAATATAGGGATAAAATAGCACTAAATTTAATGCTTCTTTAATGTTGTCTAGTAATCAATATTAACATAAATTAAAGATCTTAATTAACCAAGTAAATCAATATTAGTAATTAATTTCTCAACTAAATAAGGAGACAAAGAAACATTCAAGTAAATGCCTTAAATGCCACTAACAATTTATATTTATCAACAAATTTTCCTAGTTTAGAAAAGCATACTTTGTCTATTTTTATTTCATAATTACCTCTATGAAATCAAAACCTTAAGATATATAATTCAAACACAAAGTAGGGTAAAAATTGAGATGTTACATACTCCTCCCCATAGGCTAAACACAGTCCTCTGTGTTTCATTCCCAAGGTTATTCAATTGTATTTCATTCATCAAAAAGAACAAATAAAAAATTAAGCTAATATATCTTTTTGCAACCACATTCAAATCATGCAATATTTTATGCAAGTTAATCATGAAAACCCCATTTCCACACTATTGTTTTTTCTCTGGTTAGCATTTTTAATATATTCAACTATCACCATTCCACTAGGAAACTAGTCTAGGACATCACAGTCTAATAGTGTAGTTAGGGTGATGTGAGAGCAATTTTTTTCAAAACTCTTTGGATTGTCTTTGTCATCCTTTCTCTTTTTCTAGTTCCTCATTCCTGGTGGTTGAGCAACTCCTTATTTCAAATTATAATAACAACCTCTCCCACCTAACGAGTGTAGTTGGACCTAAAATACAATAAATAGACATTAGCAGTATCATATTTAAGTTTTACATAGCAATATCCATTATTACATCAAGCATCATAAAAATTTAGTTAAGCATAATAAAATCCACCAGTATACTTAATTTGCATAAGTGTTTATCATGCTATCGCAAAGTCTTAACTGAAATTAGGCACTACACAATGTCCTCAAATAAGTACAAAATGTGTTTTTTCATGCCTTCCACCTTTTTTGAGGTGGTATTTTTTTAGAGTAAATATACCATTGGACCTTACATTGCTCCAGGTTTCATTTCCTCATCTGCTTAGAGTGGGAATCAAGAATATTCATGGGCTTGACCTCGATGTACATTGGATCTATCATCTAAAACTTAGAAATATCCACAACATGAGTAGGATCAAATATATATTTCCTAAGCAAGGACACATGAAAAGAATTGTGAATCTTTGCCAAGTTAGGTGACAAGTCAAGTCTATAAGCAACACTTTTTTGAACTCCTTACTAAAAATAATAACTCCTAAAACCACACTTCTATTTTAGTAATTCAGTAAAAGAGGTTCAAGACTATCCAAAATGGCTAGTGGTACTCATGGACATCAAAAAGAGGTAGATCAGACCACCCAATTGTTGGAATCCCTAATAAGCACCGTTAATAGCTTGCAAAGCACAAATGAAAGCCTGATGGAAAAATTTTAAAATTTTAGAACTAATTATGAACACGCATGGAAGAACAACTTACAAAGATTGAGTCCAAATTGCAAGGTGGCTGACGCCAATTTGAGTACTATGTTAAACACTCACATTTTGACAAAGGTAAAGGAAGGGCAACAAATGACTCTCACCTTTTCTATGATCATGATACTACTTTTAAGATGCCCAAGTTAGACTTTCCTAAGTTTAATTGTGAGTATGTGGATGGGTGTTTATGTCGTATTGCTCAATTTTTTAGACTCCACGATGTCCCCATATATTGTCGAGTTTCAATGGCTTCCTTCAACTTGGAATCTGAAGCTTTATGGTGGTATCAATGGTTGCAAAAAACTAACCCTAATCCTTATTGGTAAGACTTTGAGTCTCAATTACTCACTCACTTTGGTATTAGTGAGTATGATGATTTTATAGGACAACTGACAAAGTTGAGATAAATTTCAACAGTTCGAGATTACTAGATACAATTTGATAAATTGGCCAAAAAAACTATGGGAATGAATAAAGGGTTATTTATGAGTTATTTTTTTAGTATTTTGCAGGAAGATATCCAAGCTGAGGTCACAATGTTTAAACCATAATCTATGATGTAGGCTATCAAGTTGGTTCATTTGGCCAAATCCAAATTTTGAGTTCAGTGGAGGATATCTAAATTTCCACAAGCTAGACCCTCTTTTCATCCTATATTCCAAAATCAGAATGAACAAAAAAATGTTGCACCCAAACATATAACCACTACCAAAATGGATGCACGATGCATCCAAGGGTTATGCTACAATTGTGATGAAATTTTTTCTCTCGGTCATAAGTGCACCCAAAAGAAGTTGTTCCTATTAGATGTTGATGACCCTAACACCAGTGACCATAGTGATGATGACACAAAATTAATCGAGAAACCACCCAAAATTGAGGAAGACAACCAAGATGAACCACAGGCTAAAATTTGTGTTCATGCTCTTGCTAGCATTACTACTTCCCAAACCAAGAAAATTATGGGTTATTTCAAAGGCCTGCGCCTTACCATCCTGATTGATTCTGATAGTACATATAACTTTATTGATCCCCACATTACCAAGCAGGAAAATTATTAAGTACACACATGTAATTCCTTTGAGGTTATGGTAACCAATGGTGGGACATTACCTTACAAAAGTAAATTTTGTAATGTTAAGGTCAATATTGGGGACTACGATCTCAAACAATATATGTTTTCACTTTAACTAGGGGGATGTGATATCTTGTTGGAGCTCAATGGTTGGGCACATTGGGAACAATCTCATAGAACTTTGTCAAGCTTTGGATACAATTTTCTCAGGATGGATAGTCCCACACTCTTTGTGGCTCAAAAGTAGGATCTTCACATATTATCGGTTCAAGCCATATGGAAAAGTTGTTAAAAAAATTATCTTGAGGTGTCATAGCTCAGATATTTGCAATCCAACCTCACCCTTCAAAGGAGGATTTTGTCTCTACAAGTTTGTAACTTTATTTGACCAAACACAATTCTATTTTTTTTGAACCATCAGAATTACTACCTCATCACTCTCATGACCATTTTATTTCTTTGTTACCTAGAAATGCATCACCCAACATTTGATCACACTAGTATCCTCATGCTCTTAAGTTAGAGATAAAGCAATTAGTATAGGAATTGTTAAAATCTAGCATCATTTAGCCAAGCAATAGTCCTTAATATTCTTCAGTTTTATTGGTGCACAAGAAATATGGGTCTTGGCGGTTGTGTATCGATTACCATGAGCTCAATAAACTCACCATCAAGGATAAGTTTACTATTTCAATGGTGGATGAGTTACTGGATGAACTACATGGGACTATGTACTTTTCCTAATTAGACCTTTGCTCTGGGTACCATCAAATTAGGCTTAAGGATGAGGATATTCCTAAGACTACTTTTTGTACTCATGGTCACTATGAGTTTTTGGTGATGCTATTTGGATTAAATAATGCTCCTTCTACTTTCCAAAACCTCATGAACAAAAATTGTCACCCATTCCTTCAAAAATTCTTCCTAGTTTTCTTTGATGACATTCTAGTATATAGCCACTCATGGGAAGAGCATCTTGTTCATGTGGATCTGACTCTGCAACTATTGGAATGACATCAACTCTATGATAAGTGGTCCAAGTTTTACCTTGGGTTTATAGAACTGGAGTATTTGGAACACATTGTCAAAGTTGACACTAAGAAGATCGAGGCGGTTTAGGACTAGTCAAAACCTCGCACTCTCGAGGGTCTTCAAGGATTTTTAGGACTTATAGGTTATTACCTTAAATTTATTTGTAACTATGGTAAAATTGTAGCTCCCCTCACTTTCATGTTAAATTAATATTTCACTTGATTGGAACCTACTGAATAGGCTTTCTTGGAATTGAATTATGCTATGACCACCACTCCAGTCTTAGCCATGCCAAAATTTTCTAAATATTTTGTCATTGAAAGCGACACTTTTGGTCATGGTATTGGTGTCGTGTTGATGCAAGAAGGGTGGGCCTTATTTTTCACTAGTAAAGCTCTCTCTAGCCGTAATATGAGCAAATCCATTTATGCCAAGGATATGATGGCAATTCTGCATGCAGTAAACCACTAGTGACCATATCTCATTGGGCATCATTTATCCATTAAAATGGATCATTAGAGTCTCAAATACATTTTGGAGTAATGGGTTGCCACTCCCAAACAACAAAAATGGATCTCTAAACTCATGGGCTATGATTATGATATCACCCAAAATAAGGGCAAGGAGAATATTGCGGTCGATGCCCTTTCTTGTTAATTTGAGGCCCTTAGTATGTTGTGTGCCATTTCATTGCATGTTCCCTAATGGATTGATTCCTTATGCTAGGAGGTACTTTAGGATTTTGATTTGTAAATTTTGGTTACCTCCCTCCACACTAAGCCTACTTCATGTCCAAGATACACTTGGGATGGCCATGATTTGTGTTACAACCAATGCATTGTTATTTCCCTCAAGTGCTCACTTTAGGAAATTCTCATGAAATAATTGCATGCCACCCCATCTACAGGCCATTCAGGATTTATCAAAACCTGTGAATGACTTAAGCACACTTTTTTTGGAAGGGTATGAAAAAGGACATTCAAGATTTTTTGGTAGCTTGTGATACCTGTCAACGGATGAAAGGCGAAACAATGTGTTCTCCAAGTACTCTTCAAACCTTACCCATTTTTGAATAGATTTGGACAGATAATTCTATGGATTTTATTGAAGGGTTACCTAAGTCTAAATTCAAATATGTTATCTTCATGGTAGTGGATCGTCTTTCAAAGTATGCTCACTTTTGTTCCCTCTCCCATCCTTACACCACCTCCACCATTACCCAAATTTTTCTTAATTTTTTTCCTTCATGGTATGCCTACCTCCATCGTGTCTGATCATGACCCAGTATTTAGTAGTTATTTTTGGCAAGAATTATTTAAGTTATAGGGAACTCAGCTCAAAATGAGCTCATCTTATAATTCACAAACAAATGGCTGATAGATATTATCAATAAATATTTTAAGATCTGCCTTCGTTGCTTTACCTCTGATCATCCTACTCACTATGTGAAGTGGCTTCCTTTGTCTATGTGATGGTACAACACTTCCTATAACACAACAACCAAAGTTACCCCTTTTGACATAGTTTATGGGCACCCTCCACCCATACCTTCCTCGTACATTCTAGGTATCTCCAAGGTCCATGCAGTCGATACTACTCTTATTCAACATGTCGATGTCCTCCATCAATTGAAGATGAATTTGGATGCAGCCCAAAATCGGATGTGCCAATAAGATGACCAACATCGTTTCAAGTGCAATTTTGATGTGGGTGATATGGTTTTACTTCACTTGTAATCTTACAAATAGTTATCCCTACAAAATCATAAGTGTCATAAACTTGTTGTGAAATATTATGGGCCCTACCAGGTCTTACAGTGGATTTATGCCATAGCCTATGAATTGACCCTTCGACCTACACCCAAGATCCATACCATTTTTTATGTTTCCTCTCTCAAAAAGGTGGTGGAAAATCAGGTATATGTTTAAACTTCACTTCTAGATTTAGATGAAAAAGGATCTATCTTTCTTGATATTGAATAGTTTTTGGATCATCTAACTCAAACTCTCAACAACCACACTATTACTAAGGTTCTTATTTAGTGGTATGGACTTCATCTAGAAGATGCTACATAGGAGTCTCTCCACCAACTCCAGCACTAGTTTCCTCATTTCCATATTTGAGGATAAAATATTTTGAAGAGGAAGGACATATTAGGATCTCATCCTAACATTATTTTGTAATTCTCATTGGCTTATGTAATGACCCACTTCCAATGTGGAGATTATATTCTAATGTTATTTTTTAATATTTTGTAATGTATTTGGCAAGTAAGGCACCTAAACAAGTGATGCCCTCTCATGTATTTGTTATCAATATTGTAACCGATGTTTGATAGAATATTCTAGCTCGAGTGGCATTTTGCATGTAAGCCAAATCTTGAGCCTTTAGGTAGGGTTGCATGTACTTTTCTCTTTAAAAGACATGAATCCATGTACAAATGTATCTTTTTACAATTTAATGAAATATTAAAGGAGTTTGCCCCTTCCAGGAGACCTGCAATTCTAAATTATTTGTGAGAATGTTTCAATTCTGAAATTACTTTTTTCATAGTGTTATTCTATCATTTGATGTATTTTAGTTATTTTTTAGTATTTTGTGTGAGCTTTATTTTAATAGTAGGTTCCTAACATAAAATTTAGACATGGAAATTGACCCACCTAAGTGGGTCATTTTCCCTAGAACTCTTGACAAGGTCCTCAAACTTTTCTAGGCACAATTTTTGTCCTCTCCCTTGTTTCTTCTTTCTTTCCTAGCTTTGTTGAAATTACGGTCGCTCCTTATGGGAAATAATTTTGACAAGTTAGAAATTTCTCGTAGAAAACCATATTTTTGGGTCAACCCTCTAGATGTTATCTCTCCCCTAGGTTGTCTTTTTGTCTTCCCATCATTTTATCCTTAAAAAATCATATAAATAAAGGGTTTGGATCCTCTTTTTCTCCTAAGCAATTTCCTGAAGTTCTAATAAGTGTGATTTCAAGTACACTTTGGCTAATTAATTATTTTGGCAAGCAAGTCTTCTAACAAGATCAAGTATCTTTTGGTATCCTAAGGTTGCTCTACTATTGGTTTGCTACCCGTGGTGGATAAGTGTGGGAGCCTTGAGGACAAATATACCATTTTTATGGAGGTCTTCATCGTTTTTATCGTTCTTTCATGGCCACTAGGTTTATGCTTGCATTTTAGTGTTTCTAAATTTTATTCTATATTTTGCATTTGAATTCTCATCCATTTGCCATTTTTGTACTTATATCCCAAAATTGTGGTTGCCCCTTATAGGGCATGATTTTGACAAAATCCAAAATTACGGTTGCCCCTATAGGGCACAATTTTGGTTTTTCTAGGTTTAGAGGTAAGGTTTCACTCCCAAACACTCATTTTCACATACATGTTCCATTTAGGCCATAGCACTATTATCTGCGTTATATTTTTTGCACTATTTAATTTCATTTCATCTTGTATTTTTTATTTCCAAAAAGGTCAACAATCACTTTTATTTTTGAATGGTCAACTAAAAGGACCAAGGGGGACTGACTGATGCACATCCAAGGTCAGTATTATAGTGGCCTAAGCAAGCCCCAAAATTCAGATAAAATTTTCTAGGATTTTGTAAAATTGTTTTATAGGATTCAAAGTTGTGGAATACATTTGGATACAAGTTAAAATATAATATCAACCGCAAGATTAGATAAGTCCCCTAAGTTAACTTCTTAGGCTATTTTTTGTTTGCTTTCTACCCATTTCTATTCAAAATCTATATCATAAATAAACAAAAATAATTTGGTTATATTTCTAGGCATTCAAAAGAGAAAAACCATATAGTTTGTATTCTAGAGTTAGATTTATTTGTGCATTCTCTCAAAACCTTGCTGAAAAAAAAATGATTCATTTTTTTGCAAGCTAGGGTTTAGTTCTCATTGAAAACCAAGAATTATTCAAGGGTTAGTCCTTGTTTTTTTGCATTGTTGTTTGTATTACATTGTTCTTTCATTTCTTATATTAGCTTTTGAAGGGTCAAACATAGGTGTTTGCTCAATATACATATCAAACATCTCCACCCCAAACTTGGAGCAAGTCCTTAAACTATTCTTGGTGAACCCTTTGATCCCCAATATCCTGAGTGTAGAGAATATAACACACCCCCGTAGTCACCTTGACTCCTAATAGATCTAGCTTAGAATCGTATGTGGTATGGCAGTTTCCCCCTCTATAACAATGTATTTTGATGAAAGTATGTCTTTGCCTCTAGCATAGACATACATTATTTGTTTATTTTTATGAATAAATTACATTAAGAAATAGTTGACTATTATTAATAAAAAAAATGACTAGGAGCGAAAATGCTACTTCAGATACCTAGCTCAAGTGCAATTGAAGTAAATTATTTTTGACAAGATTTTTTGTGGGCCATCATGATATTCTTGATTCTTTAAGCATACATCATACACTCATGAATATATGTAAGAGCAATAAAATATGCATCAAGTCATCTATGTGAGATTAAAGGATTTCCACTACCAAATAATGCATCCTCACAGGCTTTGCTAAGGAGAAAGGATGCAATATAAAAGACAACATAATTTACAATTGAAGAATCCACAAAGAGATAAAGGTTTGTTGGCATCAATGACATAGTGAAAATGTAATGAATGTAAGCTAATATTACTAGCATCATCATTGCATCTTGGTGGATCTCCTTGACACAATACAAAGTAGGAAACCTAGGCAATTATAAACAAATGTACACATACAATGATGTTATTAAATAACTACACAAATAAGAAACAAACGAGGGGGAATACTAGGAGGATCTTCTACCTCAGTCACCTAGTTAAATCCAATGCATAAGCTATTATAACTAAGATCATCATTGAATCGTAGTAGAACTTTTGATACAAAATGAAGCAAGCAGACCAAGTAATCATGAGCATGTGCACACATGTAATGATGTTGTCAAACAACTATGCAAACAAGCAACAAATATAGTCAGACACATGATCAAGCAATCAATATAGATGAATAAGACAAAATTAGGTATAATAACTTTTAAGGTGCATAATATTAAGGGGATCCTTAAGTTCTTTGTCATAAAGTTTGGCTAGGCGATATTCTCCTAACACATACTTGGTAGTAATTAAAAATGGACCTAGCTAGTTTGGCTCAAACATACCTTTGAGCTCATATTTGAATTTAGGTTTCTTTAAGGATGTGATCACCAACTTTGAAATATCATGGTCATGCTTTATTATCATAATCTCATAAAAGCCCATCTTGATAAACTTGGAAGTGATCCAATGCATGGATTTATTTTTGTCAAGCAATTCTAATTGGGTTAGACAACCTAGATGATATTCATCTGCAATGGAGGAGTCTTGAAGTAAGACTTGCAACAAGAGAAATTCAATATCAAATTGGAATATGGTCTCAATTCCTTAATCTAAAGGATAGGGATTGGCACCTATAGGAGTTAATATACTAGTGTGATATGTTCATAAATTTGTATATAGCTACAATTATCAATCATGAATAGTTTTTATAACCAACTTCTTAAGGATTTTAATCAAAGTCTTATTAGAATATTTGACCTAACTATTTCCTTGAGGGTAATATCAAGTGGACCACTTATGCTATATTTTTAACTGAGCATATTTTTTTGGACATCCTTATTTTTAAAATTCATCCTATTGATTGATATTAAAATAGAAGGGATGCCATACAAATTTAGAGATCTATGGCCCCATTATGGTGGACAATGACATAGCTACAACCCACTTGGTGAAGTATTTGATGAATGTGATTATGAAATTATGTTCATCAAACAAATTTGGATTAATATTTCCAATGATATCCAATCCCCACATGAAAAATGACCATGGAGATGTTATAGGCTGAATTACTTGAGATGGATTATTAATTAGGTTTTCATACTTTTGGAACATATCACAATGTTAAACATAATCACAAGAGTATTTTCGCATTAGTGGCCAATAATATCCCATATGCAAGAGATTTTTAGTGATTGAGACACCACTAAAATATTCTCCACAAGATCCATATTAGGCTTCTTCAATCTATGGAAATCATAATCTATAGAAAAATAAAAATAAATCTATGCTAATATTTTTCTAGGTTATAGATGCATCACAATAAATGATTATTAAGAAATATATTATCAAGCAAGATGTACTCGTTCTTAAAAATAAATGGATAATATAAAATTTCAATAGAGAGTTATTGATTTATTTGCAGATTCAAAAGTTGATTAAATGTAAGTGGGGATTGAAAACATATTATTCCATTAATTTCCTTCTAAGAGGAGTTTTTCTTATCATCTTATCCAATATAATAGTCATGGATAAAATAATGAGTTGTGACCCATGGTTTAAAGCAAGAGATGCTTTGTATTTAAGATCATGGAGTTATTTTTGTATTGATATAAAAACTTCTCACCAACTTATCAATAAGGAGGTTTTAGAAAATATTGGTGATACTTTAGAAAAGCATCCAATAAGAGCCAACTATTAAGGAACAAAATAATGTTATATGTGCTTGAATACATATTGCCATGGATATCTTAAAACCTTTAAAATTTGCATTAAAATTAAATCTAAATCAAGAGATTTTGATGAATAAGTCCATTATAAAAATATTATATGTTTATACTAAATAAACATATGTCACCAAATTGTAGAGTAAAAATGCTTAAGAAAGAGATTAAAATTTTGAGATATGAGGCAAACTCAAAAATGAAGCAAGGATATTAGATTATAATAGAAATTGTCTAGATTTAATATTTATCACTCATACAAACATTAAAAAGAAATCTCCTGATATGGGTTATTATTTTCATCAACCTTAGTTTGATGATTATTAGGACTTAGTTGTAGGTTTAATTAGCCACCTTGACGTGAGTTGGTTAGTAGCTCATGTTGACTAGGTCTAGGTTTAGGTGTTAGCACTTTTATAGAATAAGGGCTTATTGATTAAGCTATTTTACACAATCCTCGGATCTATAACATATTACCAGGATTGGTTGTTTGTAAATTGTGCTTATTTAAAGCACCTCATTTTGTAATTTAATCATCTAGGAATTAATTTCATATTTGATTTTTAATTCCTTATCATTGGTATTAGAGCCTCGTGGCTCTTGACCTATGAGGGGGAATTTCCCTCATAGAAATTCCCCCTCTTTTCGTCTTTTCCCCTTTTGTGAATTTTTCTATAAAAATTGTCGACAATTTTCTGTTAGCAAAATTGGTTGTAAAATAAAATCATCGATAATTGTTGTCGACATAATTTACAAAAGCAATATGTCATTTCATTTCTTTTTAGCATGGTCAATTCTGCCTCCAATCTCATTGGTAGGCATCTATTTTTGAACATTAATTCTATATTAGAGCCTACGTTTGAAGCTTGGTTCTTTGCACCAAGCAATTTCATGGTGATAGATGATCACCGTCCTGACTGTTGGAGATGTTTTGACCTTCTTAGCCTTTCAACTATAAGCCTGTCTTCAATTGGTTCTAGCGTCGTTGACTAACTTGTTATAGCATTTTGCAATTTCTTATCCTCGATTCGCCTATTTTTGATGTTGTAGACCAGAAATTAGATAAACTATGTGTCTTTGTCATAACTAATAGGACTCTCATAGATCAGCAACAATTCTTGGATGCCCAATCATCACTGCACTAATGCGCTCTGCATTCTATGAATACCTGGTGGATAGTCGAGCTTTGTGCTCTTTACATGATTTATAATTGAAGGGACTCAAATCAAAAGGCCACGCTGCAAGCACAAATACTCCAAGGGTAAATATGTTAGATTTAAGGGTACTACGACAGCTTTCGTTTGGCCCTCTCAAGGAGAATTTAGCCACATATGGGGCAGAAGTGACCCTAAATACCCTGCCCTCATAAGAAAAAAACAATGGCAAAAGTCTTTCACCAACCAATTCGTGATGAAGATTTATGCACAGAATGATAAATGTGGATATATTTTAAAATTAGCATGTTGATCTATGCTCTTTCTACATTTTGCAACCTGAGCTATTTTGGCCACCATAGCTGCACGAAAAAATCGCTGGGAGGCTCGCACCAACGATCACTCCTACCAACTGATAGAGATGTGTCACTTATGCTTCTATGTTTTTTTTTTACTGCTATAGGCCACACATTGTCAGCTCAACTTGAGCCATTGGCTCCCATTATAGAGGATTTGTGAATCCCCTAGGTGATATTATTCGACGCTTGAATTTCATCGACCATTATACTATGGATAACCCATTTTTCTTGTGCATGTTTCACAACAAAAATTTAGATCTAACACATAAATAATCCATTATTCTATGACACTTTTGAATACTGCAACAAAATTCTTAAAACTACAGATATTCGACACTTCGGATATCAAACTTCTTAAGACTATAGAGATTCGACACTTCATAATATACCTACTTGTGCATTTTCCTTCACTCTTCCTCCATCGACTATCGTTACAATATACTTGCTTGGCAAGATCGTTTGTACTTAGTTTTGGGTGCATGCTTATGGTTCAACATGATTGGTGTGAAGAGTTGCTCCTTCTTGAATATTGAAGACATTTTGGTAAGACCCTTTTTGAGCATCGTAGTGTTAACTCCTACATGCTATAGGCTAACCTACACGTCAACAGATCTCAAGATACCATTTGGTATTCCTAAGTGGACCCTTTTTGAGTATTTTTAGGTACTTTGTGGAGTTTTTGGGTTATTTATGACCTCGTGTTGGTTGATTTGGGTTGTTTTCGATCAACATCGTCCTGCCTAAAGCTCGTTGTTTCTCCCTTTGATGGAGTTGGGTGATCACTTTGGGGCTCTTGTACATCGTATTTCTCTCTTCTTTTTTGAACCATTTTGGAGGATTTTTGGGCACTTGTATATCTTCTCTCCCACTTCTTTGTAAAAGCATTGGATTCCAATGCTTCATTTGTTGGGAGGAATGATATGGGTTATTATTTTCATCAACCTTAGGTTGATGATTATTAGGACTTAGTCGTAGGTTTAATTAGCCGCCTTGACATGAGTTGGTTAGTAGCTCATGTTGACTAGGTCTAGGTTTAGGTGTTAGCACTTTTGTAGAATAAGGGATTATTTATTAATCTGCTTTACACAATCCTCGGATATATAACGGATTACCAGGATTGGT
Organism: Wollemia nobilis; assembly: GCA_028583015.1. Taxonomy (NCBI): domain Eukaryota; kingdom Viridiplantae; phylum Streptophyta; class Pinopsida; order Araucariales; family Araucariaceae; genus Wollemia; species Wollemia nobilis. The sequence goes on from JAQPPZ010016460.1 coordinate 561,084, forward strand.
TGTTTGTAAATTGTGCTTATTTAAAGCACCTCATTTTTTAATTTAATCATCTGGGAATTAATTTCATCTTTGATTTTTAATTCCTTATAATATCCTTTGCCTCATAAAATTACAAAGGTTTTCATAGTATTTCTAGAGAAAACATTACAAGAAACTAAGAAGGATACAAGGAATAAGGAATTACAATGTATAAGTATAAATTTAAAAGGAAATAGAGGTGTAAAGGAAAATATGAATGCAAATTTTAAAATGAAAAAGAAGAAATATGTCATGTTTAATTAGGTAAATCATTTCCATTTTTCTAAAGTAGTAAAATGCATCACCTTGCAATAAAAATAAATTTAGTATAAATTTTACACTTAATTTTCGGTTTCAAGTGTAACTTAATAAGGAAAGTAGTAGGGTTTTTAGACTAGCATAAAACAATAAGTACTATGAAAGATATTTTTGTACTTTAGGTTTTCTAAGATGTCTTAAAGAAAATGTGTCATTAAGGCTATTCCTTGCACTTCATGCTACCTAGGATAATATAGACCTATACATGATAACTCAAATTATGAATGCATTAGAAAAGTGGAAGAGATTGATGAGGATGAAAGTATTGGTAGAAAATTAAAAAAAAAGTATAGGAAGACTCTCAAAGTAGAAAAAATAGAAGATAGAACTCAATATTGATTTAGGATGCCAAAAATAAATATCAAGAAGTTTAATAAGTGGGGTTAAGCTACCTCGATGATACAAGTAAATAGTGTAAGCAATGATAAGTTTCACACTGTAAATCAAGGTTCCAATTCTGTTAGTGAATTGAAAATTTTAACCATAAGGTTTGGAACAAGCGTTCAAGAGAAGAGTTTTATATCATAGACCACAATTTCAATCCCATGGGTAAACCTTAATGTTTAACCCAAGGGATTTAGACAAACAATAGGAAATAAGATGTTCCACACTACAAAACAAGTTTTATATCTGGGTTCAAAATTACCAAGCAATATAATACAACTATTTGATTTACTGAAATACAACAACAATATGATCACATAGTGGTATTATATTGCTTGGTACTTTTGAACTTGGGTATATACCTTGTTCTATAATACGGACCTTGTTGTTTCCTATTGCTTGTCCAAATTCCTTGGGCTAAATCTTAAGGTGGTTTACCCATGAGCTTGGAACCTTGGTCTATGATGAAATATGATAGTAACATGATGATAATGTTTCTTGAGGGGGATAATGCAATAGTTTGAGCTTTGAATCTTCTTTGGGAGGTCCAAAGTTTAAACCATAGAGTGTGTGTGGTTGATAATATCAATTCTCCCCCTTACAAGAGGTCATGGTGGGATATGGGGATACCCAATGTTGAGCAGGTTGTTTGTAGGGGTTTCTCACACTAACCAAATTTAAAAAATAATGTTAAAAAAAATGTCTTAGGGGAGACAACACAATATTTTGGGCTTTGTCTCTTCTTCAAGAGGTCCAAAGTTCAAACTGCAGTGTGTGTGGTTGTGTGTCAAATTTCCTATTTATAAGCTTAGCTCTCTCCTTTATGAGAGGTCATGGAAATATGGGGATGCCCAACCCTAAGTGTCGATCATAAGGGTTTCTCACACTAACCAATTCCCCCCCCAAAAAAATATGATGATGTGATAGGGGTAGGGCTTGGCTGAATTCCATTCCATAAAACCAATTTAAATAAAAAGTTAGACCTAAAAATATGAAAATAAGTCCTAGGGAGATAATGCAATGGTTCAATATTTGACTCTTCTTCAAGAGGTCCAAGATTCAAACCACAACGTGGGTGAGTGTATGAGGGAGTTTGTGTGTGGTGGCTATGTGTTAAATTATCTATCGATAAGCACAGATATTAGCTTTAGAATGCATCATGGTTGGGAGGAGACTGCTCAGCCTTGTGTTGGTCATAGGGGTTTCTCACACCAACCAAAAAAAAATAAATGACAATAAAAATAGTATATTATAGTTTTTGAGCTATAATACCTTAAAAAGAGTTAGGAAATTAGGTGGTTGTAGATTGAATTTATTTTAATATATGAAACATTAAGATATATTTGGTTAAATTACAACCTTATGTAGACATGGAAAATTGACCCACTTTAAGTGGGTAATCTTCCTTAGAGCCCCTAAGAGGTCTCTAACCCTTTCCCTAGGCAAGGGTAGGCCTCTTTTCCCCTACCTTGCCTTTCTTTAGCCTTTTTAGTGAAATCGCACCCAGTTGCGATGGGGCACGATTTCGCGGAAGCGATATCGCACCCCATTGGCACGGGGTATGATTTTGCTATTTTAGGGTTTTAATTATTAAAACCTAGGTTTAACCTTTTCTAGCATGCTTTGCATCGACCTGTGTTGTTTTCCCGCTCTTTTCACCTTGAATTTCATCTATAAAAGGAGGGGTTAATCTCACTCTTTTAGAACGATGATTTTTGGACACACAATTATCAAGCTCAAAATTCTTATGATTGATTTATGCTCGCATTTTGCTCTGCTTCCTATTTCTTCTACAAGCTAACCCCAAAGTGTGAATTTTGGATTTGATCTTCTACTACATTGATTGGATTTCTGTGTGGTTTGGTGGATTCGTGTTGTGGTTCGGAAGGAAAGAGAGTGCCCGTTCGGATACCTCGATCTCTTATGTCTGCTTCTGCATCATCCATCAGGTTCTGCGCACTTTGTTTTTGCATTTATTTACATTCTGCATCTATCTTTTATTTTTTGTATGTCTAAAGAAAAATCATGCCTTGTCCCAATGAGGTGCAATTTCACTAACCCTAATTTAGGGTTTTTTCTCACAAAAGTGAAACCATGCCCCATTTTGATGGAGCATGATTTTTCCTGTAGCGTTATCATGCTCGCTATCTATGAGGCACGATTCTACCTAGGACTAAACTAGGGGTATCTATCAATTTTTGATTGCATGAGTATTTTCTAAATTACATCTAGGGCATGTTAGCATAATTTTTTTTTTATTTCTCTATTTTTGCATTGTTGTTTTATGATTAATTCTCCAAAGGTCAATTTTCACTTTTATTTTCAAAGGTCATCTAAAGGACCTAGGGGGCTTGACTATTGTGCCTCCAAGCATTACTATACAATGGCCTAAGTAGGCCCCCTAACACTGATATCATTTTTTTAGTGTTTCTTAAGTTATCTTGCAGAAACAGGTATTTTTGATATCATTGGACAAGAGGCAAAAAAAGCTAGATCAACCACCAGTCAAGATAAGTGTTCTATTTGTTCTATTGATTATAAATCTGATTTGGATATCCATTATAGGCATATAAAAAGTGAAAAGCATATAGTGTGCATCTAGGGTTAATATTGTGCATTTATCTTGTGCCCTTGCTTTAAAGGTTTTCTAGATAAAAACCCTAGGTTAGCAAACATTCAAATAAAGAATCATATTAGGTTAACTCTTGTATTCTTGCATTCTATTTTCTGCATTGTCCTTTATCTTTCATAGCATAGATCTAGAGAGGCCAAATTTAGGTGATTTCTTGAAATTGAACACATCAAACATTCCTAAATATCCTGAGGACTTGGAGTGAGTCCTTAAACTATTCCTGGTGAACCCTTCCCCCTAGCACCAAGTGTAGAGAACAACACAGCCCCCACGGTTCACCCCATAAGGCTTTCTATATTTTTGGATCTAACATTTTAGGAATTGTACGCGGTAGGGAAGTTTTCTCCCTCTACATATTTGGTGAACCCGATGTGAACACCTCCTTTCTTTTGAAAACTCTAAGAAAGATCATTAATTCTGTTTGAAAACTCTTAAAGAGATTAAAATATGTGTGTTAGTGTTTTCCCTAACTATTTTCACTACTTCTAATGGCTCCCTTCCTTAGAAGTTAGAGGAAATAATTAGAATATGATTATGTTCCCTTGGAAGATGATCATATTGATAGGGAAGACCCTAATGTAGGTCTAGAAGAGCAAGAAGAGGTAGATATGGAAACTGAGACCAATCCTGATCCTTATGCTGGACCCAATGGTAGCTTTGTCTTTTCATCATTTGATCATATTTGGGAATTCATGAAAGCTCATAAGGAGAAGCTATTGGAATATGTAGAACGAGAAGCTCATCTTGAAAAAGAGGATGCTACTCCTTCTCCTCCCATTAGGTCTCATGTGCTTAATCATGATAATCCCACATCTCAATCTATGCATCTCAGTAATTTGAAGAACCAAGTGACTTGTGCTACTACTAATATCACCAATGTTGGATGGAATCCACCTGTTCCTCCAACTAGTAGTGGCACCCAAAATTATTTTCAATTTCCTCCTTCATCTTCTAATGTCAACACTATTGCCTCTATTCCACCACAAGTAAATCTTCCATTCTCACAAGGCACCACATATAACAATAACCTCCTCATGTCCAACCTAAGTCAAGGAAATATTGGGAACACACATAATCCAAAAATGTAGAACTTGGAAAATATAGTGAATCAGTTGGTTTCAAGGATGGATATGATTCAGCCTTTAGGGTTTACATACAGTTATAAGGAAATGTGTAGTCAGCCATTGGATCCTATTGTTGTTGCTAGACCTTATCCCAAGCATTTTCCTATGCCAGTTTTACCAATCTATAAAGGGACATAAGATCCAATAGAGCATCTAAGAGGATTCAGGATAGCTTACCATGATCTTGTTTATGATGATATGCTTCTATTGAAAATATTTCCAAAGAGTCTTGTTGGAGTTGCATTAGAATGGTATTATCGATTTCCCAACTATTCTTTAAAGAGATTTGAGAAGACTGCAAAGATGTTTGTTCATCAATTTAGTGCTTACATTGAAAAGGAAGTGACAATGAGAGACCTATATGATCTAAAGCAAAGTAAAGAAGAAATTTTTTTAGAATTCTTAGCTCATTGGAGAAGTTTAGTTGGTCGATTAAGACAACATGTGTCTCAGAAAGATATGCTTGATATATTCATTGGTAATTTACAAGAACAAATATCTTATGCACTAGAAACTACTACTATCACATCCCTTGATCAAGAAATTGAGTTAGCAAGAAAAGTGGAACAAGCTCTCATTAGAAGAGGTCAGCTTAAGACTAAAGAGGAAAAGCCTACTAAGTCTCAACATAAGAATAAGCACATGAGGTGATAGTGATAGTAGGCATGTTAATAATGTCACCAATAGCCTACAAAATATTGTACTTCAGAAACCTCCTCAAAGGAATTTTACCAGACTTAATATACCTATGGAAGTAGTTTTGAAGTAATTATTAGAAGCTAAGGCAATTGAACTACCTCCTATAAGACAACCAGATACTACAACTCATTGGTATAAGGTAGGTCAATATTGCACTTATCACAGAGTAGAAGGACATTGGACAAACTCTTGTAAGAAGTTGAAGCATGTGGTTCAAGATTTGATTGATGCAGGATGCATTGATTTAAGAAATTCCCAAACTTCAAGTAATCAGGCTTCTACTCAACAAGCCCTAATGACAAATCAAGATATGGGGATATTCAAGGATCCATTACCAAAGCATGATCAAAAAGCAACCAATCAGGTGGCTCATCAAGATGATTCCCTACGCCACAATAATGTGGTTGGTATGGTTGGGGTAACTACAAGGAAAAAAGCTCAAAATTAGCAAGGACAGAGTTTAGCACCATAGCCAAGTTTAATTTTAAAGGAGAATCAGAGAAAATATTTAGCTACAAGAATTCCACCTATAGTGTTGAGACCATAGCCACATATTTCATTTGATCTTCAGAAATAGTTAGCTAATACTCCAAAAAAAATATCAGTTTTAGAACTTTTGTAGACTTCTCCTAATCATAGAAATGCCTTAATGGAATTTTTAAAACAACAATCTATTTCTTTCGACATTACCTCGGATGCCATAGTTGATGCCATAGGTTCTTTTGGGATACATCATGTCTCATTCTCAGATGATGATAAACCTTCCTCAAACTTACATGGAGATTCATCACTTTACATCATTGCACTTATTGGGGATACCCTTATCAAGCGAGTTTTGGTTGATAATGGCTCATCCCTCAACTTGTGTACATATCAATTCTTTCAAAAATTTGGATTAAAAGAGGAATATTTAACAAAATATGATATCATTATTAAAGCTTTCAACAATAAGTCCCAAGAGGCCTATGGTGTCATATATCTTCCATTAAAGGTGGGGCCTAGGATATTGGATACTTTTTTTTATGTGGTTTATTGTCCTACATCCTTTAATATTCTTCTTGGGTGACCTTGGATTCATGCAATGAAGTTCGTCCCTTCTACTTTTCATCAATGTCTCAAATTTGAATTCAAGAATAAAATCAAGTTGTCACCATTTCGGGCGATCCTCGACCATTTGAATTTTGTTCAAATATAGAGTTAGCTCAATCTGAATCTTACTCTTGTCCTTCTATTTCTTCAACAATTTCTCCATGTTCCTCATCTCAAATTTTCAAAGTTTAAAAGTGAGTGAGGAACGTAAACCCCATTCTTCCTCCTTGGATCATGATAATCAATTTCTTCAAGAGCCTCTTCTGGATCTAGCCAAGCTACCACCATCACCTCAAACTATGGGTTTACCCCATAATAAGGGTGATGTTGTACACATTGGCACATGTACCTTTGTCTTCGAAGGGACTGCCTTCAAAGAAAATATTCATGGTAGCAACCCATCTCCTAGTGAGTGCTCTTTTTCTCAATGTTATCTCACTAATGACTATCCCCTTCCTAAGCAGATCCTATCTAGTATGGGATATGCAGGTAAAGGATTGGGACCACAACAAAAAGGTATTCAAGAACCTTTGGATGTTGAGATTTGGCCTGGGATATGTGGTATAGGTTTTGTGCCTAATAAAAATCAACCTTTGCCTTTTGAGGATGATGACCATCTTATGACTTATGCAGAATATATAGAATATCAAAATATGATAATAGCTGAAAATAAAAGTGTTAATTTTGCTTCTCCTCCAAAGCTAATATCTTGTAATATGATTGATTCTATTTTTTCTAAAAATAACATTACTTATGTGCAAGAGAGTGGTGGATCTTTATATAATGTTTGTTTTGCTAAAAATAATGGTGTTGTTAGAATATGTGTTGATTATCGTGCCATGGATGTCAAGAGAAGAGCCCTAGAGGAACTTTCCCATGATTTTTATCATCGATAAAATGCACTCCTTGGGGATATATTCGATTCGACACCCCATGGCATGCTCATTTATTTTAATAATATGAATGGTGCATTTAGATTTTGCATTGATTTCAATTCTGTATAAAACAAAATAAAACAAAACAAAATAAAATAATAATAATAATAAAAATTATCATGTAGTTGCATTTGCATTTCCATTGCATCCACCTGCTTGCTCATATTGCATTGTTGCTTGTCATCCTTGCATGATTGCTTGACATCTAAAGAACACCTTGCATGATTGCTTGTCATAATTGCATGATTGATTGTTCATGACTGCTTGCTCATATAGATTTTTGGGGATTTTGTGACAATGGCATGTGATGATACCTAGTTAGGACATAGCTCACATGCATTGCACTTCTCACTAGGACTATGATGCCTAGCAAGATCCCCCCTAGGGACTCTTCCTTTCCTTCTTATGATTGCTTCTTCTCCTTCTCTCGGTTTCTTTGTCATGATAATGCTTTCATTCACAAAGTATTTTTAAGATCCCTATCTAGGCTAGCACTTGCATACTATTTATCTCCATATTACACCCCACATGGGATACTTATACATCCTAGTGGGTATTGCATTGTCTACGATCTTCTATCGGGTCATACTCTCTTTTGACTTAGTAGGCTTAACACCCCATTACAAGATAAGCTCCTTGGTCAGTTTTAGTAGACCTCGACATACATCCTAGCGGGTAAACGCCTCATAGAAGTCAATAAGGGAGAAACCACCCATAGCGGGTCAGACTCCACACATTTTTTTTACACTACTGCAAGTGCTAAACCTATAGCGAGTCTAGCTCTCTTTCTGAAATGATCTATGGTATCTGACTACACTGGTTCCTCGCAACCTATGCTAGTTCCATACTATGGGTCGTTAGTTCTTCTCCTTTTCAGATGGTTGACCTTTGGATCTCCTTATTTTTCTTCTTCTTCCTCTTCCTCTTTCTCTTCTTTTTCTCCCTCTTTTTCTCTCTTCTTCTTTCTTCTCCTCTTTTTTTTTTGATTGATTTTCTCCTTTTTTCTTCTCCTTCTCATTTCTTTCCTTTTGCATCCATCCATTTTCATATAGTTTGCATCAAGATAGTTTGCATACATAAAAACACATAAATAAAAACACATTACACATATTACACATACAAAAAAACAACAAAAGTAGCTATATATTACTCGAGAGAAAAAGAGTACATCGTCACCATGTCAGGTTGGTGTACCACAATCCAGACTCGGTACACTCAACCCAGGGATGCACACCATAATCCAAAAATTGGTGCATCATCCCGATCCCTAGTCCTCTCTCTCTCCTAGCTCTGAGAGCCAACTCCCTCTAGTCTACCCTGAGGAGGAGGTAACCTAGGCTGTGACACAGACTACCGTGATATCGATGTCATCCGTGATCGAGATCACGATCTGCTCACTAACTACAAGGATGGAGGAAGTGGCATCCTCTGACCTGGTGGGATAGCTGCATAGTAAGCCATCTCATAAAATATAGCCCACTGAAGAGTTATCTCCAACCTCTCTCCCATCCACCGCAGCTTCGCCTAAAGAAGTTATGTTGCACCTCCTGTCTGGCTTCTCTCAATGATAGCCATCCCCTCTACCCTAGCTCTCTGGTGCTCTCCATCCAGATGAACCATCTCCCCTTGGATCCAACCACTCTCTACCCAAGCTGCATCCCTCTCAGCCTCTATGGTGCTCAACGAACTCCATAGCTCCTCTAGCCTCTTGGCCCTATCCTCCTGGACCTAGACCATATGGCTCTATAGAGAGGCTACCTATGCTCATAGCTCCTCTATCTCCCTCCTCTCCTAGCTCTTGCCAACCACTATTGTAGATGTAGAGGCCTCTCTAAGATCTCTAATCTATAGCCTCCTTGTCTATGTGGGGGTATCTCTCCCCCTCCCTCTTCGGTCCCTACTGCTTGGATGGCCTCCTCTACCACCAAGATCTGAAAATGAGTCAACCTCTATCTCAGAGTAATGGGAGTCTATTGTGCCCTCTCTATGGCTTGATGAGCTACCTCTTGAAATGCTCATTGCATGCCCAAGTCCATCACCTAGTACCTCTATATCAGTACTAGTAGGGAGATCCTTTGGGGCACAACTCCTCTGTACCACCACCTATACTCGATAACCACTCCTGCATCGTCTATCCTCAAATCGACATAAGGAGGATCATCCATATCCTCCTCGGCCCATCTAGTGAGGTCTGGCTCACCTCCCACCCCTTCTAGATCCTGGGTCACCCTTTGGTACTAGTAGTATCCTAGGTCTGAGACTCTCTGTAAGATCCCAAACTATCGAAGGACTCGATCAAATTTGAAGACCTCTGGATCTCCCTTCTCTGACCTCAGCCACCTGATCCTATGTACCGTGGCTAGCTCTATTCTATCCTCAACCCACCCAAGGTGAAGCCACCATGGCCACCAGATGAGCTTCACCTCCTGAAGCTCATCAATCACCCACCTCGCTAGTGGCAAGTTCCTTGCATAGGCCCTCATGGTCCTCTCCAGGGACCTCAACCACCTGTATGTTGTTGGCTACTCTAGGTTGGGTAGTGGGCCTAGTAGTGCCTCCGATATGCATACCACGATGTGCTCCTAGCACCACACCTGGAGAAATGTCATACATACCAATCTTGTACGCTACTTATACACAATGTTGTACAATATCATGTATAGGTGGGCCAACACATATGGGCCCCATGCGAATCGAACCTCCTGATCATGCATGTCTGCCACTACTCCCACCATCACCCATGGTAAGTGCCACCTGATGGTATGGCACATCAGTAGCCCAACCACAACCCCATAGAGCATGGTGGTCAGAGGATCTTCCCCATAGCGGCCCACTAGATCATCGACTAATATGGTGCTCTCTCGCACCTAGTGGGTAAAACCTATCGAGAACTATTATAGTGTGGCCACCCATCCTCATGCTCTATAAACTACTATCCCTCTAATAGGGATCCGCAAGATCCACCACACATCCTCCAGCATGATGGTGAGCTCTCCTATGGGTAACTAAAAAGTAGAGGACTTCGGGTACCACCTCTCTACTAGGGCTATCAGCATAGCCCTATCTATCTCAATGCGAGGCATCCTCGCTAGGTGGTCTAGCCCCACCACCTCTAGTCGATCCCTCTCCACCTATCCTAGTGCATCCAACTCTATCACCAGAGCACCTGCCCTCCACTCTCGACTCTCAAGGATACCTAGCTACATCCATAGATAAATAAAATCACATCAATTTCATAAATAAAAATAAAAATAATAAAATCCATAATTTCAAGTCAAAACACAAAGTTGATCATAATTTTGAAATTCGCACTTCGTAGTTGCTTGTTTTTTCCTCTTTCTCCTCTTGTGTTTGTTTTTGCTTTTCTTTTGTTTTTCAATTTTTGGAGAAATTATGCCCTCCATTTTAGGAGACGCGATTTCATGAGATCGCGCTCAATTTTATTTGGGCACGATTTCATCACACCCTGTTTGAAATGAAATCACGATCGGGTTGCAAAATAGCATCCGGATTGAGCATAAATCTTATCAAAAATGGTAAAATTCCTAGATCCTACCCTTAATCTCACAAAAAATAGAGAAAAATTTACACAAAGAGGGTGGAATTTGGTACTTACCCACTCTCGTGCCCCGACTTTGCCCCTCGTGATCGCTGCTCGATGAACTGGTAATGCCATCTCCTTTTCTCCTTAGAGCCCTTTCTCTGCCAATGTGTGGTAAAAATAAATTAGGGTTTTACCCTTTTTCACCCTTTTTAAACTCTGGTTGTTACCCTTGTTTTTCTCCAATTTTTGTTCTTTCTCTCTCTTTCTTCTTTTGTGTCAGTTCTTTTGAGTTTTTATGAGATATGTCATCTTCATAAAAACTCGAGGGGGAACCCTGGCCTATAGAGGCATTAATATCCCTAATACCTCAATTTGCATGTAAAACAAGAAAGTGTCTAGAATGACATCATTTTTGCACCATCCCTTTCTTCTAAACTGGCCATCCCATTTTTGCTTGTTATCTTCTTCCAATGAGTGTGCCTACATCCTTTCTTTGATGCATTTACTTAAATCAAAGAGAGGGCAAAATGTAGACACAAAAAATTGACCCACTTTTAGTGGGTAATATTCCTTAGAGCCCCTAAGAGGTCTCTAACCCTTGCCCTAGGCAAGGGTAGGCCTCTTTTCCCCCTACCTTGCCTTTCTTTAGCTTTTTTAGCGAAACTACACCCGGTTGCAATGGGGCACAATTTCGTGAAAGTGATATCGCACCCCATCGACACGGGGCATGATTTTTCTATTTTAGGGTTTTAATTATTAAAACCTAGGTTTAACCTTTTCTAGCATGCTTTGCGTTGGCCTGTGTTATTTTCTTACTCTTTTCACCCCGAATTTCATCTATAAAAGGAGGGGTTAATCTCACTCTTTTAGGACAACAATTTTGGACACAATTATCAAGCTCAAAATTCTTATGATTGATTTATGCTCACATTTTGCTCTGCTTCTTGTTTCTTCTACAAGCTAACCCCGAAGTGTGAATTTTGGATTTGATCTTCTACTGCATTGATTGGATTATTGTGTGGTTTGGTGGATTTGTGTTGTGGTTCAAAAGGAAAGAGAGTGCCCGTTCGGATACCTCGATCTCTTTTGTCTGCTTTTGTGTCATCCATCAGGTTGTATGTACCTTATTACTACATTTATTTACGTTCTGCATCTATCCATTATTTTTTGTGTCTAAAGTAAAATAGTGCTTGGTCCTAGTGAGGTGAGACTTTGCTAACCCTAATTTAGGGTTTTCACTCACAGAAGCGATACCGTACCCCATTCTAACGAAGCATGATTTTGTCTATAATGTTATCTTGCCCACTATCTACGAGGTACGATTCTGTTGAGGGATGAACTAGGGGTATCTATCAATTTTTTATTGCATGAGTATTTTCTAAATTACATCTAGGGCATGTTAGCATAATCTGTTTTCTGTTTCTCAACCATTGCATTGTTGTTTTATGATTAATTCTCCAAAGGTCAATTTTTGCTTTTGTTTTCAAATGTCATCTAAAGGACCTAGGGGGCTTAACTGTTGTGCCTCCAAGAATTACTATACAATGGCCTAAGTAGGCCCCCTAATTCTGATATCATTTTTTTAGTGTTTCTTAAGTTATCTTGTAGAAATAGGTATTTCTGATATCATTGGACAAGAGACAAAAAAAACTAGATCAACCACTAGTCAAGATAAGTGTTCTATTTGTTCTATTGATTATAAATCTGATTTGGATATCCATTATAGGCATCTAAAAAATAAGCATATAGTGTGCATCTAGGGTTATTATTGTGCATTTATCTTGTGCCCTTACTTTAAAGGTTTTCTTAATAAAATCCCTAAGTTAGCAAACATTCAAAGAAATAATCATATTAGGTTAACTCTTGTATTCTTGCATTTTGTTTTCTACATTGTCCTTTATCTTTCATAGCATAGATCTAGAGAGGCCAAATTTAGGTGATTATTTGAAACTGAATACATCAAACATTATTGAATATCTTGAGGACTTGGAGTGAGTCCTTAAACCGTTCCTGGTGAACCCTTCCCCCTAGCACCGAGTGTAGAGAACAACACATCCCCCACGGTTCACCCCATAAGGCTTTCTATCTTTGTGGATCCAACCTTTTGAGAATTATACATGGTAGGGCAGTTTTCCCCTCTACACCTTATCTTCATCTTAATTAAATTCAAAATTTAAAAGATAATTAGTTGAGCAAGATTTTATTTTAATGAAAACAATATCAATTGATAAAACATATATAATTTGAAAAAGAAATGATACATATCTAAACAAATTAAATGTCATCTAACTAAATCACAAATATAATATTTTAATAAAATAATCTAATATAAACACACTCTTATATATATATATATATATATATATATATATATATATATATATATATATATAATTTAATAACAAAATATAAATATTGAAAAAAAACATAAATTTAAAATAAAAATAATTTTTTAAGGTACATAGGAAAATCATAAACACTCTCCAATCAAAATACCATCCATCTATCTATATATTTTAATGCACCTTAAAAACATAAGATGTTTTATACATTAAAAAAAATCAACTACCCTTCATGTCATTTGCTCTCCTATATTCGCCATTTGGATGTCGTAAGTTTCAACTAATTCATAGGGTTAGCAGATTGGTAAGTATTTGTTTGGCCAAGCATTTATTAAGAAAACACCTAGGGGTAGCTTGTTTGCAAAGGTAGTAGTCTGATATGAATCTTTTAAGTGCATGTCAGACTGACATGACGATATGAATATCGAGCAATCACCTCTTAAGCGATCTGGTCGCCTTCACGTCGGATCAACAATAACGAAATAAAATAGGTTTGGCGGAAACAGCCCTTGTAATTAGAACCTTAAATCTATCAATTACTAAAAATAGTGTAATTATAACCAACTTTGTTATATAACCAAAAACAATTTAACTAACTCTCCACTTTCAAGAAGACATTCCAACTTGATTCGCAAGATCAGCTCAAAAATCATTTTCATTATGTATTCACATGTTAATAAAAAAGCAATTATCTAATTATATGTTTTTTTAAGAAAGATTCAAATCTTTGTTTTATATTCTTAAGCAGAAGTGGCCTCCCTGACGCATTATGTTATTTAGTTATGTTCAAGCAGAAGGGGCCTCTGTGACGCATTATGTCGTTTAGTTATGTTCAAGAAAATAATTTATTGATAAAAAGTTTTAATATAATTTTTGTGAGTGTGGTTTATTAATAAGGATACCATTTGTTTTATATGATCCAGACTCAATTCTTACAATAAATATATATATAAAATATTACTAAAAATATATATATAATTTTAATATTTTTTAATTTAAATTTTAAAGTTATTATTAAAATTTAATCGCATTTAATAAAATAAATTGTTAAACAAAGTTAATAAACTTGTTATGTAAGAAAACAATTTCAACTAACTCTACACTTTCATTAATATTATTCTCAAGAAGGTATTCCAACGTGATCTGATCAGCTCAAAAATCATTTTCATTCTGTATTCACATGTTCATAAAAACATATGATCGAATTAAACGTTTTTAAAAAAATATTCAAATCTTTGTTTGATCTGATTAGCTCAAAAATCATTTTCATTATGTATTCACATGTTCATAAAAACGTATGATCGAATTAAATGTTTTTTAAAAAATATTCAAATCTTTGTTTATATTCCCTGACGCATTATGTCATTTAGTTATGTTAAAAATATATATATAAATTGGTTTTTTTAATATAAATATAATATATAATTTTAATATTTTTAATTTAAATTTTAAATTTATTATTAAAAGTTTAATAATACCCAGGTGTTGTAGGTAAGTTGGAGAGGAGAGGGCAATCCTCCAAGGGAGGTCCCAGGTTCAAATCTCCACCCTACCAAAAAGTTGAATTAGGTACCCAAAATCCAGTTGATAATGTTGGTGCGGGCAAGGTTGGATGCGACTCCCGGGTGACTTTGACGGTATAGAACTCCCTGTAAAAAAATTAAAAGTTTAATAATATTTAATAAAATAAATTGTTAAACAAAATTAATAACTCAAAAAAAATCAACTAACTCTGCACTTTCATTAATATTATTCTCAAGAAGACATTCCAACGTGATCTGCAAGATCAGCTCAAAAATCATTTTCATTCTGTATTCACATGTTCATAAAAACGTATGATCGAATAAAATGTTTTTTTTTAAATATTCAAATCTTTGTTTTATATTCTTAAGCAGAAGAGGCCTCCCTGACGCATTATGTCATTTAGTTATGTTCAAGAAAATAGTTTATGGGTAAATTTTTTATTTTTTATTTTTTGTTTGAATAATATTTTTTACACACATTTATTATAGGGATTGAACAAATCACATCATCGAAAATGTAAGTGGCGTCCTTGTTAACTTTAGCCAGTCACAAAGACACACAGAGCTATCAGTACCGAGTACTTGAAGTCACTCGGATTATACCCGAATTTGTTAGGAACTCTCCTTTGGCGCTAACTTCTCCTTGGCCGTTGATCGACTTCATTGCCCTGCACATTTTCATGAAAAATTTCTTCAATATCATGCGCTGTTCTTTGGGCACTCAGGCCTATTATTTCATCCGTAATTTCTTAAGGATCATGCGACCCTGCTACGTCACATAGCCCTGCTTCCTGGTCTTCGACTCCTTGTTGGCCACGTGGGCTTAGAACTTCTTCATCATTTGCGACACCCTGTTGTTGACCTTCATCGCGGTTTGAGGACAATGGACTAGGCTGAATGCATGACTGTGCGGTTCTATGACTGCCAGATTGGGGTGTAGACTACTGCTGTGTAGACATTTGTTGGCTGTCCTATGTAGCATTGTAAAGCAGAATATGACCGAGTAAAGGTTCATGGTCAGTAGACAATTTGCCGCCATCCTTAATGTCTCCTGTTACATTCTCCATGAAAATTACATCGCAGCTCACTGTGTGGCGATTTTCTGATGGAATGAACAGTCTATAACCTTTCACCCCTTCCTTGTAACCCACGAAAATGCACTTAACTGGTTTGGTATCCAGCTTCTATCATTTTTATTTGGGCACATGCATATAGGCTTCGCAACCGAACACTCGTAGATGTTCAACAGTGGGTTTCTTACCGCTCCACTTTTCTTGTGGAGTCACTCCTCCCAAAACTGAACTTGAAGACAAATTGTTCACATAATTGGCAGTATGAACTGCCTTAGCCCAAAAATGTTTGTCCAAAGATGCATCTTCCAGCATACTTCGTGCTTTCTCCATGAGAGTCCTATTCAACCTCTCAGCCACACCATTTGTTGAGGTGTATATGGTGTGGTATTTTGCCTTGCAATTTCATGCATCCTGGAGAAAGCATCAAATTCACCTGAGCAATACTTGCCTCCATTATCTGTTCTCAGTGCCTTGACCTTTTTACCTCTTTGTCTTTCTACTTCAGCAACAAAGGTCTTAAACTTCTCTAGGGCTTCATCTTTATTTTTCATAAAAAACATCCATGACTTTCGAGAGAAATCATCAATGAAAGTTATAAAATATTTGGACCCTATTAAAGAAGGCACTTCCATTGGTCCATAAATATCTATGTGTACCAATTCTAAAACATCTTCACTCCTATATGTTCTTGATGAAAAAGACACTTTCTTTTGTTTACCCATAACACATGACTCACAGAAATATAATGAATCAAGTTTCATACCTTCCAAACCACGTACCAGCTGTTTGGAGCACATCTCCTTCAGGATTCGCTCACCTACATGTGCCAATCTCTTATGCCATAGCATCATTTTTGAAGAGTTTTTACTTATTGTTGCACCTGCAAAACTCACTGGTTTTGCATCTAAATCATAGAGAGACCCTTTTTTGATCCCTTGAATCAACACCATCTCACCATTCATCACCTTGCAGCTATTTCTATTAAAGATAGTATGAAATCCATCATCTGAAAATTGGTTTACCGAGAGTAAATTGCGTGTTAATCTAGGAACATGACTAACATTAGTGATGGTCAACAATATACCATCCTTTGTCTTGACTCTAATTGTGCCTTTGCCTATCACATCATAGTGATAGCTATCTCCAAGAAATACCTTCTCATAATGACCCTCATGATAGGTCTCAAACAAATCTCGGTGAGATGTCATATGAAATGAAGCACCTGATTCAATCAACCATGACTCATCATGAACATCAATAGTCAAGCCTGCAGCAAGACCTACCACTCCTTCAACAGAAACTACGGTAGAGATGCCCTCATTCTCTTTTTGAGATTCTTCTTTGCAATCCTTTTTGATGTATCCTTTTTATGACATTTCTAGCACTCAACTTCTTGCTTCTAGCCTTTTCTCGATTTTGGCAAATGGCCTTTGCCATGTGGCTTCTCATTGCTTTTGCGTTCTCTACACCTCCCTCTCACAAAAAACTCTTTAGCATTCTTTGTGGGTTCAATAGTCTTCCTTCTCAACTCTTCTTGCAAGATCTAGCCCACAATATTGTCCATATTAATGTCAGGTATTTTTGTCCTCCCATTGATTGTAATAATCAAATTATCCCATGAATCAGAAAGACTGCACAACAGACAAATACACTACTCCTCATCTTTGATGTTATCACCCGCTGATGCCAACTGATTTATGAGGGTGTTGAAAGTATTAAGGTGCTCAGCCACATTCCCACCATCTACCATCTTCAACCCATACAATTTCTTCCTCAACAAAATCAGATTCATCATGGACTTGGACTCATACAATTGTCCAAGCTTGTCCCACATGTCTTTGGTTGTCTTGGCAATGATAACATTGGACAACATTGAATCTCCAAGATTCAAACCAATGAGAGTTATTGCCTTATCATTCTTCCTGTCCCAATCCTCTTGAATGATGGCATTGGGGTTCTGACCATGTTGGATTGCCTCCCTGAGTTCTCTCTCAACCAGAATATATTCCATCTTCCATTTCCACATGTTAAAATTTTGGCCTCTGAATTTCTCAGTTGTAGACTTCTCCATGTTGGCTCTTCCACAAAACACAGACTACACACTGACAAATCTCTGCCCCAAGATCAAAGTCTAAGGTTTCTTGAAGCAACTCTGATACCACTTATTAATTCTAGCCAGTCACAAAGACACACAAACTGAAGACAGTTTACAGATCAAGAGAAAATAGAACAAATACAACATGGTATTAAGAGAGAAACAAAAACAAAACAACAAAGCTAGAACACACCAAATGCGAGAGAACTACTTTCCTTGTATTATTACAATTATTAAATAATACATCATGTAACCGAAAGCAACCAATATTTACAATGTTATATTTAATAAAATACACAAATACAACTGTGGATAACTATCCACATCCTCTACTGTAACCATACACCGTTGTTGTCATTTCCAACAATTAACCATTATCATTTTCAACAATTAACCCCAGATGGGTTTGAAATCAGTGGGAGTGATCTGGTTTGCAAACACAAGAAGTCCATCTATGGACTGAAACAATCACTGAGAGAATGGTACAAGAAGTTTGATCAATATGTGACTAGACTTAGATTTGTAAGAAGTAATGTTGACCATTGCATTTATTATTTGAAGGATTCAGATAGATTAGTCATTCTTGCATTGTATGTTGATGATATACTTCTTAGCAATTCTCAAAAATCGGTTCAAAAGGTGAAGGCTAAGTTGTCAAAGGAGTTCAGCATGAAGGACTTGGGACCACTTCACTACTTTTTTGACATTGAGGTCAAGAGAGATCGAGCACAGAGAAAGTTGTGGATCAGTCAGAAGAAATATGTGGTTGATGTATTGAAACAGTTTGGGATGGAGAAGTGTAAACTAGCGAGCACTCCATTTGCATTGGGTACAACATTTTTAATGGATCAATGCCCAAAGACAACAACTAAGAAGGAGAAAATGGCAAAAGTGTCATATGCAAATGCAGTTGACAAGTTGTTGTACGCTTTGGTGTGTACACGGTTGGACTTGGCTCATGCAGTAGGAATGGTAAGCCGGTTCATGTCTAATCTAGGATGGCAGCATTGGACAGTTGTGAAGAGAATTTTATGATATCTTCAATCAACAAAGGATGTTGGGATATGTTATGGGATTGGAGGTGATAGTCAGTTAATAGGTTATGTTGATGCAGATTTTGTAGGATATGTGGATGGTGGAAAGTCCACAAGTGCATATGTGTTTGAACTTGCTAGGGGAGCTATTAGTTGGAGAAGCAAGAAACAAGATGTTGTTGCTCAATCAACAACAGAAGCTGAATATATTGCAGCAGTATGGCTCAAACAATTGTGTTCAGATGTTGGTGTGCATTAGGATTCAATTTCATTGTGGTGTGACAACAAGAGTGCAATTGATCTTGTTGTCAATCCCAAATTCCACAATAGGACCAAGCACATCAGGGTACGATTTCACTTCATCAGAGAAATAATTGAGGAAGGTGAAATAAAATTGAAGAAGGTGAAGATTGAGCTGAATACAACTGATGCTTTGACAAAAGAAGTGAGTTCCTAGAAGAAAAAATGGTGTCAAGAACACAGTGGCATAAGTATTGTGCCACCATAGTTGTCAAGTGGAAGATTGTTGGAAATGATAATGGTTAATTGTTGGAAATGACAACGGTGTATGGTTACAGTAGAGGACGTGGATATTTATCCACAGTTCTATTTGTGTCTTTTAATAAATATAACGTTGTAAATATTGGTTGCTTTCGGTTGCATGATGTATTATTTAATAATTGTAATAATACAAGGAAAGTAGTTCTCCCACATTCAGTGTATTTTAGCTTTGTTGTTTTGTTTTTGTTTTTCTTTGAATACCATGTTGTATTTGTTCTATTTTATCTTGATCTGTAAACTGTCTTCAGTTTGTGTGTCTTTATGCCTGGCTAGAGTTAACAGTCCTTACCAGTAAACCACACTCGAAGGATAAAAAATTTTAATATAAGATATATTATATAATTTTAATATTTTTTTAATTTAAATTTTAAATTTATTATTCAAAGTTTAGTGGTATCTAATAAAGTAAATTTTTAAACAAAGATAACAAATTTATAATGTGATTGTGACCAACAACCGAAGAAAAAAGAAATTATCTTACTTATTTTAATAAAAAGTTTCTATGTTTTTATTATTTAGAATTTTCTATTTTTTTATTTTTTTATTTTTTTATATGGTTAATGTAAAAAACCCTTACCACTAAGGTAAAGGGTTCAGTAGTTTCCTCCCAACCATGACTGCTTTATAGTTGAAAGCTATGCTAATAGAAAATTTAACACACATCCACCCACTTACACACTCACTCGCACGGTTTAAACCTTGAACCTCTGGAACAAAAACCAAAGCCCATAAGACTAATAAATTTATTTGTTAAAATTCACATTTTATGAAGGTGAAAAAAATAAAATAAAATGTTGGAGAGAGTTAATTAACACATCGTTTCTTAACCAGCACATCCTAAAATACTTTGTCGTATAAATTTAGTCAATCTCACAAATAAAAAACAAAAACAAAAACAATGTTGAATGGTATTTAGTGTAATGGCAGTTGCTTAGTTATTATTATTTATGTGGTTGTGAGGTCGATTCCTCTTGTGTTTGCTCGAACGAGCGCTGATATTTGTAAACGATGTTTAATATATTAACAAAAACAATGTTGAATGGTATTTAGTGTAATGGCAGTTGCTTAGTTATTATTATTTATGTGGTTGTGAGGTCGATTCCTCTTGTGTTTGCTCGAACGAGCGCTGATATTTGTAAACGATGTTTAATATATTAACAAAAACAATGTTGAATGGTATTTAGTGTAATGGCAGTTGCTTAGTTATTATTATTTATGTGGTTGTGAGGTCGATTCCTCTTGTGTTTGCTCGAACGAGCGCTGATATTTGTAAACGATGTTTAATATATTAAAAAAAAAAAACAATGGTTGTGAGGTCGATTCCTCTTGTGTTTGCTCGAACGAGCGCTGATATTTGTAAACGATGTTTAATATATTAAAAAAAAAAAACAAAAACAATAAGTTAAGTTTTTTATATTGAATATGATTTACAAATATCAAGAGCAAACACAAGAAGAATCGACCTCACAACCACATGGATGATAATAACTAAGCAACTGCCATTACACCAAATACCATTCGGCACAATAACAATAAGTTAATTATTTGCATTTAAATATATACACAGTTGCATCTAGTATAGTTACTGTTTACACTGAGAGTAGGCGAGTATATTACATTGCTAGTGAACGTGGCACACCAACAATTTTTTTAATGTATAAAAAAAGATACTAGTGTTTTTTACGAATAATGTTTTTGTTACTGTCAGAATTTTTTTATAAAATTTAGGATATTAGACAAAAAATAAAATCAAGAACATTTTTTTATTTTTATTATTATTTAAAAAATTAAGAACATCTAATATTCGTCGTGTTGTCTAGATTTCCACATTTTGCCCATTTTCATTTTAGTTCTTTCAACTTATGGATTTTTCTCATGTTTTTAATGTTGATAATCATACTCATATTATTTTTTATTTATTTTTTTAGTTTAAAAAAAAAAAAAATCAAGAACATCTTTACTTTTTATTATAAATAAAATAATCTTTGTTTTTTTCTATTTAAAAAATTAAGAACATCTAATATTCGTTGCTGTGTCTAGATTCCAACGTTTTGCCCATTTTCATTTTAGTTCTTTCGACTTTGGTGTTTCTCATGTTTCTAATGTTGACAATCATACTCATGTTATTTTTTATTTGGTTATTATGAGAAACCCTTTATGATCGATAGAGCAGTTTCCTCCCAATCATGACTCTTTTTAAAGTTGAGAGTTATACTTATCAATAGGAAATTTAACACAAAGTCATCACACATCCACCCAATAGGAAATTTAACACAAAGTCACTACACATCCACCCCCTCACACACTCGTCCACGCCGTAGTTTGAACCATGAACCTCCCGAAGAAAAACCAAAGCCCGAATCGTTGCGTTGCACCTCCAGGTGTTAATCATAATCGTATTATCATTATTGGTAATGCGTTTTTTAAAATTAAAACATATAAATAAAAATTATAATTATTTATAAAGAAGTGAAGCATAGAAAATATTTTAAGATAATTTTTTTTGAATGTATGGAAAAACTGTGTGGGTTGCCTTGGTATGAGAAACCACGACCACGGGGTTCTACACTGTCAAAATCACTTGGGAGTCGCACTTGGTCTTGATAGTACAACAAGGTTCTACACCGTCAAAATCACATAGGAATCGCGCTTGATCTTGATAGCACAAGAGGATTCTACATCGTCAAAATCACCCAAGAGTCATGTCCGATCTTGATGGCACAACATTACCAACTGGATTTTGGGTATCCAATGTGGGTTTGGTAGGGTGGAGATTCGAACCAAGGACCTCCCTTGGAGGATTATCATACCCTCTCCAACTCACCTACAACAAGTGGGTAATATTTTAAGATAATTAAGAGACATCTTATAGGATATATATAAGTATAGGTTGTTATATTGAAGTAAAATATATCGATAAAGTATTATATATAATTTATGTTTATTTTATCTTTTTTATCTAATGTTAATCTCTATTTTATACTACCACAATAAATTTCACTTCTTGTAATAGAAAATGAATCCTTATGAATATTATAGACCAATTTGATGAAGAGTGCACTTTCCTTTGCTTTTAGAATATGATTAGTTTATCGAATCACATTACATTCATTTGCAATGCTTCTCCCTAATAGCACTCCACAATTGCTTGCCACTACTAGATGTATCCAACCTATTTTCTTAAATCTCCAAGCACTTCCAACTCCCTAGCAACTCTTGGTAGTCTACAAGGATAATTACTAGAAATTGGTGATCTTCCTACATGTGCAAATTGCTTTTCTATTCTTAATGACTACAGCTCACCACCTCTTCCTGCCTTCTTGCCTCTACTCTCATGGTTGAGAGAAACACAAATTTTAACATCTTCCAATAATAGGTTGAGGTTTCATTCTTGCCTAATAAGCCACCTAGAAGGTTAGAAAAGAATGTACCACAAAATCCTTAGGGTATGCTTAGATCATAGGAAAAATAATCTAGATGCCACCCTATATTTAGCATGGTGAATTATTTTTGTAGCATCCAAACATATACCCACACTAGTGGTCAACAAGCCAATAGATATGAGATTAGATCTGTATTGAAAAGTCACTACTCCTCCCATCTTCATATATTGCTCCTCAAGGACTCCACATCCTCCTTCAACTCTATAATGATCTCATCATTATGTTTTATCTCTTGTTGTACTCATAACCATTCTTTTTAAGGACCAAATTCTGGTCCTATAGCCACTCACAAACAACTTGACACATCTTATCCATTTCAATCTCAATATTATTTTAGTTGAGCTAGGGGTACACACTTCTCCTTGGGTTCTTGGTCTATGTTAACGACTCTCAAGGGAGGAAGTTGCCTTGGCCAAATCATCTATGGTTGGTATGTGGACCACTTCCTCCACCTCTAGCTTGAATGGAATCATTCCATATGCCTCTTTTACACCTTATTCTACCCTTGTCATGCCCTCCTCTACCCTTGATGCACTTGGCATGTCGAGAAGGATGTCATATTAGATATCTTAGTCACCCATTTTTACCTAGTACTTAGCATAGCCAATGACCCCTCTCAAGTTGTACGTTGAGTGCTTGATGGTAGAATTATCGCTTCTACTTGACTCTTGTACATAGAAACATGCCGCTGCAAGTGCTTTAGCTTTGTTTCTAGTTCTCAAATATTTTCTTGAGAATGGTTTAGTTATTCCTTGGGATCCATGACCTATACCTTATTCCCTTCATCTCATATAGTGGCCATTGATGATATTGTAGCTAGACTTGCCCTCTCAACTTCTCAGTTTCTTGCTAGTAGTTTCCTACCTCTGCTACTTACTCTTATTCTTTTTTTGCTTTCACCCACCTCATAGTCTATCATGTTGATTTGACCTTCTTGGATGACTTCTCTTCCACCAACCATTGCTCCCAACTTAACCCTTGTTGTGACACTTAATATGTCACCAACAACTTAATAAGAGCATGATGAGATAGCTCATCTACCTATGGCTACCACTTATATTTTTTTCCCATGCATTCTAGGGATTCATATCAATAGGGTGGTAGCTTATTCTTGCATACACTAATAGCTAAATATTATGTCTCATAAGCATTGTAAACCTTCCATTAGAAAAAAAAATTTAGCACATAGAAATCCATGAAACTATAGGGCTGTGGTATGGGGGTTCTCATGGTTACCCCTTTGGGCTTTACCTCACACCTTTCTTGCTCTTTTTTCCAACAAAAGGCTTCAAGAGCATCTACCACTACCTAGAGCTTGTGAAAGACCTTTTGCTCGATTTGGAATAGCCCCATTTTTGTTGTAATTGATTCCTTTGAAACCTTAATACTTATGTTACAAATCATCATATCATATAGCCACATGTTGGTAGTGAATTCTAGTATCACCTCCTAGTCTTAGCCCCATAGGTGTTTAAAGTAACACAATCAATCTACACCTTCCAATATTTCCCTTGCCACAACACTCCCACCTAGTTCATTTACATTGCTAGGATTATATCAAACCCTTTACCTACTAACACCCATTGTAGTATGTTCCTATACCTAATTTTCCCTCTTGGCATGCTGTAATAGTTACTCACTAGACTAGATTTAACACCCTCATTAATGCTCCTTTGTTTTTTACTTCATTTTTTTCCTCTCAACCCACTTTCTCTTTCATGGAAATGTCATTCTTGCTTGCTTTCCCTTGTCTCACCAAACTCTTAACCCTCTCTCGACTATTTCTCTCTTGTATTATAATTTCTAATCATGCCATCCCTTATTTTCATTTTCTATTCTCTTCCATGTTGTCACCTTGTACTATGTGTTGGTGCTATCTCCATGCATGTGCATAAAATTGAGTTTACATTTCCTTTGTTTTCCTTCACTATGTGGTAGCTTACCTATTACGATCTATCTTATTGCAACATGTACTTTGCCTCCTCTTGCTTGATTGCTCTAACAAGTCTTGTCTTTTCAATACAAAATAGTTAGTTCTTGTATTCTCACCTTGAGCACTATCATCCACCTTGTTGCTCACATGTACTTTTTTACATGGTCATTTGATTCTCCTTTCTTGAGTTCCCTCAAGTATTTTTGATACCCTTGGGAAATCAAGGGGGCATCCCTTTGGGTATCAACCTCTTGAGTAGCTTAGAACCACTCCTATGATCATTTTTTGATAAAATTAGCATCTATTATTTTTTACACATATATTAAATTAATGGATGCGTCAAAATGGGGTAAATATAGACACTATTTTTCCACTTCAATCTACCTACAAACCTTTGGTTAAGAGAAGTGCCATGTTTTAGAAACTAAATATACTCAAACTTGCTAAAATTACTCTTTCTTCTAAATAAAACTTTGCTTATTGACCTTGCACAACCTAGTATGCCAAGCCCTTTATTACCCTAATGTGTTCAAATATGCTAGGTCCTTGACTAGCTGGGTGCAATTAAATGCACCAAACATTCTAAAATCTCTTATTTCCATGTGGCAAACCCAAGAATGGTTAATGTCCAACATGCTATTGAGGATAATTGTTGTCGCATGGTTAAGTTGTCATATTATGATTGATCGATAGAAAGAATATATTTTCTTGTCATACCTTGTTCCTTCTCGCATTCTACCCTTTTCAACTATAAAAAAAGAGGAATCAATCCATTTTAAAAAATACAAGATGATCATAGATAAATATATGCATACATAGGCATGCCAAAAAATTACAAATAAAATATATACAAGTTTTTCTATTATTGAAAGGCTTTTTCATGCTCTTCCTTGTCATTATCTTGTGCCTCAAGTATCCTATTTTTCTTATTTTCTTTGAAGATATCCATTTATCACCTATCACTTATGCATAACTATGCATGGATTTGTAGATCCTTGGCTATATATTACATTGTTGTACATCCTAATCTATTAGGTTGTGGAGTATGATCTTGGCTAAAATTAAGTTTTTTCTTTATACAATTAGGATAACATGCAAAAACCCTTGCATCAAGCTCTATACCAAGCTTCCTACTCTCTCTACAAGATATGCACAATACTATGCACTTCTCATAAACAAGATACTCAAATATATAGAATTATTACAATAGTTTTTTTTAACCATAGACCATGTTTTTTTATCTTTAAATCTATATTTTTTATCCTTTTTGCTTTCTTGGCTTTTTGCTTTTTTTGGGCTTTTTATTTTTATTTTTTCTTTATACAATTAGAAAAAACTTAATTTTAGCCAAGATCAAACTCCACAACCTAACAATCTCCCACTTGGAGACTAATCCACAACAACTCTACCATTTTTGCATCCGCAAAATAACATATTTAAGACAAACAAGGAATGTCAACTCCTCCATATTGTTGTAACCATGCTCTGAACCATCACACCAAACTAGTGTCATCCATGCACTTTTATCTTGTGATCAACAAGCAACACACAATCTCTCTACCACAAATCACTGATAATAAAAACATCCTCAAAATTACTTTGTATCATGGTGAATCAAACATCACCACCATAGAAATATCTACATACTATAGATGATCCATAGCATGCACACACATAATATGGCTTTGCCACTAGATTTGAAATCACAGTCCCTGAGTGTGGAATTACCTTCCAATTTAGGGACTTGGGGTCACAATGATCTAAAGCTATAACCATATTATGTGTTCCATACTGAAAAATCATACAATAAATCCTGAGCCATGTCCATATTCTTGGACATGTCTCCCAGTTCCCACTGCTGAAAGGATCAAATCCTCTTTTTCATCTACTATGTTTGCTTCTCCTCCATATCCATTTCGATACCAACAATATTTCTTCAAATGCCCCTTCTTGCTGCAATGCCAACACACCATATTTTATTTGGACTTGGATCCACCTTACTCTTCATGGTTCCTCGAATTCACTCATCTTGTATTTTGTTTTCCTCTAGTAATCAATGCTACACCAAATGATGATTCTTTCGTGCTCTTCCTTCACATTTCATGACTAAGGACTGCACTCACTGCATCATCAAAATAAAGAATGCCAGAAACAATACCATTGCTAATAGCCATTACCAAGATATCCAAACTATCAGGTAATGAACACAGGAATAGAATGGCCTTCATCTCTTCCTCAATTTTAATATTAACCAAGGCTAACTGACTAAAAACCATATTGAAATAATTTAAATGACTAGCTATAGATCCACCTAACATTTTCAAATTGTAAATATGCTTCATTAGAAAAAAAAATTTGAAGCCAAGGGATTTTCATACAACCTTTTTAGTGTGTCCATAAGATCCTTCATAGTCTACACCTCTGAAATTTTGAATGCCACTGAAGCTGCAAGGCATAAATAGATAGTACCTAATGCATTCATGTCTAGAAGATCCCACTCCTCATATGACATGCTTAACAGTTGCTTCACTTTACCTTCCAAAGATAGATAGAGATATTTCTGATACAAATAATCCTCCATCTGCATCTTCCACAACTGATAGTTTTGGCCATTGAATTTCTCCACTCTGAACTTCCCTTCTTCTGTCATAGCTCCCACTCAATTCAAGCTCCCACTCAATCCTGAAGCCCAAACTCACTCTGATACCAGTTATTAGATATCACTATATAAACAAAAGGGAAATCTTGAAGCAAGCAACTTAATCAATAACAACAAAAATAATTAAACATCACAGAATAAAAACATAAACATGCAAGAAAATATAAAACATAGCATATAATGTGGTTCATCCAACACCAGTCCTTTGTATTAACACCATTACAATATCTAAAGGGAGTAATCCTACAACACAACCAACTGCAAATTCTTCTTCAAAACACCAGCATCTCCACACAATTACTCTAACAGTAATTTAACATGCAAACACCCTTGCATCAAGCTCTATACCAAGTTTCCTACTCTCTCTACAAGATATGCACAATCCTATGCACTTCTCATAAACAAGATACTCAAATATATAGAATTATTACAATAGTTACTGATTAAGTTGCTTGCTTCAAGAACCCCCTTTTGTTTATATAGTGAATCCTAACATAATCTCTAACTAGTTACTCGATAGTTGAGCATAGCCATCTTAGGCAAGTCCAAGGACAAAGTAGACTATCATAATTGCTACCAGAACTATCTATATTATCCATACCTTAATCCATATCAACTCTTCATTTATGTCTCACTTTAGTTTGAAAAATCAAGCTAGTGTCTCATTCCTCATTTTCATTTTTTTAATCATTGTGCATTCTTGTTGCACTATTAAACACTCTATTATACTCAACATAAAAAACAGTTAATATGTATCCCTCATTCTACTATTTATCTTATTCTTAATTATTGGCTATCTTGTTATTAAAATATGTATACCTATGTTTTTCCTTTGTTTTTGTTTACGCATTTTTGAAATAAGAATAGAAGCTTGAACTATCATTGAGTAAGTCCATTAATCCCTCCTATTTTGACAAGCCCCTAAATTTCCATGCCTTTGCTTTATTCTTTGTTAAAGAATGTGGTTTTGCAGGTGATAGGAACTAATCAACTAACCTAAAACATATTATTTTCCAAATCGTGAGACTTAACAACCTTGAGGTATGTATAAATACTCATATACAAATAAAACTCTAGCCCATTTTACTATTTGGAATATTTTTTGGTTTCTTGGTCTTATAGATTACTTGTATGATAATAATGTCTAATAGTTTATGAAACCTTATGACTGCTACATCTTAGAAAAAATACTGTCCAAGTGAATCTATGTCTGCTACATTATTTCTTGTTAACATTATCCATTTATGAACTTTTTCTCTTCATATAAATTTATATCGTATCCCATATTAGGTCAAATAGACCTATTCAAGAAACTTTAGTTTCCAAATGAATGTGTTTTATGATAAAACCTACCATCAATTTATATATTCACAATATACCTTATAAATATTAAGAGTGAGACCCGTATCTCCATTTTAGAGTCTTATAGTATTGACATTGCATATGACACTATGTTATTGTTAAAAATACCACCCAAAATTATTTGTGGCCATTCTCTTGAGTGGTACTATAAAATACTATACCACTCCCTTAAGAGCTTTAAGAACCTTATTGAGATATTTTTACAATATTTCTTAGTCTACATTAAAGTGAAGGTTACCATTTATGACCTATAAAATCTTAAAAGAGCAAAATATAAGAGCTTTACTAATTTTTTGATGAAATCCCAATCTCCCATAGGAAGACTCCAATACACTCCCCCAAGAAATTATCTTTTAGAGGTATTCATAAGAAACCTGCATGACCAATTTTCATATGAGTTGGAAATAGTCAAAATCACATATTTTGAAGTAGTTAATTTGGCAAAATCTGATAGGTGATGAGGTCACCAATTCTCACCAAAGTAGTTAATTTAAAAAAATTCTTATAAAAATAAAGGCTAATACAAGAATAAACATATGATAGGTGATAGAGTCACCAATTCTCACCAAAGCAATAATGTAAATAATGTAGCCACTCTCTAGAAGCTAATCATAAGAAAAACCTAAGATTCTAATAGATAGTTCACCAAATTAGATTTACCTCCTTTCACTATTCTCAAGCAACTCCTTTATACCAAAATAATTGAGCTTACATAGATTAAACTTGCAAATTTTGATAGTGAGAAAACAAATTGGTTTTTCCTCCATGAACATTGTTCTTACCACACTACTAATAAATTTTTAACCAATTGATGCAAGCACCTTAGAAAACTTATCCAAGACTTGATATATAGTGGTTAGATTATCTATTAACTTTTGAAGATAAATGCTTAAGATAAAGTAACCACAAGATCTACGATAAAGTTGCAATATGAAATATATGATAATGGAAAACTACTAAGCATATAAAACTCATAAATAAATTTATAAATGACTCATATAAATACCACTAATAAATGCTCATAAAAATATGATATTTATTGAATAAAGACCTCAAATACATCATACTTATTCACTCTCCATTACATATAATTCTCTATATCACTCTCTATATATCTTTCACACCCACATACGCACATATATAATGTAATGTGACTCTTCATATGGAGCATTCTTGGCCTTCACTCTTCCTATGACTCTTCATATTCCTATTCTATGATACATGTGGACATGGACGACTATTCACATTTACATTGCCAAAATACTTTGTACACTTGTAAATTTATTACATTGCATAAAGTAAATACACTCACTTTAATCTAAGATACTTTCCTAATCTAAATATGTACCCAAGGTGGTACACTATCATGTACCAAATAATATAATATATTCCAACACCCCCCTATATTACATTATTTGGTTATTGAAGAGTTTAGTCTTCAAAATTATCTTCATTTTTTATCTTCAATCTATCTCTTGTAGATTAACAACTAGATCTATTGTATAGATGTCTTCCTTATATTTTGATTTTATCTTCATATTGTCTTGCTTGAACTGATATATTTTCTTATTTCTCTTTCTTCTACATTTTTATACTTTTACTAGTGATATATCTTCAATGCAATGAGTTAGTAAATCATCACAATAAAAATCACTTGGATTCAAAGGTTCATTGCTAGCATTCTTTACTTTCTTTTGTTTCATTCTTGGAAAGAACTCAAAAGTGATTAATGATAAATAAACCATTAAACACTCTTCTAATGAAAGAATAATCATATTTTGAGCATTCCACCAAGTCTTAAATAATGTTTCATGAAGATATCCAATTAATTTCATAATTTTCTCCTTTGCTTCCTTCAAAAACAAAGAGAATATTTCTTTCAAATTTGTAGGTAAGTATTTGAATCCATCAAAGCCATCTATTAGATTTTGTGAATAAAATCTAAGTTCATGAAGCAGTCCTTCATTATATTCATTAAATAAATTTCTAATTATGTTATCCATATATTTATGAACAATAAATATTTCAATTCTTTAGACATTTGAAGTTGACTACCTTATAACTCCCGAATTTAGTTTATCAAGCAATTATTTGATGCAATCTCAAATTCTCTATTCTTTATCTCTCCTTAGTTTTGAATGATAGACTAAGGATAATTTTTCAAAATTTTGACCTTCCAAATACTTAAGCCTTATATCTCCCAATTTTTGAATATATTGTCTTTCTTGAAAACTTTTCAACTTCTAGATATTGAGTTGAATTTGAGTATATGATCAAATTCTAAATTTTAATTCTTCAAATCTTGTAGTATATGATTAATCAATATAATTCCTTGAGAATAATTCCTTGACCTCCTGCTATGGGCATCCTCCTTCCATGGTTTTTCTTCGGTTGTGCTTCACCTTCTTTTCTAGGAGTTCACATGGGAGCTTTTGTGGATGGTTCGGTTTGGTTTGCAGATGGACCTAGGCTATTTTGCAGATGGTCCTATGCTATTTTTTGGATGGTCCATGTTCCATTACGGAGGATCCTATTTCATCTACAGATGGTCCTGTGTGGTTTTCAGTTGCTTTTGATTCCTTTACGGATGGTTCTATTTTAGTTGGCAGATGGTCCTGTTTCATCTCTACGGGTGGTCCTATTTCATCTATGGATAGTCCTGATTCAGTGGTGGTTGGCCTTCTAATTCTGAGGTTTTATCTTGTGTGGGAAAATACGTTTCTCTTGGGTGTGAGGTTTTTCTCATTTACCAAAAAACACTTTTTCCTTTTTATGTTTATTTTTGAGGTTTTCCCTACTGGCCCCTATGAGGGCTTCTCTTCTCAGCTGGTGTGCCTTTCTCTCTTGCTCCTGCGTGGGCTTCTCTTTCTCTATTTCAACTATTTTTCTTCAATAAACTACTGAGATTTTATTTCTTTAGCTATTTTGTGGTTGGGATCTCTTATCCTAACCTTATCATTTTGTAAAAGGTTACAGAATCCTCTCAAAACCCCTTTGTACCAATAAAAAAAAAAATTGGTAGAACTTTTGAAGTAGTCTATCTTATGACTCCCTAGTTTCAATACAATTTCTTCAATTCTATGTTTTGTAGAACTCCTTGTATCTCCCTAATGATTGAAAATGATAATATAATTTTTCAACTTCTATTCTTCAAAAAAAAAAACTTTACTTTCTTCTTATCAATCAATGATTTGAATGCAATTTCAAATCTTGCAAATCTTCAAATTTATGTCTCTTATAATTTTGAATCATAGAATAAACTATCAATGCAATTTTTTCTTTTATCAAAAAATTAGTTCATTTTATCTCCCAAATTTAAGAATATAATTTCCAATTCTAAATTTCATAAACTATGTTGATGTTGGATTCCTTATAACTCCAACTTTAGAAATTTAGAAACTCTAAAAATAATATTTGCAAGTTTTGTATTCCTAATTTGATGTAGGATACCTTATTTCTCCAAACTTGTTTAATTGCAAATATTTCAAATAGTTTTGTAAACTCAAATGCTCAAATTACAAAACTTAAAAAATAAAGGCTTCAATTCTCAAAATAATCTTCAATACTTTGTAAGAGCTTTCAAATGATAATATTCATATTTCTAAGGTTTAAATAATATTCCAAAAATATTATCTCTCCAATAAAATACTTTTAATCTTAATCTTAGATAATAATATCATTTAATACTTATAACTCCTACTTAGTATAAAATTAATTCCATAAATAATAAATTACCTTTAAATATTTGAGACACTCCCTCCTTGATGCTAAATCTGGACTTGCTTTGAAAGTGGGCACTCTTACTCGACTTTGGCTGGTCAAATTCAACTTGATCAAGGCACTTCAACTCTAACGTATTCCATACTATGCTTTCCATAACACCCTTTCGTAGGGTATTTTCGTAGTGTACTTCCATAGTATGCTTCAAGCTTCAACATATGCTCTCAATTTCTAGTAAAATAAGACTATGCCAAAGTATTTCCCTCTTATGCAATAAATGGCACTCCAAAAATATTTGGTCTTCCTTGGTAACATTTGGAATCTTACAAGACATGTGACAAGTATCACCAAAATGCTTTCTTATCCTCTTATAACGTAACTTGTGACTTTTCAAAGACTTGTAGTGCTCCTCCTATTAAAGTATATTACATTATTTGGGTTATGTAAATGGACCACCTTTGATACATAACTAGAATAGGAGTTTACTTTAGAGTTAAGTAAGCTAGTTACTTCAACTATTATAATAAATGCACGAGTATCAATGTGAAATTGTAAATGTGTATGTAGTCCACATGTACATGAGTCCTAGGTAGAGTAAGGGCCAATGAATCTATCTTCCTATTTAAAGGCCTTATAGTGAATTTTTTAGTAGAGAAAGAAAATATAGAGAGGAAGTAAGTATAGTGGGGAATTGAACTTATAAAGTGTGTGTTATAGTTTATAATTATGGTACAATGTAGTTCTTTTATATCTGTTCATGGAGTGTTCATGTCCTCTATTATATAGCATTGTATTATTTTCATCACTTTCATTAATGAAATATTTCTAAGTTATTTGTAGATGTTCATATTATTATTTTACTATACATTACTGTGCCAATAGTTCATACTTATCTCAAATTAGTTATTTTATATTTTGTGTTCATACTACCTTCCATCAAAAGCTAATAGTGGTATTAGAGCATATGGTATATCAGATGGAAAATAGGGAGAGCCACAAGAGAGACTGAGATAAATTTAAAAATATCATTTATAGAATTATTAAGATTACATTTGGCTAGAGTCTTTCCATAGGGTTATAAAAAAACTCGTGAAGACTAGGACTCAATGTGGATTCCACTAGATTGACAAATCAACTAGTGAAGATTAGGCATCTCTAGATTTAAGATTATCATACATTTCATCTTCTAATATCTTGTTTTAGGAAAAGGATATTCAAGAGAGTCATGAAGCTTCCTACATAGATATAGGAAGAACATCTTCATTAGAATCATTCTAGCACTTGTAACAACAAGTAGAATATTGAAGATTTTGTAGACCTAATAAAATGTTCCATTACTAGAGATTGTAGACCTACATATAGCAGAAGAAGAAAATGCCATAGTAGCCCTACAACTTATTCAAAATACTCTAGAGAAGAGTCTAGAAAAATATTGAAGGTTGGTGATCTCCATTAAAATATATAAATTGCAGAAGTAAAGAAGTACCAACAAGGTTCTATTCTATAATTATAGTAGTAGTATAATTTAGAGATTCGAGAGGAAGATCTCATTACCAACACTTCCATAGTAGAAGGTTGAAGGAAAGGTCTCATTTGTAATATTAGAGAAGCTACGAGATTTAAGAGCTTGGTGATATCTCAATGATAAGGCTTGGAGAGCCTTAGTTCATAATTTAGATAACTCCACTAAAGGAGTTTCTATGAGAATCCATAGAAGAAATTTACCAACAAGGAGAAATTATTGACTGAGCAAAATTTTTCACCATTCGATAACAAGCCCAAAAGGAGAAGAATTTTGTAAGGAGTGTCAAATTCTAGAGAATATTGTTAAATACCTCAAGACATTCAAATTCTTGAGAAGAAGTCCTAGATTGAATTCAAAATTCGACAAGGAAGTTGAAGGAGATAGGACCCTAACTTTACTACCAAACCAAAAAAGTTTGAAGATTTTCATTGAAGGTTAAAAGACTTATTAGAAGATAGGGGTTTTCTAAATCTTCAGTAGAATACTGAAGGATTATTGAAGGAAAAATTTAGCTATTATTTGGGGGAATTTCATACAAAATTTTTTAGTTTCAAGGATAGCATTTTAGTATAGAAATTGACTACAAGAGAGCAGCAATCATGAAAATATTACTAGCTGCAGAACTTTAGATTGATAGAGAGCATTCTGAAGGAAAATTAAAACTACCATACTATAGTTTCAAGCAAAAATATGGAGGAGTTACTAAGCTATGAATTGGTGAGTTAAGGAGTTGTTATGAATAGCCAAGAAGAGTTGCAAGATCATCAAGTAAAGGGTAGAAATTTGGAGAATCAAATCACCAAGAACATTCACCATCTTTAGGAGTTTTTAAAGGTAAGAAAATTGGGTGCAAAATGCGTTATCTTTTGATGGTGTCTATCAAGTGAGAATGCAATTACAAGATGTAAAATATGCAAAAATATAATATGAAGAAATATGCTATTAATGGAAAGTGATGAAAATGATACAATGTAATATCGAGGAAATGAAAACTCCAAAACATATGCTAAAGAACTACATTGTTACCCATCACCTATTTATATGGTGATCCACACAGTATTCCTACTACTATCTATAGCGATATATAATCACTCACTATGAGACCATTTATATAGAAATATGGATTAATTTGCCAACACTCTACCTAGTTGTAAAAAGGGACACCTTGCACATTTACAACTTGCACATAGGTACTTGTGAATTTATTATATTACTTCAAGTAACTAGCTAACTACCCCCTAAAGTAATCTACTGCTCTAGTTATGTACCAAAGGGTGGTACATTTACATGACCCAAATGATGTAATATACTATAACACCCCCTGTATTACATTATTTGGGTATTGAAGAATTTAGTCTTCAATATGGATCTTCTTCTCTTGAATAGTATTTGGCTTGCACTGTATGCCTCCTTGGTCTAATTTTTTCTCTTCTTATTTAGCCTTTGCTTTAGATCGTGTTTATGTACTTTCAAAAGTGATTGTATTACTATCTGATTTTTGTAAAGGTAATTTTCCATTTTTATCCTTGCTATGTACATAGGCTTCTGAAAGGACACTCAAAGCATCATGATAAGATCTTGAATTAGTAGAACTTGAAGTACCAATACTGCATGAGGATTGAAATATATTTTCTAAGTATGATTCACTCAATTTTATTTTCTTTTTAAGAGCTTCTATCAATCCTTTTTGTTATGCATTCTCATTCTTGTAACATTTGTATATAAGTAATGCCATATACAATATGCTTACAAAATCTAAAGGAAGTAGAATGTCATCTTTTCCATTTCCAATTGCTTCATTGAGTTGAGCTTGTAGATAATGTTCCATGGTATCAAAGTCATTATCTAAAGCTTCACTATGAATCATTTTTGAAGTAAGATCTAAATATGCTTCACCCTTTATAAGTAGATTCATGATTCCAATTTTTATGGCACTTGCTTTTTCCTTTCTAAAGGAGTTATTCATGTTATTGTTTGTTGTATTCTTGGAGGTAGACATACTTATAGCTTCCTAGATTATATTATTAAGTGTTTTGATAGTGATTATATTTTGTATATATTTTAGTATTATGAGAGAGGATATTCTAAATAGTCCACCTTGTAACTCCCTAGTTAAGATTATATGAGTTGGTTTGATAAAACTATTCAAGTATTAGCTTTTGTAGAATCCCTTATTTCTCCTTAGTTAAGAGATGTAAACTAATTTTATAAAACCAATTATAATTAGGTTTTTTAGGCTTCCTTATATCTCCCTAATAATTAGAATATGCTTAGTTCACCTTCTAAGTTGATTTTGTAATATTTTGAGAATAATCCACCTTTTAATTTTACCCTATCTTTCCCAATGAAGTATGCTTTAATGGTTGGATTTCCTTTTGTCTCCTTAGAATAAGTATGAGATAATTTTTACCAATTAATTCCAACTGTATATGGAGGCAATTGATTTGCTTCTATATCCAATAGATTAATTTTATAAATTCCAATTATAAGGATATAGTTTGAAGTAGTATGCCTTTTATCTCCCTACTTTGGAATATTAGAAAACAATAATATTTGCAATAATAGAGTTTTAATTTTCCAAGTAGAAACCCTTATATCTCCTATATTTTAAATTGCAAATATTAAACTATTTAGGTGTATAGTTCTCCTTTAATTTTGCTTTCAAATGTGGTTGATTTTGCTATGGTTTTAACCTTATATTATACCCCTTATAACTCCTTAATGAAAGTAAATTTAATTAAGGTAAATCCTTACCTTTATAATGTTGCAAATCTTGTATAATGGGTGTTGTATTATCCAATGTATGGGCACTTGTATTATCTAATGTATGGGCACTATATTCTGCAATGTATGACGTTGTATTCTCCAATGTATGAGCATTATATTCTCCAATGTATGGGTGCTATATTCTCCAATGTATGACACTGTATTCTCCAATGTATGGGTGTTGTATTCTCCAATGTATGGGTGTTGTATTCTCCAATGTTGGATGTAGATGATGACAATAGGTTTTAATGCTTCTCTTGAATTAGTGGGTGCTATGAATGATGTAGATAATGGTGATAGGATTTGAATACAATTCTTGGATAGAGGGCACCTCAATTATTGCTTCTTTGACTCTCCTTGACCATGATATTTTAATGCTCTTATCTCCTCTTACACGTTGCACTCTTTTGCTTGCTATGAATGCACTACTCTCCTCGAGTTTTGGCGCCTTAAATAGGATGGATGTCACTTGATGTTGGACAAGTATCCTAGGAGTTACGTTCAATGCTTACTCCACCTTGATGCTCTTGAACACTTGGTGGATAGACGTTAGGATCTTCTTTGAGCATTGGTTAATGAATCTTCAATGCTCTTGGCTAGAAATAATGATGACTCCTTTGAAGGATACCTCTAATACTTCCAATATGGGCATTATATTTTGGATGCTTCTTCTAACGCTTCAAGAATGAGTGTTTCAGGTGTTATGAGTGCTTCACCAAATTTACCAAGTGTTAGGTCCTTCGTTTGCATGTAGACCTTGCTTCAATGTATATCAAACCTTATATTATCCTTGCCAATGCTTGCTTTGTTGTATTTTTCACAATGCTTTTCTTGAGCGTTCAAAGTTGGCTCTAGATCGATGCTTGGATGGTGGTTGAGTGGCACTCTCCTCAATGTTTGTATGGATATTTATTGGTAGCTGAGCGGTGCTCTCTAAGCTAGCATTTCTCCCTTGGTAATTTGCCCTTCTTTTACATCTTTCTTACCTTCTTTTGTAGTGAGTCATCCTTAATGTTGCATTGGAAATACACAATAGGCTCTTAGTGTAATGTTATCCTCCTTATGTTGGCTTTGGTGCTGTAGGTGAATGCTTGATGATAGGTCAAATATGGAGGCTTTGTTCACCTAAACATGAGCCCTTTGTTGGCTCTCTTCCTTTCTTGGATGATGCTGCAAATTTTGTAGGTCGTTGGAGTGTTTCTATGACACTCAAGCTTGTCCTTCAAATGGTGCAAGAAACTAATGTAAACAAATTTACAAAAGTTAGAATAGAATATTTGATTTTGCACCTATTTCCAATATTCTCCTTGCAAGCTTGCTTTTTCTGTTCTGATGATGGCTTCTTTGAACAATATCTTGTAGGTAGAGGATGATCTGATGTTGTCTTCTTTGTTAGACAACTCTCTCCTTTGCTTGGTTAATTTAGTAATGAACCCAAGCTAATAATCATGCAAATAATATGCTTTTGAAGGAGTAATTTCTGCACTAAATTTTACCTTTAATGAAGCCTTTAGTGCACCTCAAATCTAAGACTCACCAAGTCTCGATTTGTAGCTTCTTTCACTAATTTGATGGTGGCTTTATTCTCCACTCCTTGGAGGAATATTTTGATCTTCTTGGTGGCTTCTATAGGCCACAATACCTTGTAGGTATTGATTTTTGAATAGTGTCTTTAGACACTTTGATATTTGGATATTTTGTGTCCTTGATCTTAACAATCAATACATAAAATAACCCTTTGAGAGTAACTAGTTTAATGAAAAACTAGTATAGTGCAATGAACCAATAATATTTCCAACTTAATGCACTTTAATAATCTCACCTTATTGCTCCTGTTAATAAGCTCTCAAAGTAGTTTCAAATGCACTAATGATCACTACAAATTTCTTAATGTAGTCCTCTTCTCAATAATTAGATAATAGGAAGAATGTATCTAACTCCTATTAATGTGCAGGTAATGAACCTTAACAGAAACTATCTTCTGCACTTTCTTTGAGGACTTAAAATGCAACCTTCTATTTTTCAACTTTTGAATTCTAATAAGGTGCTTAATGAAGTTAAGTAGTAATCTAAATTAAGTGTTCAAGTAATGAACCTTTTGCACCTAAGTTGCTTACCTTTGATGATTAATATCTTGATGAGTTGATTCACCAAATTTCTTGTCTAGAATGGTGGTTGCTCGCAGTTGTGAATGCTTCTAGTTTCTTCTCTAAAATTGTAGTAGATGATTTCAACTTCTCCTTCAAGATCTAGCCTGGAACTCTGAAGTCTTGTAGCTAGTAATGCTATCTTGATTGTTGTTCTTTAGTAGTCAATCTATTCATTAAAATGTGCCTTCTTAGCTATGAAGGGCAATCTCCAAATATTCTTAGATTTGGTAGGTTTCTTCTATCTAATTTCTAACTTCAAACAAGGCTTTCTTCTCAAGAATCTAAAGGTCTTGAGGTCTTCATGAATCTTCTCTCTGAAGTTTGACAAACTGTTTGCCAAATATTTCTCCTTTGGGCTTGTTATCGGATGGCGACAATTGTCCCAAATATTTCACTATATTTTGTAGTGAATTTCTCCAATGAGTTCTCCTAGGAACTTCTTTGATGGCTTCTCCAATTTCTGCAATGAGGCTCTCCAAGCCTTCTCCTTGTTTCTCCTTGAGACCTCTCCAAGGTCTTTAGTCTTGCAGCTTCTCTAGTCTTCTTGATGAGACCTTTCCTTCAACCTTCAACTATGAAAGTGTTGGCAATGAGATCTTCTTCATGGATCTCTAGAATAGGACTTTTGATAGTCCTTCTCTATCTCTTCCAAGGATGGAAGTTCTTCAATGAGACCTTTGATGGGTCTCTTCAGCTTCTTCTAGAGGAAGTCTTCAATCAGCAAAGGAGATCACCAATCTCCTATCTTTCATGAACTCTTCTCTAGAGTCTTATTTTGGTTCAAGGCTTCTATGGCATTTTCTTCTGGATCAAGGCTTCTGTGGCCTTTTCTTCTATAATAAGGCTTTTGTGGCCTTTTCTTCTACAATAAGGCTTTTGTGGCATTTTCTTTTGTAATAAGGCTTTTGTGGCATTTTCTTCTGCAATAAGGCTTCTATGGCCTTTTATTATGCAATAAGGCTTTTGTGGTATTTTCTTCTACAATGTGCAAGTCTGCAATAGGGCTTCCTTCAATTTTCTTTTTTTACAACAAGATATTAGTAAGATGATTCTAAATCTTATCAATGATGAATCTTCACTAGTTGATTTGTCAATCTAGTGGAATGAATGTTGAGTCCTAGTCTTCATGAGTTTTCTATAACTCTATGGAAAGACTCTAGCCAAATGCAATCTCAAAAATATTAGAACTAAGATTTGCTTTTCCTCTCTATATCTCTTGTAGATCTCCCTAATCCTATCGATCTACTATGGCTCTAATACCACTTTTAGATTTTTATGGTGTATGCCAAGGGAGAATGCAATCACAAGATGTAAAATATGTAGAAATGTAAGATGCTAAAATATGTTATTAATGGAAAGTGATGAAAATGATACAATGCAATATGGAGGAAATGAACACTCTAGAATTGATGCTAAAGAACTACATTGTACCCCATCAATCTTTTTCATTGTATTCCTACTACTACCTACAATGATATATAATCACTCACTATGAGGTCCTTTATATAGAAATATGGATTGCTTGGCCAACACTCTACCTAGTTGTACAAGGGGACACCTTGCACATTTACAACTTGCACATAGACACTTGTGCATTTATTATATTACTTGAAGTAACTAGCTAACTACCCCCTAAAGTAATCTACTACTCTAGTTATGTACCAAAGGGTGGTACATTTACATGACCCAAATGATGTAATATACTCTAACAAAAGGTTCATTAGTTGAAATTTTAAACTACGGTTTATTTAGAGATTCATTAAGCACCCTTTTGAAGCGAAATTTGCAAGGAGTGGATTAATTTTTAAGTCTTTAAAGGGATTACAAAAGTTAGGTCAATACCTGCACATTAAAATATGATTTAGATATATTTTGACAGAAATAAAATTATCATATTTCTATAGTTACAACAGAGAAGACTACATCTATTTACAAAAATTATAGTGCTCTACAAGGAGAAATTACAAGTGCATATTTCAAGAGTATTTGAAAGAGTAATGAGGTGATATTAATATTGCATTAAACTAGTTGTTCTTTATATGCACTAAATAATTTTAGATTTATGTGAAAATTATTGCATACTTTGAGTTACCTTGAGAGTTCATTATTACTACACTATATTTTAGTTAAGGTGAGCAATAGTGCAAAGTTAAACCTCTTGAATAGCACATTAGTTGCATGATTGAGAACTTGGATTCATTCTTACTAAGTTATCCAAGTGCATAAATTAGAGGTTAGTGTTGTCTAGTAAGGAAGGCAACATAATTTACTCTCAAGAAGTTATCTTATTAGAGAAGCTATAGATATTGTAAAATAGACTTAGTCCAAAAAATTGGTGCAAGTTAAGGTACACTATCTTAACTATTATAGTTGTATTTATAGTGAAAAAGGAGCACCATTCTTATCCTTAAACAACATTACAAAGACAAATTTAATACCACTAAAAGGAATTACAATCATCCAACATTATATAGTCATCAAGTGGCCACAACATTGATGTCAAGGGGGGTAGATATCAATGCAATGATATTGAGCCATCAAAACGGCTCATAAGTTGGTTTCCAAAGGTGTAGAGTAATGCTAGATCAAAGCCTACATAATAAGAGCATGTAGAACATAAATGGAGGTATAGCACCCGTTGTACGATAGATAGTTCTAAGGATAACCAAGCATATAATACAAGAGATAGATAAGGGATACATTACCTAATTAACCATTTAGAAAAATTTCCAGCTAAAGTTATCATCAATTGGAGATGAATCACTAGAAAGGAAAAGAGTGATCAAAGCAACCATAGATTAAATCCATATCATATACCAAATGAGCAGTGTTGGAGTGTCCTAGAAATGCCATAGCTAGAGCCAAAACTACGAAGAATACAATAATTATTCATTGTAAAATACACAAGCTAGCAGTCACTGGTAATAAGGAGAAAAGCATTGAAACCAAGTTTGAATAACTTGCACCTGCTAGAGAAGAAATAATGAAGGAAAGGAGACATTGAATATGTCCTCACATGAAAGTAGGATCCTTGGGAGTGTCCATATGCAGTGGAAGAGGAATAGAAAATATTAAATACCAAGGTTAAGGTTACCAAAAGGGTCAAAGCAACATTAAATTTTAGTTTTCATTGTCATATATCTACCATTAAAGGAAAGCAGCGCACAACTAGACAACATCCAAATTTAAATATTTAGGAGTTGGAGCATTGCAAAGGTAAGAGTTTTACCTTAATAAAATTGCTTTTATTAAGGAGTTATAAGGAGTATAATATAAGGTTCAAACTATAGCAACAATCATACATTTTAAATTAAACTTTAAATGAGACTTATATACTTAAATAGTTTAATATTTGCAATTTAAAACCATAGGAGACATAAGGGTTTCTACTTGGAAAGTTAAAAATCTATTATTCCAACTATTATTATTTTTTAATATTCAAAATTAGGGATTTATAAGGACTACTACACAAAAATAGGTTATTGGAATTTAGAAACATTAAACTATTGAATATCAAGGGCCAATAAAGGAAGTTCTTCATTTACTTAACAGAATTGGAATCATATACTTAAATTTATTTCATACTCATACTAAAGAGAAAAAAGAAATCCAACCATAGAGAACTTCAAATT
The DNA here is from genome assembly GCA_028583015.1 of Wollemia nobilis. Classification (NCBI taxonomy): domain Eukaryota; kingdom Viridiplantae; phylum Streptophyta; class Pinopsida; order Araucariales; family Araucariaceae; genus Wollemia; species Wollemia nobilis. The sequence continues at coordinate 603,645 of JAQPPZ010016460.1, forward strand.
AAGTGCATAGTTCATTAGGATAGATAAGATGAAATAGAAGTATTGTGACTATTTTACAACTAACGCCAATATTGGGGATCCACTGGAAATTTGTGAAAATTTGAGCTAACGGGATAATATTGAGCAGTTGGATGCTTCTTTTGGTTGATATGTGTCCCTTGAATTTCATTGAATATGGTACTAATAGGGACCACTTTGCTAGTAGTTAGATATAAGGGCATTCCCTTGTATTTGAGAATTTCTAGGACTAGCAAAATGATTCTTAACATTGCTCAACCTTTAGATTTTGGTTTGTTCTGGTGTGTAATTTATTTAGTTTCTTTTATTAGAATTTATGTAGTTAGTTTATCTTGTTTTTATTTTAGACATTCTTTGTTAGATCATGTTATTTTATTTTAATGTTAGTGCATTTTATTTGTGTGTGTGTTTTAATATTAATACACTTTATTTTTTGTGTGAATTATATTATATTTCCTTAGACTATAGTTAGTTAATTCTTCTTAGTACCTAGGTTCATGTTGTATTTAATTTCTTTTTTATTATTGTTTTTATTTAGGTGGATTTTATAGTTTATGTGATTTATTTTAGTGAGTGTTGTCTTTATATTATTTAAATTTATCTTTATGTTTAGATTAATCAAGTCCTCATGTTAAAATTCCCTTTGTTAGCCTCACCTTGCTATGTTCTAAGTTCTAATGTTCAAAATATGTGTACAAGGACGATCGTTGACAACAGAGCAGCGGACACACTAGTCGAAGGACAACAAAGCGGCAAAGTCAAAGTGCTGATAGCGGAGTCAAGGTGGACAAACAGTGATAGTAGGGTAGATACGTAGCAACCTACCACATGGATGGGTGACAAATGAGGGGACCTTAACACCATGCATTGCAGGGGAGATACTGCCCAATGATAGTCAATAGTTTACGGGTGGAGTTCACATTATGAAGCACTCAGAAGTAATGGTAGGAAGTAGGTGGAAAAAATGAAACTCCCATGCAGACCATAACATCATGCATACATGTGGCACATCCAAGGGTCATAATTGCAGAGAAACTCTAGTTCTTTGGCAATGAGACGAGGGGACAACACCCCTCACCAAAATACTACCAAAGGACAGTGAGCGACAGGTGACAGGGATGTCATTAGTCAAGGCAAATATAGAGGAATCCTAATGCAAAACTTAACATATCTTCTTCATAAACATGCATAAAATTGGTCGATTGATAAACATGGGTGAGTGGAAGAGACGTTTGATGCTGGAGGAGAGCCTAGACTAGCCATCAAGAATATCATCATGTAAGAGGAATGTGAGGTAACACAAAGTGCTACGTGAGAGGAACCACAACATATAGAAGCACCATTTGTATGAGCATCGCAGAGGGAAGAGAAATGAGATGGTGGTCACAGAGTTTGGTTCTTAGCCCAAGCTTGGGTGCAATGACAAGGGTAAACTAGATAGGGCTTACACCCCATCGACTTGGGTTTGAGTCACGTTGGCACTGCTCGAAGGATGATAAGGGGAGTTTTGTTATTTTTTAATATTGTAATGTTTTTTTATTGATTGGTATTAGTATATCATGCACCCTTTGGTAGAAAGCATTGCAATTAGGGGTATTTGTGGCCTTGGTAGTGCCCACGAGCCTAACCCACATTTTTGTAAGGGTTAGATATTATTAGGGCCCTTTAGTATGATTATGGTTGAATATTTTGGAATAGGGACCAAAGGGTAAAGTTCTAATTAAGAAGGAGATATAAGGGAAAATGTGAACTTTATTCTTTTTGTTTTTTTTGTTGTCATCCTATTTTGAAAAGGTTTAAAATATTGGAGGTTGTTTACACTTCCATTTGTTTTTTGTAAAGGGGTATGAAATGAAATGGTTCTTAAAATTGTTAAATACACATGGAAGTCCATGTTGTAAGGACTGGAATTTTTACAATAAAAGAATACCATATTTTTATGCATATTAATCTGAAAACTTGCATCTTGTGAGCAAGACTGAAGGAGTTCATTTATGAGCATTATTGTGTTAATGTCCATCATTTTTGCTGCATGTTCTAAACTTATATCTAGTGTTGAATGCTCTTAGGAGTTTACACTACGTGAAGGTTTATGTTGATGCAGGTTCTTTTTTTCCTTTGAGTCTAGCACTTGATCTAATCTAATTGGGCTATTATAGGTTTGATTAGGTTGGGTTATCCTCATTAGTGACTCATGATATTTGGTTTTACAGGGTAGGGGAGCATAGTTAGTTGTAGTTTCTTGATGCAATTTTACTTCCTTTGTGCACATGTCAAAGTTTATTTCTACAAGTGCTCAATTTGAAGCTCAAAATCTTAAAAGATCCTATTTATATCATAAACCTAATCTAGAAAATCTAGAGTGTACATAATCCAAGTAAATAGTTTTCTAAGTTTTTACCTTTACAATTATTTGGATATTCTTTCAATAGTATTAAAAGGAACGAATCTGCACTCTTCTCATATGGCATAAGAAAGATAAAAAAAATTAGTCTAGGAGGGAGATTTGCTAACCTACTATCTCATCTTAAGTGCAGATAAAACAATGAATGCTAACTTGCTAACCCTTTAACATTCTAACTTTCTAACTGATTGACTTCTAACTTTGCAATTAGTGGAACAATAATTTGAAGATAAAAATGAACCTACTAATTGCAAAGATTGACTGCAATATCACATTAAAGGTGTATCGCTCCAATTTTTTCGCATCCCTACCTTCAGGCTATTGGATCCGCGCCCGGAAGGAGGATGGGAAAAGGATGTCGCGGTACCTCGGACTGAGAGGACTTTGCGAAGGTCCCGCCTCTCAAGGGAGGTGTATTTTGATGATTTTTCGACGGATGGTGGGTTCACCAGGAAACATTTAACGGCAGCTTCCACGCCTAGGTTTTGGAATGTGTTTTAGTGTGTTCGTTTTTAACCTTAAGCATTCATATCCTAGGTTTGGCCGAATGAATCTAGATTAATCTATATGAAAATGCAAATTCCATGAATACAGAAAACAAGTTTAAAGACAGAAAACAGAGAGATTACAGAATGCAAATGAGGAATACCTGATCCGGATGTCTGAAGAAGATTCTGATGTTGAAGCAGTCTGGATCGTCTGAGATTCGACAGAATCATCTGCAATCAGACAAGATCGTCTGAGATCTGACGAATTCATCAGACGAATTCATCAGAGACCTGCAAAACCGAAAACAGATGCAAAATACAAAAAGTACTACAGTGCTAATAGAGGGAAATGATATAAAATGGCAGCAATGTTATCAAACTGAAACTTAAACACAGAGACAGAAATGAATCATGCTAATTAGATGATAATTAGGATTTAATTATGCACTTAATCTAAATGGGTGAACTCCAAATGCAAAATAACATAAAACACTTAATAGACTATCTAATTTGCAGAATAAAATGACAGAGAAAAGGTTGAGAAAGGCAAACTTCAGGCACTGATTTCCTTAATATGGACTGCAATCGAGATCGTCTCGCATCAGTACGAAATCGCCTCGAATTCGACAGGTTCGCCTCCGATCTGAACAGGTTCATCGACGACGATAGGTGCTGGCTCCGGCTGAAGAACAGTGATGTACCTGCAACAAAATTGATATGGAACTAGTGCAAATGAAGAATAGGGATGATTTAACGTGAATGGAGTTAACTTGCAGAGAATTTCGGCCAGGGGGGTGCTAAAGGAATAGTTTAGGATTAAATAGGCTTAGGGGAGTAGTTAGGAGGTTGGAGATCATCCCAATTTGGGAGATCTCCAATGGGGGAGGGTCCCAACGGCGCAGACACGCTTCTGCCCAGATTGGAGACCCGTTGGAACAGAATCCAACTTTGCAAAATCAGTTTTGCGACAAGATCGTCTGGACGTCCTAGTCCAGACGAAATCGTCAAATGCGGGGCGATATCGTCTGATCGGCGACGATATCGTCAAACGGTCAAAACAACCTCTAAAAATGGCACGAAAAAGGGGGAAACGGATTTCTCGACGGTTAACGGGCGGTTTGGGAGGTTAAATTTGAATTTTAAATTATTTACTAAGGTGAATGTAATTATTGTAATTTTATCGCGCCAATTTTAGGGTGCTACATTTTGCCCCCTCTTTAGCGAATTTTCCGAAGAAAATGCGTTAAAGATGAGTTCTTCTCAATCTACGAGAAAGCAAAAATTATTCCCATTTTTAGGCGACGATTCTTGGTCGAATCGTACGACAACTTACTATGGTGCCCCCTCCGTGTTTTTACCCAAATCGAACGTTTGAGGTAAAAACGCGAAAAAGCAAAATATTATTTTTGAATAAAATTAAAAAAAATAGGGTAAAACCCTAATTCATTTTTACTGTTCATTTTCTGGGTTTTTGGAGCTCTGAAGCAAAAATGGTGGAGACGACGCACAGATCGACAGAGGTCCGGCGCGGTCTACGGGTAAGAGTCCAGACTGATCTATGATGCTTTAATTTAACTTTACATGCTTTGTAGGTAATTTTTAGATGATTTTTGAGCATCGCGGCCATTTTTGGGCCGTCGACGTCGTCGGGACGAAATCGTCCCGATTTCGACGAAATCGTCTCAATTTCGGCAATTTCGCTCGAGGGCGAAATCGTCGAAAGGGGGACGATTTCATCAAATTAGGGACGATTTCGAACTGCGAAATCGGAGACGATTATGCTCAAATTTGGGACGATATCGTCCAATAGTGGGCGATATCATCAATTGTACAAAATTGAACTTTTAACTTGCATTATTGATTACTTGAATTGTTTATTAATGATTGCTTGTTGTTTTGTTGTTTATGTTTGCAGAGAGGATTACTAAAGAGCAGAGAATGGAAATACGATGGGTTGAGAGATGACTTGGCCGCTCTTACACAGGCAGAGCGGGATCAGCTGGCACAGGCCGACTTACTGCATGTGGCAAAAATGCCACAAGTTTCTACAGACATGGGGCTACTGACGGCCCTAGCAGAGAGGTGGTATCCGGGCTCTTCATGTTTTTGGCTACCTACAGGGGAGATGACTCCCACTTTGGAGGATGTATGGAGGATTCTGAGAATCCCCATACAAGGACGGCTGATTACTCCTACGGCCAATCAGGGCCGCGCTATGGGACGGCTGTGCGGTGACCCGAGCTTCGCCCTAGAGAAGGGCGGAGTTAACATCGAGGCACTGCGCCAGATGCCTGGGGCATCTACACTCACACGGGTTCTAGCTGGAGTAGTTGGTGGACTTCTGCTGTGCCACCAGAGCGGGTGCAGGGTGCCGTGGATGCTCGTAGATGTGATCTACGATATGCGGGACCACGGGTACAGGTTCTCATGGGGCAGTTTTGTACTATGCCGATTGTACAGGATCCTGTATGGGGTCGTGTACAAGGGCGGCCGATGTCTAGTTATGACATCGCTACTACAGGTTTGGTGCTGGGAGCACATTGCGGTGCGGAGGCCGGTAGGGCTTCCTCTGACAGGGGTTGACGGGGAGAGGCCCCGAGTCTTCTACTGGTGGCTCCGGAGAGGGGCACAGCGACGGATCGACCTGCCGATGTCCCGGAGGCTATTGGATGACCTAGTCCCGGACCAGATCACCTGGAGGCCATGGAGGGAGCATCCAGGGTGGCCAGAGGATGGACAGGAGTTGGCTCGCGTTAGGCGAGTTTGCTGGTTGAGGATGGAGAGGGGAGAGGTGGAGCTCCATAGGTACGACCGAGTTTTGAGGCAGTTCGGTCTACAGCAGGGGATCCCATCCCTCAGAGATTACGAGTTTTCTCGGACTATCCGGGATAACACTACGGTTAGCGGGGCTCCCGACATGCAACGGTTCTGGAGCCAGGACACAGATGATGCCCCCATCCAGCCAGTGGATGGGGACGACGTAGGAGTAGCCGATGGCTACGATGCCTGGTACGTAGGCATCCGCCCTCCTCGGATGACGAGGGCACAGGGTCCGATCCATGTGGTTGTGCGTCGGATAGGGAGGCGATGCCAGGCGATGATGGAGGCAGCCCAGGGTCACGATGGGAGAGAGGCGAGGAGGCCACAGGCACAGGAGCGGCGCGGCAGAGAGAGAGGGAGAGGAGGGAGGCGAGACCCCCATCTCCATAGAGGCCACCATCGCTCGATAAGGGCAAGGGTGTGGACACAGGAGAGAGTAGCGAGATGGCTACTCTTCGGGTAGAGAGAGATCATCTGTAGGCCCAGGTGCAGACGCTACAGGATGCGGCTGCACGACACCGGGCTGAGGTGTCACAGCTACGGGATGAGATTGCATGCCTCAGGGCACGGGGCGGAGGGGCGAGCTCTAGGGAGTTGACACGGGCTATCGCCCAGCTGACATTTTACCAGACATTATACTTCCAGCTGGTGCCAGAGGCGGATAGACTACCCCTGCCAGCTAACATCGTAGATCCGATCAGGATCGGGTCGTCGAGGACCACGTCCCGGTCGAGGACGAGGACTACACAGACGGTGATGGGGCCACCTCGTCCACCTCAGGGCAGGGGAGGAGATGAGGCAGAGAGCTCGAGGGGCTCTCGAGGCTAGAGGGCTGGACACTGACATTGTATTATATTTGTTTTTGTTGATAGAGGATTGAGTATGCCGAGGTACAGATTGTGGCATACCAATCCAGTTTTGATGATGTACATATATTTGTGATATATATAGATGAGATATTTTTGATCATATGACTTGTCTTATGTATTTTTATGATGCTTTTAATGTTTTGATTGATTGATTTGATAATTGGATGTAATTATGTCGTTGGGAATATTATAATTTGAATGTCATGCGTGTAATATTTTAAATGAAATAATCTGATGTAACAATTTGATTTGTTGTAATGAAATGTAAAAATAAAAAGAGACTTCTAACAATAATTTCAAAGGACATTGTCGCTATTATAGACCATTTCATGGAGTCGCTGCTCACTCGGTCGTCAAGCTAGTCCCATTTATAGAAATATTGTTAAAAAGTAAAAGAGTGCTTAAGAAACTGTCTTAAGACTTTGGTGCAATAGTGCAAATGGTGATGATGATGGTTTGTTTTCAGATTTTTATAAAAAATATTTGTGCATGAAATAATGTTTTAAAATGATTTTTGCTAGGCATAAATTCCTAAGTATGATAAATTTTTTGGATAATTCTTTAGGAATTATACCATCATTGCAAAATTGAAGGTTGACATAATGACATGAAATAATGAAAATGTGTTTGCTTTTGAAAAGCATAATTTGTGTAACATAATGAATTAAGTCATATGGTTTTCATGATTTTTAATAAATGGGGAATAAAATTGTTACAATGGTTTGCGCTAGGCATAGAATATGTAGGTATAGACTCATACCATCATCGCGAAAATCCAAAAAAGATAGTTTTATTGCATGGTTGATTTTTGATGAACAGAAAATATGAAAATGAGGACTTGCGCTAGGCATAAAATTCCAATTTTGGTTTTGAAACTATACCATCGTCGCGAAAGTCAACCAGATATATATGTATATGTTTTTTATTGTATATTTTGAAAGAAATTTTTGATTTTTGTATTATATAGTTGTCTGTATGGTAAACAACTGTACTTGATTTATTCCAAACAAGTTGCAAAAAATAATATTTCAAATTATTTTGAAGACAAAAGTTAGATTTATAAGGAATCCCATGTGCATATGTGAATTCATTTCCGATCTTGATTTATCATAATGATACACAAAATCTCTCAAATACAAATGTGTGTGCAATTGCATTGTTCTTTTACCAGTTTTGAGCAAGGTACTATGATACAAGTGATTTGAAGAAACCAAATAAGTGTTCATTATCCATGATGTAGATGCATATAACCATACTAGGCTACTATGTAGGTCGGATTATCAAGAGCTAGCTAATCCATAAGCAGACATAGGTCTGTACAAAAGAAGGTCGCTAATGTGACAGACATATCACCACGCTAGGAGTTACCCAAGGCCAAGCGAGGTTGGGCACAAACCACCTGTTATGGGGCTTACCTCACAGTTTTCGAATAATTGAGAATTCCAAGGATTCAAGCTCATCAACCCTTCTTTTCTTTTCAAAGGGTAGGGAAAGGGATTTTATTGCTTTCTTGCTTTCTTTTGAACTTTGCTTATTTTTCTTTTTGTATTTCTTTTGCTTGATAATGCTTGGAACATTGCTGAAATAACATTTATTTTTCTTTTCTCTTTTCTTTTTCTTGAACTTTTCTTTTCTTTTTCTTTGCTAGGGATACTTGCTCGGATTAGCTGTAGAGCAAGGGATTTTTATTTCGGGTAGGGGTGAGCTTGTCCTTTTGCCAATTCTCAAAGATTCTAGACCATGTGCATGATAGGATAGCAGGGGAAACTTTTCGCTCAAGAAATCAGTTCTACTATGTAGCAAAACATGGAAATTACAAATATAATCATTTTATTGTGAAAAGATGTGCTTGGTTTAAGTAAATAACAAGATCAATTCTCTATGCTCAAACTTTATTTAATTGAATTTTGTGAACTTTGATATAAGAGAGATTAGTAATCATGCCAGATAAAATCAAGATATTTATTGTTGTGAGTGTGCAAGTGAGGGATGCCAAATAAATGCTAATTTATCCAAAAATAATTTAAAACATATAACTGCAATAATTGTAAGAAAATATATATAAACACTTTTGAGAAGTTTTGAGACTGTTGACTCTCGCTTTCTTCTTTATTTGGGTTTCGAAAGAGTCAAGCATATAGTTGTTATTATATTTTTATCATTATTTTGATTTTTGGTTTTATTTTTTTGATTTTGAGCATAAAAAATTTAACAAGTGCTTTAAATAAATGCAATAGATAGTTTTGAAGATTATGAATATTTTTGATGTTTTTGGATTTTTATAAATTTGAAAGAAATATATAAAAATTTTTGAAAACAAATATATACAAGGATGAAGAATGACCAAATTTATGCATAGTAACGTTTAAGATGCAAAATATTCATGGGTTCTTTAAGTTCTTTACCATCTAAGGTAGATAATTTGTATGCTCCTGATTCAAATTTAGCGAGTAATAATGTATGGTCCAAGCCAATTGGGCTCGAATTTACCTTTAATGTCCTTAGTTGCATTTGTATTTTTTTGATTTTCTTTTAAAACAAGGTCACCGATCTCAAAGGAGCGATGACGAACTTTTTTAGCATATGATCTTTTAAGCTTGTTTTGGTAAGCACGGAGATGCTCCAAAGCATTGATGCATTTTTCATCTAAGAGTTCCAAGTCGATCGAGTCTGCCGGCACGATATTCATCTCCTACTTCAGTATCTTGAAGTAGCAGAGCCAAAGAAGGAACTTCCAATTCAAATGGAAAAACTGCTTCAGCACCATATACCAAAACAAATGGTGAAGTTCCCGTGGGAGTTCGAACACTAGTTCGATAGGCCCACAAGGCTGGATATAATTGAATGTGCCGATCCACGCCAGTTTTATTGACCAATCTTTTGAGAATTTTGATTAAGGTTTTGTTAGATGCTTATGCTTGACCATTACCCTGAGGATAATAGGGAGTGGACCAGCGATGTTGAATCTTATATTTTTGACATAATTTTTTAACATCTTTATTTTTGAAACAAGTTCCATTGTCAGAGATGAGATTGGCAAGAATTCCGAACCTGCAAATGATTTGATTAAAAATAAATTTAGAAACTTGTGTGCCAGTGCAGGAAGCTAAAGGCATAGCTTCGACCCACTTCATGAAATACTCAGTGGCGGTTATGATGAACTTATGTCCATCAGATGACACAAGATTGATTTTGCCAATAATATCCAAGCCCCATTTAGAAAAGGGCCAAGGAGAAGAAATAGCCTGCAGCTCTTGTGCAGGCGCATGGACAAGGTCAGCATGTTTTTGGCACTTGTCGCAATGGCGCACATATTCATGTGCATCCGTTTCCATGGTAGGCCAAAAGTATCCTATCCGAAGGAGCTTTTTAGCAATAACACTACCACTAAAGTGTCCTCCACAGGATCCATCATGGGCTTCACGCAAGGCTGATTTAGACTCTTCTAAGTTTAAACATCGTAATAAGATACCTTCAAAAGATCTCCTATATAAAGTATTGCCAATTATTACGAATCGACTTGCTCGTCGACGTAATAACCGACGCTGGTTTCTATTAGAATTGGCAGGGAAAGTCCCATTTTGAAGAAAATCAAATATGTCTATATACCAAGGTTCGGGAGTTGTTTCATTGATTAGAAACACATCCAAAGGCTCTAAGCATGACTTATTTGAAGCGGGTTCCTGGAGTCGACGAATAATGATAGTAGCATATTCGTCATCTAACTCCAAGGGCAGGAGAGATGCAGCTGCGGCCATAGCATCAGCTGCACGGTTGCTAGTTCGAGGAATGGCTTCCAAGGTAACTTGATCAAATAAAGACATTAATTGTAAAACATAGGCCTTATATGGGCACAGTTTATCATCTCTGGTTTGATAAACTTCATTAATTTGGTTTATAACCAGTTGGGAATCACCAAAAACTAAAAGGTGTTTAATTTTTAGCGCTAGGGCAGCTCGTAATCCAAGGATTAGAGCTTCATACTCAACAGTATTGTTGGTGCAAGCAAATGTCAATTTGAAGGACGAAGGAATAAGATGTTTTTGCGGAGATATTAAAATAATACCCGCACCAGCCCCACTCATGCATCGGGCTCCATCAAAGTATAAGGACCATTGTTCGGTATGGTCTGCCTCGAATTGAAGGCATTCATCTGGAAACTCGATGATGAGGGGATGGGTAGACTCTAAGGGTGCAGCAGCTAATTGATCTGCTATGATTTGACCCTTAACAGACTTCTGTCCTATGAATGTGAGATCAAACTCGCTTAGAGCAAGAACCCACTTGGCTGTGCGACCCGATAAATAAGGTCGACTCATGAGATACCTTAAGGGATCATATTTAGCAATGACATAAGTTTTTTGACTAAGCATATAATGTCTTAATTTTTGCGTAGCAAACACGACTGCTAGACATAGTTTTTCCAACGTTGTGTAGCGGGTTTCATAACTGATGAAGGTTCGGCTAATATAATAATTAGCACGTTCTCGCTTTTCATCATCAAGTTGAGCTAACATAGCCCCTAAGGCAGAATCTGAAGCGAAAATATAGAGGAGAAATGGGCGATCGGATTTAGGTGGTGAAAGCACAGGTGGATTAAGGAGGTATTGTTTGAGAAGTTCAAAAGCTTCTCTACATTTTGTATCCCAATTAAAGGGGACGTCCTTCTTAAGGAGTTTAAGAAAGGGACCGGTTTTATCCGCCAGCTTATCGATGAAGCGACGGATGGCTTGAAGCTTACCTTGTAAACTTCGTAACTCAGATATATTAGTCGGTGCGGGCATATCAGTGATGGCCGCAATCTTGAGAGGGTCGATTTCAATACCACGTAAAGAAACTAAAACCCCTAATAGTTTGCCGGATTTAACTCCGAATATGCATTTTGTTGGATTTAATCGAATGAGATATTCTCGTAATCGATTAAAGACTTTCCTTAAATCATCTAAATGATTATTTTCAATAATAGAGCGAGCTATAATATCATCTACATAATCATGTAGGATATCATGCATCATATCATGAAAAATGTAGGTCATAGCTCGTTGATAAGTTGCACCGGCGTTCTTTAAGCCAAATGGCATCACTTTCCAGCAAAAGGTACCCCAGGGGGTAATAAAGGCTGTTTTAGCCTGGTCTTCAGGAGCTATCCGAATTTGATTATAACCGGAGAATCCATCCATTAGGGACATCATCCCACTTTCGGCAGTGAAGTCAATGATTTGGTCCATGTTTGGAAGAGGAAAGTCATCTTTAGGGCATGCAGCGTTAATATCTCTAAAATCTGTGCAAACCCTAACTTTGGTAGCTTCTTTCTTGGTGACTGGAACTACGTTTGAGATCCATTCAGCATAATCAATAGCTTGTATAAAGATAACATTCAGGAGTTTTTCTAACTCCCCTTTGACTAGCAGAGCCACTTTGGGATGCATTTTTCTAAGTTTTTGTTTAACAGGTTTAGCATCCGGATGGACCACTAGATGATGCATGACTACAGAAGGGTCTAGACCTGGCATATCTTCGTATGTCCAAGCGAAGACATCTTCATACTCTTTAAGGAATGCAATGTATTGTTCTTGTTTTTCTTGGCTTAATTCTGATCCAATATTGATTATGTGAGGATTATCCTCAGTTCCAATATTAATTTTAATGACGTTTTCTACCTCCATGTGTAGATCTCTTTCAAAGTTAGGTGGGGCGGGTGAAACGCCCAATTCTTGTAATTCTTGTAAGGTTAATTTAGATAAGTCATCTTGAGGATTAGTGGCTTCAAGTTGAGCTATAGTTGGTATAGAACCATCAAAATAAAATCCATTGTGTAACATCTCTTCAACAGAGACATCATGGAAGATATCTCCTTCCAACTCTTCATCGGGGTCAGCAATCATTTCAGGGTATGCTATGGACAGCATGTTGCATGAAAACGACTGATTTTTAATAGGCAAATCAACATGCCTATCCATATAATCTTGATAGCATATGAGATGATCATCATCCTCAAAAGGAAAGGGTTGACCCTTACTAGGAAATAGGCCCACGCCACAGCGGGCAGGCCATGGTTCTACCTCGAAAGGTTCTTTCATGCCATTTTGGGAAGGTCCCAAGCCTTTCCCTTCATATCCCATTTTAAGCATCATGGGTTTAGCTTTAATATAATCATTGGTAAAATAACACCGAGCATATCCTTCATGATGAGTTTTGATATTTCGAGGGATTCTTCCCCAGTCATATCCTTTATAAATGAAGGCACAACTCCCGACTTGGTAAGTACTTCCCATAGGTTGTGGGAGGCCCAAAGTACGAGGAGATGGCGGTAAGTTATTTAAAAGGTTTGAATCTTGCATGAAAACATTTGTCTTTTCTGATATTAAGGTTGTAGATAAATCCGGTAAGAGTTCATCAGAAATGGCATAAGATGTAGAAGGCTTATTACCTATGTCTTTAGCTGTGGAAGGTATGATAGATGTGTCTACAGGTTTTGAATTTATAGGGATAGAACTTGAAGGATTGGTTGTAGATTTAAAATCTTTTTGAGGTTCTAAAATGATTTGTTTAGAGGGTTGTTGGTCTATATAGGAGGATGAAATTAATGGAGGGGAAATAGGTGAAGTTATGGGTTTATGTTTCACAGTTTTGGATGAAAAATAAGAACTAGGATGTGTGGATGACAAGGCAGGGCAAAATTGCACTCCAACAGGTTCTGCCAAAGCACACATATCAAAAGGTCTAGGGTCACCATGAATAGTGACCAACTGATTTTTAAACTCAAATTTAACACATTGGTGTAAAGTTGAGGGGACCGCTCGCATGGCGTTGATCCAAGGGCGACCCAAAAGTATATTGTACGATGTTGGACAATGTACAATAAACACGGTTGTTTCTAGGGTTCTAGGGCCAACTTGCAATGGGAGGGTAATAACTCCACACGTTTCTTGTGTTTCGTCATTAAAAGCTTTGATAATCATATCAGTTTTCTTCATTTCATCACTTCTAAAGCCAAATCGTTGGTAGAAGTCAAAGGTGCAAATGTTTAGAGATGAGCCATTATCAATCAAAACTCTTTTGATGGCTACATCTCCAATTAAAGCAGTAATGTATAAGGGATTGTCCTTATGTAAACTGTGTTGTGGGATATCTTTATCCCGGAAGTCAATACAATCAATCTCTCGAGTGATGATAGTATTAGCCATAGCTTCAGGTTGAATGTTTTGAGGTACCATCATTTGGCTCAATGTAAGCATCAACTCATCCCTATGGGTGGGAGAGGATCTTAATAAATCTAAGAGGGAAATTCTGGCCGTAGTATTGGACAATTGCTCATTAATATTGTAAGGGGGTTTAGATTGAACAGTAGGAACATGATTCCCTTTATTGGGGTTTTTCAAAACGAATGGAGCTGATCCATCGTTCTGGTTTGGTTCTTGTTGAGAGTTTTGAGCTTGTTGTCGAGTAACGACTCCAATGGTACCTACAATGTTATAGTGAAGACGTTGAACTGGTCTCGGTTGAGCATTAATGGCTTCTTCATTAGAAAGGAATATATTAGAAGAGGGTCGAGTAGTGACTCTTCTAGGAAATGGTTCTTCTGGAACCATAGCATCTGTGACGGGTTGAATAGGGTCTGATTCATTTTCAGAACTATTTGATTGGTTTGAAGTAATGTCTAGTTCACTTTCACTATCTGATTCTATATCACTAGAATCAGAAGTTTGAAAATTATGTAAGGGCCTGGTCGTAACCGGGGATAAGGTCGTGTCAAATATTTGAGGATCCTGAATAGGTAATTGTCCGCTAATGGTTCCTACATATCGGGTAGGAGGGGGAACATTATGATGTTCGATTTGATTGGCTACCTCTTTACCATGTCTTGGTAAAGGGTGTTGAAATATGTCTAGAGTTTGATTGGCATTTTGATTTTGATTTTGAGGAATGGTCTTTTGAGTATTATTAGGAGGGTTTTGTTTAGGTTGGAAGGCTTGCACTTCCATTTCATTATTGTCAATCAAATCTTGTATTTTATGTTTCAATATTTTACAAGCGTTGGTAGAATGTCCAGGTCCTCTATGGAAATCACAGTGCAAGTCAGCTCTATATCCGGGTATAGTTGGATCAGGTTCCCGGATGGCTGGTAATTGGATCAAACCTCTTTCGAGTAATTGAGGTAAAATAGTTGATAAGGGTTGGTTTAATCTAGTGAATTCTCGAGGAGGCTTGTCAGGAGGTTTCAATATGAATTTTTTGTTGTCTTCGTTGCATTGATATTAGCAACGTTTCCGTTGTCAGTGACTCCGTCACCGACAACTTGTTTGTTTTTATATTGATTTCTGGATGTTTTCTCATCATCCTTCTTCCTGAGTTGGCCTCTCCTAATGAGGGCATCTTCTACTCTTCGAGCTAAATCTATAGCTTGATCGAAGGTAGTTAAAGTAGCGATTGATAGCTCATAAGATATCTGTTCTTGTAAATTGTTGATGAAAATGTCCAACATTTCCCTATAAGGCAGCACAAAGTGCAGTTTTCCTATCAATTGCCTCCATCTAGCTAAGAAATCGGCAAAGCATTCATCCTTGTCTTGTTTTAAATTGTATAGGTCTTTAATAGTTACATGCCTCTCGATGTAGGCACTAAATTGATGGACAAATGATTCAGTTGTTTCTTCGAAGTTTCTCAAAGAATGAGTGGGCAATTGATAGTACCACTCTAATGCCATTCCACCTAAACTTTTGGGGAACATTTTTAGTAATAGCAAGTCGTCATGCGATATGTCGTGACATGCTATCCTAAACATGCGAAGATGCTCTATGGGATCTTCGGTTCCTTTATATATAGGCAGGACGGGCATGGGAAAATGCTTAGGGTATGGTTGAGCTACAACTATGGGATCCAAAGGTTGACTACAGATCTCTCGATAATTATACGAGGGGCGGTAGGGATCTATCTGGTCCATACGTGAAGCTAATTGTTTCACCATGGCTTCCAGATTACTAGTTTGCCCCCCATATTGGTTCGGTAGGGCATTGACATGAGTGTTATGGGCATATGATGGAGGAACATGAAGATTAGATGCCATGTTACTTGTTGTGTAAAATATTGGTAGGAAAAGTATTATGGAGGAATTTTGAAGTTGGATTATGTTGTATTCCGGATTGTTGAAAGTTTGTATTTGGCTTTGTTTTAGGTTTTTGCTTACTTGAAGCATATTGCTCAATAGTTTGGCGGAACAAAGTAGTGAAGGAAGGTTTCTTTTGTATGGGAGTGATTTTAGGTTGAATAACAGGTTCCTTAGGAGGTTGGGTAACCTGTTGTTTTGACATGTTTTGAGCCATAGTGACCATATCCGTATTGGATGGTCCAGCCTTGTCACTTTCTTGATCAATGAAAGACAAGGGATTAGTGCGCATATTGCACATATATTCCATGGCTGCTTGAGTGTTACTAATTTGCCCTTTATCAAGGCGAATTGCCACATTAAGGTCATCAATGTTATCCATGAGAAATTTCTTGAAATGCTCTGCATTGTCAAAGGCAATAGTTCCATTTGGAGCTACTCTAGGGGATGAGGGTCCATCCTCTTTAACACTTCCTTCTTGTTCCTTATCTTCACCTAAGTCTTCGTCTGATTGACCTAGAGTTTCTCCTTCCGGATTTGAATCTCCAAGAAGGACATTTGGGTCTTTAGTTGTATCTTGTAACCAATCTTCTCCTTCTCCTAAAGTTTCTTTACCATTCCTAAGTTTAGGCATGGTGCTAAGTTTTGATTTCAGCAAATATATATATATATATATATATATATATATATATATATATATATATATATATATATATGCAACAAATTAAGAGGTATATATTTACTATATACCTACTACAATATTTGAAAAATGAAATGTTTAAGTTTTTTGCTAAGTTTTTGATTTTTTAGTTTTTTAGTTTTTTTGAAACAATATAATAAAGACAACAAATAACACAATAAATGCAAGAAATAATACTGAAGTAATAATCTAGTTTTCTATAAACAATTTATGAATATCATTAATAGGTTCGAGTTGTTCAGGAGTCATGAAGTGTTCTTCTTCAAATTGAAAGTTTTCTTTTAAAAATTTGATGAAAAGAGCTATAGTGATGTTGTCTGTTTCAGATGTTGGTTGATAAAAGTAAAGCTCGTGGCAATACTCTCGATATAACACAGCTCGCGGAACTCTATTCCATATTTCCCTATCTGTAAGAACAACCTCTTGGTCTTCTACACAACCTAGGAACTGGTGCACAATGGCTGCGTTCTCGAGGTATTCCTCGAAGGTGAACAACTCTGAAGATACTAGAGCTCTCCTATAGGCTAACCATCTATGGCAGGCTCTCTGAAGTTCATGATAAAAAACTAGTTGGTGAGGATCCAGGATTCTATCTAGGACTAGCCTCTTGATTTGCTTAAGTTGTGTGGACCTAGATGAGATGAGACTAAGTCTTCTATCAAGTTCGTTCCACAGGAATTGATTTCTACTTGTTTCAGGCACACTAAGGACAGAATTGACTTCTATGGCTGCCAATTGATTTTCTACGTTTATAGTAACCGCTAACCTTTTCTTAGGAGCTACCATCTAAACATGTTTTCAAACTTAAATGTTTTAAAATGCATCTATGTTTTAGTTGTTCTATATATGTTTTTGTTTTTGTTTTTTTTTTTTTTCAAAAGGTTATGATGCATTCACGTCGGGTTCACCAAAATGTATCGCTCCAAATTTTTCGCATCCCTACCTTCAGGCTATTGGATCCACGCCCGGAAGGAGGATGGGAAAAGGATGTCGTGGTACCTCGGACTGAGAGGACTTTGCGAAGGTCCCGCCTCTCAAGGGAGGTGTATTTTGATGATTTTTCGACGGATGGTGGGTTCACCAGGAAACATTTAACGGCGGCTTCCACGCCTAGGTTTTGGAATGTGTTTTAGTGTGTTCATTTTTAACCTTAAGCATTCATATCCTAGGTTTGGCCGAATGAATCTAGATTAATCTATATGAAAATGCAAATTCCATGAATACAGAAAACAAGTTTAAAGACAGAAAATAGAGAGATTACGAAATGCAAATGAGGAATACCTGATCTGGATGTCTGAAGAAGATTCGATGTTGAAGCGATCTGGATCGTCCGAGATTCGACAGAATCATCTCGCAATCAGACAAGATCGTCTGAGATCTGACGAATTCGTCGGACGAATTCGTCAGAGACCTGCAAAACCGAAAATAGATGCAAAATACAAAAAGTACTACAGTGCTAACAGAGAGGAAATGATATAAAATGGCAGCAATGTTATCAAACTGAAACTTAAACACAGAGACAGAAATGAATCATGCTAATTAGATGATAATTAGGATTTAATTATGCACTTAATCTAAATGGGTGAACTCCAAATGCAAAATAACATAAAACACTGAATAGACTATCTAATTTGCAGAATAAAATGACAAGAGAAAAGGTTGAGAAAGGCAAACTTCGAGCACTGATTGCCTTAATACGGACTGCAGTCGAGATCGTCTCGCATCAGTACGAAATCGCCTCGAATTCGATAGGTTCGCCTCCGATCTGAACAGGTTCGTCGACGACGATAGGTGCTGGCTCCGACTGAAGAACAGTGATGTACCTGCAACAAAATTGATATGGAACTAGTGCAAATGAAGAATAGGGATGATTTAACGTGAATGGAGTTAACTTGCAGAGAATTTCGGCCAGGGGGTGCTAAAGGAATAGTTTAGGATTAAATAGGCTTAGGGGAGTAGTTAGGAGGTTGGAGATCATCCCAATTTGGGAGATCTCCAACGGGGGAGGGTCCCAACGGCGCAGACACGCTTCTGCCCAGATTGGAGACCCGTTGGAACAGAATCCAACTTTGCAAAATTAGTTTTGCGACAAGATCGTCCGGACGTCCTAGTCCAGACGAAATCGTCAAATGCAGGGCGATATCGTCTGATCGGCGACGATATCGTCAAACGGTCAAAACAACCTCTAAAAATGGCACGAAAAAGGGGGAAACGGATTTCTCGACGGTTAACGGGCGGTTTGGGAGGTTAAATTTGAATTTTAAATTATTTACTAAGGTGAATGTAATTATTGTAATTTTACTGCGCCAATTTTAGGGTGCTACAAAAGGCATGGATTTAAAATGAAGTGGATAATTCCACAACACTCTAACTTTGCATCCTAATTTGAAGATTAAAATGAACCCATTAATAGGGATTCAGAGTAAGAAAAATTAATGCAAAGATAATAAATGAAGCAAGACTTCATTTTATGATTTCACATTAAGGCAAAATTATGGCAATCTAAGGAAATTAATTATAAAACATGAATGAAACCAGCAGACCCCTTGTTTACGGTCACTTACAAATCCCTTGGTTGTTCCTAGCACTTTTTATTCTTGATCATTTTACTTTCAAATATACTTTTGTAATTCTTATATAGCTAAACCTTGGAGAAGTTGTTTTATTTGTTTAAATTCTTTGCAAGAGAGGTTTTTTGATTTAATACCCTTGATGGTGGGGATTTTGCAATTGGGAAAAATATTCACTCAATAGAAATGGTGCTAGAAACACATTTTCGGAGCTCTGGCGATTTGGCGGGAAACCTTTTGTGCAGGCACCGGGCGAAGCTCCAGGGTCTCTGGTTGGAAGATTCTTCCAGATCCTCCTGTGGATTGATTCTACACTTCTTGAAGGATCGTTCGTTGCCTTGGGAGGGCCCAATGGGGTCTCCTCCAGGATCTATCAATGGGCAGAAAAGCTCATATGCTGATATATTAAAATAAAACCCTGCATCTTCCTCCGATGAAGCTCAACGCAGTGCTTATCAAATGCTATTTAAGAATGCTGGAAAGGGTTTACCTGCAAACAGAGTTAACGGCTGCCTTCCACAATCTGCGTCCAGGCCTAAGATTGTCATAGAACCAAAATTGGTTGAGGATACGATTATATACCGTGCTACCCATGATCTGATATGCAAATTCATGGGTATTCGGCCCACTCTGAACTTTCTACACACCTAGGTGAGACAGAACTGGGAGCCCATTGGTGAGTACTCTCTATGGCCTATAAGCAATGGGTATTTTATTATTAGTTTCTCTTCCCTAGCAGATAGAAACAGAGCATTTGAATCAGATAAGAGGAGCCACGGCCGACAGGATTATTTGTCCAACCATGGAGAGTGGGTTTTGATCCTCGCATTGAGCCCACGGCTGTCCCGGTCTGGATACGGCTGTATGCTCTCCCAATGGAGTTTTGGGGTGAGCAGATCCTTGAGTTGATTGGTAATTCTCTAGGTAGATTTTTGGGAGTTTCAAGAGATACCATGGAAGGAAATACTGTTGTCTTTGCTAGAATATGTGTAGAAATGGACATTAGCCAGCCACTTCCAGTCGAGGTGGAATTGGAGTTGGTAGGACTAACCTGGATACAGCAGCTAGACTATGAAGCCTTACCTTTTAGATGCAGAGTCTGCCATAAGCATGGCCATTTGGCTAGGTTCTACCCAAATAGCTTGACCACAAAAGCGGAAGCTCCGTCGAGAGCGTCAAATCGCCCCAGAGGGTAAGTTCACTTCGGTCAAAGAACCCCTCAATATCCCCCGGGGTTCTGATGCCCAGAAAGATGGCTTTGAACAACGGAAGCGGAGGAAAAACAAAAAGAGAAATGGCAAAGAGCAGGCCCAAACCAAGCCAACCAATCGATATGAAATCTTCAAATCCCTTGTAGACCAAGAAGACCAAGTCATGGAAGGAGTGGATGGGAATGCTGAGGATACTAACACCCACTCTCATGCTCCTCTATCATCTACTCCTATCTTAGAACAGGTGATTGAAACCCCTAAGACTTTGCAACCAGAGAACCTAGGGGCTATGGTAATTCATTCCCCTGCACAACCAGTTATTAAGGATGTCCACATGGGAAGTGCGAAAAAGAACAGAGAAAGACCAGCGTTGGGGATTACCCAGGTGGAAAAGAGGTCTAAGAATAGTAATTCCCAAGGAGCTGGTAGAAAATCCAATAAGGATCTACTAGTAGCGCAAGGGGACAAGGCTGATCAATGGAGGATCGGTGAGAACAATTGACTCGTATTGCTCCCAAGGTTTCCAATGATTATACAATCCTGGAATGTAAGGGGTTTAAACAGTAGAACCCATCAATCTGCTGTTCAAAGAATTTTAGGAAGACACAAAACAGACTTTTTGCTCCTTCAGGAAACAAAAATGTCTTTAGATCTTATGTGTAAAATTGCTAGTAGAATATGGAGGGGCGCTGGATATATGGATGTGGCGGCCCAAGGAGCTTCGGGGGGAATTGTTACTCTTTGGAATCCTATGGTGTGGATAGCAATAGAACATACGGCTTGGAGGGGTGTTCTCACATCTCTCTTTAAGAACATTGTTACAGCTGAACAGGTTTTAATTACAAACTTCTATGGGGCTCAAAGCATTGATGGCCGGCGGCTTCAATGGAATGTTGTTCATTCAATGAGATCCTCCAGGGAAGATTGCGATTGGATTATTGCTGGGGATTTTAATGCCAAATTATCTTCCAGGGATCAGGAAGGTGGTTTCCCAGTTTTGGATCCAGGGGATAGGCTTCTGATTGCTCACGTCCAGGCCTTTCACCTTGTTTATATCAAAGGTCCTGGTACTTATTTTACGTGGACTAATAAGAGAAGAGAGCCACACAGTAGGAAGGTAAAACTAGACCGGTTTCTAGTCTCGGAGGAAGAATTTGTGAAATGGAATTTTAAATTTCAGATTTTGGAAGGCCCAGTTTCAGACCACTTTCCCATTTTACTGGAGGGAGGGGCTATGACAGGGCAGTACCATAAACCTTTTAAATTTGAGAATTTTTGGTTGCAAAAAGAAGAACTCCGAAGAAAAATTCCTTAGTGGTGGGAAGATGGCCGCCCACCTTTTGGGACTGCAATGTTCAAATTTCACAACAGCTTCAATTTGTCAAGTGTAAATTGAAACAGTGGAGGCAAACTAACAAATCAGACTTCCAGCACCAACGGGCCCCCTTGTTGGCCAGATGGGATGAGGTGCAAAAACATTTCAGGGAAGGAAACATTTTTGAGCACCTTAAATCCGAGGATGATGCTTTGCGCAAAGCGGTTGAGGATATTGATAATCAAGAAGAGATTTATTGGAAACAGAGAGCAAGAAATACTTGGTTATTAGAAGGAGACAGAAATACAAAATTTTTTCAGCGCTCTGCCTGTGCTAGGAGACAAGTGAATAATATGGATTTTCTTCAAGATGAGAATGGATACTCTTTTGACACTCTTCCTGGTATGCACTCCCACTCAATGGAGTATTTCTCAAAACTCTTTAAGGAAAGTATGGAGCAAGATGGGGCAGCCCAAGATGAAGTTATTGCTGTCATTCCTTCTATAATCTCTCCTGAAGAGAACCAGGCTCTACTTAGACCTATAGATAAAGATGAACTTAAGAAGGTGGTATTTGGGATGAGTAATGGTAAATCGCCTGGTCCTGATGGCTTCCCTATTGAGTTCTTCCAGGCATTTTGGGATACCCTGGAGGAAGATGTTCTGGCTGTCACTGAGGAGTCCAGAACCAATAAAAGAATGCTCAAGGCTCTAAATCATACCTTCATTACTTTAATTCCAAAAGGAGCAGGGGGGGTTCATTTATCTGATTTTAGACCTATTGCCTTATGCAATGTGATCTATAAAATAATTACTAAGATTATGGCTGAAAGGTTAAAACCTATCCTGCATAATATAATTTCCCCAGAGCAAGGGGGTTTTGTTGAAGGGAGGCAAATCTTGGATGGAGTGATTCTTGCTCAGGAGGCTATCCATACAATGCACCAATCTGGGAACAAAGGAATGTTCATTAAACTGGATATGTCCAAGGCTTATGACGAGGGTGGAGTGGGGCTTCTTGGCAAAGATGTTGACTGCCTTTGGTTTCTCTCAGGACTGGACAGACTGGGTCATGAGCTGTATTTCTATGCCTTCATTCTCTGTTCTTATCAAGGGACTTCCCTCGCCTCCTTTTGGTGCCTCTCGTGGCCTGTGGCAAGGAGAACCTTGCTCTCCTTATCTCTTCCTCATCTTGGCTGAAGGATTGGGTAGACTCTTTCTGAGAAGAAGACTTCAAGGTCAGATAACAGGTATTAAGGTCGGGGCTGAAGTTTTGACTCATTTACAGTTTGTAGATGATACTGGATTGGTGGGAGTGGCCAGCCTTAGGGAAGCAAGAAGAATCAGAGATACTCTAAATGTCTACCTTCGGGCCTCTAATCAAGTCATCAATGACAATAAATCCAAAGTGATCTTCTTCAATATTGATCAACGGTTACGGAGACGAGTTATTGAGATTTTAGGTTTCACTCGGACCTCTCTCCCAGTAGTCTACCTGGGGGTCCCTCTCCATTTCAAAAAACTGAAAATAGATGTTTGGAAGGACCTTTTGGATGGCATCAAAGACAGAATGAACCATTGGGCTAATAGATGGTTAAGTTATGGGGGTCGTCTAACTTTTCCGAGTCAATTATTCGAGGCCATGCCAATTTATAAATTCTCCGTCCTGGTTGCTCCCCAGTCTATTTGGAAAGAGCTGGATAAAATGGCTAGAATATTTCTATGGGAAGGTGCCAAGGGAGAGAGGAAATGGGCCTTGGTTGGTTGGGACAAGGTTACCCAACCCAAGGAAAAAGGGGGGTTGGGACTAAGAAGCTCCAAGTTTAACAACAAGGCTTTGGCTGGCAAACTGTACTGGAGGTGGATTTCTCAGCCAACATCCCTCTTCAGCAGAATTCTCTCTAGAAAATACTTGGGTTCTGTCCATCCTAATGATGTGGGCCGCTTTCCACTGGAAGGTTTTGGATCACCAGTGTGGCAGGCGCTCAAGCTTGGAGCTCAACTCATCAAAGATCAACTATTTTGGAAAGTGGGGAGAGGGGATAAGGCTCGGTTCTGGACTGACTCCTGGGACCAGAATCCTCCCATTATTGTTGTGTTTCCTTAATTGCAACCGATAAAATCTGCTTTAGAAGATAAGGTATGGATCCAAATTGAGAGCTACTTTAACACTAGTCAATTGGGGGACTACAAGATCATAAAGTTTATGCAGCTGGATGAGTGGCCAATACCAATCCCTCCAGAGTTAGTACCTACTTTGGGAAAAATCTTGGCAGAACGATTTCTTACTGGGAGAGATGAGGAGGATGAACTGGCCCGGGGCTATGGGAGCCTTGGGGTTTATACTGTGAAAGAGGGATATGGTGAGATCCTCCCAGAGCCCCCTCCACACTTTTTTTTGGTTCATGACTGGAGGAAGATATGGCATCCCCGGGGTGGCCGAAAGTGAACTTCTTCGCATGGCAGTTTTTGCATAATGGAATTCTCACCTATGACAATCTCAGACTCAGAGGCATCATTGGCCCTTCCCAATGTGTGTTATGCCACAAGCAGGAGGAAACGGTGGATCATCTAATGTTTGAATGTTCTTTCACACGATAGATCTGGAAGCGTTGGTTCTCCCACTTTAAACTTCAGGCTAATGGGGTCTTGTCTCGAAACAACATTTGGGAAAGCTGGAAGAAAGGTAGATTTAAATCCAAAGCTCTTCGAATTGGCTGGGAGCTTGGTTTATTTTTTATCTGGTGGCAGGTTTGGTTGGAGAGAAATGCCCATATTTTTCGTGAAACCTTCTCCCCTATAGAAGGAATATGGCAAGTCATTTGGAGCAAAGTGGTGGAAATAGTTGCCATTCATTTCGAGGGGGACATTCAGTCTGCTTCTGAGCCTTTGGACGAGGGAGCTATTTTTCAACAAAGGCAGGTGAGTGGTAGTTGGAAACCTCCTCCTGAAGGATGGATCAAAATCAATACTGATGGAGTTGCTAAAGGCAATCCGAGAAGTGCTAGAATTGGAGTTGTGTGCCGCGATCATGCTAGGTCTTTGCTCTATTGGGAACTGCAGGGTCTGGGATGTGCCACAAAAAATGAATCCAAGGCCTTTGCCATTAAATCTGCCTCCTTCTGGGCTGCCAAACAGGGACACAGGAAGATTATTATTGAATCTGACTCCCAAATCTTGGTGGGTGTTCTGGATTGTATGAGAAACTTTGTCTCGAAAGCTTGGAGGTTACGGATCTTAGTTTCCCAAATCAAAGAGCTTTGGAGGGAATTAGATGATGTGATACCTGTCTATGTGAATCGTGATCTCAATAAGGCGGCCAATTTCCTTGCTAAGATGGGTCCTGAAAGGGAGGTTGGGATGCAGCTGCACAGTGACATGCCTGTGGAGGATGCAGAGATCCGACAAGGCCTTGAACGTTTTTTGAAATGATGTGCAGTGTTTTTATGCTAAGGAAGGTTTCTGTCGTGATATCGCGACAGGTTGTGCCCTTTCGACCTTTGGTGGGTTTTTGTCGCAATATCGCGACATGTCGCGATATCAAGACAGGTTGCGCCCTCTCGGCCTTTGGCGGGTTTTTGTCGTGATTTCGTGACATGTCGCGCCATCGCGGCCCTCGGGGAAGGTGCTTGGTTAACTTGTCGCGATTTCACGACAGTTTTGGCAATTTGGGGCTAACTGGTAAAATTGTCGCGATATCACGACACTTTTGCAGATGTAGAGCAAAGTGGAAAATTCATCGCAATATCGTGACAGTTTTGAGAACTGGGCGCCGAGAGGAAAATTCGTCGCGATATCATGATAGTTTTGAGAACTGGGCACCGAAAGGAAAAAGCGTCGCAATATCGCGACACTTTTGGCGGTCTGGTGTCATAAGGAAAACCCGTCGCGAAATCACGACAATTTTGGCTTTCCAGCGGAATGGCGAAAAATGTCGCGATCTCGCGACACTTTTGCAATCTAGTTGCCATAAGGAGAATTCATCGCGATTTCGTGACACTTTTGTCGAAGGGTTCTTTGGTGGGTGCTGTCATCGCGACTTTGCGACATGTCGCGATTTCGCGACATGTTGCATTTTTGCGACTATTAGCACCGCAGTGGGGGAGCCGGGGTTGACTGTCGCGATCTCGTGACATGTCGCTTGTTCGCGCCCAGTTGACTTCTTTGCTTTGTGTAGTGTTGGGTTGCCTTTGTGCTCTTCTCTTGTAGTGCTATTTGTTGTTCTTGGTTGGGATGTGTTCTCTCCCGCTTGTAATTGCTCTTTGTATTAATACAAGTTTTTCATTTTTTTCAAAAAAAAAAAATAGAAATGGTGCTAGAAGGAGGGCCTCCTTCATTGCATAGCTTTGTGATTTGTTTACTTAAGGTCATTTTCATCTAACAATGTTTATAGTTGCAGAAGCCTTTTATTTTATGACAACTAACGTGTGAATTTTGGTTCCACTATGTTGTGTTGCAGGAACTTTATTTTGCAGGTTTTTGGTTTTTCTTTTATTTATTGTCTGAGTTATTGTGAATTGTGAGAGGTATTGTAGAGCAAGTGTCTTCCCAAGTTGGCCCAACCTGAGTATATTGCTACTAGGTCTAAAACCACTAGGGAAACTATCTTTCAAAGCCTTTCTCCTAATTCTAGGAAATCGAGGAACAAGACTCAAGAGGTCGAAATCCCACCTAGTGTGCTTGCCTTAGGTTCACCTATAGTGTCAAGTACAGCTAGTGTTTCTACATCGGTTGTCTCTATTACCATGAGTACACCAAGTGTATCCACGCTAGTTACCTCTGTTATTTCTACTACTCCTATAGGGCCACCTTTATCGAACACTATGGCCCAACCACCACCAGCTCCCTGGTATGGAGTACGTAATATTCCCCTAAACATAGCTGGGGATGTTCATAACATACCTAAAAACATTGAGAAATATTTTCCCAAGTTCAAACACGATGGTCCTGGAACAATCGAAGAGCATATTCAGGCTTACAAGGATGTGTTAATTAGACTACAAGTAGAACATGAAGATGTCACTTGTAGACTCTTTCCCATGAGTCTGGATCAAATGTCTTATGAATGGTATATCAGTTTACCCATTGGGTCCATTACTTCATGGGTTCAACTCAAAAATTATTTTTTCAATCATTTTAGGTCTCCTTTGGATCCCACTATCATGTATCATCAGTTTGTGACATCCAAAAGGGCACCTAATGAGTCGATTAGGATGTTCAATCAGAGATTTTAGAAACTTTATTCTAGATTGACTCACCAATTTAACATAGATGTTGCTTTTTCTTTACAAATATACTTTGGGGCGTTAGATCCCATGACTGCCATGTTTTCTAGGAGAAATCCTCAAGTTACCACTTTAGCCCAAGCTTACATGGAAGCCATGGTCATAGAACAATAGATGACACCCCAAGGAGTTGGGATGCCCCAATTACCTATGATAGGATAGTTTGGTCCTTATAGTCAATTTGCTATGATGAATCAAGTCATGACACCTTAGGTGCCAATGATGAATGCCTTACCATACCATCAATCTTACCCATTAATATCCACTTATCCATCTATTCCCACCTATCCAAATACTTCCATTCTATCTACCACACCATTGCTCCCCGATAATCAAATGACTACCAATGCTCAGGCTTTGGCAGCCTTTCCCATGCCCACACCTCTTCAAAGTGTGAATCCTTTGTTAAATCAAAATGTGCAAATTCAAGCCATGATGCCAGGTCAAGATACTTTTGGTATTGGAAATTCTTTTGGATCCAGTACCATAATTCCTCCACCAAAAGAGTCTAATTCTAAAGTTGAGGAACTAAAGAAGATGTACCTCAAGTTGAGTAATGATATGGTCCACATGCAAAAGCATAATTCCCAAGCTCCTCACTCTAATAAAAATTTCAATAATCAGAGGAGGCCATGGAATACTAGGCCTAACAATGGGAATGTGCCTAACCCCATAGCCAATCAAGTTGACGCTTTTGCAAGCCCTAGTAGATCAGATTCCATTATCAATCTTGTAGATATTACTTGGGAAAAGGGATGTAGGTTGCACAACACTAAGGACCATAATGAGGAGTGCCCAAAAATCTCTCGATACACGAATTGTTTGCAAGCTCAAGTTGATGACTTAGAGCTAGTGCCCAATGAGGGTCCACATTATCTTTCTAAGGGAAAATATGTTGCTTTGGTGGCTGAAATAGTTCATTATCAAGAGAGTGAGGAAGAAGAAGAGGATAATGAAGTCTTAGGAGAAGATGATGAGGAAATCATAGAAGAGGAAGTCCAAGTTGTTAGGCAGTTTAGGAAAGGGAATCATGGTTATTTCATGAGAAGTAAGTCTAGGAGTCCCAAAACTTCCTCTACTCCACCAAACAATTCCATTCTTCCTCTGGATACCAAAGCTGATAATAATCCTCCTCCTCCACCTGCTATAGAATCATCCAAGCCTACGCAAAAAATGCAAAACTTTGAGAAACCTACGTATGACATAGTGGAAGACCTGAAAAGGACTAAAGCTAATGTCTCATTCATAGAGGTTGCTAGGTTGCTAGGTTAGAAGGAAGCTTTGATGAAGGTATTATACCCACCAAGCCAAACCCATGAGGTCAAAGGTGTTGAGTCTCACTTGGTTTTATGAAAGGAGAAGCAAGAAGTGCCTCCTTTTCTTTTGACAATTAGGATTGCAGGAAAAAACTTGCATAATTGTTTAGTGGATTCGGGTGCCTCGAGCAATATCATGCCCCTTGAGATTTGCCAAAGGTTAGGGTTAAATCCAATTCCTTCAAGGAGCAAGGTGATACAATTGGATAGGACTGTAGTGGATGTGGTAGGAACCCTTTATGAAGTCCGAATTCAAATCAATTTAGAACCTAGGATTCAACATCATATTGACATCTTGGTGGTCAATATTCCTGCCAAATATGGCATGGTGTTGGGTAGGGATTGGAGTAAGAATCTGAATGGTTATGTAGTCATTGATTCTTCCCATATGTGGCTACCTTGGAGAGGATTAGCAAACCAAATTCGGGTGGATAGTGAGCCAAGACTTAAGGAAATGATTACTGAATATAATAGGCCCAATGAAATTCAATTTGTAGAATCTGACTTAGGGGTCTATAACTTGGATATTGAAGAGGCTATCGAAGAACCTCAAAAAGGAAACCTATCTTGTAGCCCTCTTGAAAAGAACAATCTGGTTTGGATTCTCAGATTTGATGGATCCAAATCAAGACAAGGTGTTGGAGCCGGTATTGAACTCACATGTCCGGGAAGTAAGCCTTTGCTTGCTGCCTATAGATTATAGTTCCCTTGCACCAACAATGTGGTAGAGTATGAAGCCCTTATTTTTGGGCTACAACTAGCTCTGAGTAAGAAATTCAAGTGTCTCAAGGTCTTAGGAGACTCTGAGTTAGTTGTTAAACAGGTCAAAGGGCAATATGCATGTCATGACAAAATATTGAGCCATTATAGGACTCGAGTTAGGGATTTGATAGATGAATTTGATGCTTTCAATATTTCCCTTATCTCTAGAAAAGGTAATAGGATGGCCGATTCTTTAGCCATTGTTGCAGGTACGCTCAAACCAGTTGACAATAAAAAATGCAAAATGTTTTTGATTGAGCTAGTTTCCTGTCCTTCAATACCAGATAACGTTAGGAATCTGTAGGTGTTTGAGAGTGACAGGCACATTTTTAAGTTTGTTACTAACTCTGGTATTTTTAAAAATCAGACCATAGATGAAGACCAGATATGGCAAGAGGAAACATATGAGGATAGTGAAATAGCACAGAAAATGAATAAAATACCTAAAGGAATTATTTCACTAGAAAAATTATTTGATACAGGGTATCAAGAAAAAAGAGGAAAAAGGATACCACCCCCTAAAGAAGCATGTGATGCAATCAACTTAGGGAGTGTAGAAAATCCACAAGAGGTATTCATTGCCAAGGCATGTACAAGCGAAGAAAAAGAGTCTATCATTCATGCATTGAAAGAATACATGGATTGTATAGCCTGGAGTTACAAAGAACTGAAAACCTATGATCAGAATGTTATAATGCACATGATCCCATTGAAACCTGACTCCAAGCCCTTTAGATAGAGACAACGACCTATCAACCCATTGTTAGAACCCTTGATAGAGAAAGAAGTGAAAATATTGCTAGATGCTAAGATTATCTTTCCTGTTAGGCATTCTACATGGGTTGCCAACTTGGTTCCTATGAGAAATAAGAGTGGAGAAATAAGGTTGTGCATAGATTTTAGAAATCTAAACAAAGCATCTCAAAAGGACAACTACCCATTGCCTTCCATTGATGAGATACTCCAAATGGTAAATGGGTCAGAAATGATGTCATTCTTAGATGGGTACTCAGGGTACAACCAAATTCTCATCCATCCAAGTGATAGGATGAAGACAACCTTTACAACCAAATGGGGAACATTTGCCTATAGGAGAATGCCCTTTGGATTATTAAATGCAGGCGCAACTTTCCAACGTGCCATGGATTATGCATTTAAGGGACTCATAGGTAAGTGCATTATTGTTTATGTGGATGATATTCTTGTCTTCTCTAAGAAGAGAGAAGATCATGTCAAATATTTGAGAAAAGTTCTCCAAAGATGTAGGGAACATGGGATCTCCCTAAACCCGAGAAAATGCATCTTTGGAGTAATAGAGGGTAAGATTTTGGGTCACATTATTTCAAAAGAAGGAATTTCTATTGATCCCAAAAGAATAGAAGCTATCCAAGAAATCCCTCCTCCCCATAACAAGAAGGAATTAAGATCATTCTTTGGTAAAATCAATTTCGTAAGGAAGTTCATTGCTGGATTTGTTGAGATTGCTAAACCATTGAATGACATGCTAAAAAAGGATGTTGAAATTAAATGGACAAATGAGAGTAAGGATGCTTTCTAGGGCATTAAAGATGCTATTTCTAAGGCACCTATTTTGGTAAGTCCAGACTATTCAAAGTCCTTTTATATTTATACGTTTGCTTCCAATCATTCATTCGCAAGTGTCCTAACTCAAAAGGGTGAAGGTAATGTTGAAAATCCCATCACTTTTCTGAGTTCTCCTTTGAAAGGTGCAGAGTTGAGATATTCTATTTTAGACAAGCAAATGTATGCACTATTTAAAATGATAAAAAAATTTAGACATTACATTGTACGTAGTAGGGTTTATGCTATTGTGCCTGACCCTGCTATCAAAACTATGTTTCTGCAGAATGAACTAGGTGAGAAAAGAGGAAAATGGATTTCTACACTTCAAGAATTTGACCTCGAAATCCAACCTATGAAGCTAGTTCATGGACAAGGATTGGTAAAATCCATTGCTGAAATTGATCCTCAAATCTCATGCCAACATTATACTGTAGAAGAAATTACTAAAGATGATTGGTATGTAGATATTGTGTATTTTTTGTTGAATGGTAAGTGTCCATCACATCTCACTTCTACCCAAAGAAGAGCTTTACGGTTGAAATCTGCAAACTTTTTGATTAAATCTGGTGTTTTGTATAGGAGAAACCACGAAGGCATCTATCTTCATTGTGTGAATCAAAGGGAGGTAACCCAAGTGCTTAACGACTTCCATGGTAAATATGGAACTGGACATGGGTCAGCCAGTGCAATGACACACCAGATTCTTAGAGAAGGATACTATTGGCCTCATATTTTCAGAGATGCATATGCTCATGTGCGATCTTGCCATACATGTCAGATGGCGGCCAATAGGGAAAGAAACGCAACCATGCCTTTACAACCTGTGGTGGAGATGAGGCCTTTTGCACAATGGGGATTGGATTTTTTTGGGGTTATTAATCCTAACTCTTCTGATTCTCATAAATTCATCCTCATAGCTACATATTACTGCACCATATGGATAGAAGCAGTCCCTACAAAACATGCTACCACTGATGTTGTTATTAAGTTTTTAGAGGATTGCATTATAACTCGTTTTGGAATGCCTAATGCAATAGTAAGTGATAATGGTTCCGCATTTGCTTCTATTCAATTTGCATATTGGGCATATGATAACAAGGTGAGCTTGAAATTTTCTTCCAATTATTATCCACAAGGTAATGGTTTGGTAGAATCTTCTAACAAGAATTTGTTGTCTAGCATAAAAAGGTTGCTTGAGAAGAATCCTAGAGATTGGCATGGTAAGTTAAAATTTGCTCTTTGGGCTGATAGAACTAGAGTGAAAGAATCAATTGGAACATCTCCATATCATCTAGTTTATGGGTAGGACCCCATTTTTCCCACTAATCTAAGGTTGCAAACTCTTCATTTTATGAAAGAATATCTTGGAACTGATAATCAAACTGAAGCTCGGTTAACCCACTTGATGCATCTTGATGAGAAAAGAGAGGAAGCCATGCTTCATTTTAGTAAACATCAAGATGTAGTAAAGAGGTGGTTTGATAGGAGAGCTACAATTAAAACTTTCAAGATTTTTGATTTAGTGTTATTGTGGGATAAAAAACATGAAAAAAGGGGGATCATGACAAATTTGATTGTTTATGGTTAGGACCTTATCAAATTTCTGAAATCCTAGGTAAAAACACTTTTAGATTACAAACCTTGGATGGAAAGGAATTATCTTTGCCTATTAATGGGCTGCATTTAAAGCATTACTTTAGCCCATGAAATGTGTGATTGTGTATTATATGTACATATATGTAAAAAAAAAAAAAAAAAAAAAAAAAAAAAAAAAAAAAATTTATATTTTTGTTTTCTTTTATTTTCAATTTGGTGTGCTGATTTTCGGTTAGTTTGATGGTTTCTTTTCTGTGTTTTCATTGGCCTTGTGTGTGTAAGGTTAGAGTCATGTTCATGTTCCCAATGCATTTACAATTTTGAGTAGTTCCCTTTATTGTGGTTTTGGTTTTGGGATGGTCACTGACAAAATGGCATATTTTCAGAGTCAACAATACAACCCAAGAATCAAACGAAACTGAAGGTAAGGAAATAAAGCTATTTAATGGTTATCCTTGGTTAAGTATACTAAAATGGTGGAGTGTGAAACAATGAAATATTATGCCAAAGCTTCACTTTAATGAATCACATGAAGAGATATTTCTTGGGATTTTGAAGAATGAAATCATTTTGGTAAACTGATTAAGGCTAATCTAACATGCTCATGTCACATACAGGTTTGCAAAGCTCACTATAAAAGAGGAATACAAGCAATGCAAAGATTGATCAAATCAGTCACCAAGTCGAATAAACTCCACCGGGGCTATAGACGCCTGATTGGAAGTGGGGCTCTATTTAGACAAAAGCTTGAAAAAATATAAATAAAAAAGAAAAATAAAAGAGCATTGAAAAGCTTGATCAAATCAGTCACTAGATTTGGATAAACTCCATCGGGGCTATAGATGCCTGACTAGTAGTGGGGCTCTATCTAGATCATGCTCAAAAGAGACTTTGCAAAATACTATTTAAAATAAGTTTTATGAGCAGTATTTCATAGCCTAAAGGTGAACCAAATGATGGAATTTGGATGGTCCCAAGGGTGTAAATTGAATCACAATGCACACACCTAGTTGAAGCAAATAATTCATTTGTTCTCATGTGAAGTTGTTGATCTTGCTTTCCTAGGATGTCATTAAATGGGATGTATTTTTCTAACCTTTGGTTCATTAATTTCATAACTGGGTTCTCATAGGAAATGCTCAAGAGCATTTCCCAACAGAGTCACCATTTGTTGTGACTATTTCACAACTAACCCCAATATTGGGGACCCACTTGAAATTTGTAAAAAATTGAGCTAATGGGATAGTATTGAGCAGTTGGATGCTTCTTTTGGTTGATATGTGTCCCTTGACTTTCATTGAATATGGTACTAATAGGGACCACTTTGCTAGTAGTTATATAGAAGGGCATTCCCTTGCATTTGAGAATTGCTAGGACTAGCAAAATGATTCTTAACATTGCTCAACCTTTAGATTTTGGTTTGTTGTTGGTGTGTAATTTCTTTAGTTTCTTTTATTAGAATTTATGTAGTTAGTTTGTCTTGTTTTTATTTTAGAGATTCTTTGTTAGATCATGTTATTTTATTTTAATGTTAATGCATTTTATTTGTGTGTGTGTGTTTTAATATTAGAACACTTTATTTTTTGTGTGAATTGTATTATATTTCCTTAGACTATAGTTGTTAGTTAATTCTTCTTAGTACCTAGGTTTATGTTTTATTTAATTTATTTTTTATTATTATTTTTATTTAGGTGGCTTTTATAGTTTATGTGATTTCTTTTAGTTAGTGTTGCCTTTATATTATTTAAATTTGTCTTTATGTTTAGATTAATCAAGTCATCATGTTAAAATTCCCTTCTGATGTAAATCCAACTGCAAGAGGTCAAAAAAAAATACCTCCCATCACATAAAAACTACGATAAATGCAAATGCTATGTACAACTCTCCATTTACATAAAAACTGCAATAAATGGAAATAATCAATAAAAACCTCCATTCACATAAAAACTACAATACATAGAAATAAACCAATAAATATATATTTTTTCTCATTCCTGGATTCACCTCCCTCTTTTACAATGCAATACCAAAGGAATATATCCCCAAAGAAACCCTAAAATAAAACCCTAAAGCTTGAAGCCTTAAAAGAAAAATTACAATTTTTGGCAAATTGATTTTTCCAACAAAAACTGCCTTTTAAGTAATTACTATTTTCGGAAAATTATGTTTTCGTCAAAATTTACCTTTTCTAATAATTACCATTTTCGGAAAATTATTTTTGCGTCAAAGAATTCCATTTTTAGTAATAAAAAAATTATTTTAAAACTTCTTTAAAAAAACCCTCTAAAGATAGGCTCCTGCATCATTCTCCTCTGGTTGAAAAGAACTCTACTCCTACGAGTTCCTTTGATCAAACTCATAATTGCTCTCCATATAGGGCCACACATCTGCAAGTACTCCTCAAAGTACCAATCTCCTTTCGAGGTTCTATATCTCAAACCTCCTGCAAGCACTACACATAGTGTCAATTTCTTCCTTCGAGGTTTTACATGAAAAAAACCTCCTACAAGCACTACACAGAATGTCAATTTCTTTCTCTAAGGTTTTACAAACCTTCTACAAGCACTACACAAAGTGCCAATTCCTCCTTATGAGGTTTTACATAAAAAAACCTCCTACAAGCACTACATAGAGTGCCAATTTATTTCTCCAAGGTGTTACAAACCTTCTGCAAGCACTACACAAAGTGCCAATCTCTTTCTCTAAGGCTTTACATTAAAAAACCTCCTGCAAGCAATACACAGAGTGCCAATTTCTTTATCGAAGATTTTATAAACCTTCTGTAAGCACTACACAGAGTGCTAATTTTCTTGGAGCCTCTTTGCTCTCCTCTCCTTTTCTCATTTTTCCTCTTCTCTTTCTCCTCCTAGCAAGATCCAACTTGTTCTAATACCAGATGATGTAAATTTAGTTGCAAGAGGTCAAAATAAAATACCTCCCATTACATAAAAACTATGATAAATGAAAATAATATGTAAAACCCTCCATTTACATAAAAACTGCAATAAATGAAAATAATCAGTAAAACCCTCCATTCACATAAAAACTACAATACATACAAATAAACCAAGAAATATATTTTTTTCTCATTCCTAGATTCACCTCCCCCATTTACAATGAAATACCAAGGGAATATATATCCCAAAAGAAACCTTAAAATAAAACCCTAAATCTTGAAGCCTTAAAAGAAAAATTATTATTTTTGGCAAATTGATTTTTCCACCAAAAACTGCCTTTTAAGTAATTACTATTTTAGGCAAATTATTTTTTCATAAAAATTTACCTTTTTTAGTAATTACCATTTTCGGCAAATTATTTTTGCGTCAAATAATTCCATTTTTAGTAATAAAAAATTTATTTTAAAACTTCTTTTAAAGAAACCCTCTAAAGATAGGCTCCTGCATCACCTTCATTAGCCTCATCCCACTATGTTCTAAGTTATAATGTTCAAAATATATGTACAAGGATGATCGTTGATAGTAGAGCAGTGGATATGCTAGTCGAAGTACAACAAAGTAGCAAAGTCAATGTTTTGACAGTAGAGTTAATGTGGATCAATGGTGACAACAGGGTAGAGACATGGCAGCTTTCCACATGAATGGGTGACCAATGAGTGGACCTCAACACTACACGATGTAGGGAAGAGACTTCCCAAAGATAGTCAACATTTTATGGGTGGAGTCCACCTTATGAAGCACTCAGAAGTAATGGCAGGAAGTAGGTGGGATAAATGAAACTTCCACACAAACCGTAACATCATGCATACACATGGAACATCCAAGGGTTGTGATTGTAGAGCAGTTCTATATCTTTAGTGGTATGAATGGGGGACAACATCCCTCACAAAACCACTATCAAAAGACATTGAGTGATAGTTGATAGGGACATAATCATTAAAGGTAGATATAGAGGAATTCTAATGCAAACCCTAACATATCTCCTTCATAAACATACATCAAAGTGGTCAGTTGATAAACATGGGTGAGTGGAAGAGACGTCTGATGCTTGAGGAGAGCTTAGACTGGCCATTGAGTAGAACATCATGTAAGAGGAATGTGTAACACAAATTATTGCATGAGAGGAGCTATGAAACAGAGAAGAACTATTTGTACGAGCACTGTAGAGGGAGGAGAAATGAGATGGTGATCGCAGAGTTTGGTTCTCAATCCAATATTGGGCGTAGCAACAAGGGCAAGGCAGATAGGTCTTACACCCCATCGACTCAGGTTCGAGTCATGCTGGCACCACTTGAAGGATAACAAGGGGAGTTTTGTTATTTTAAAATATTATAATATTTTTTTTATTGATTGATATTAGTATATCATGCACCCTTTAGTGGTATTTTGTGGCCTTGGTAGTGCCCACGACCCTAACCCACATTTTTGTAAGGGTTGGATATTATTCTTTGGTCCCTTTTGTATAATAATGGTTGAATATTTTGGAATAGGGACCAAAGGGTAATGTTCTAATTAAGAAGAAGATATAATAAAAAATGTGAACTTTATTCTTTTTGTTTTTTGTGTTGTCATCCTATTTTGAAAAGGTTTAAAATGTTGGAGGTTATTTACACTTCCATTTTTTTTCATAAAGGGAGATGAAACGAAAGGGTTCCTAAAATTGTTAAATACCCATGGAAGACCATGTTGTAAGGGCTAGAATTTTTGCAATAAAAGAATAACATTTTTTGATGCATATTGATCTAGAAAATTGCACCTTGCGAGCAAGACTAAAGGAGTTCATTTCTAAGGATTATTGTGTTAATTTCCATCGTTTTTGCTGCATTTTTTAAACTTATTTCTAGTGTTGAATTCTCTTAGGAAGTTAGACTATGTGAAGGTTTATGTTGATGCAGGTTCTATTTTTTCCTTTGAGTCTAGCACTTGATCTAATATTATTGGGCTATTGCAGGTTTGATTAGGTTGGGTTATCCTCATGAGTGACTCATGATATTTGGTTTTGCAGGGTGGGGAATCATGATCCCATATTATATTTACATTTTTATTCCATATTTAGCATAGTTAGTTATAGTTTCTTCATGTAATTTTACTTCCTTTGTGCACATATCAAAGTTTATTTTTGCAAGTTCTCAATCTGAAACTCAAAATCCCAAAAGATCCTATTTATATCATAAATTTGATATGGGAAATCTAGAGTGTACATCATCCAAGTAATTAGTTTTCTAAGTTTTTACCTTTACAATTATTTGGATAATCTTTCAAGAGTATTAAAAGGAACGAATTTGCACTCTTCTCACATGGTATAAGCAAGATAAAAAAATTAGTCTAGGAGGGAGGGTTGCTAACCTACTATCTCATCTTAAGTGTAGATAAAACAATGAATGCTAACTTTCTAACTCTCTAACATTCTAACTTTATAACTGACTGACTTCTAATTTTGCAATTAGTGGAACAATAATTTGAAGATAAAAATGAACTACAAATATTGAATGCAATCTGATATTAAAGGTATGTATTTAAAATGAAGTGGATAGTTCCACAACACTCTAACTTTGCATCCTAATCTGAAGATTAAATTAAATCCACTAACGGGGATTTAGGGTAAGATAGATTAATGCAAAGATAATCAATGAAGCAACACATCATTTTATGAGTTCACATTAAGGCATAGCCATGGCAATCTAAGAAAATTAATTATAAAGAATGAATGAAATAAACCAGCAGGCCCCTTGTTTATAGTCACTTGCAAATCACTTGGTCATTCCTAGCACTTTTTATTCTTGAACATTTTACTTTCGAATATACTTGTGTAATGCTTATATAGCAAAACCTTGGAGAAGTTTTCCTTGTTTAAATTCTTTGCAAGAAATGTTTTTTGGTTTAATACCCTGATTGTGGTGGGGATTTTACAACCGGGAAAAATATTCACTCAATAAGAAGTTGATTATTGTTATTTACAAAACTTTACAAAATCAATTCAAAAGGTGAACTATTAATTACTAAGCACTTTATTAAGCTTAAAGTTGATACTAATCACTAGGGAAACAAGTATTCTATAAAACCTAAGCCTTGGATAATATTTATCAAATTAGTGAGCCCCAAGGGCTAGGTGGATTGGTAAGTGCTAGTCTGGTTGAGCACTTACCAAGAGGAGACCTAGGTTCAAACCTTGGTGGGTCCAGTTAGCAAAGGTAGTAGTCTATTCAGAATCCTCTAAGTGCAAGCTATATCGATAATGATAGTGCAAACCCCGAGCGATCGACAGTCCCCATATCACAATGGATTAATAATAACAAGATGAATAGTTTTGTTGTGTGTAGTCCCTATGGTTTGAACCCTGCGTTAGCCAACTACTAAAAATAGTGGTTGTATCAACTCTCCTATGTAACCAAAAAAAATATTAATCAAATTAGTTCACATACTATAAACTAGGGAGTCATAAGGCATTCAACTACAAAGGATCTATCAAAAGTGTTCTTAAAACATAAAGAGCTAAAACTGTGAAAGATGTCTACCTCAAGGAATATAGTGAACAATGAGATGAACAAAACTATTATAAAGGAAAGAGAAAGTGTCATAAAATTGGAATCAAGAATTTACTTATAAATTATGAAGGAGACTTAGACCCTACCTCAAAAAGGATTCATAGTGAATCATTAAAAGATAACTTTGAAACCATGGAAAATTATCTACATGCTCGACTCACTGAAGAAATGGATAATGGAAAGAATGATATTCATATCCCTTTGTAATTTGGTATTATATTATATATGGCACTAATTAGATTCAAATGTTACAAGTATAAGAATGTAGAACAAAGGAGATTGATAGAATTAATTAAACTAAAAATAGAAATGAATGAATCATACTTGGAGAAGATATTTCAATCCTCATGCAGTATTAGTACTTCAAGTTCTAGTAACACAAAATATTATCATGATTTCTTAAGTGTTTGTTTAGAATTTTCTATACGGGACATGGAAAATGATAAATAGGAAAAAATTCAAGAGAAAATGCTCATGCAAGAATCAAGTGATACATCCACCTATGAAAGTATTGATTCGAAAGATAAAAAAAGAAGAAGAAAAAAAAGAATATGAACCAATTCAAGGAGGCATACAGTGTAATGTGAACCAAATATAATACAAAGGACCAAATCAAACTGAATAACACTTGAAATCAAATATCCATATTGAATACTAAAGTCTTCAATAAATAATTTAATACAGGGGGGTGTTAGAGTATATTACATCATTTGGGTTATGCAAATTTACCACCTTTGGTACATAACTATAATAGGAGTTTACTTTAGAGTGAAGTAATTTAGTTACTTCAAGTATTGTAATAAATGCACAAATGTCAATATGCAAGTTGTAAATGTACATGTAGTCCACATGTACATGAATCCTAGGTAGAGTAAGGGCCAAGGAATCTATCTTCCTATATAAAGGCCTCATAGTGAGTGTTTTGGAGAGGAAGAAAATATAGAGATGAAGTAAATATAGTGGGGAAGTGAACATAGAGAGTGTGTGTTATAGTTTAGGAGTATGGTACAATGTAGTTCTTTTATATTTATTCATGGAGTGTTCATGTCCTCCATTATATAACATTGTAATATTTTCATCACATTCATTAATAGCATATTTTTGAGTTATTTGTGGATGTTCATCTTATTATTTTCCTGTATATTATTCTACCATTAGTTCATACTTATCTTATATTAGTTATTTTACATCTTGTGGTCATACTACCTCCTATAAAAAGCTAACACCTTCCTTGTGCCAAGTGGAAAATGCAATACTTTAATTCTCTTGAAACTTATGGGTGAATTTTGAGAACTTTTCTTTCCCTTGACACTTGGTTATGCATGTAATGTACTCAATAGACTAGTGCAATGTTACAAGGAATATTATGCATGCTTTCTTTATGTTTCTTTCTTGGTGGTTACAAACCCTAGACCTTTGGTCTCCCTTAATGCCTTTTCACTATCCAAAACTTTATCTTCTTTGTTGTATACTTTTTTGGGTTTGCAAATGGTGCTTCAAATTCTTCAATGGTGGCTCTTCCATATATATGCTGCTCTACATGTGGTTCTTCCATGGTGGCTCTTCTTGACTTAGGCACTCCTCTATAGGTGACTCTTCTATGGTGGATTTCCTTCACATAGGCACTCATTTTTGGTGGCTCTTCTCTTTTTAGTGGTGGCTCCTATTCTATCCAATGGTTATTCTTCTAGGAAATGTTTGGGCACTTCCCACCTATGCTTTGGTGTCACATTTGAACTTTTATATGGTGTTCAACCTGTGCAACTTGGTGGTGTTTTACTTGGTGTATTTCCCACTCTTTTTGGTTGTTTATTTCACCAACGTATTCTGCAAGTTTTTTTATGCTTTAGGTGTCTTTATAAACCTTAAATATAATTTTGTATTGAGGACTATTCAGTCTTAATAAAAATTAGAATAAATCTACACTTTTTTTCATAAAAAAATAATATCCAACATTTTCCTTATCACTCCTTTTTATCACTTTGTAAATCTAACACTTATTGTTCTATTTTGTAGATTTTTTTAAAATAATAATGATGTCTCATTTTGGATTTGACACACTTTACTCAAAGTTCATTTTTCTAGATTTTAATAGCTCTAAAAATGATGCTTTCAAAATAATTACTTTCAATACTTGTAAAATAATACTTTTTATAGCATCAAATATACACACCTTTTATGGATTCCTTTGTGGATTTTATTATTTATAGCTTTCTATCATGTATTTAGGTAATTTTGTAGCTATACTCCCTTTTATTTTTCTGCTCTAAAATCTTTAAATTGAATCTCTAGTTGCTTCCCAAAAATCAGCTTTCTTGTTGTATAATTTTCTTCTTATTTCTCCAAATGTATGTTATCAACTTCTGAAATTTGTAGCTACAATCCTTGTTCAAATGCTTCCCTCTTGTTGTCCAAATTTACAGAAATAATACTTTTTCAAATGGTTCTAAATAATTCTATGCTTTGTTTTCCAAAGCTCTTCCAAATCTTTCCCTAAACTCTATCAAAATACAACTCACTTTTCACTTTCCAATGCTGCCCAAATTTGCATCTCAAACATCTCAAATATCTGCTTACAAAATATGATTCTTTGATGTCCAAGAATCTTCAAGTTTGTTGCTTTATTTTACTATCAATCCTTACTTTAATTTTTTATCCCAAACTTTCCAAAAATTCTCCAAATCACAACTCTATGCTCTCTTTAATTTTTTGTCCTATGACATTTCAACTTCTCCTTAAAAAATCAGCACATTTTATCTTTTACAATGCAGCCTACAAAATTTCATGGATTTCCTCAAATTTCTTAAAATTGTGGCCTCTTTAATCCTTCTTCATTATTCAAGCTTCTTTTTGAATTCTGACTTCATCTCGTTCACTGTCTTCTTCCTCAAGAATCTAAATGTCTTGAGGTCTTCAAAAACCTTCTCAAAATTTAGCAACCTTCTTGCAAAATTCTTTTTCCTATTGGGCTTGTTTTCATATGGTAAAAATGATCCCAACTTCCTCTTAACTGGATATTCTCCTACTTTCAATATTCTAACATAATTTTTTCTTCAAATCTCCTCCAATGGCCACTACTACAATTCTGCAATGAGATTTTCTCTAGCTTTCTTCTTCTTCTCTAAAATATTCTTGAGACCTTTTCTCTTGGGTATTCTAACTCTGCAATGAGGCTTTCTCTAGCCTTCTTCTTATTCTTCTCCAAAATATTCTTGATACCTCTTCTCTTGGGTCTTCTAATTTTATAGCTACTCAACTTATCTTAATCAAAAAATTTAATGAAACCTTACCTTGGTTTCTTCAATATTCCAACTATGGAAATTCTGCAACAAGATCTCTTTCATGGATCTCCAAAATCTACTACTTCTCAACTCTACAATAGGACATTTTTGTAGTCCTCATATATATTCAATATTCAATATTCAATCTTCCAAATCTAGGAATTCTTCAATGTGACCTCTTTCTTGGGTCTCTTCAAACTTTAATCTGTAATCTTCAATTTGTAATCTTCAATCTTCAATGAGGACATCCTCTTGGTTATCCTCAATGCTCAATGGGAAATTATTTCTTGGAGCTCCTTAATATTCAATGGGGCCTTCTTTTGTAGACCTCATTAATATTCAATGTCTACTTTTATGCAACAAAGAAATAATCCCTACATGAGCAAAGCACATAGACTTTCAAGCAATCGAAGGTGAAATTCATCTCTATCCACTGTAGGAAGCTTCTCAACTTTTGAGAACTAATATTCTGCAACAAAATCTTAGAAAAAAAATAAATGCATTCGAAGTTCCAAAATTCTAAAATCAATAATCTTCACTAGCTATTCTGAAAACTAGTGGAACCAAAATCTATGTTGAGTCCTAGTCTTCACGAGTTTTCCTTCAACCTAGTGGAAATACTCTAGCCAAAAGGTAATCCAAAATATTCTTATATATATTAAAATTTTAAATAGGACCTCCTTCAAGGGTATCTTAATCTCTTCAATTTCAAGGTCTATCTTCAAGACCTATAAATATCCTTCTATTCCAAATTTACTCTTGGAATAGATAAATCTTCAACTTTCACTGGTTTTCCTTCAACACAATGATAAATCATATCTTATTTGGTTTTTGTTTCCATAGGTAATTTTTTCAACTTTATTTGTCTCTCCTTAACTAGTATAAATATTCTTTGCAACTAAAAAACTATGCAAGACAAAACCTTGTCGTCGCTCTGATACCACTTTTAGTTTTTGAAGCTAAATACTTAAGATAAAGTAACCACAAGATCTAAGATAAATTTGTCATATGAAATATATGATAATGGAAAATTACTATGCATATAAAACTCATAAATAACTTTATAAATAACTCATATAAATTCCACTAATAAATGCTCATGAAAATATGATTTTTATTGAATAAAGACCTCAAATACATCATGCTTCTTCACTCCCCATTACAACCCACTCTACATATCATTCTCTATATCACTCTCTATATATCTTTCACACCCACATATACATATATATAATGTAATGTGACTTCATATGGAGCATTCTTAACCTTCAATATTCCTATGAATCTTCATCTTCCTATTATATGATACATGTGCACATGGATAACAATGCATATTTACATTGCCAAAATACTTTGCACACTTGTGAATTTATTACACTGCATAAAGTATATACTCTCACTCTAATCTAAGACACTTTCCTAATATAAATATGTACCCAAGGTGGTACATTAGCATGTATGAAATAATTTAATATCTTCCAACATTATCATTAGTGGATCTGAATCTCAATCCTTATCAAACCATGACCTTGGAATATTTTAGAATCTTCTACCAAACCATGACCAAAGTATAGAAAATAAAATTAAATACCAAAGAGTCCCACCTCCTCATCAAAACATGGTGGTAATGCAAATAAAAAAAAAACACTTTTTTTTTTATTTGCATGGTCACAAGATAATAACAAAAGAATCAATCATTAGATCAGCCTTATTAACCACCCTCAGTCCTTCACTCCAAGATGACTTCATTTGTTGAAGTACCACAACTTGTCTTGTAATATCAAAATAAATCCAAGGGTGCTATTGATATCCAACTACAACTCGTAAGAACCCCTACTAAAATTTTCCTTCTTGAGCTCCTTAAGATGCTCCTACACATAGAGAGGCCCTACTCAAAATTTTAAATAAATAGTTGATACTCCAAGGTCTTAATCCTAATCACCTCAATGTTTTCATAGGATTAATTAGGGTAGATCATGCTACAATAGAATTCTATGAGTATGACCTTCCTCTACACTCCATGATCAACTCCCTCTCTATATTATGGGCCATATGAGCAATCTATTTATCAATAGAATCCTTTTAGATAATTATTTATACCTTGATGTCTATAGCCTTAAATTCATAACTTTAGCTTGACTGAACAAAATTTATAAAAATCTAACCTTATAATTAGGGATTTTGATAATAAGTTACATGAGGCAAATGGAACCATAGTCCTATGCCTCAAAGTCAGGCCTGGTATCCTCAGTAATCTCTTCTATGTTATGTCAAGTGATCTTACATCCAACATTCTCTTGGGAAGTCCTTAGATCCATGCAATGTAATCCATTCCTTATGCCCTTCATCAATGTATGGAGT
This sequence comes from Wollemia nobilis, assembly GCA_028583015.1. Classification (NCBI taxonomy): domain Eukaryota; kingdom Viridiplantae; phylum Streptophyta; class Pinopsida; order Araucariales; family Araucariaceae; genus Wollemia; species Wollemia nobilis. The sequence continues at coordinate 647,832 of JAQPPZ010016460.1, forward strand.
ATGAGTATCAAGGAAAGACCATTCATATCCTGGACCACCTTGAACATTTTTCCTAATACAATATGATTGAGATTGAGAATACTAAATATTTTCCCTTCTGTCACCACTACTCCATATACTACTTCTTTATACTCGTAAATCAATTTTGTATTGGATTATTTAACTCTAAATAATCAATCTAAAAATTAGTCCCAAAACCAATATGGTGATAAAAAAAACATAAAATCTAAGACAACTAATTTAATCTAATTTCAAAAAAAAGATAAAGATAATAATTAATCTCTTTTGAACATAGCTAATTTACCATCATCTACTCAAACCTTAGGTTTACCTTATATAAAGTGTATAATGGTGTATGAAATTGCTCTTTTATTTGTACTAATACCACCAAAGAGAAATAAATCATGGTGGCAACCCTCGTATAATTAAAATATAGTATGATACATGTTATTTATCTAACTCATACACCATTATTTAAACAAATGCTTAAAAATATGAGATACCATGGAAAGGGATTAGGTATATATGATTAAATTATTAAGGAGACTTTGTAAGCCAAAGCCTATCCATTTTATGGTGGGATAAAAAATATCCCTAACTATAATTTGCCTATCCCTACTTGCACTTCATATAATGATGATGATGAGGATATTTGTTTCTTTAGAGAGTCCCATAAAAATATTGTTTCTACAATTAAATTAGACTAGGAAAAAATAAATGGAGAATCATTTGTCCCTATAGCGTCCTCTCTTTCTCCCTTCATCCACCTTAATAGTTTAAACCTTCTAGCTTAGTGTACCTTGAGCTAATTTCCACTGAGGAAAAATTTGACAAGAGGGATTTCCTATATAACCACACCTATATTATTCTCTATAGTAACCTCTCTTAAGACACATTTTACTTTGATATATTTACTTGGTCATATAATGATATGTCAGGATTAGATCCTTATTTAGTTTTTTATCACCTTGTTGTCATACTGGATGCAAAACTTGTTAAACAAAAGTTGTGAAAGATGCATCACAAAGTTGCCTTTCTTGTTAAGAAGGAACTTCAATAACTCCTTGATGTTAGATTCATTAAAGTTATCAATTATTATGACAAGATACCTAACATTTTTCTCGTGGAAAAGAAAGAAGGTAGTGTTATATTTTATAGTAATTTTAGGGATATCAACAAAGAAATATCCTAAAGTTGAATTTTATTTACCTAAAATCAACATCATTATCAATTTTACTATTTGGTATGGAATGTTTTTCATAATAAATAGATTCTTGGGATGTATCCCAATTAATATTCCTCTTGAGGATCAAGATAATACAACATTCATCACCCCATGGGGTACCTTTTACTACCAAGCCATACCATTTGGCTTAAATAACACAAGTGCCATTTGCCAATGGGTAATGACATATATATTTCATGATATGATGCATGACATTATGGAGGATTATGTTGATTACCACCTTGGTAAATCCTTTAAATGTGATGACCATGTTCATGATCTCAAACATATCTTTCAATAATTAAGGATATATATGGTCCACCTTAAGACTTCCATGTATGTATTTGAGTGATATTGGGAATACTGTTTGGGTTTATTGTATCCTGATGAGCCATCAAAGTAGATCCTAATAAAACATTAGCTATTACTGAAATGCCACCTTTGTCAAACGTAATACAACTCAAGATTATTCAAGACAATCTCTAAGCCATCAGAAGATTCATTTCATAACTTGTTGATAAATTTCAATCCTTTTTCAAGATTTCATGCAAGGATACCAATTTTTTATGGTACAATGAGTGTCAAGCAACCCTTAATGTATTGAAGTCCTATATCTTGTCTCTTTCTATTTTTATTCCTTCCAAATTTTCTAAATCTTTGTTGTTGTATATTGCTATAGTTACCCATGATTTAGGAGCTATGCTAGCAAAGTATGACAATGAACATGAGGAATATGCTATCTTCTACATATATATAATATTAGTCATCTATGAAACCTAGTATACACCCATAGTAAAACTATGTCTAGAAATGGTCTTCACATCCTAGAAATTGTGATATTATATATTATCTAACAAAATATTTGTGATCACCAAGGTCGATCCCTTACATTACATTACGTCCAAACCCCATGTCTTTGGGTGAACTACTAAATGATTTATTACCCTCAGTTAATTTGATTTGGAATTCATTAACCAAAAATCTATCAAAGGATAATTTATTGTCAACCACTTAGCTCTGACTCGTTTAGAAGCAACCCATCCTATTTTTATTAAATTTATTAACAAATATATCATTTACATAGAGACCAATCAATTTTATTCCTAGAACCTATATTTTCATGGTGATCAATGGGTCAAAGGAGTAGGGGTAGGAATTATTTTTTTCATACCTAAATTGAAACTAATTTCTCTATATTTTAAGCTTTAGTTATCGTACATAAATAAAACTACTAAATATGAGGCCCTTATCCTAGGAATCTATGCAATCTTAGCCTTACACATGAGGATCCTATCCATATTTGGGGATTCTTAGCTTGTGGTAAATCAAGTAAATGGTGTATATTAAACCAACTATGAAAAAGTAAAATCTTACAAATATATTGTTACAAAGCTTATGTCTACCTTTGATCAAGTCACCATTGATACCATTCCTTAATCTAGCAATTGCTACTGATGTAGCCACATCTCTCATTTCTAATATTTGGATGATGAATAATCTATGAGATTTATTTTATAAATTAGAGAATTGAAACCTTTAAATATAGCCAATTACCTATAGAGTTCTTCACCATAAAAACACCTATCCCTTATGATCATTGGTATAAGGACATCTTCATCTTCCTTAAGGTTGGGACATTGCCAAAAGGCTTGAATAATAATAAACACAAGAACCTATGTCATCAAGCATGTAAATTTGTCATCATTGGTGATGTATTATATAAATTATCTTTTTATGGCATGCTTATTAGATGCCTTACCTTTTATGAAGTCAAAATAGTCATTTAAGAGGTCCATGAGGGATTTTTTAGTGGATATTTCAACAAAAATGCCATCTCTAAAAAGCTTATTTGGTAGATTATTACTAGTCCTCCATGGATAAATACTCTTGTGACTACATAAAAAAGTGTGACAAAAGCATGATAACCTTATCCACACCCTATCTCAAGACATTCAATCAATCAACTCCCCTTGGTATTTTTTGAATGGAGCCTCAATATCATTAATAATATCAATCCTCTATGATTTTATGGAAATAAATCCATCATCATAACTACATAGTACTTCACAAAATGGGTAGAATCCACGCTCCTATTCTTGGTCACTGGCATGCAAGTCTCCAAGTTTATTCTCAACCAAACCCTATGTTGCTATGGTATCCCATGTATTTTTATTTCTAATAATAGAAAACCCTTCAAGAATAAGTATGTTAAAAATATGTGTACCAAGTGTAAAATCTATCACAAGTGGTCTATGCCTTATTACTCTCAAGGTAACAACCAAATTCAAGCATCTAATAAGACTTTGATCAAGATCCTAGAAAAAAATTAATCACAACTAGAATATTTATCTCTATCCCACCTTGTGGGCATATCATATGATGATTCAAAATACACTAGTATGATGCCATTTTTTTGGTCTATGGTACAAAAGTGGTCTTTCCTTTTTAAGTTGAGGTACCCTTATTCTAAGACTCCTTTGTTGATGATGAATATCTTCCTCACCTTAGCTAGTTGGAGTTTCTTTACAAAAAGTTAATCCATACCTTAAAGAACCTATTGGCCTATCAAAATAATATTAAGCATGTCTATGGAAATAAACTTTAATCCCACTCATTCAAATTAGGAGACCTTGTTCTCAAAGACAACAAAAAGAACACTAACATCCAAACCAATCTCAAAGGTAAGCTTGATCCAAATTGGCCAGGTCCATGCATCTTGACCATTAAGTTTGACTCAAGAGCTTATATCCTAGCCACTCTTGACATAAAATAACTCAAATAACATATGAACATCATACATATTAAGAGGTACTATATCTAAATATACATACTTTTGCTTGTTTATTTAGCTACTTTTTTGCATTTTACCTACTTGCATTTTGATTATCTTTTATAACTTCTTGGATTACCTATTGCCTATTGAGTTGAGATATCCACCTAGATGCAATGATGATCCTGGTAAATAATAGCTTATACGCATTGTAATTTCAATAGGTCAATAAGCTAGCGTCTTCTTTGTTAGTCCTCCACTTGTCAAACTTTATTATTGATCACAACTCAACCCTGTTTATCCTTACATCTATATGGATCACTAAGAGGATAGGCTAGGTCATTCCTACACTTGAAAAGTACATAAGGTTTTGTGGATTTTCCAAGTGGTGGAATAATAAAGTCTATGTTGATCTACAAAGCATAAGGTCACCAGGACAAACTTTCTCAAAATGCCAATGACAACTTCTATCGTCAAATGGTTGTACCACCTATCCTCACTTGCTTATAGGATGTTGAGAGGATAGGACTGCATTGGTCAATGATTGTACAGTCTTATAAAACCATTAGGAAATGATTAAGATAGTCTCTATCTCTCATTGGCACTTAAACCTACTAGATCAAAACACAAAAAATATGCATAATCTACCACTCGTACTTGAATCCTAATTCTAGGATCCCCACCACATTCTTCATCTTGCCACTATTCCTACCCTACTTCATGGACATCTTCCATAATATTATGATGATCCTAGTCAAGAATAAATTATTTTGTATAGCACTTGAACTAGGTAATTGTGTCTAATAGATATTTGAGTCCCACTATATTCAATATATCTAAAATTTTCTTCACTCTTCCTTTATCACACTCTCATCCTTTTGTTGTCAACCTCTTTACATAGGCATCTTGTAGTGGCCTTAAAATAAATCAACATAATAGGCTCTCATCCTGCACACCTACATATACCATACCTAGTGATTGAATGACTATGTTACCTTTCAAATGTATTGGCAAAGGTTCACTTCACCTTGTTTCTACATTGGCCCTTGAAGGATGGTTTATATCCATTCAATACTTAGTGTTTGTATAAGTCATTTATGGATTTACCAATTATAGAATAGTCTATAATACATCTATCCATTTAACTATAAGTGAGCTAGGACCATCCATCCTCATCACAATGTGACTTGGTCTTGTCATTATGATTGTATAAAATATCAGATAGGGTGGGCTATATCCCCATGATACTAAGCCTATGCATAATGGATTAAAATGATGTAATCTCCACTATTGATGATATTTTTATCCACAACAACAAACCTCCTTCTCAAGCTAACTCAAAGGGCTACATCATAACTATTATAAATTTTTATGGCCCTAATAGCCTAATAAATCATTTTTTATTGCTTCCTCTATCATCTACCTACTTTTTATCCTACCAATTTTATGTTAGTATGGTTTTATATAATATTAGAAGGTTTGGGTTATGGTTAAGGGCTCACTCAACATTAGAATGTCATACACTTAACTCTCGCTAATTGTAACAACCCAAAATTTCAATCCACTTGAGAAAGAGATATTGTTTTATATATACATTCATTGGGGGTTTACTTATCCCCACCTTGCATAAGTCTGTCTATGCAGGTGCACTAAACATAACACAAATAATCTATATATATCATCTCTTGATGAGCTAGCTTATCCCTCTTAGTCTATCAAGAGGGTAAGCTTATCCCTACACCTTACATAAGTCCATCTATGTAGGTGTACTAAGTGTATTGCACTCTTGCTATCACAATTCCTTTAGTCACACTATATCTATATATACAATTATGTGCTTCATCATATTAAGAACCTTTCATTAGTACAAAATCACCATGTCTAAGTCACTTCTATATTAACCATTACAAAAGCCATAAATGGAACTTCATGCTATTCACTTGAAATTATTAAAAATGTAGAACAACCAAATTCATAATAAGTTAACTCAATAGAGTCAATAACATAAGATGTCAATAATCCAATCACACAAGACACATATTTTATCCTGGGAAAATCCCTAAGGAAAAAATCCAACCTTAAAATATATACATATTTTATTTATTACATGTGTGTGTAATACAATTGATCTAGGAATCTCTTGATTCCTATTATCAATAATTTAATACAAAATTGGATACATAATGACCCCATAATTCTTATAACCCATATTGCGAAGGGTTTCTTAATCCATATTCCAAACTAATGAGGGAATATCCACAAATTCCTTCAAATGAACTTCACATTGACCCTCCCAAAATAGTCTGTATTTTAATCCACACTCAAGGAATATAGATTTTTAGAGATGGCATTTTATGGCATGCTTATTAGATGTCTTACCTTTTATGAAGTCAAAATAGTCATTTAAGAAATCCATGAGGGATTTTGTAGTGGATATTTCAACAAAAATGCCATCTCTAAAAAGCTTATTTGGTAGATTATTACTATTCCTCCATGGATAAATACTCTTGTGACTACATAAAAAAGTGTGATCAGTTTCAAAGGCATGATAACCCTATCCAAACCCTATCTCAAGACATTCAATCAATCAACTCCCCTTGGAATTTTTTGAATGGGGCCTCAATATCATTAATAATATCAATCCTACATGATTTTATGGAAATAAATCCATCATCATAACCACATAGTACTTCACAAAATGGGTAGAATCCATGCTCCTATTCTTGGTCACTGGCATGCAAGTCTCCAAGTTTATTCTCAACCAAACCCTATGTTGCTATCGTATCCCATATGTTTTTTTTTCTAATAATAGAAAACCCTTCAAGAATAAGGATGTTAAAAATATGTGTACCAAGTATAAAATCTATCACAAGTGGTCTATGCCTTATTACTCTCAAGGTAACGACCAAATTCAAGCATCTAATAAGACTTTGATCAAGATCCTAGAAAAAATTAATCACAACTAGAATATTTATCTCTATCCCACCTTATGGGTATATCATATGATGATTCAAAATACACTAGTATGATGCCCTTATTTTGGTCTATGGTACTAAAGTGATCTTTCCTTTTTAAGTTGAGGTACCCTTTTATGGATACTATTCTAAGACTCCTTTGTTGATGATTAATATCTTCCTCACCTTAGCTAGTTGGATTTTCTTTACAAAAAGTTAATCCATACCTTAAAGAACCTATTGGCCTATCAAAATAATCTTAAGCATGTCTATGGAAATAAACTTTAATCCCACTCATTCAAATAAGGAGACCTTGTTCTCAAAGACAACAAAAATAACACTAACATCAAAACCAATATTAAAGGTAAGCTTGATCCAAATTGGCCAGGTCCATGCATCTTGACCATTAAATTTGACTCAAGATCTTATAGCCTAGCCACTCTTGACATAAAATAACTCAAAGAACCTATGAACACCATACATATTAAGAGGTACTATATCTAAATATACATACTTTTTCTTTCTTATTTAGCTACTTTTTTGTATTTTACCTACTTGCATTTTGATTATATTTTATAACTACTTGGATTACCTATTGCCTATTGAGTTAAGAGATCCACCTAGATGCAATGATGATCCTGGTAAATAATAGCTTATATGCATTGTACTTTAAATAGGTCAATAAGATAGCGACTTCTCTATTAGTCCTCCACTTGTCAAACTTTCTTATTTATCACAACTCAACCTTGTTATCCTTACATCTATATGGATCACTAAGAGGATAGGCTAGGTCGTTCCTACACTTGAAAAGTACATAAGATTTTGTGGATTTTCCAAGTGGTGGAATAATAAAGTCTATGTTGATCTACAAAGCATAAGTTCACTAAAACAAACTTTCTCAAAATGCCAATGACAAATTCTATCATCAAATGGTGTTACCACCCATCCTCATTTGCTTATAGGATGTTGAGAGGATAGGACTGCATTGGTCAATGATTGTACAGTCTTATAAAAACATTAGGAAATGATTAAGATAGTCACCATGTCTCATTGGCACTTAAACCAACTAGATCAAAATGCAAAAAATATGCATAATCCACCATTTGAGCTTGAATCCTAATTCTAGGATCCCCACCACATTCTTCTCAATAACAACCATCTTGCCACTATTCCTACCCTACTTCATGGAAATCTTCCATAATATTATGATGATCCTAGTCAAGAATAAATTATTTTTTATAGCACTTGAACTAGGTAATTTTGTCTAATAGATATATGAGTCCCACTATATTCAATCTATCTAAACTTTTCTTCACTTTTCCTTTATCACACTCTCATCCTTTTATTATCAACCTCATTACATAGGCATCTTGTAGTTGCCCTAAAAAAATCAACATAATAGGCTCTCATCCTGCACACCTATGTATACCATACCTAGTGATTGGGTGACTATGTTACCTTTCAAAGGTATTAGCAAAGGTTCACTTCACGTTGTTTCTACATTGGCCCTTGAAGGATGGGTTATATCCATTCAATAATTAGTGTTTCTATAAGTCATTTATGGATTTACCAAGTATGGAATAGTCTATAATACATAAATCCATTTACCTATAAGTGAGCTAGGACCATCCATCCTCATCACAATGTGACTTAGTCTTGTCATTATGATTGTATAAAATATCAGATAGGGTGGGCTATATCCCCATGATACTAAGCCTATGCATAATGGATTAAAATGATGTACTCTCCACTATTGATGATATTTTTATCCACAACAACAAACCTCCTTCTCAAGCTAACTCAAAGGGCTACATCATAACTATTATAAATTTTTATGGCCCTAATAGCCTAATAAATCATTTTTTATTGCTTCCTCTATCATCTACCTACTTGGTATCCTAAAATTTTTATGTTAGTCTGGTTTTATATAATATTAGAAGGTTTGGGTTATGGTTAAGGGCTCACTTAACATTAGAATTTCATACACTTAACTCTCGCTAATTGTAACAACCCAAAATTTCAATCCACTCGAGAAAGAGATATTTTTTATATATACATTCATTGGGGATTTACTTATCCCCACCTTGCATAAGTTTGTCTATGCAGGTGCACTAAACATAACACAAATAAGCCATATATCTCATCTCTCGATGAGCTAGCTTATCCATCTTAGTCTATGAAGAGGGTAATCTTATCCCTACACCTTACATAAGTCCATCTATGTAGGTGTACTAAGTGTATTGCACTCTTGCTATCACAATTCCTTTAGTCACACTCTGTCTATATATATACAATTATGTGCTTCATCATGTTAAGGACATTTCATTAGTACAAAAGGTGTGCATTACTTAATCACCATGTCTAAGTCACTTTTATATTAACCATTACAAAAGCCATAAATGGAACTTCATGCTATTCACTTGAAATTATTAAAAATGTAGAACAACCAAATTCGTAATAAGTTAACTCAATAGAGTCAAGAACATAAGATGTCAATAATCCAATCACACAAGACACATATTTTATCCTAGGAAAATCCCTAAGGAAAAAATCCAACCTTAAAATATATACATATTTTATTTATTACATGTGTGTGTAATACAATCGATCTAGGAATATCTTGATTCCTATTCTCAATAACTTAATACAAAAATGGATACATAAGGACCCCATAATCGTTATAACCCATATTGCGAAGGGTTCCTTACACCATATTCCAAACTAATAAGGGAATATCCACAAATTCCTTCAAATGAACTTCGCATTGACCCTCCCAAAATAGTCTGTATTTTAATCCACACTCAAGGAATATAAGCTTTTTAGAGATGGCATTTTATGACATGCTTATTAGATGCCTTACCTTTTATGATGTCAAAATAGTCATTTAAGAGGTCCATGAGCGATTTTGTAGTGGATATTTCAACAAAAATTCCATCTCTAAAAAGCTTATTTGGTATATTATTACTAGTCCTCCATGGATAAATACTCTTGTGACTACATAAAAAAGTGTGATCAGTTTCAAAGGCATGATAACCTTATCCACACCCTATCTCAAGACATTCAATCAATCAAATTCCCTTGTAATTTTTTGAATGGGGCCTCAATATTATTAATAATATCAATCCTACATGATTTTATGGAAATAAATCTATCATCATAACCACATAGTACTTAACAAAAAGGGTAGAATCCACGTTCCTATTCTTGGTCACTGGCATGCAAGTCTCCAAGTTTATTCTCAACCAAATCCTATGTTGATATGGTATCCCATCTGTTTTTATTTCTAATAATAGAAAACCCTTCAAGAATAAGGATGTTAAAAAGATGTGTACCAAGTATAAAATCTATCACAAGTGGTCTATGCCTTATTACTCTCAAGGTAACGACCAAATTCAAGCATCTAATAAGACTTTGATCAAGATCCTAGAAAAAATTAATCACAACTAGAATTTTTGGCTCTATCCCACCTTGTGGGCATATCATATGATGATTCAAAATACACTATTATGATGCCCTTTTTTTGTTCTATGGTACTAAATTGGTCTTTCTTTTTTAAGTTGAGGTACCCTTTTATGGATACTATTCTAAGACTCCTTTTTTGATGATGAATATCTTCCTCACCTTAGCTAGTTGGAGTTTCTTTACAAAAAGTTAATCCATACCTTAAAGAACCTATTGGCATATCAAAATAATATTAAACATGTCTATGGAAATAAACTTTAATCCCACTCATTCAAATTAGGAGACCTTGTTCTCAAATACAACCAAAAGAACACTAACATCCAAACCAATCTCAAAGGTAAGCTTGATCCAAATTGGCCAAGTCCATGCATATTGACCATTAATTTTGACTCAAGAGCTTATATCCTAGCCACTCTTGACATAAAATAACTCAAATAACCTATGAACATCATACATATTAAGAGGTACTATATCTAAATATACATACTTTTGCTTTCTTATTTAGCTACTTTTTTGCATTTTACCTACTTGCATTTTGATTATCTTTTATAACTGCTTGGATTACCTATTGCCTATTGAGTTAAGAGATCCACCTAGATGCAATGATTATCCTGGTAAATAATAGCTTATATGCATTGTACTTTCAATAGGTCAATAAGATAGCGACTTCTCTATTAGTCCTCCACTTGTCAAACTTTCTTATTGATCACAACTCAACCTTGTTTATCCTTACATCTATATGGATCACTAAGAGGATAGGCTAGGTCATTCCTACACTTTAAAAGTACATAAGGTTTTGTAGATTTACCAAGTGGTGGAATAATAAAGTCTATGTTGATCTACAAAGCATAAGGTCACCAGGACAAATTTTCTCAAAATGCCAATGACAACTTCTATCATCAAATGGTTTTACCACCTATCCTCACTTGCTTATAGGATGTTGAGAGGATAGGACTGCATTGGTCAATTATTGTACAATATTATGAAACCATTAGGAAATTATTAAGATAGTCACCATCTCTCATTGGCACTTAAACCAACTAGATCAAAATACAAAAAAGATGCATAATCCACCATTCGTACTTGAATCCTAATTCTAGGATCCCCACCACATTGTTCTCAATAACAACCATATTGCCACTGTTCCTACCCTACTTCATGGACATCTTCCATAATATTATGATGATCCTAGTCAATAATAAATTATTTTGTATAGCACTTGAACTAGGTTATTGTGTCTAATATATATTTGAGTCCCACTATATTCAATCTATCTAAACTTTCCTTCACTCTTCCTTTATCACACTCTCATCCTTTTATTGTCAACCTCATTACATAGGCATCTTGTAGTGGCCCTAAAAAAAAACAACATAATAGGTTCTCATCATGCACACCTATGTATACCATACCTAGTGATTGGGTGACTATGTTACCTTTCAAATGCATTAGCAAAGGTTCACTTCACCTTGTTTCTACATTGGCCCTTGAAGGATGGGTTATATCCATTCAATACTTAGTGTTTGCATAAGTCATTTATGTAGTTACCAAGTATAGAATTTTCTATAATACATCTATCCATTGACCTATAAGTGAGTTAGGACCATCCATCGTCATCACAATGTAACTTGGTCTTGTCATTGTGATTGTATAAAACATCAGATAGGGTGGGCTATATCCCCATGATACTAAGCATACGCATAATGGATTAAAATGACTTACTCTCCACTATTGGTGATATTTTTATCCACAACAACAAACCTCCTTCTCAAGATAACTCAAAGGGCTACATCATAACTATTATAAATTTTTATGGTCCTAATAGCCTAATAAATCATTTTTTATTTCTTCCTCTATCATCTACGTACTTGGTATCCTACTAATTTTATGTTAGTCTGGATTTATATAATATTATAAGGTTTGGGTTATTGTTAAGGTCTCACTCAACATTATAATATCATACGCTTAACTCTCGCTAATTATAACAACCCAAAATTTCAACCCACTTGAGAAAGAGATATTTTTTTATATATACATTCATTGGGGGTTTACTTATCCTCACCTTGCATAAGTTTGTCTATGTAGGTGCACTAAACATAACACAAATAAGCCATATATCTCATCTCTCGATGAGCTAGCTTATACATCTTAGTCTATCAAGAGGGTAATCTTATCCCTACACCTTACATAAGTCCATCTATGTAGGTGTACTAAGTGTATTGCACTCTTGCTATCACAATTCCTTTAGTCACACTCTATCTATATATATACAATTATGTGATTCATCATATTAAGGACCTTTCATTAGTACAAAATGTGTGCATTACTTAATCACCATGTCTAAGTCACTTCTATACTAACCATTACAAAAGCCATAAATGAAACTTCATGCTATTCACTTGAAATTATTAAAAATGTTGAACAACCAAATTCATAATAAGTTAACTCAATAGAGTCAAGAACATAATATGTCAACAATTCAATCATAGAAGACACATATTTTATCCTGGGAAAATCCCTAAGGAAAAAATCCAACCGTAAAATATATAGATATTTTATTTATTACATGTGTGTGTAATACAATCGATCTAGAAATCTCTTGATTCCTATTATCAATAATTTAATACAAAAATGGATACATAAGGACCCCATAATCCTTATAACCCATATTTCAAAGGGTTCCTTAATCCATATTCCAAACTAATGATGGAATCTCCACAAATTCCTTTGAATGAACTCCTGATTGACCCTCCCAAAATAGTTCGTCTTTTAATTCACACTCAAGGAATATCTTTCTTCCATGAGTCTAATGTGTCCACACCATAGTAACCAAATAATACATAGGATATATTTCATCTAATAAACCATGATTTAATACTCCTGTCCAATGAAAAACTTATCAAAAATAGTTTTATTAACCGATTAAGAGTCCTTTCTCTTAATCGATCAAGTACTTATCAATACAAATTAATAAATCCAACTCATTTCAATAAAATACATCATTCTATTTATTTAACCAATTAGTTTTATTATCCGTTAAAATATATAACTAATTCATATATATGTAATTCACTTGTATATTTCAGCTCATGTGATTAAATAACAATACATTGACCAATACTGCATATTTCTATCTCATGATACATAGTATCTACTAACAAGGTTTAGGTCATTTGAACAAGAGTTACACTATCCGCTAATTCTTATTCAATTCATTTTACAAAAATGAGGTATTCTATCCATTAATAGATCAACACCAAAATAGATAATTCCATTTAATACTACAAGGAAATTTAATCAATCAAGAAAAACCTTCATTTGAATAATCACAATAATACATTTTTCCTTTGTTTCTCAAAGCATTAGCCTTTCCTTTAAATAATAACCATAATGCCTTTCCTTTCTAATTTAAAAGAAATAATTACTTCATTTAAATAATTTAAATAATGCCTTTACTTTTTAATTTTAAAATCATTATCCTTTCATTTAAGTAATATCAAAAGTGTATTTCTTTTTTAAAAATTTCAAGGCGTAGAAATTTCTTTTAGTCAAGGGTTATTCCCTTTTTAATACCTTCAAAGGGGAAATTTAATATGTCTACTCCTCTTAAATAATTTCAAGGGATTTTTTAAAAAAATAATTCCCTTGAAACAATATGGTGTAAGATCTACTTACAAATCCCACAATAGTTCGAGCGGTCCAAAGGCCATTAAACAAGCAATTTAAAATGATTCAAACTGTTTAGTTAACCATTAAATAAACCATGATACGTTTTTAAAATATTGTGGGGGGACATTAAAAAATTATTTAAACCATGCTAAAAATCAATGCTAGCTTAATTAATTGATACCAAAATGGTGCTAATTAATTATTTAGACCATTGTTTGTGTGAGTCAAATATGGCTCGATTATATGCTACAAAAGGGGGGTGTTAAAAAAATAGGTCAAATTTAATCTACACGATGTAATTTGAACCATTGGCTCATAATTTAGCCCTACCTTAGTTTTAGAGAAGCTTTAGTTAAAGCATACAAATTGTCAAGGGGTTACAAACTTGATAAATTAACTTCTAATTAAAGATCCCCAAATATTGAAAGCATTAAAAAGTTCACAACCACCATCCATGTGGTGGTCAAGACTTGGTCTGGAAGAGGGTAGGTCCACGGTAAGTTTGGTTGACTATAGGGAATTTGGGTGCCATGGACATAATAGGTGACCCCAGGCAGGAGCCACCAGTGTTGCCAATTGGAATTTTTGAGGTGGCCCCATTTGGAACCACCCTAGATAACCAAGAATACACCTTGCACTTAGCTATCATATCCTATGGGTGTTGGAGTTCTTAAAGCACACTCCAACCACCCCACGTCCCATGTGGAACTAATTAAAAATAGGTTAAATTTTATTCCTCCCATGCCAGAGCTTATCGATGATCCAAGTGATATCCCACAAATGGAACATAGCTCACAAGAGTTTTGCCATGTCTCGAGCAGGAAAAAATTTAGGGTATTGATTGAAGGAAATAATAATAAGGTCCCAAATTTAATTTACTGTAATATTCATCCCTTCATCTATTAAATGTTTTAGGCAGCCCGCCAAGGGTTAAAGGGCATAAATTTAAAAACTTTAGGGAAACATAGAAAATAAATCTTGATTCAAATAGTGGTGATTATCACATGGATTTCATGCAACCGATATGGAAATGATATAAATCGATTCACTGCCCCTCCAACAAAAGTAACCATTATGGCTAGAAGAAAATAAATTAAATTAAGAACTTATGGAGACCTAATGGAATAAATAAAAATCATCAACAATAATGATAGTGTAGCGCGGTAGCGAAAACAAAGGGAGTCAATATTTCAAGGTTTTTAAAATATTTCATCTGTGAACACAATTAAAAAGGAGATGATGGTTACCTTCCAAGCTAAACACAGGTATCGAGGGTTAACATATTATCTCCTATTGGATACATAGAAAGCAAACTACAGGTAATTAAATTTTTAGAAAAATTACTCCTAAGGAAAACATTAAAGGGACTCCTATCACAATAATGAAAGTTGCATTAATATCTTAAAAAAAAAATAAACACAAAGCAAAAGGTTAAAGTATTGCAAATCACCACAAGATCACCTAGGTTTAAAATGGTTGCATGAAGGTCCCGCTAGCTCTCTTGGCATAATAGCAGTATAAGAATAAACTAACACCCCTCTGGATGGGTGGAGGCAGTAGTGAACTTCCTACAAAAAGTATTAGTTATAGACATATAGGTGATAGAAGATTTTTATGAGTGTTCCAAAATAATCTTAGGGATGCTAGTTAAGTAGACCGTAGGGTGAGGTTTTAAGACTTGTTCTATCCCCTTTGTAAAATCACTCATCTAACCACTATCCTCGAATGGAATGACATAACATGTCTGAAAATACATCTATAGGGCTAGGGTTGGGGTCCCAACAACACAGGCATAGGGTGACAAAAAAACAAGCATAGGAAGATAAAATTAACTAAGGTTCAAGATCGACTGAAGTCAAGCAATGCATTCTGAGTGAAGAGACACATGGTTCAGTATAATAGAAATACTAGTCTTTAAGAGCCAAATATACTAAAAATTTTGATGATAGGGTTCAGAGGTAACTACTCATAGGTAGAAACATCTCCAAACCATTTCCAACACAATAAAATTTTGGTAAAAGATACCGAAGGATTAAGATCATAGTGCCAAAACATTATGGAAATAAAATGCAAAATTCAAATCCCCCAAACTAAACTTACTTTGATAGGATGTCATGCCCAAGGAGGTCCCATTCAAGACTCCCAACTCCTACTTGCACCAAATGCCCCTCTTCCTCCTCCATGGCCTCCCTCTAACTCCACACAGTTCTCCTGCCCGTAAAACCTCCCGAGCCTCGCATCTTGATCTTCCTTTTTTTATCCCCCCTTACCCACTTGCATCTCAAATATGTCCTCCCCCACTCTTCATCTCTTCTCCTAAAAAGGGAAGGTACTAGAAAATAAGGCTAGCCTCCCTATTCAGTCCCCCTAAAAAGGTATCTAATGCTAGGCTAGAAAAATAGTTACTATCTTTCCTTTTTTTTAACACTCTAAATCCATGCTTCAAATGGTAAAATAAGGGATTACCTATGCATATAGTAAAATATAAAAATTACACTTGATCCTGACATAATAAATAAAATATTGATCCACTTCTTGCTACATAATAGTGCTAAAACAATCATTTCAAGTTGTAAATTTAATAGCCTAAGGGTTTATCATTCAACACATTTTATTTCAAAATAAAATAAATATTTTATTTTTTAAAATATTTTAATAATAAATGATAGCTACTACTGATTTGACAACTTAATAATAAAATGATTAATCACTTTAGTTAAATCCATGCAACCAAGATAGTATTAACCATTTATTTTTGCTAGCCAATTCAAAATAAAAAACCAAGCTAACATTTTAAACCGTTAGATCTATATTGTTCATCCTCCAACATGAGTAGTCCTACAAAACCACAAAATCTTAGCAATACCAAGATCATAAAATGTAATCACATGCTATATCATATCCTTGCATATTCATGGAATCAATAAATGTTAGTCAAAAACAACAAATTCAACTATATTGTTTCCTCATCAGGGGTCCTATAGGGGTGGGGTGTGACATTCCACCCCCCTTAGACTAAGCATAGTCTCGTATGCCTGTCTACAATAAGAAATATCAATACATATTTAAATTATATAAGGAACATGTATATCATACTAGAATATTACCATCCACAATCCAATGTCAATGACACCCTCACTCCAAGTGATAAGCCATGCAAAATAATCATCACCCATTGATGATAGCCATGATTACCCTACAAGGTGTCATTCTAAGCATTATCATCATCTGATGATGATATAAATGGCCACACTTACTCCATGTAAGGTGCCATTCTAAACATTATCATCATCCATTGATGATATAAATGGCCACGCTTACTCCATGTAAGGTACCATCCCAACCATGGAGCAACCAAACAACAATATTATTCTTGAATAAGGTCTTTTTCCCATGTTTTTTCTCATCCTAGCCCCACCAATATGAGTGGATTTTAGAGAGCTATGCATTTCTCACATAATCAATCTCCTAAATTTCCTAATATTGGCTATAGCTACTTGTTCCTCAAAGCACAAAAGTCCATTTATAACGTTGAATTCCTTATTCCATTCTAGATTTATTCCATTTTGGACCAAATTTTCATTGTAATCATTACCTAGAGATTGCATTTCCTTGACTTAATCCATTAATTCCATGTGATTACAGGTTCAACTGCTATAAGCCCTTCTCAATATTTTGGGTTTGAACAGGTTTATCCTATTTTAATCTTGGAATCCACTTCTAAGATGGGATCTTGTACCTCCAATAACCTACCAATATTATAATTTGGTACATGGTTTATCAACCTATCAAAAGAGTATCCCATACACATCTCAATAATAGATTCACAACCGATCCTTAGCACTAAGAATGTTTAAAATCTATGTGTACAATTCTATATCTATTTCTTCTCATCAAGTTAGACCACGAATCAAATCATTCTAAGAGGATCCCATACTCACCTCAATAATATATTCTCCACCTATTCTTTTTTAATAATTTCTCTACTCTATCTACTATGCCAAATACATAGCCTAGGTTTATCATGATCCATGGTTTATGTTCATAATAAGTAAAGAGTTCAATTTAATGTTCAAAACACCATCGAATGTACTTATCATAGTCCAATCTACACCACTCAGGACCTTCCCTAAGCCTACAACCTTTGAAAACCATCCTTCTATGTGGTGATGATGAACAATTAAAAATCTCTTCACACATTATAGAATTCAAACATGAATTCTACGTATAACCAAGAGAATCATACTATTGAGAAGCAACACACCCCCACTACAAAAATGAAATTCCATCCTTTGAAAATGTTTAATTTTCATTTGTTCCGTAGGGACCCTCTTGATGTTTTTCGGATTTTAATTCCAAATTTTGCTTGCATCCTTTTTCAAACTTCGCCTACATCAAAGTGACCAAGTAGATTTGCATATGGCATGGATTTCAATTTAGAAATAGCAGTTTCTATTTCTGGCCTAGCAAACTTCTAAATGCATTTTCTCTTAATCCATGATGAATTTTTAAGTTCTGTTTGCAGATTGGGATACCCTTTGGGCTTTTTTAGATACTTGTAAAGTTTCATCAAATTCTGAGCATTTTGGAATTTTCATCATTTTTTGCACCATGTGAAGCTGATCATTCTCGAGCAATTTAAAATTCATTTTTCAAATGTTAAAATCATTTATGAGTAAGGAAGATCCTTCACCAATATGTAAAAATGCAAAATACAGATGGACAAAGTCATTGGAATCAACCTACAATTTTTGGAGAATTTGCAAAGTGAAAGAAAAGCTTGAAGGAAATGTCGCGATATCGCGACATGTTCCATTTTCGGACATGTCACATTAAAAAAAACGAAGAAGAAGGCCAAATCTTGAAGGAAATGTCGCGATATCCGTGACATGTTCCATTTTTTTCGAAAGAAGTCTCATTTAAAGGAAATTCGATATCGAGACATGTTCCAAAAAAAAGTTTGAAGGAATATGTCGCGATATCGCGTGACATGTTCCATTTAGAGACATGTTCTCATTTTCGAGGAGAAGGAAAAAGAAGGAAAGGAAGAAGAAATGTCACGATTTCGCGACATGTTCCATTTTCGAAGGAAGAAGACGAAAAGTGAAGGAAATGTCACGATTTCGAGACATGTTCCATTTTCCAGAGAAGAGAAGTGAAGGAAATGTCACGATTTTGCGACATGTTCCATTTTTTGAGGAAGAAGTGAAAGAAGAAGTGAAGGAAATGTCACGATTTCATGACATGTTCCATTTTCGAGAAGAAGTGAAAGAGGCGAAGTGAAGGAAATGTCACGATTTCTTGACATGTTCCATTTTCGCGAGGAAGAAGAGAAGTGAAGGAAATGTCACGATTTCATGACATGTTCCATTTTCACGAGGAAGAAGTGAAGAGACGAAGGTGAAGGAAATGTCACAATTTCGCGACATGTTCCATTTTTGAAAGAGACAAGTGAAGGAAATGTCACGATTTCATGACATGTTCCATTTTCATGAGGAAGAAGTGAAAGAAGCGAAGTGAAGGAAATGTCACGATTTCATGACATGTTCCATTTTCAGGAAAGAGGGAAGTTAGGAAGGAAATGTCACGATATCGACGACATGTTCCATTTTCGGAAGGCACAAGCAAGGAAGAAGTAACTTGAGGAAAATGTCACGATTTCGTGACATGCTTTGGTTTCATGGCATCACCTATCCAAAAGGAAGTGGAAGCATTTCAACACAGTCCAAATCAATTAATTAAGTAAAATGAAAAACATTAAAAATCTAACCTCTGTGTTTCTTTTTGCAAAAATAGATCCGACAGTTGCATAATGGCGGAAGTGATGGCGAGAAAGACAGACTTCAAGGAATTCATCGGTAGATTCATTTGCTCGAAAAATTTATGGCAAGTCAGTGACTCATCCAGATTTTGCAGATCTGGCCGTGAATACAGGTTTCAAGGAATTTACCGGTGGATACATTGCTGGGAAAATTTATGGCAAAAGTAATGACAGGCAGAGAATCTCAACTCGAACCAAACAAAGGTAGTTGTGCGAGGATGGAAGGCCTAGAAGTCAGTGACTCATCCGAATTTTGTAGAAGAATTAATGAGATGCTCTGACGGCTTATCGAAAGAAGAACATACATTTACACGCGGTGTCCATTTGATAAGGATCAAACCAAGTCTTATCTTCTCCATTCATGGCAAGATCCACGTGAAGATTTTCAGAGTAATTAGGGCTTATCAAAACTCTATATAAAAATGCCTTATATTGTAAAACCTCGATGGTGGGATTTTTATGATAAGATTTAGATATTTGGAAGAAGATATTTTGAAAATATCAGGGTCTGTCCTGAGTCTATATATACTTCTCTTGAATGTAAAGTGAGGATGCGAAAACTTGGAATAAAAGACACTTTAGCAATTTCCTGCAAATCTTGTTTGAATGCTTTGTTCTGGACCTGGGGTTGGTGTGAAATCGTTCTTCTGTGATAGCGTGGCCAGGAGCCTAATCTCTTTCGGATTTTGATAAGTGCATCTTCTTCTATTTTTGTCTCACTAAAGTTCTATTTATTTTGGTTGTGAATCTGTGTTATCAAGATTGAATATGTTGCTAGGCTTCATTCTGTTTGTTATATGCTAAGGAAAGTTAGAGATTTAAGGTTCAGGTCTGTTCTAATTGCTCTATCCTCACTGTGCGAGCTAAGCTACTGGTGAGAGATACCAGTTGACACCGACTTCCCTTCTATTTATGATTTTCTTTCAGATCTATGTTATTTCCGTCTTATGCTCTTAGTAGAAGGTGATCTTAGAAAGTTGGACACCTTCCTCTTTGATTGGTTTTATTGTGAAGCTAAATAGTATAACTGAAATTGGTAGTTTTGATTTTGCAGCTAAGTTAGATAAACTTCTCTTTTCTGCCCTACCCTACTCTCTCTGTTCCACTGTTAAATGATTCATTTTTATTTTCTTTCAAATTTGTATTTTATTTAATCTGCTAAAACATAAAGAGCTATATCAAAGAACTCATTGTAAACCTGATAGTCAACAAAGATAACAACCGCTAAAACATTATTGAACGAAGGTCGAGCCCATTGTAAGGTAACAGACAGTCCACTTGAAACTATTCTAGAAGCGGAAAAGAGTGAATAGACATTCGACCCAACTCTGTAACTCACACCTTGGATAACCAGCAAGATCCTAAAGTGAGTGGGATTTATCCCGTATAAGTGTTATCGGTATTTTATGCTCATTCTTCATGGGGTGTGTATGAAAGATGAACCAACATTTAAAATTGGTGCTAGAAGGAGGGCCTACTGAACCTCCATTCAGTATTTGTTAAAGATTGTAAGTTGTTTGTGAAAAGCTGGATTCTACCTACAGAGTAACCAGGTCCCACTCCAGAGCTGGAGAGCTTCTTGTGCCTGAGTTAGAGACCCCAAGGAGAAGCAGCCTCAGAAAGGCCAAGTCTTTGTCTAACATAGTGTTGTCACCACTTGTAGTTCCTCCAACTGCAACTCAAAATATCATAGTTAATCAGGTAGTAATGGCAAACTGGTTGGGTTCCACTGCTTTGAATATTCCTGGTGCAGCGCATGATTTGCCCAAAAATCCTGAGAAGTATCTTCCGACTTACAAGCATGATGGAATTAGAACAGCAGAGGAACATCTAGTGGCATATAAAAATGCTCTGAAGCTGTTAAATGTGCAGCATGAAGATGTGGCTTGTAGGTTATTCCCATTCACTCTCCAGGAGGGAGCATATGACTGGTTTTTGAATCTTACTAATGATTCTATTACAAGTTGGAATGACCTAGAGAAAGTTTTTGTATCACAATTTGGGGAAGTGATTGACCCCAGTGTGTTATATCAATAGTTCTCTAGCATTAAAAGAGGAATTAATGAGACCGTCAGATCTTTCAATGTCAGGTTTCAAAAAGCTTATGGTAGATTGACGGGTCATTACGTGCCGACTGCAGATCTAGCATTGGAAATTTTTAGGAATTCCCTAGATCCAGTGACCTCTATTTTCCTGAAGAGGGATGCTAATATTAGTAATCTAACAGAGGCATATAGAGAAGCTTTGGTTCTTGAAAGACAATTAGGACCTCAACCTTTGAACGCTCCTCTAATTCCCTTTGTTACACAAAATACCCCTATGTTGAATCCTATCCCACATCAAATAATGTTGCCATCATGCCAAACTCCACCGATAGGAAATCCATTGGCTGTAACACATGCTGAACAAGTACAGAATACAGAGAAAGACTCTGATAAAACAAGAGTTGAAGAAGTCTCAAAGATGGTCCAGAAGTTGGCAAATGACTTTTTAAGTTTCAAAAGGCAAGTGTCCACCGGAGACAACTCAAATAGATTTCCTTATCAATAGAATAGATTCAATAGACCACCATATGAGCCCAATAAGGATTATAAAGGCAAGGGGCATGAAGTGAATATTTGTGACTTAGCTTTGCCCAACTGGTGCAGGATACACGGAACATCTCAGCACGGGGAATTAGATTGTTTGGAGTTCTGCAATGCCTTTGAAGCTTTATCTGGTGAGTTGGTTTTTCCTGAAAACCAAAGAAATGCTGATAGTCCAGGTTCATCCAAACATAGTGCAGCTATGGTGTTAGATTCTTTCACTTTTCCAGATGAGTCAGAGAATGTTGTGGAGATGCCTATGGATGAAGTGCAAGCCTTTCAACAATATAGAAGGGACAACTATAATCTCCGAAACAAAAATCTGGAGCCTAATACTACATCCACACCTCCAGAAAACTCCCATAATATTCCTCCAGATCCATCCCCAAATAATAACCCACCTCCACCCAAGGGAGGAGATCCAAGAGTACCAAGTGGATTTTTTGTTCCACTCAATAAGGGGTACAATATAGTGGAGGATATGAAGAAGATCAAGGCTAACATCACTCTTCATGAGTTAGCTCAAATTACTGAACAAAGGGATAATTTGATCAAGACATACTCTGAGCCTAATGCCAAACCTCTAGAAAAGGGGAAGAAAATAGCAAATGCAAACTTAGCCATGTATAAAGAAAGGACAGAAGTTCCACCTTTCCTGCTAACTATCCGTATATTTGGGAAGAATCTACACAATTGTCTGGTGGATTCTGGTGCTTCAGCCAATGTCATGCCTCTAGCCATCTGCCAACAGTTGGGTTTAACCCTTATGAAATCCGAGAGAAGAGTCATCCAACTGGATAAAACTGAGGTTAAGGTGGTAGGTGAACTTCAGAATATACACATCCAGCTAGCATCTGAACCAAGAGCACAACACAAAATCGATATTCAGGTGGTAGATATTCCCGTGGGATACGGAATGCTTCTAAGCAGAGACTGGTCAAAGTCTCTGAATGGGTACTTGGCGACTGATTTCTCACATATGTGGTTACCTTGGAAGGGTGTTGCAAATCAGTTAAGGATCGAAAGGGAACCTAGGTATAAACACGTGATCACTGAGTATAATGCCAAGAATGAGACTGTTAATATTGCAGATGTAGATATCGGGGTTTATAATCTGACAACTGCACAAAAAGGGAAACCTATTAAAGCTCATCCTGATCATGATAATGAAGTTTGGATGCTTCATATCGATGGAGCTAAGTCTAAGCAAGGTTCTGGTATAGGGGCAGTTCTTAAAGGACCTAAAGATCAGACTTATTTTATGTCTTATCGCTTGCAGTTTCCTTGCACAAATAATTTGGCAGAATATGAAGCATTAGTGCTGGGATTGAAATTTGCTTTAGATAAAGAGGTCAAAAATATCCAGGTTTTCACAGACTCAGAGTTGGTGGCTAATCAGGTTAGAGGTAAATTTCAGTGCAAGGCATCTTACCTGAAAAGATATAAACACCGAGCATGGGATCTCATGGAGGATTTTGATGCTTTTAATCTGACTCACATTTCGAGAGAAGAGAATTCACTCGCAGATGTCTTAGCTTCATCAGCCACAAATCTGAAGCCATTGGAGGAGTTCAGATGGAAAAAAATTTCAATTGAATTAATCCCTTGTCCTTCAGTTCCAGATAACGTAGACAATTTTCAAGTCTTTTTTGATGACCAACAAATTATAGACTTTTTACAGAATACCAATGCATTTGAAAATGCTATAATTGATGATGGTCAAAAGGATACTATGCTGGAATAGTTTGATGATGAAAAGGGGATAATGAGGTTGAAAGATAATAGAATTCCCAAAGGAATGGTAGAACTTGAGCGACTGTTTGATGTTGACCAAATTAAACAAAGAGGGAGCTTTGGAAATTCTACTGATGTAGCAGGCAGTGAGACTGAGAAACTAAATGTTGGAACTGAAGAAGATCCCAGACACCTTAAGTTAGCCAAAGCTTGTGACCCTAAAATTAAAAAGAATATGATTGAATTCCTTCACAGGTCCAAAGATGTTATGGCCTGGTCTTATAAAGACCTAAAGGTTTTTGATCCAAAAGTTTACACCCATATAATACCTTTAAAGGAGTTCTGCAAACCCTTTCGACAGAAATAGAGGCATGTCAACGCTTTGTTGGAACCCCTCATCAGGAAGGAGGTGGAGAAATTATTGAGTGCTGCCATTATTTTTCCCATCAGACATTCTACTTGGGTAGCCAATTTAGTACCGGTCAAAAAAAAGAATGGGGAAATCCGCTTGTGCGTAGATTTTAGAAACTTGAACAAGGCTTCTGAAAAGGATAATTATCCTTTGCCTTCCATGGATGATGTGCTACAAATTGTGAATGGTTCAGAAATGATGTCTTTCTTAGATGGATTTTTGGGGTACAACCAGATCATCGGTTGAAAGGGAAGACAGGATGAAAACTGCCTTCACGACTAAGTGGGGAACCTTTGCTTACAAGAGAATGCCATTTGGATTGATAAACGCTGGAGCTACCTTTCAACGTGCAATGGATCATGCCTTCAAAGGCCTTATGGGTAAGTGCATCGTTGTCTACATGGATGACTTGACAGTTTTCTCTAAATCCCGGTTTGACCACGTAAAGCACTTGGAATCCGTCTTCAACAAATGCAGAGAGTTTGGTATTTCTCTAAACCCAAAGAAATGTGTTTTTGGTGTAACTGAAGGAAAACTCCTTGGGCATTTAATCACCAAAGATGGCATTTCCATGGATCCTGAGAGAGTTGAAGCCATATCGGGGATACCTTTTCCCAACTCTAAGAAAGAGTTAAGATCATTTTTTGGGAAAATTAATTTTGTCAAAAAATTCATCTCTGGTTTTGCAGAAATAGTCAAGCCGCTAAATAACATGCTGAAGGAAACTGCTAAGATTGCCTGGACAACAGAAGCCAAAGCAGCATTCCAAGAGATCAAATCTGCAATCAAGCAAGCTCCAGTACTGGTGAGCCCAGATTTTAGTGCAGATTTTTACCTGTACTCTTTTTCTTCTGAACACACACTTGCAGTGGTTTTAACCCAACGAAGGGAAACAGGGGAGCACCCGATTGCTTTCAAAAGTACCAACTTAAAGGGTGTTGAGCTAAAATACTCTCACTTGGATAAGCAAGCCTATGCCTTGGTAAGAGCAGTCAAGCAATTCAGGCATTACATATTGAGGAGCAAAGTCCATGCTATAGTTCCTGATCCAGCTGTCAAATATTTATTAAGCCAGGATGAATTGGGTGAGTTAAGAGGTAATTGGGCCATGAGACTGTAGGAATATGACTTAGAAATCTGGCCTACAAAATTAATCAGAGGACTTGGTTTGTCCCGACATATTGCTGAAATACCTCTAGAGACAGAGATTAATCAGCTGGATTCTGGGGTGGATGATTGGTATGGAGATGTCATTCATCTACTAAGGTTTGGAATTTGTCCACCTCACCTGAATAGAACTCAAAGAAGAGCACTGAAGCTGAAATCTGCTCATTTTCTACTCAAAGGAGGCAACTTGTACAGAGAAAACTATGTTGGCATATTCTTAAGATGCATTTCTCAGAATGAAGTGAACGAGGTGATGTCTAGTTTTCATGAAAAGTTAGGAGCAGGGCATTCCTCAGGTTCTGCTACTGCACATAAGATATTGAGAGCAGGCTATTACTGGCCTACATTGTTTAAAGATGCACATCAGCATGTGAGAACTTGCCAATAGTGTCAGATTTTTGCATCCAAGCAGGTTAATCGAGCTCTACCATTACAACCTGTTATAATAGAAAAACCTTTTATGCAATGGGGACTTGACTTCGTGGGTGTGATAAACCCGAATTCATCAGTAGGGCACAAGTATGTTTTAACAACCACTGACTATTGTACAAGATGGGTTGAAGCAGCAGCCACCATGAGGAGTACAACCCATGAGGTGATCGGATTTTTAGAGTCAAACATCATAACCAGGTTTGGAGTTCCTTTGAATTTGGTGTGCGACAACGGACCAGCTTTTCAGTCATTCGAATTTGTAGAGTGGGCAT
Organism: Wollemia nobilis; assembly: GCA_028583015.1. NCBI lineage: Eukaryota > Viridiplantae > Streptophyta > Pinopsida > Araucariales > Araucariaceae > Wollemia > Wollemia nobilis. The sequence continues at coordinate 674,332 of JAQPPZ010016460.1, forward strand.
ACCAGAGGGGGATAGTCATCAAATTTTCATCCAACTATTATCCCCAAGGCAATGGGCTAGCTGAGTCCACAAATAAGAATTTGATGAATGCCATCAAGAAGTCTGTTGTAGACAAACCCAGACAATGGCACTCACTATTGAAGTATGCACTTTGGGCTGACAGGATCAGACATAAAGAAGCCCTTAAGACTTCCCCATTTGCTTTGTTGTATGGTACCCAGCCCATCGTTCCTATCTCTTTAAAATTGCCTACTTATCAATTTGCTCTAGATTATTTTGATGATCATGCAGATGCAGAAGCTCATGTATTGGACTTAATTAATCTGTAGGATGAACGACTTCAAGCCCTGGAGCATTTTAGTCGACACCAAGAGATAGTCAAGCATTGGTTTGATAAAAGAGCCAGAGTAAAAGCCTTCAGACTTGCAGACCTGGTGCTTCTATGGGACAAAGCCCATGAAAAGAAAGGTAAACACACCAAGTTGCAACCTCTATGGATAGGGCCATACCAGATTGCCGAAATCTTAGGTAATAATGCATTTCGTCTACAGGACCTGGAGGGTAATTTTCTGAACCTTCCTGTCAATGGTCAATATATGAAGCATTATTTCTCAGTTGTTCCATCCACTACATCATTTGAATAATCACGAGGACTTTGTGCATATGTATATATTGTAAATAAAGTGTGAAGTAGTGTGTTTTTATTTTGTTTTATTTTTAAAGTTTGAAGTACTGTGTGTTATCTTTTAAGGTTTGTGCAATTTTGTCTTTAACTGGTGGCCTTTTTCTCTCCTCTTTAGTTTCTTTTAATCCTGTTTGTTTGAGCTTTTGCCTAAACAAAGAAAACACAAATCAACATTTAAAATTGGCCTAGTGTGTTTTCATTTTGTTTTATTTTTTAAGAGATAGTCTGCTAGAGCTAAAAAGTGGAACTACTTGTTATTTAGAACAACAGTAGAAAGATAATTGGATTTGGTATCTTGCTTGCCACAATTATTTTGATTATAAAGAAACTACTATACTGTTTGGCTGAAGAACTCCCAGGGAATCCAAGAAAAGTTGGTCAAGAGAGGGGACTCCGATTCATAGAATTACATCAAAGCGTCCAAGGAAGCTATTGGTACCCAGGTTGAAATAGTTAGTCGATCAATTGCTCGATGAATATAAAAAAAAAAAGAGAGCAAGGCATTCCAGCTATCGGTATCTTTCAAAAGAAAAAAGAGACAGAAGGTGAAAGTTGGGCAAGCCAACATAAAATCGGCATTATTTTCTACACATAGCCAAGGTTCCAGAAGGATACATCTCAAACATGTTCACCAGGCTATAAATGCCACCTCATAGTGGTGAATCAGGGTCGTGAAAATCTAAAGAGTAACTCTGTCGGGGTTGTAAAAGGCTAAACTAGTAAACAGAGCTCTACTCGGTTTCCCCTGCACAATCTAAATAGCTGATCAATCCACAGTGAGCATTTGAAGCCTTGGTCATCCTTGAAGAAAGTTTTATACGCTTATAACCGCACATCAGAATCTTCCTTAAGTGATTCAACCTAGTATGTCCTTGGGAAACTTTAACAGCTAAATAGATAGTAGTTAAATCATTTTGGAAAATATTTGTGGCAAAGCATGATACATAGTCTAAATTGTTTTGAAACTAGAGTTCTGGATTCTAAATAGTGCTACTATTTTCCTCACAGATATCGCCATTTGTTGAGAAGCAACACACCCCCACTAAAAAAATGAAATTCCATCCTTTGAAAATGTTTAATATTCATTTGTTCCGCAAGGACCCTCTTGATGTTTTTCGGATTTTAATTCCAAATTTTGCTTGCATCCTTTTTCAAACTTCGCCTACATCAAAGTGACCAAGTAGACTTGCATATGGCATTGATTTCAATTTAGAAATAGCAGTTTCTATTTCCGGCCTAGCAAACTTCTAAATGCATATTCTCTTAATCCATGATGAATTTTTAAGTTCCGTTTGCAGATTGGGATACCCTTTGGGCTTTTTTAGATACTTGTAAAGTTTCATCAAATTCTGAGCACTTTGGAATTTTCATCATTTTTTGCACCATGTGAAGCAGATCATTCTCGAGCAATTTAAAATTCATTTTTCAAATGTTAAAATCATTTCTGAATTTCTGAGTAAGGAAGATCCTTCACCAGTATGTAAAAATGCAAAATACAGATGGACAAAGTCATTGGAATCAACCTACAATTTTTGGAGAATTTGCAAAGTGAAAGAAAAGCTTGAGGGAAATGTCGCGATATCGCGACATGTTCCATTTTCGGACATGTCTCATTTTCTGAAGGATACAAGCTAGGAAGAAAAGCTTGAGGGAAATGTCACAATAGCAATCGACATGTTCCATAATGCAAAAAGAAACTGAGAATCGATATCTGACATGTTCCATTTTCGGAGGGCAACAAAGAAGCATGTAGGGAAATTCGTCGATATCGTGACATGTTCCATTTTCGGACTTGTCGATCAAATTTAATTATACCCTAAAATATTTTAAAGTGAGGAGACATCGCATTTCCGACATGTTCCATTTAGAGGAAGGAAGAAAAGGGAAATCCCGCAACATGTTCCATTTTAAAGAAGAAGTGACAGGAAATGTCGCACTTTCCTGACATGTTCCATTTTCGCGGGGGGAAGAGGAGGAAATGTCACGATTTCTTCGCGACATGTTCCATTTCAAGAAGAAGTGAAGAGACAAGGAAGGAAATGAAGATACCAAAGTGAAGGAAATGTCGCGATTTCACGACATGTTCCATTTTGAGAAGGAAGAGGAAGAGGAAATGTCACGATTTTGACATGTTCCATTTCCGAGGAGAAAGAAGAAGTGAAGGAAATGTCACGATTTCCTGACATGTTCCGAGAAGAAGAAGGAAATTCTCGACATGTTCCATTTGAGGAAGAAGTGAAGAAGAAGTGAAGGAAATGTCACGATTTCATGACATGTTCCATTTTCACGAGGAAGAAGTGAAAGGAAGTGAAGGAAATTGTCATGATCCAGCAAGAAAGAAAAGTGAAGGAAATGTCCTGATTTCCTGACATGTTCAATTTGAGGAAGAAGTGAAGGAGTGAAGGAAATGTCACGATTTCAGACATGTTCCATTTTCCAGAAGGAAGAAAAGGAAGGAAATGTCGTCAAACATTCGTGACATGTTCCATTTTGAGGGTAAAGAGAAGTGAAGGAAATGTCACGATATCGCGACATGTTCCATTTTAAAGGCACAAGCAAGGAAGAAGTAACTTGAGGAAAATGTCACGATTTCGTGACATGCTTTGGTTTATTCATTTTTATCACCTATCCAAAAGGAAGTGGAAGCATTTCAACACAGTCCAAATCAATTAATTAAGTAAAATGAAAAACATTAAAAATCTAACCTCTGTGTTTCTTTTTGCAGAAGCAGATCCGACAGTTGCATAATGGCGAAAGTGATGGCGAGAAAGACAGACTTCAAGGAATTCGTCGATAGATTCATTTGCTCAAAAAATTTATGGCAAGTCAGTGACTCATCCAGATTTTGCAGATCTGGCCGTGAATACAGGTTTCAAGGAATTTACCGATGGATACATTGCCGAGAAAATTTATGGCAAAAGTAATGACAGGCAGAAAATCTCAACTCGAACCAAACAAAGGCAGTTGTGCGAGGATGGAAGGCCTAGAAGTCAGTGACTCATCCGAATTTTGTAGAAGAATTAATGAGATGCTCTGACGGCTTATCGAAAGAAGAACATACATTTACACGCGGTGTCCATTTGATGAGGATCAAACCAAGTCTTATCTTCTCCATTCATGGCAAGATCCACGCGAAGATTTTCAGAGTAATTAGGGCTTATCAAAACTCTATATAAAAATGCCTTATATTGTAAAACCTCGATGGTGGGATTTTTATGATAAGATTTAGATATTTGGAAGAAGATATTTTGAAAAGATCAGGGTCTATCCTGAGTCTATATATACTTCTCTTGAATGTAAAGTGAGGATGCAAAAACTTGGAATAAAAGACACTTTAGCAATTTCCTGCAAATCTTGTTTGAATGCTTTGTTCTGGACCTGGGGTTGGTGTGAAATCGTTCTTCTGTGATAGCGTGGCCAGGAGCCTAATCTCTTTCGGATTTTGATAAGTGCATCTTCTTCTATTTTTGTCTCACTAAAGTTCTATTTATTTTGGTTGTGAATCTGTGTTATCAAGATTGAATATGCTGCTAGGCTTCATTCTATTTGTTATATGCTAAGGAAAGTTAGAGATTTAAGGTTCAGGTCTGTTCTAATTGCTCTATCCTCACTGTGCGAGCTAAGCTACTGGTGAGAGATACCAATTGACACCGACTTCCCTTCTATTTATGATTTTCTTTCAGATCTATGTTATTTCCGTCTTATGCTCTTAGTAGAAGGTGATCTTAGAAAGCTGGACACCTTCCTCTTTGATTGGTTTTATTGTGAAGCTAAATAGTATAACTGAAATTGGTAGTTTTGATTTTGCAGCTAAGTTAGATAAACTTCTCTTTTTCGCCCTACCCTACTCTCTCCTGTTCCACTGTTAAATGATTCATTTTTATTTTCTTTCAAATTTGTATTTTATTTAATCTGCTAAAACATAAAGAGCTATATCAAAGAACTCATTGTAAACCTGATAGTCAACAAAGATAACAACCGCTAAAACATTATTGAACGAAGGTCGAGCCCATTGTAAGGTAACAGACAGTCCACTTGAAACTATTCTAGAAGCGAGAAAAGAGTGAATAGACATTCGACCCAACTCTGTAACTCACACCTTGGATAACCAACAAGATCCTAAAGTGAGTGGGATTTATCCCGTATAAGTGTTATCGGTATTTTATGCTCATTCTTCATCAGGGTGTGTATGAAAGACGAACCAACACATACATTAACAAAGAAGTTCATCTTGAAATCAGTTATGATTTGAACAAGACCATCTATAAAAGTTTTACAACTAGAATATTTTTGCTAGCTTCGATGTCATTTCATCATTCCAAAATTTGTTTCATGTATATGCAAGGTAACCCTAATATTTAGGTTACAAAATCATAATTCCCAAAGGGAAATATTCATTTCCAATTCATACAACCACACCTCGACTCAAATCACCAATTGGATACCTTAATATTCTTCAGGTCCTTAACTAGATCTATCAATATTTGTTTTGCCTTCTTAATATTTTGCAATAGGATACCCCTCCTGTTAACTCTCATAATATTGATTCTAGGGAACTTGGTCAACAATCATTCCCAATGAGTGCTCATTTTGGTTTCATTTATTCCCTCTATCATTCAATTTATTCTTGTAGTAACCTTACTACTATAATGAAGTTTTCTATCTCTTGTAGGTTTTTTCTAAACTTTTCTTCAAGGTCTAGTTCGACACCCATTTACCTTCTAGAATATAATTACTCTCATTTTCTAGAGAACCTACTTCATATATGGATGCTAGCAACACATGATCAATACCAAATTCTTTAAATCCTGAGCTTAGATATTTTGTTTCTTTAATCAATTTAGCTATGTTTTTATATCTAGTTTTCCATTCACATTTGAATTACTTGTAAACAAGTTTTTATCACCTCAAACTAGAATGCGATCAACTCCTTGATCTTGAGAATGCTTCACTCCTATTCAACTAGTCCTAGATTTGGAGAAGATCCTCTTCTTTTCTTTCTTACCTTGGGTGCTAATTCTCCTTGATACTTACCCACTCAAGGAAGTTGGATGAAAATTAAATAGTTCAAAGTTAACCCTCCTAAGAGAGGGAGTAAGATTGCTTTATTTAACATAATTAATATTCACGAAGACATACCAACTAGGATCATGGACCTTCCACCATGCTTTAGGTTTTTGAATGTTCTAAACATCCCTTGAATGGATAAGAGTGATCAATATTTTTTAGTTGCTAGGGTTAACCTTGTATGCTAGCCATAAAACTTAAATTATACCTTCATGTAGTTTCCCCATTTCCTAACACTCTCTATGAGTGTAGGACAACTCAACCACAGTAGAAGTATTAAACCTATTTTAGTCAATCAAGACTACGAATGCCAATTCCTTTACTAAGCTCAATTCTTCAAGCAAGTATCTAGGTGTAAGAACCTCTATTCACATGATGAGCTAATTTAAGTTATCCATATCATCCCCATGATGAGCTAACTTAACCCATTTATCTCATATCAATGATGAGCAAGTTGAAGCTATCTATCTCATCTCAATGTTAAGATAGCTTATATTATTTATATTATTTCCATGATGAGTTAGCCTAAGCTATCTATATCAACATTTTTATGCTTTCAAATGTTAGCTATATCTTCCTAATAGCTAAATTAGATCATCATTGGTCATCATCACCTTGTATCCCCATAAGGAATCATCATGGTTGTGACCACTATTACCTCCTAGAATGATATTGATCACACTTGCCTTACCACAGGGTGTCATTCTCCTTATATACAAGGGAGTTGAGTTTAGTTTCTCATGCTTAACCCTTCATTATTCTGACTAAGTTATCTCATTATAATTCATTTGATAATGGCTATAATAATTCTTTCTCCATGCAAGATGTTATTTTTAGGTACAGTTAAACATTAGTAATCCCCTGATAATGATGATGGTCATACTAAATATGTGCAAGGTACCATTCTCAATGTGAGTTATCCTTCCTAGGTTCAATTCTTAAGCATCCTCTAGAATGTTCATGGAAGCATATAGTCCCTCATAAATTAGGGCTTTGATACTATATGTAACAACCTAAAATTTTAACACACTCAAGAGATATATACCTATTCTCAACAATTTAATACAACTATGGTTATATAAGGATCCCATAATCCTTATGCCTCATATTGTAAAGGGTCCCTTAATACATATTCCAAAAAAATGAGGAAATCCCCATAAATTCCCTTGGATGAACTCCGCATTCACCCTCCCAAAATAGTCCTCATATTTTAATCCACACTCAAGGAATATATTTCTTCCATGAGTCTAATGTATCCACATTGCAATACCCAAACAATACAAAAGATACATTTCATCAAATAAACCAATATTACATACTCTTGTTCAATCAACCACTTATCAAAAACATTTTCCTTAACTGATTAAGAGTCCTTACTCTTAATTGATCAGGTACTTACCAATACCAATTTGTAAATCCAAATCATTTCAATCAAATACATCATTCTATTTATTTAACCAAAGAATTTCATTATCAGTTAAAATACATCACTAATTCATGGATATACAATTCACTAGTATATTTCAACACATGTGATCAAATGGCAATACATTAACCAATACTGCATATTTCTATCTCATGAGTCATAGTATCTACTAACAAGGTTCGACCCATTTGAACAAGAATTACATTATCCACTAATGCTTATTCAATTTATTTTACACAAATGAGGTATTCTATCCATTAATAGATCAACACCAGACTAGATAATTCCATTTGATACTAAAAGGAAATTTAATCAATCAAGAAAAACCCTTCATTTGAATAATCATCATAATATATTTTTCCTTTAATTTCTTAAAGCATCAACCTTTCCTTTTAATAATAACCATAATACCTTTCCTTTATAATTTCAAAGCAATAATTCTTTCATTCAAATAATGCCAATAATTTCTTTCTTTTTTAATTTTCAAAGCATTATCCTTTCATTTAAATAATATCAAAAGTGCCTTTCCTTTTTAAAATTTTCAAGGCATTGACTTGTGTTTCAGTCAAGAATTATTCCCTTTTTAATACCTTCAAAGGGGCAATTTAATATGTATACTCCCTTTCTGTAATTTCAAAGGATTTATTAAAAATGTTTTTTCCCTTGAAACAATATGGTTTGAGACCTACTCACAAATACCAAAATAGATCAAGAGGTCCAAAGGTCTTTAAACAAGCATTTTAAACCAACTCAAACCATTTAATTAAACATTAAATAAACCATGATAATTCTTTAAAATGTTGTAGTGGCCTGTTAAATAATTATTTAAACCATTGTTTGAAAATAAATGCTAGCTCAATTAATTGACACCAGAAAGGGGTTAATTCATTATTTAGACCATTATCTATGTGAGTCAAATATGACTCGATTAGATGCTACAAAAAAAGGTGTGTTACAACAATGGGTCAAATTTAATCCATGCGACGTAATTTGAACCATTGGCTCATAATTCAACCCTACATTAATTTTAGATAAGCTTCAATTAAAGCATACAAATTGTTAAGGGGTTACAAAATTGATAAATTAACTTCTAAACAAATATCCCTAAACCTTGAAAGCATTAAAAACTTTAAAATGACCATCCACATGGTGACCAAGACTCAATATGGCAGAGGGTAGGTCCATAGTAAGGTTGGTCGACTCTATGAAATATGATCACCCTATATAGAATAGGTGGTCCCTAGGTGAGAGCTACCAACAACACCAATTGGTACTTCAGAGGTGGCCCTACCTAGAACCACCATAGACAACCAAGCGCACACTATGTGCTTGGCTATCATATCCTATGGATATTGGAATTATTAAAACACACTCCAACCACCCCACATCCCATGTGGGACTAAGGAAAACCAAGTAAAAGTTCAATCCTCCCATGCTAAATATTGTCATAGATCCAAGTGACATCCCATGAATGGAATAAAGTTCATGAGAGTTTCACCATGTGTTGAGCAGGAAATGATTTAGGGTATTGATTGCAAAAAATAATAATAAGATCCCAAACTTAATTTATAGTAATATCCCTCCCTTCATTTGTAAAATTTTTTAGGTAGCCCACCAAGGATTAAAAGGCATAAATTTAAAAACTTTAGGACAACAAAGAAAATTAACCCTAATTCAAATGGTGGTGACTGTTGCATGAATTTGGTGCAATTGGTGCGATGATGATGGAAATTGATTCACCACCCCTCCAAAAAATTCACCATTGTGGCTAGAAGAAAATAAATTAAATTAAGAACTTATGGAAACCTTAGGGAATAAATAAAAATCACTAACAATAGTGATAGCGTAGCACAATAGTAAAAATACAAGGAGTCAATATTTCAAGCTTTTCAAAATATTTTATCTATGAACACTATGAAAAGGGGATGATGGTGACCTTCCAAGTTGCACTAAGGTATCGAGGGTTAACATATTATCCCCCATTGGATACATGAAAAGCAAACTATAGGCAGCTATATTTTTAGCAAACTCACTCCTAAGGGAAATGTTAAAGGGACTTATGTCACAACAATGAAAGCTACCTTACTATCTTAACATAAAAAGAAACACAAAGCAAGAGGTTAAAGTATTACTAATCACCATAGTACCGCCTAGGTTTAAAATAGTTGCACGAAGGTCCCCTCTAGCTCTCTTAGCATAAAAGTGGTAGAAGAACAAACTACCACACCTATATATAGGTGGAGGTAGTGGCAAAATCCCTATGAAAAGCATCAATTATAGACATAGAGGTGATAGAATAGTTTTATGAGTGTTCCAAAATGGTCCCAGGGATGCTAGTCAAACAGGTTGTAGGGTGAGTGTTTAAGACACATTTCACCCCCTTTGTGAAATCACTCATCTGACCACTATCCTCAAAAGGCATGACAAAATGATAGGTTTGACAAAACATCTACAAGGTCAAGATCAAGGTCCCAACAATACATGCACATGATGAAAAAAATAAGTTTAGGGAGACATAAAATTAATTGAGGTTCAAGGTTGGTCAAATTCAAGCAATACATTTTGAGTGAAGAGGTACATGGTCGAGTACAATAGAATGGTTATCACAAATAACTAGTCTCTAAGAGGTAAATATACTAATTTTTTTGATAAATGGGTTCAAATATAACTAATCATAGGAAAAAATATATCCAACCCATTTCCAACACAATACAACTTTGGCAAAAAGATAATAAAGGCTTAAGATCATAGTGCCAAAATATTAAGGAGATAAAATGTGAAAGTAAAAACCCCTAACCTGATCTCCTTCGTTTGATGGACTGCCCTACCTAAGAAGGTCTCATTCGAGCCTCCCAAATCTTGCCTAATTTGAATGCCCCTCTTCCTCCTCCATGGCCTCCCCTTAGACTCCACATAGTTCTCTTCCTTGCAAAAAATATCGAGCTTGACCTCCTGCTATTTCTTTTATTTTGTCCCCCCTACTTGCTCACATCTCTAGGACCTCCTCCCCCACTCTTTGTTCTCCTTCCCAAAAGGAATGGTACTATACAAAAGGTTAGCCTCCCTATTCAGTACCCCTGATAGGACAACTAAATCCAGGGCTAGAAAAATATGCTATCCATATAGCTTAAAGAATGACTTCACATGGTTTTCTTATTTTCTAACACTCTCTACGAGTGTAGGACAACTCGACAAAAATGTAAGAATTAATCATATCTTAGTCAATCAAGACTAGGGATGCCAATTCCTTTAATAAGCTCAATCCTTCGAGCTAGTATCTAGGTGTAATAACCTCTATTCACATGATGAGATAATTTAAGCTATCCATGTCATCTCCATGATGAGTTACGCCATTTGTCTCATCTCAATTATGACCTAGTTGAAGCTATCTATCTCATATCAATGTTGATATAGCTTATATTATCTATATCATATCCATTATGAGTTAGCCTAAGCTATCTGTCTCAACATTTTCATGCTTTCAATGGTTAGCTATATCTTCCTAATAGCTAACTTAGATCACCCTTGTTCATCATCACCTTGTATCCCCATAAGGAATAATCTTGGTTATGACCACTATTACCTCCTAGAATGATATGAATCACACTTGCCTTACCACAAGGTGTCATTCTCCTTATCTACAAGGGAGTTGATTTTAGTTGCTCATGCTTAGTCCTTCATCCTTCTGACTAACTTATCTCATCACCATTCATTTGATAATGGCTATAATATTTCTTTCTCCATGCAAGATGTTATTTGTAGGTATAGTTAAAGGTTATCAATCCCTTGATAATGATGATGGGCATACTTGCTATGTGCAATGTGCCATTATTAAGGTGAGTTATCCTTCCTAAGTTTAATTATCAAGCATCCTCTAGCTTGTTCATGGGTACATCTATTCCCCATGAACAACTTAGGGCTCTGATACAATATATAACAACCTAAAATTTCAACCCACTTAAGAGATATATACCTATTCTCAACAATTTAATACAACTATGGGTACATAAGGACCCCATAATCCTTATGCCCCATTACGAAGGGTCCCTTAATACATATTCCAAAACAATGAGGGTGTGTGTGGAATATATTCCATGAGCCTATATAATTCCATTATTCTACTAGAAAAACTAAACAACGACCTATGGGTGTGTGTGGAATATATTCTAGCATTACAAAAAAATATCAAAAATCCATTTTATTTTAAAAGTGGGCTATATATGATTTTTTATGAGTTATTAACAACCTATGGAAGTTTACTATTTTCATATCCATGACTAACTAATTATGGATCTTCACATGGAAATTAAAATCCAAATAGAAGCATGAATCGAAGGCCACCAAGTTTATGTTACCTATGTTACTGACTAGATGAAAAGTGAATGATGTGTTAATAATTGTTGTGTTGGGGTTAGCTAAATCACTATATAAATATAAAAAAACTAGGTTATGAGTGGCTACCTTGGAACCATATGGATTGTCAAATATTACATATATGTTATCAAACATCCAAGGAAGGGATTTTTTAACTAAAGATACCCCAAAGGGGAATGACTTCAGCCTGTAATTTTCTATGAGCCAATTCCTTCAACATAACCTATTAACTAGGAGGTCCATTTGATTGGTTAAAATCATAGTAGCATATCAACAATAAGAGGATGCATGGTACTACATGTGATCAACCAAGAGTTCCATGAGGATCCTTTGGATTTAAACCTAAGTTAAAGCTTAACAAAACACTTCTCTTCATGTCAACTATCCACTAAAGCCATCATTTCATTTAGAACATAGACATAATCTATCATAGTTAAATAAAAAGAAAATTTAGAGTTCCCATGCAGTAATCCCAAAAGCTCAATGTCCAACAAACATTGCTCAAGTTAACCATAAAATACCACAAGTTACTTATGAGCATCCACACCTATCATAGATGAAACAATATGAGATACAATAGCATAAGGAGTCAAATTTCCATCCAACAAGATGTAAATATATTACATCATTACCTCATAATAAACTAACCTCAAAATGCTTTAGACACCCATAATGATGACATGTCGATTTTTACCCTTTGTTGGAATCCATGCATGGTGCACCTTCCTCTATCATGACCATTATTTTTATAATAGAAGTTGGAATATTCCTTGGAATTTCACATAAAATATTTTAATGCAACAAAAGAGGGAAGAGGCCATCATTGTGAATACCTAAAATGATCCTTGGGATGAATAAATTTTCAAAAATGCTAAACAATGACCCCTCAAAAATTTCTACAAAGAATCCAAACAAGGTAATTCCATTCATTATGGTTTATCTATTGAAATATGTGGCTGTTAAGCTTCTCTTTAGGCCACAAATGACTTTTTATTATTTTTCCCTTTGGGCCAATGTAAAGCTTGAAAAATGTATGTTTTAATTTTCTTTAATATATTATTCCTAAGGGTCAGTCTCACAAACTTGATCTAAAGGCAACATGAACTTGGGTATAAATACTTATCCTCATCGATCATTTTATCATCAATTTTAAGTGCATTTTTTATTCTCTTTGAGTGAAGATATTTTAATGTCTATGGATACCCCATCATATATTATGTTTTTTTCATATGCTATGTATTTATTTTGACAAGCAATAATGAGTAATGTTTGATTCTATTTATTTCTATGAACTATAATGAAATCTAACATGGTATCAAAGAAAGTTTGAATCTTCATTATTTGTTTGCTTTTTTCAATGATAGATTTTTGTTCCAACATTTCTTGAGGACAATATTCATAAGGTCTTGTGGAGAAGATAATTATAAAGCTGATGACATAATCTGAAGAAGGATTTTTTATAGAAAACCCTATTGGATTTAGAAAATAATATCTCAATGGGAATAACCTATTTTCTCTAGGATAAATATTCAATGATAGGTTCATTTTTCCTCTCATTGACACTTAATCTTGTTTTGTTATTTTTTTTACCAGATGGATGACCTAGTTTTAGGATTGAGCATTTCAAGATTTTTTGAAAACCCTTTTACATATTTTTTATAAAATTCCATTTACTTTTATCTTTAACCTTTTGATGACCAATAGCAACACTAATTAAAGGAGAGACTACTTAGTTATCATGAAAGATGAAAATAAGAGATTAATTTTTTTAGACAAACCCATAATGTCAGGAAAGTGATGGGCAAGATTTTATGCTTAGCAAAGACCTCCAATCCACTTGGAAACGTTACAATATTGGTTTGACAAAATTTTGGTTGCATAGGTGTGAGAGGAGGATTTAATTGGTTATGTTTGAAAAAATGATTATGTAGAGAAATTTGAATGAACCAGTAGCATATTTTGGTTCTTTCCAAAATTAAAGGGGGTTACGATTCAACATTTTCATTTTTTAGGTCTAGGTACCTCCAAATCATGCTTGAAAAAATTATGCATTTCCTTCTAAAATTTGAATTTTTGAATTTGGAATATTTAGAGGAATATTCTATGTTGTTAGTAAAAAGTTGCATGATTAGATATGCTTACATCATGCTCAAATAGGCACATATCACAAGTAGGATAAAGGAAGCATGGTGTTTTGTTTGGAAAGCTAATTGGCTTGGTTTGGATTTTCTTTCCAAGGATTATGCTTGGGAAGGTGGCTAGCACATGAAGTGCTAGTACTCTACCCATGGGTGGTTTTGAGTTCGAACCCCTTTTCATTTTGATGATAACATCAACATATTGCAAATATATATGTATGATGATATCAATACTAATGATAGAGCACTCTTAAAATATCTAGCTAATTATGTGGCCAATGACATGGGATTCTTAAAAACTCTAGCTAATGATATTAGGGTCATATGAATTCCATGTGGCAGTATATACAACGAAGATAAAATAAATCCCAAGGCAACACATAGCAGTCCATATTGTCGAGGTAGCAGTTGCATGCATCTTGAGGCAACATGTGGTAATATATACATCTAACATGATGGTCTATACATATGACTTGGTAGGTGGTGTATGAATCCCAAGACAAAATTTTATAGGTAAGGTGGAAGTCTAGGATAGTGATATAGGATAATACGTGATAGCTTCTAAGGGAATTGGAGTGGAATGCACTTTGAGGTGACACATGGTGTATTTTAACTCGATCAACAAGGTTACCCATACAATAGTTGACATGAAAATCCATATGCCACTTACCAGTTATAAAGGGGGGATCAACCAATAACATTATGTTATATCATCAAACTTAGTAGCTCATATAATTAGCAACAGACTTGGTGATGCCCAAATTTTAGAGCAAATTAGATAGTAACAAGTGATATAGTATAGTTTGTTGGTATCCTACATAGTCAGTACATAGTAAACACCATCTCAAACCATTCACACTACAATATGTGCTAAATTATAATTCCTTATAGATATTACTTTTTTATGTATTTTAAAGGTTATAAAGAGAATCATTGTTTTTTGAGGGTTAAACTTTTTGGGTCTATAAATTTTGCATGTAGAAGCATTTTGAGACCCTTTTTTAAATGCATAATTTTTTATCTTTTTATATTGGTAATATTGGATCTAAATATACAATTAGAAGAGGCTTGATGGTCTATATATATATATATATATATTAATCCAAGGCTCAATTCCAAACTAGCACATAAAATACAAAAGGAAGGTAGAACTACTCAAGGTCAAATGCTAGACACGATACCAATTCAACCTATATTTTTGCCATGAAGATGGCTATTTATAATACTTAAAATAATTGAAATTCAAAATTCCATCCATGGAACATGTTGAGCAGGTAAGATGGCCTCTTTGAGTGGAGGCATCCAAGGTATCATATTGTAATTACTTTGGAAGGTTTGAAGTTGCTTTAGGGTCTAATCACTAGAAGTGTTTCTTTGGATGGAGATCCTTATTTGTGGCATCATCAATCAAAGTCCCTCTTATCCTTGTGGGGAATTTGGTTTCTATTATTACCAAACTATTTGCTTTATTTATGCTTCACTGCTAATTGGTCATCTTGTTGATCTTCAATCAGATCTAGTTGTTGCTCCTATCAAACTCTCTTATATTAAAACACCAATGATTATGTCCCTTGTATAGTAATTTTTTTTACATCTAGCCTCTATTCTAGTTTGTTTTACTTTATCAGCTTCTTTTCAAGCTACCAAATTTTAGGGATATCCTTTACCTCAAATTTGTGTTTGAGATATAGGCTTTAGTTTATGGATTATTATTTTATCTAATTAATGTCAGTCCTATTGTACTTTGACATATTACTTGATTATTTATGCTTTTAGGTCTATATTCATCATATCTACTAGACTTTTCATTTTCCTTGAGTCCTTTCAATCATTTGACCTTAAATTCTTTTGTCTCCCTTTTGCCTTTTGCCACAAATATTGAGTAAAAGCATTTATGTGGCTACGAAATCCTTGACAAGATTTTCAACTTCAATTTTATAGGAATTGTGCCCCTTATTTTCTTCCTCTCTAGTTCTAGGGTTGTGATCCCTAGGTCTATTATTGATTCTATTTTGGAGTTAACCTAGAATTCTATCTTCTTTAGATTCCAATTTCCTAGAGATGTTGTTTTAATTTTTGGGCCCCTTATTATGTTTGAGGGATAAGCCTAGGGATGTATAGAAGTTATAACCCTTTTCTATAGCTAATCCATATTAGTTATCATTGAAAATGTTTTAGTGTCTTTATCTATGATAAAAATTGATTCAGTTATCACTAGCAAGGCTATGATTCTTTGCTTGCTTTGTTCGGGTCATCAACTTTACCTTATGATATGGGGAGTTTCAAGCTTATTAATAGTATTTGACATAGGATCCTTCCTACTCATATTCTAATTTCCTTATTGGAATTAGCTATGTGATATGCAAATAACACCTTTAGGACCCTCATTTACTCAATGATGGAAACTAACCTCAACCCAATATTTTTCTTTATCAAGATTTGCTCTATGTAGTGAGGACTATATTTTGGCAGCTCATAAGGGGTTCCTACTTATAGGAGAAGTTGAAGCCTTATTTATTGGGAACAGAGTCCAAAGGGATGATCTTGAAGAACTTCTAGCCTAAAAGGGATATTTCCTAGAGGGAAACCAAAATCTAGATCTTGTGAAATACACTACGAGAGGCTCCACCATTTTATAAAATATCCTTGCATGAATTCCTTTGCCTCGTGAAGTTCCTTGGTAGATTTGTAGGACTTAGTCCCCTTGGTATGCTGAATAATCTGATATACATTTTTTTTTGTTTTACCTCATTTTCATTAACAACTATTATTTCTTATACCATTACATCACCTCTATATCTTTTAATTTGTGATGATTTCCTTATATGTGCATGTGATGACACACCTTCCAAAATTTTATTTATGTGAGCTTCCACCTTGCTTTATCCCTCTATATATGCTTCTTTCTTAATTATGGGATATATAACATTGGCCACCAATATTTGCACATAAGATATTTTTATAAGGATCTACAATTTATATACCATATTTCCTCAAATTTCAATCGATCCTAGCTACTAGTCATTTTGAACAAGTGACTTGTTTCATTTTAGAGCTAATAAGAATCTAGTTTTTGGGAATGGTGAGTTCCCATGCCTATGAGAATGTTTGGGCCATATTAAGAATGGGAAACTTATCAATTTGTTGGAAATAACTTTCTAGCTCATCCCAATATCTCAACTTGTGATGGGTTAACATAGGGAGAATTCATGAGAATTGTTTTTAGGGCTAGCATTGAGCTTAATCACTCTTTCTTGAGCCTTTTTTTCCCTTTCTAGTAATAGGATTTTTCATAGGTTGGTATGGGAAGAATTTGTTTAAGATATTATGGTATACTTAGGAATACCTTTTGTACTCCCTCTAGGGGTGCTAAAGATCTAAGTGACACCATTTAGGAGTGTTATTTATTTTGTAGCACCAGCTCTAATTTGTCTATCGTGGGTTTCATTTAGGTTAGTGCTAGCCCTTGAATAAGAAATTTGGGCTTACCAAGAAGTGATTCTTAAAAAATGTTAGTTGACACCTATGGTATTTTCTACTCTTGAATTAATTCTAGTTCATTAGTGCCCTTTTGATGCAACTCAACTTCTCTTTCTGGCCTTTTGGAGTAGGTTTTAGCTACTAGTGTCTACCTTGAGAGTCTAGTTTTTAGGTCAAGGATAATATTCAAGGCTTGGTTTGGATGGATTGATTGTAGGATAGTGGAAATGATTGTTAAAGTAGGGAATATGGAAGAGGATGATTGGTTTATGGATGGGGAATAGTAGGGGTGGAATGATAGGGATGGATAAGACTAGAGGAAACCTTCTGATTTGGATCATGTATTTATAAGTTTTAGAGGCTAGATGAACCATTAGCATTTTTTGGTTCTTTCCAAAATTAAAGGGGGTTACGATTCAAAATTTTCATTTTTTTAGGTCTAGGTACCTCCAAATCATGCTTGAAAAAATTATGCATTTCCCTCTAAAATTTGAATTTTTGAATTTGGAATATTTTGAGGAATATTCTATGTTGTTAGTAAAAAGTTGCATGATTAGATATGCTTACATCATGCTCAAATAGGCACATATCACAAGTAGGATAAAGGTAGCATGGTGTTTTGTTTGGAAAGCTAATTGGCTTGGTTTGGATTTCCTTTCCAAGGATTATGCTTGGGAAGGTGGCTAGCACATGAAGTGCTAGTACTCTACCCATGGGAGGTTTTGAGTTCAAAACCCTTTTCATTTTGATGATAACATCAACATATTGCAAATATATATGTATGATGATATCAAGACTAATGATATAGAACTCTTAAAATATCTAGCTAATTATGTGGCCAATGACATGGTATTCTTAAAAACTCTAGATAATGATGTTAGGGTCATATGAATTCCATGTGGCAGTATATGCAACGAAGATAAAATAAATCCCAAGGCAACACATAGCAGTCCATATTGTCGAGCTAACAGTTGCATGCATCTTGAGGCAACATGTGGTAATCTATACATCTAACATGATGGTCTATACATATGACTTGGTAGGTGGTGTATGAATCCCAAGACAAAATTTTATAGGTAAGGTGGAAGTCTAGGATAGTGATTTAGGATAATACATGATAGCTTCTAAGGGAATTGGACTAGAATGCACTTCGAGGTGACACATGGTGTATTTTTCCTCGATCAACATGGTTACCCATACAATAGTTGACATGAAAATCCATATGCCACTTACAATTTATAAAGGGGGGATCAACTAATAACATTATTCTATATCATCAAACTTAGTAGCTCACATAATTAGCAATAGACTTGGTTATGCCCAAATTTTAGAGCAAATTAGATAGTAATAAGTGATATAGTATAGTTTGTTGGTATCCTACATAATCAGTACATAGTAAACACCATATCAAACCATTCACATTGCAATATGTGCTAAAATATCATTCCTTATAGTTATTACTTTTTTTATGTATTTTTAAAGTTTTTAAAGAGAATCATTGTGTTTTGAGGGTTAAACTTTTTGGGTTTATAAATTTTGCATGTAGAAGCATTTTGAGCCCCTTTTTTTAAATGCATAATTTTTTATCTCTTTATATTGGTAATATTGGATCTAAATATACAATTAGAAGAGGCTTGATGGTCTATATATATATATTAAACCAAGGCTCAAGTCCAAACTAGCACGTAAAATACAAAAGTAAGGGAGAACTACTTGTTGTGGTTCATCCACAACACACCCCAAAAGTGGGGACCCACCTTTGTTTTTGTAGGTTTTAGGGAAGATCTCAAAGACCCGGATGCTAAAAATGAAGAAAAGAAGAAAAATGCCTAAGTGTTGAAAGGGTCGCGAAATCGCGACATGTCGCGATATCGCGACATGTCACGAATCGACATGTCGCGATATCGTGACATGTCGCAAAATCGTGACCTGTCTCTCCATCGCTACAAGTTGCCGAAAGAAAAGTGGTAGCGAATCGCTACCACTTCGTGAAGCAAAGGCGTGAAAGAAGAGTGGTAGCGATATCGCTACCACTTTACAAAGCAAAAG
Organism: Wollemia nobilis; assembly: GCA_028583015.1. Lineage (NCBI taxonomy): Eukaryota > Viridiplantae > Streptophyta > Pinopsida > Araucariales > Araucariaceae > Wollemia > Wollemia nobilis. The sequence goes on from JAQPPZ010016460.1 coordinate 693,551, forward strand.
GCGTGAAAGAAAGGTGGTAGCGATATCGCTACCACTCGTGCGAAACAAAGGCTCGAGACCAAAGTGGTAGCGATATCGCTACCACTTCATCGAAGGAAGGCTCGGAACCAAAGTGGTAGCGATATCGCTACCACTTCATCGAAGGAAGGCTCGGAACCAAAGTGGTAGCGATATCGCTACCACTTCATCGAAGGAAGGCTCGGAACCAAAGTGGTAGCGATATCGCTACCACTTTTTGAAAAGAAGGCAAAGCAAAGTCGGTAGCGATATCGCTACAACGAGCTACTGCGGGCGTACGGACCAAGAACATGTCGCGATATCGCGACATGTCACGATTTCGCGACATGTCGCGTTATCGCGGCTAGGAAACGGAAGAGGCCAAATGCAAATTCTGTCGGGATTTCCGTGGGAAAGCGTTACGAAAGGTGCAGGAGACGCGGGACACGTGGCAGAAATGACAGAACCAGAGTAACGTTTCATAACAACAGTTACTGGTCGTAGAGATCGAGCGTTACGAATGCACGCAAAGGTTAGAATACCAAAAGGCGGGAATTGAAGCGAAGGGTCCCGAGAGTCGAAACGAAGCGTCATGGAACAGCAGAGAACGCGCGACGAGAAAGGTTAAATAGCAGAAATGTAGATGGATACGGGGTTGGAGACCGTAACAAAAAAGCATTATTTATTGAAATAAAGGATTTTTCTTTGGTAACATGACTTTTGTGTGTAAAATAAAAAGGAGATCGAAGCCAAAACTATTGTTTTATTGTCAATCTTTCTGTTGCATCATTTTGTCTTGTATCTATTTCGTTTACGCCATGGGATGGGTTACGATAGGTGAATGGTAGAATGATGCAGTTATATTCTTTTCCTTAGAGTCTTGCATCTGATCTGATTAGATTGTGTGTTAGTATAGATCTGATCGGTTGGGTTGTTTTGGGGACTTCATCTCTTAACTTGGGATTTTGCAGGGAGGAGATCGTTAACCATTTTAATATCCTTCATTATTTTCCAGCTGACTCAAAAATAACAGGTTCTGTTTTATTCCTTGATATGCTTAATTTCATGTCGGAGACTAACATTGAAATAACGAGAACTATTGAATAGAGATAAAACGAACAGGTTAACCTTAGAATAAATTGTGAATATTAGAACATCAAAAGGATTTTTGTTTATTTTTGATTAATCAAACAAGTCAAGATTATAAAGTTCATTGAGAATCAACAAAGGCCCCTTGTTAATAGCTATCTGCAGGATTTGAGTTATTCGGGGATATATCAGTTGTATGTATTAAATTGAAATTCATTTTTATATACGTAAAAGTTGTTTCACAAAGAAGCTTGGAGAAATAATAAAAGGAAGGAAAATAAAATAAATTATTTCTTTGCAAGAAAGAGTCTTTTGTTCGAGACTCTAAGTTGCGTGTTATTATTTGTAATATGACAAATTAACACTCAACATTTTGGCGCTAGAAGGAGGGCCTTCTGTATTGCTTTGCAATTTTGATTTGTTCTAACAATTAACGTGGGTAGTTTTGTTTCCACCTATTGTGCTTGCGGGTGTAACATTTAGACATTTTATCGGCAGCAGAGTTGAGAAATCTTTTAGAGTCCTAGAGTTTCCAAGCTGGCCCAACCTGAGTACATTGCTACTAGGTCTAAAACCACAGGGGAAACTATCTTCCAAAGCCTTTCTCCCACTGCTAGGAGGCCGAAAAACAAAACATTAGAAGTTGAAATACCACCCAGTATACTTGAGTTAGGGATTTCTTTGGACTCAAGTACCTCTAGTGGGCCTGAACCCTTAAGTTCAGGTGGGATAGTAACACCAGTTGTATCTGTCTCCACAGTTCCAGGAGTTCCAATTGTTCCCACAGGGTTGACACCTTTGAATAACATGGCCCAACAACAACAACAACGATAGCCACCTGCCCTTTGGTATGGTGCTCAGAGTTCCCCTTTAGATATTCCCGGGGCAGTCCACGACTTGCCTAGAAACATTGAAAGGGGATTACCCAAATTCATTCATGATGGTCCAACAACGACAGAAGATCATGTCCAAATCTATAAAGATTACATGTTTAGGCGAGGGGGTTACTCACGAGGATGTTGCCTGTCGAGTTTTCCCTGCTAGTCTAGACCACATTGCTAACGAATGGTATCGAAATTTGCCAGCAGGGTCCATAACTTCATGGGCCCAGCTAGAAAATGCGTTCATAGGTCAATTCAGACAGTTAGTAGATCCCTCCATGACATACAATTTCTTCGTATCTTGCAAAAGACAAACCAATGAACCCATTCGAACGTTCAATCAGAGATTTCAAAAGCTATATACGAATGTGACTCGTCACTTTGCGGTAGACCATGCAATTGCCTTGCAGCTATACTTCAGAGCCTTAGATCCTTTAACATCTTTGTTGACTAGAAGGAACCCTCAGGTTACAACCCTTCCTTTGGCTTATGCAGAAACAATGACTCTCGAACAGCAGATGAACCTGCCAGGCGCAGGATTGTCTCAATTGAGCTGGGATGGGACAATATGGCCCATACGACCAATTTGCCATGATGAACCGGGTAGTAGCACCACGAGGCTCCGATGTTGAACAACTTCCAAACACCCACCCAAGTTACGCCATTGTCGAGGTTATCCGAATGCCGTTGTTCAAACACGAGTTTGATTCAAAATAACTCGATGGGTTTGCATGGGTTCGGTATGGGCAATAATACTGTTGACCATGTCGGGGTTTGCTCCAATTAACATGCCAAGCTCAGCGACTTATCCAACAATCACTCCCATTCAAAGTGTGAATCCGGGATGGAATCCACCTGCCCAAACCCAAGCCATTGTACCCAGTCCAGAGGTGGCTAATGCGGCCAACACAAGCTGGACTCGCAATTGCGGTGCCTCAACCACAAGGGTCCGAAGCGGCCATAGAAAATATGAAAGAAACGTTGGCCAAGGTGTTGGTAACGGTGGGGAATGTCAATAAAAAAGTTGATCAGGCCATGGGCCATAACCGACCTCACAATCATAGAGGAAAAGGAATGTATAACACGCGGCCTAACAACGGGCGGGTACCCAATCCCGTTGCCAACCGGGTAGACATTTCGGAAGAGCGTGGAGATGCGAGGATCTTGTGATAATGATTGCCCGCACTTGTGGCCACGTGAAACCGGAGTCTATGCTAACGGAGGTCATACATTCCCATGAAAGTGAAGAAGAGGAGGATGTAGAATTTTTTGGAAGCGAAGATGAAGAAGCTTTGGAAGTTCATGCAAACAAACGTTTTGGGAAAGCAAATCACAAATATTACACTAGGAGTTCTAAAGAGCCCAAAACTTCCTCTGCTCCTCCTAATAATCAATTACTCCCTCCTGACCCTAAAGGAGATGTCAATCCCCCTCCTCCATCGAAGGTCGAAAAGTCTAAGATGATGCAAAACTTGCCAAATCCAGAAAAGCTCACTTACGATTTGGTGGAAGATATGAAGAAGAATAGGGCCAATGTATCGATGTATGACATGGCCCGATTATTAGGCCAAGAAGTGAGTTCACCAAAAGGATTAAATCCATCTGCACAAGTTCATGAAGCTAAAAGTGCTTGAGTCCCAAGTGGTTGTACAAAAAGAAAAATGAGATATACCTCCCTTTTTGGTAACCATTAGAATTGCAGGTAAAAACTTGCACAATTGTTTAATAGACTCGGGGGCCTCGGCTACTATCATGCCCTTAGAAATCAGCAAAATATTGGGACTTACACCAAAGCCTTCTAGGAGCGGGGGTGGTGCGGTTGGACAGAGTCAACCATGGAGGCGATGGGAGAGCTGGGTGATGTGCATATTCAAGTCAATTCAGAACCCAGAGTTCAACAGCGCATAGACATATTGGTGCTCGATATTCCTATCAAATATGGCATGGTATTGGGAAGAGATTGGAGTAAGAACCTAAACGGTTACATTGTGACAGACTCTTCACACATGTGGCTGCCTTGGAGGGGAGTGGCCAATCAAATTCGAATTGACAGTGAACCCCGACTCAAAGAGATGATCACAGATTACAACAAGCCGAACGAGATCCAGTACATTGAAGTTGAGTTGGGAGCATACTGTTTGGACATAGAAGCACTCAAAAATACCCATGATGAAAGGATTGGGCGCAACTTTATTGAAGGACATCAAGACATTTGGACCTTAAGATTTGATGGATCTAGGTCCGGGACAAGGAGCGAGGAGCCGGTGTTGAATTGTCATGTTCGGACCGAGGAGCCTATATTCGCTGCATACGGACTACGGTTCCTCGCCACCAACAATATGGCGAGAATATGAGGCTTTGATTCTTGGACTACAGCTGGCCATTCGAAAGAAAATTAAATATATCAAAGTCCTTGGTGATTCGAAACTGGTGGTGAAACAAGTGAGGGGACAATACATATGCAAGGACAGGCGGCTCAGGCTTTACCGAACTAGGGTCAGAGATTTAATAGATGAGTTTGACGCCTTTAACATTTCTCTGATCTCGAGAAAGGGCAATCGTCTGCAGACTCCCTAGCTGTAGCAGCGAGTATGTTGAAGCCAGTGGACCATAAGAAATGCAAGAAGTTCTCTATAGAGTTGGTCCCTTGTCCCTCGATACCAGATAATGTTACGAACTTCCAAGTATTTGATAGTGACAGGCACATATTTCATTTTGTCACTAATTATGGTATATTTGAAAAGCAGTACATAGATGAAGAAGAAAGGGACGTAGAGGAGGTAGTTTCGAAAGATAAAAATCCTGTAAAAAACAACGGGATGCCTGATGAGATAGCTTCATTAGAAAAAATCTTTGATATCGGATGCAAACCAAGAAAAGGTAAAAGGGTTCCATCTCCTGGAGAGGCCTGTGATTTGGTTAACATTGGAAGTGCGGAAAATCCCTGGGAGGTATTCATAGCAAAAGCATGTACCGAGCAGGAGAAGGATTCCATAGCAAATGCATTAAAAGAATACATAGATTGCATTGCTTGGAGTTATAAGGAGTTGAAAACCTATGATCAGAATGTCATAATGCACACGATTCCACTGAAGCCAGAGTCCAAGCCCTTCAGGAAAAGACAAAGGTGATTTAATCCATTATTAGAACCCTTGATAGAGAAAGAGGTGAAGCGGCTATTAGAAGCTAAGATCATCTTTCCCGTTAGGCATTCCACGTGGGTTGCTAACCTAGTCCCTGTGAGGAAAAAGAGTGGAGAAATAAGGTTGTGCATTGATTTCAGAAATCTCAATAAGGCATCCCAAAAGGACAACTACCCGTTACCCACCATCGATGAAATACTCCAAAAGGTAAACGGGTCGGAGATGATGTCATTCCTGGATGGTTATTCGGGATATAATCAGGTCCTTATCCATCCTAGTGATAGGATGAAGACTGCTTTACGACAAAATGGGGCACCTTTGCATACAGGAGAATGCCCTTCGGACTATTGAACGCAGGTGCCACTTTCCAGCGAGCTATGGATTTTGCTTTTAAAGGGCTTATTGGTAAGTGCATCATTGTTTACGTCGATGACATTCCTGTATTTTCTAAGAACAGGGAAAACCATGTCAGGGATCTTAAGAAAGTCTTTCAAAGATGCAGGGAACATGGTATATCTCTCAACCCAAAGAAGTGCATCTTCGGGGTAATAGAAGGAAAAGCTGTTGGGGCATATAATATCTAAGGATGGAATTTCCATTGACCCTGAGAGAATAGAAGCCATACAGCAAATTCCTCGTCCCAATAGCAAGAAGGGGTTGAGATCATTTTTCGAAAAGATCAATTTTGTCGAGAAAATTTATCGTAGATTTTGCAGAGATAGTAGGACCTTTGAACGACATGCTAAAGAAAGAGGTCCGGATCATTTGGATGAGATGAAAGGATAGAGGCTTTTGATAATATCAAGGATGCGATTTCTAAAGCCCCAGTTTTGGTGAGTCCCGATTATACGAAGCCTTTCTATATCTACACATTTGCTTGAGATCACTCCTTTGCGAGTGTTTTAACTCAGAAGAGTGAAGGCGGCATTGAAAATCCCATTGCTTTCTGAGTAGTCCTCTCAAAGATGCGAAGGCGAGATATTCTACCCTAGACAAGCAAATGTATGCGCTTGGTTAAGGCTGTAAAAAAGTTCGGGCACTACATAGTCCACGGTAGGGTCTTTGCTATCGTCCCGAGATCCTGCTGTCAAAGCCATGTTCGTTCAGAATGAATTAGGTGAGAAGCGTGGTAAGTGGGTTTCAACTTTGCAGGAATTTGATCTGGAGATTCAATCGATGAAGATAGTGCGGGGGCAAGGGTTAGCTAAGGCAATCGCAAAACAGGATCTCGCAATTCCTTGTCAACATTATGAAGTCGCTGATGTAACCAAGGAGGAGTGGTATGCAGATGTGGTGTACTATCTACTAAATGGTAGGTGTCCATCATTTTTGAATGCTACTCAGCGCAGAGCCTTGCGTTTGAAGTCTGCTAATTTTCTAGTTAGATCTGGCACATTATACAGAAAGAACCATGAAGGTATTTACCTTCGTTGCGTTGATCAAGAGGAGGCAGTGCGAATACTCGAAGAGTTTCATGGTAAACATGGGACGGGGCATGGGTCTGCTAATGCCACGGCCCATCAAATCCTCGAGCCGGTTATTATTGGCCTCAACTATTCAAGGATGCCCATTCTCATGTGAGGTCATGTCACATATGTCAAGCTGCAGCCAATAGAGACGAAACGCTTCCATGCCTTTACAGTCCGTAATCGAGTCCAGACCTTTCGCGCAATGGGGCCTAGATTTTATTGGGATTATCAGCCCCAATTCATCCGATGCTCACAAATATATTATGACGGCTACGGATTATTGCACGAGATGGACCGAAGCTATCCCCACAAAGAATGCTACTGCAGAGGTGGTCATTAAATTTTTAGAAGATAACATTGTCACTAGATTCGGGATGCCTAACTCCATCGTAAGTGATAATGGTTCGGCCTTTTCCTCTCTAGAGTTTGCTAATTGGGCATTTGATAACAGCGTGAGTTTAAAGTTCTCCTCCAATTATTACCCTCAAGGTAACGGATTGGCCGAGTCATCCAATAAGAATCTGTTGACTGTCATAAAAAAATTGTTGGAAAGGAATCCGCGGGACTGGCACAATAAGCTTAAGTTGGCCCTTTGGGCTGATAGAATCAGAGTCAAAGAAGCAATAGGGACATCTCCTTACCATCTGGTTTATGGACAAGATCCCATTTTTCTTGCAAATCTCAGATTACAAACGCTGCACTTCATGAAAGATTATTTTGGAACTAATGATAAACTTGAGTCTAGACTAACGCAATTAATGCGCTTGGATGAAAAAAGGGATGAAGCTATGCTTCATTTTAGTAAACACCAAGACATTGTAAAAATATGGTTTGACAAAAGGTCTAAGGCCAAGGCGTTTAAAATTTCAGATTTAGTGCTGTTATGGGACAAAAGACATGAGAAGAAGGGGGAACATGATAAATTTGATTACCTTTGGTTAGGTCCCTACCAGATTTCGGAGATCCTAGGGGAAAATAGTTTTAGACTAAAAACCTTGGATGGAAAGGATTTGGCACTACCTATCAATGGGTTGCACTTGAAGCATTACTTTCAAGCATGAGGTGGTTGGGCTTTGTATTATATGTAATAACGCTGTAATTTCTTGCTTTCATTTTTCATGTTTAGGTGTGTATTATTTTTTTTTTTGACATGTCTAAGCTTTGTATTAATGTTGTGATCTGTTTCTTTGTGTGCAGATTTGATACTTAAGTGTGTGTTTCAGGAGATATCTAGTTTTGTGTCAATGCTGTAATTTAGTTTCTTGATGTGCAGATTTGATATGTTAGTATGTATTCATTTTTTATTTCAGGTTTTTCTTGTATTAATGTTGGGTTTTTGCGTTTGTGTGCAGGTTGGACATTTAGGCGGTGGTGTTCCTTTGATTTCCTTTTCATTGCCTTATAAAAAAAAAAAAAAAAGGGAATAAAAGCTTGATGTTGAACACATGCCTAAGATTGGGAGAATATGAAACATTGGAATCATGTTGTAAAAGCTCCACATGTAATACAAACAGTTAATTTAGATCATTTGAAGCTTGTGATGCATGAAAAAGTCGGTTTTGCATGACAAATCATCTCATTTGCAATTCAAGAAATAATGCATTCATGTTCCATCTCACTTTTCATACATTTCACCGTAGTGGCATATGCATCTTAGGTGCAATTCATTTGAGTATGTTGAATCCTCTTAGGGTTATGTTATAACATAAATCTAAGTAAATCCTAAGGTTGGAAGCTGAGTCTTGAAGTATCTAGGACCAAGCACGTTTCATACATTAAAAGGGATCTTGAGCAAAATGATCAAAACCTAACTTGGAGGAAAAGGTTGGGCGAAAATGGTTTTCATGTCTATCCTATTATGCAACATGATCCTAAAAACAGTGGTTTTGACCACTTCCATAGAGCTTAAAGCCTAAAATCGAGTAGTAAGGATAGGGTTAAATTCTCATCTCGGTTGGTTGAGAATCTAATTCCCCAAAGCTTTGATTGGACCCACATGGAGTAGTAAGGATAGGGCATAAATTCTCATCTCGGTTGGTTGAGAATCTGATTCCCCAAAGCTCTTATGTTTCATTTCGTATTAAGTCTTAGATTGTAAGGATCGTACTATTTGTCCTCTGCAAAGGATGGGTAGTCATCCCCAAGGTCTAAGTAACAAGATTAATATTTTCCATTTACATTTAAAATCTTGGGTTGTAAGGATCGTACTATTTGTCCCTAACCGGGATGGGTAGTCATCCCCAAGGTCCAAGAAGTAAAATAAATAAATTTTTCCCATCTCATCCTTATATTGGATTGTAAGGATCGTACTACTTGTCCTCTGCAAGGGATGGGTAGTCATCCCCAAGGTCCAAAGAAATGAAGATAAGTTTTGGATTATGGGGTTAGATAGGCCCATGCATGGCATCATGTCTTGCCTAAAAAATAAGACCACTGATTGTCTAGAGGGTTAGACTAGCATGACCATTTCTTCCATAATTGGTTTAGTTATTTTGCTCAAAGTGAGGTAAAGAATTCTAAATCAGAATAGTAAGGATAGGGTTAAACTCTCATCTCGGTTGGTTGGGAGTCTGATTCCCCAAAGTTCTGATTTCACATCCACTTGCACATGGGTTCAAGATAGTAGGGACTCATAACCAACTTTGGGATATAATGAACCGTTCACTAGTGGATCCTAAGAGGGTTTGGCAGTCTTGAATGTTTGCACATAATACTACAAGAGTGACTATGCATTTTCTCATGGCATATTCAGTAGGATACACAAATCATTCACAATTTCGCATATGCATTCATGCAAAACCGATGATGGAATGTGGATCAAATTCAAATGATAAGGAAAGGAATTCATTGCACACACCGAGCTAGTACTTGATGATTATGATAATTCATGTACTTCTGATTTTGGGCATTAGTTATATTGATTATGGGCTAACCCATGTTTTCAAATTTGTGATTTGTGTTAGGTTGGGTTCTTACTAAAATGCTCAAGAGCATTTGACAGTGTGGTTCATCCACAACACACCCCAAAAGTGGGGACCCACCTTTGTTTTTGCAGGTTTTAGGGAAGATCTCAAAGACCCGGATGCTAAAAATGAAGAAAAGAAGAAAAATGCCTAAGTGTTGAAAGGGTCGCGAAATCGCGACATGTCGCGATATCGCGACATGTCGCGATATCGCGACATGTCACGAAATCGTGACCTGTCTCTCCATCGCTACAAGTTTTCGAAAGAAAAGTGGTAGCGAATCGCTACCACTTCGTGAAGCAAAGGCGTGAAAGAAGAGTGGTAGCGATATCGCTACCACTTTACAAAGAAAAGGCGTGAAAGAAAGGTGGTAGCGATATCGCTACCACTTCGCGAAACAAAGGCTCGAGACCAAAGTGGTAGCGATATCGCTACCACTTCATCGAAGGAAGGCTCGGAACCAAAGTGGTAGCGATATCGCTACCACTTCATCGAAGGAAGGCTCGGAACCAAAGTGGTAGCGATATCGCTACCACTTCATCGAAGGAAGGCTCGGAACCAAAGTGGTAGCGATATCGCTACCACTTTTTGAAAAGAAGGCAAAGCAAAGTCGGTAGCGATATCGCTACAACGAGCTACTGCGGGCGTACGGACCAAGAACATGTCGCGATATCGCGACATGTCACGATTTCGTGACATGTCGCGTTATCGCGGCTAGGAAACGGAAGAGGCCAAATGCAAATTCTGTCGGGATTTCCGCGGGAAAGCGTTACGAAAGGTGCAGGAGACGCAGGACACGTGGCAGAAATGACGAGAACCGGAGTAACGTTTCATAACAACGATTCTTGGCGCGTAGAGATCGAGCGTTACGATTGCACGCAAAGGTTAGAATACCAAAAGGCGGGAATTGAAGCGAAGGGTCCGGGAGTCGAAACGAAGCGTCATGGAACAGCCGAGAACGCATGACAGAAAGGTTAAATAGCAGAAATGTAGATGGATAAGGGACTGGAGACTGTAAAAAAAAGCATTATTTATTGAAATAAAGGATTTTTCTTTGGTAACACGACTTTTGTGTGTAAAATCAAAAGGAGATCGAAGCCAAAACTATTGTTTTCTTGTCAATCTTTCCGTTGCATCATTTTGTCTTGTATCTATTTCGTTTACGCCATGGGATGGGTTACGATAGGTGAATGGTAGAATGATGCGGTTATATTCTTTTCCTTAGAGTCTTGCATCCGATCTGATTAGATTGTGTGTTAGTACGGATCTGATCGGTTGGGTTGTTTTGGGGACTTCATCTCTTAACTTGGGATTTTGCGGGGAGGAGATCGTTAACCATTTTAATATCCTTCATTATTTTCCAGGTGACTCAAAAATAACAGTTTCTGTTTTATTCCTTGATATGCTTAATTTCATGTCGAGAGACTAACATTGAAATAACGAGAACTATTGAATAGAGATAAAACGAACAGGTTAACCTTAGAATAAATTGTGAATATTAGAACATCAAAAGGATTTTTGTTTATTTTTGATTAATCAAACAAGTCAAGATTATAAAGTTCATTGAGAATCAACAAAGGCCCCTTGTTAACGACTATCTACGAGGATTTGAGTTATTACGGGATATATCGGTTGTATGTATTAAATTGAAATTCATTTTTATATACGTAAAAGCTGTTTCACAAAGAAGCTTGGAGAAATAATAAAAGGAAGGAAAATAAAATAAATTATTTCTTTGCAAGAAAGAGTCTTTTGTTCGAGACTCTAAGTTGCGTGTTATTATTTGTAATATGACAAATTAACACTCAAAACTACTCAAGGTCAGATGATAGACACGACACTAATTCAACCTATATTTTTGCCATGAAGATGGCTATTTATAATACTTAAAATAATTGAAATTCAAAATTCCATCCATGGAACATGTTGAGCAGGGAAGATGGCATCTTTGAGTGGAGGCTTTGGAAGGTTTGGAGTTGCTTTAGGGTCTAATCACTACAAGTGTTGCTTTGGATGGATATCCTTATTTGTGGCATCATCAATCAATGTACTTCTTATCCTTGTGGGGAATTTGGTTTCTATTATTACCAAACTATTTGTTTTATTTATGCTTCACTGCTAACTGGTCATCTTGTTGATCTTCAATCAGATCTAGTTGTTGCTCCCATCAAATGCTCTTATATTAAAACACCAATGATTATGTCCCTTGTATAGTAAAATTTTTAACATCTAGCCTCTATTCTAGTTTGTTTTACTTTATCAGCTTCTTTTCAAGCTACCAAATTTGAGGTAACCAAATTTTAGGGATATCCTTTACCTCAAATTTGTGTTTTAGATCTAGGCTTTAGTTTATGGATTATTATTTTATCTAATTAATGTCATTACTATTGTCCTTTTACCTATTACTTGATTATTTATGCTTTTAGGTCTATATTCATCATATCTACTAGAATTTTCATGTTCCTTGAGTCCTTTCAATCATTTGACCTTAAATTATTTTGTCTCCCTTTTGCATTTTGCCACAAAGTTTGAGTAAAAGCATTTATGTGGCTAGGAAATCCTTGACAATATTTCCAACTTCAATTTTATAGGAATTGTGCCCCTTCTTTTCTTCCTCTCTATTTCCAGGGTTGTGATCCCTAGGTCTATTATTGATGCTATTTTGGAGTTAACCTAGAATTCTATCTTCTTTAGATTCCAATTTCCTAGAGAGTTTGTTTTAATTTTTGGGCCCCTTATTATGTTTGAGGGATAATCCTAGGGATTTATAGAATTTATAACCCTCTTCTATAGATAATACATATTAGTTATCATTGAAAAGGTTTTAGTGTCTTTATTTGTGATAAAACTTGACTCAGTTATCACTAGAAAGGCTATGATTCTTTGCTTGCTTTTTTCGGGTCATCAACTTTACCTTATGATATGGGGAGTTTCAAGCTTATTAATAGTATTTGACATAGGATCCTTCCTACTCATATTCTCATTTTCTTATTTGAATTAGCTATGTGATATGCAAATAACACCTTCAAGACCCTCATTTACTCAATGATCGAAACTAACCTCAACCCAATATTTTTCCTTATCAGGATTTGCTCTATGTAGTGAGGACTATAGTTTGGAATATCATAAGGGGTTCCTACTTACAAGAGAAGTTGAAGCCTTATTTATTGGGCACAGAGTCCAAAAACATGATCTTGAAGAACTTCTAGCCTAAAAGGGATATTTCCTAGAGGGAAACCAAAAACTAGATCTTGTGAAATACACTACGAGAGGCTCCACCCTTTTATAAAATATCCTTGCATGAAGTCCTTTGCCTCATGAGGTTCCTTGGTAGATTTGTAGGACTTAGTCCCCTTGGTATGCTAAATAATCTGAGATACAAATTTTTTTGGTGTAGCTCATTTTCATTAACAACTATTATTTCTTATACCATTACATCACCTCTATATCTTTTAATTTGTGATGATTTCCTTATATGTGTATGTGATGAAACACCTTCCAAAATTTTAATTATGTGAGCTCCCACCTTGATTTTTCCCTCTATATATGCTTCTTGCTTAATTATGGGATCTATAACACTTGGCCACCAACTATTTTATTCTAAATTTCATGTATTTATATTATACTACATGATTTTGGCATATTATGTGCACCAAGATTTGCACATAAGATATTTTTATAAGGATCTACAATTTCTAGACCATATTTCATCAAATTTCAATCACTCCTACCTACTAGTCATTTTGAACAAGTGACTTGTTTCATTTTAGAGCTAATAAGAATCTAGTTTTTGGGAATGGTGAGTTCCCATGCCTATGAGAATGTTTGGGCCATATTAAGAATGGGAAACTTATCAATTTGTTGGAAATAACTTTCTATCTCATCCCAATATCTCAACTTGTGATGGGTTAACACAGGGAGAATTCATGAGCATTGTTTTTAGGGCTAGCATTGAGCTTAATCACTCTTTCTTGAGCCTTTTTTTTTCCCTTTCTAGTAATAGGATTTTTCAGAGGTTGGTATGGGAAGAATGTTTTTAAGATATTATGGTATACTTAGGAATACCTTTTTTACTCCCTCTAGGGGTTCTAAAGATCTAAGTAACACCATTTAGGAGTGTTATTTATTCTGTAGCACCAACTCTAATTTTGTCTATCATGGGTTTCATTTAGGTTAGTGCTAGCCCCTGAATAAGAAATTTGGGCTTACCAAGAAGTGATTCTAAAAAAATTTTAGTTGACACATATGGTATTTTCTACTCTTGAATTAATTCTAGTTCATTAGTGCCCTTTTGATGCAACTCAACTTCTCTTTCTGGCATTTTGGAGTAGGTTTTAGCTACTAGTTTCTACCTTGAGAGTCTAGTTTTTAGGTCAGGGATAACATTCAAGGCTTGGTTTGGATGGATTGATTGTAGGATAGTGGAAATTATTGTTAAAGTAGGGAATGTGGATGAGGATGATTGGTTTATGGAGGGGGAATAGTAGGGGTGGAATTCTAGGGATGGATAGGACTAGAGGAAACCTTCTAATTTGGATCATGTATTTATTAGTTTTGGAGGCTAGTTAATAGGCTTCAGGTAGGGTATCTCCCCATTTAGATTCAAATATCATAGAAATATCAAGAGTAAGTGCTTTTATATAATATATAAAATTAATATCGAGAAGAGGTATGACCTAATTAGGGATGTTGTACCAAGATTTATGGAATTTAGTGTTGAAGTCACCCACAACTTCCATATTCATGGAAATTAATTGTTACAAGCATGAGATGCCTTTTGCCCTATTTATGAATTGCTTCATGAAAAGGTCAAAAAATTGATCCCAACTACTCATGGAGATACGGAAGAAGGTCATACACCAATATTTTTCCTTTATCACCAAGGAAGACATAAGCAACCATAGTGGTATATATGGTCGATCGATATTGTGTAGAGCACATAGGTCAATGAGGAGTTTGATGTATGCTATAGGGGTCACCACCTCTTCCCTTGTGAATCATGGGTTGGAATTTACCACCAAAATCATAATTTATTCCCATGTTACTAGAGAGGCTAGAAATAGTACTGAACACCTATCATTCCATGTTGGTAGTCACCTTTGGTTTAGATCTTGAGAAGCAACCATACTCTATCATCAATTTATTTATCTGTTTATAAGGTTGAGATGGGGAAAAAGCAATTGAGGGTTTGTTCTTATAGTTGATATTTTAGCAGGTCTTGATCTCATAAAATAGTAGGTCTACTTTATGCTACCTTAATGAGGTTTTCCCCCTCTAATTTGCACAATGGAGTCATTAGGTGGTGATATTCTAAATGGAAGAAGGTTCCCATTATAACATTAGCTTGTAATGATTATTTCTTAATGCTCTTCTTATACAATAGAGTCACTAGGTAAATATCTTGGTTGCTTCAATAATTGATGACCGAGGCCTTCATCAAGACCTCAACCTAAATTTTGATTAGGGGATGGATTTTCTATAATTTCAGTCCCATCGAGCATACTAGTTTGAATTTTTGTGGGTCTAAAATGATCCTTGTGCCTTGGGTATCATGACCCCCATGGATATAGAGTCTCTATGAGTAGTTAAATTTGGTGCCCTACACCTCACTTGGGTGCTTTTATTTGGATTTCTAGGTAGTGTGGGACACAACTCCTTAAAACAACCTCCAATATTTTTTACCAAGGTTTTTTCCTTGATAGGATATGATATTCTACACTCTTCTTCCTATGCTAGCCTACCCTACCAGGTGCATTTCCTAGGGAAAAGTGATATAAAGGAAATGTATTAAATAACTAAAAGTGGTAAAAGCTAATCTAGCCTAAATAACCTAAGATAAAGGTGTAACTATACCAAAGATATACAATTCCCATACTACATTCTAGTGGGATTAGCGAACACATGATATAGCATGAAAACAAAATTAAAAATGATCCCAATTGCATAAAATCATAAATCAAATAATATCCTATGGAATATAGGATAAAAATGCAAGAGTAGTCACAACCTTCCATGGAAAGATACATTAGCACTCACACTAGGACAAGGATTTCAAAAGTAGTCACAACTCCTTGCATTTAAGTTTGAGCAAATTACATCCCTAAACAACTAGAAGAGGTTTGACAGCCCAAGGCTCGATTCTATATTGGAATAAAAAATAGAAAAGGAGAGAATTTATCAAGATCAGATGCAAAATTCAATCTCTTTTTCTAGCCCTAAAGATGGCTATTTATAATATTTACAATAAAATTTAAAATTTAAAATTCCTTCCATGGGACACATTGAGTGAGAAAGATGACCTATTTGAGTTGCGATATTTGAGGTGTCATACTATTATTACTTTGGCAAGCTTAGATTTTCTTTAATATCTAATATCCATAATTATTTCTTTGGATGCAGAGCTTCCTTTGTGGTATCATTGACTAGCATCCCTCTTATCCCTCTTACCCTCCAAAAATTTCAAATCCTACCTAGAGTTAGTATGACCAAATTTTGGTTATTTCTCTCTTATGCATGGTATTCATCTTTGCTCCCATATGGTCTCCTGGTTATCACAATTGGCTCAAAATTACTAGATATTTTGACTTTACGGGTGTGCCTAAGTATTTTTGGTTTTAACTACTTGGCACTTAACAATGTTTTGAGCATTTACTAGGGTTCTAGTTACAAGGATTTTATACTCATATTTACCTAAGCTCTCCCTTGTGATTTTGATTTCCCTTTCAAAACTTGAGGTCTTGATCCATGCTCTGTTGTACTCATCTTGGATTTAATTTTCTTGGATTCATATGCTTCCACTAAAATCATCTTTTTTATAATCCAACCAAGTGTGACTCCTCCCAAGTGTAGTGAGAATTCATTATATATATTTTTATTTTCCAAGCCCCTTCTTATGTTCAAGGTATGTGCCCAAGGCTATAGAGAAATTAGAATCCTCATTTGTAGCTATGCCCTATCAGCTATCATAAAAATATTTTGATGTTTTTATTTATGCTAGGAATTGGATCAATTATCACTAGAAAGGCTAGGATTCTTTACTTGCTTTGTTTGGGTGATTAACTTTACCTTGTGGTATGGGGAAATTTAATATTTTTAATATATTTTAGCATGAATCCTTCTTGTAATTAGCTATGTGATACACAAATAACACATTTGGGTCCCCCATTTACTCGATGATGGGTAGCAACCTTAGCCTAAGAACTTTTTCTTGGTGGGATTTTCTCAATGTAGTGAGGAGTCACTGCAATAGGATTGGAACCTTGGTTTACAATGTGAAACTCTTAATTCCTTAAACTACTTACTCATATCATTTGGGTAGCCTAACACCACTTCTTATTAAAAATTGTGATATTTATTTTTGGCATCTCAAATCAATATTGAGTTTTCTCTTCTATTTGTTTCTGCCTTGAGGGCCTTCCTATACTTTTTAATTTTACACCAACACTTTCATTCTCACTAATATATTCCACTTTTCTAATGCATTCATAGTTTGAGTTATCATATATATGTCTAAATTTTTCTAGGGAGCATGAAGTGCAAGGAATAGCCTTGAAGACACATTTTATTTATGCCACCTCAAAAACCCTGAATTATAAAAAATATTTTATATAGTACTTATTGTTTTATGCTACTCAAACAATCCTAAATTGCAATGACTATCCTCCATAGTACATTATTTATTATGTTACAAGGGATCAACTTTATACTACCTTTATTTTTATTGCAAGGAGATGCCTTTTAATACTTGGGAAAAATGAAAATTATGTGCTTTGATTAAACATGACCTCTTTCTTCTTTTTCATTTTAAATTTGCATCCACATTTTCCTTTACACCTCTATTTCCTTTTAAATTTTAACTTGTGCATTGCAATTCCTTATTCCTTGCATCCTTATTAGTTTCTTTTAATATTTGTTCTAAATAAACTATGAAAATATTTTCCATTTGATAAGGCAAAGGATATTTGTTTACAATATTTGTGTGAGTGATAAATTTGTGATCTAGGTTATTTCTCTTATAATATAAGATATTTGCTTCACCTATGAGTTTGTCTCATATCCCAAATTTTTTATCTTTTTCTTAAGTATTTCCACTACAATTTTGTGTCATATTTCTAGTCTCATAACATTTTTAGTATCAAAATATATATTTTCATAATGGACTTATTTTGGTAAAAATTTAATAGAAACTGGCCAAGAGGAAATTGATTAGACATTTTTCGCAGGACTGCCCAAACTGCCGAACTCGTTTTGGCCATATCTCACTCATCCGGACTCGGATTGAGCTAAAATTTTGAGGGTAGATGCCTGAAAAACCCTAGAACGTCTCCACCAATTTTCATATCATTTGGAGCAACACAGATCCTAGCACATCCCTATGTGTGAACGAGATATTTGGCAAGCGACTAGAGGGTTTCATCTGGGTTGAGTGCAAGCAGCTCCAGAGGTTGGTTTTTAGGGCCTTCGGGCCCTAGCGGCCAATATTTTTGTGGTTTATGCTCAATATTTTAGCAGGAAATGTTGCAGGGGATACAATATGGGTTAGAAATTTGTCTTTCAATAGATCATACTATGAACTTGAGTGACAATGACTTCCAATTTGCTGCACAAAAGAAAAGTGAAAACCATACCTTTCCATGACGTCTAGGGCAAGGATTAAAGAGATCACAAAACAAGTTTCAAGTAGTTGATCAAAAAATGGCTCATATCTCAAGTGAATCTGGTGCTAAGGTGCACCCACAAAATAATTCTACTATGAAAACCCCTATCAAGGGTAAGAATTTTGAAGACTCGATCCCAAAAATGAATTTTAGGGATGCCCTTCATGGTGGACAGCCTCAGCCCAATGCTAATATCAATATTAGGGCTTCCCATAAACCTCTAAGAATGCCTAAGATTGATCCCAGGAAAACGGAGTCGGGATGTCTTAAAGCAGCTGATGGAACTCCTATTGTTAAGCTTGATATGGGTAACATTCAGACCGGCATTGAAGATTTGGAAAAAAGAGGACTAATTTGTTGGTTTGTGGGTTTTCGTTCGAGTCTATCTCGCTTTCAAAGTCTGGGCTGCAAAAATCTGGAAAACTAAAGGTGAGTTACAAATCTCTATTTATCCAAATGGTTATTTTCTTGTTTTATTTGCTAATAATGAAGATAGAGAGAAAACTTTTCAAGGGGGTCCTTGGTTTTTTGGAAGGGCAGGGCTTTTCATGAAGCCCTGGCATACTAAATTTAAATCCGAAGAAGAGATGCCTTCTATAGCTCCCGTGTGGGTTAGACTCTTTGGCCTCCCTATTGAATTTTGGAATCCTACTATTTTTTCTTCAATTGGAAACTCTTTAGGAACTTTTATGATGACTCGCTGATTGTACTCAAAATTTTGAACATATTATTTATGCTCGGATTTGTGTTTTAATGGATTTTGACAAACCCCTACCTAAAAATATCACATTACAATTTGGGGAAGACACTTGGGAGCAAGTAGTGGACTATGAGAACATTCCTTTTCATTGTAGAATTTGCCATGAATATGGTCATTTGGCCAGTGCTTGCCCAAATAAAATTCCTGATCAAAAGAAAGAAGATATAAACTCAACGAGGTTTCCAAATTCCTAAGATGAAAAACACTCGGAAAAAACTAGTTATGAAGAATCAATCATATGTTTGAAATCCTTTCCACAAATGATGTCCCAAGTGAGGAAGAGGAAATAATGGAAACTAAAATCTTAGAAACACAATTTAAATATGAAGGGAAGAACTCGGAGACAAACCAACAAATCAAAGGTTTTCAACAGAAAAAAAGGAGAAAATTTACACAAGAAAAACAATATTTCAAATGTCAAAACTTCAAATAATGCAAGTCCCAATATAGACTCCGTTGAACCATCTAGTAAAATTTTGGTTGTGTATGAGCATTCTTCAAGGTTAGAAGCCATCTCAGATTCAATTGGAATAAGTCAAGAAATAGGGAAAAAAAATTGAAGATGGATTCTAATCAAAAAGTAGGTCGCAAGACCAATCAATATCATATGGTAAAAGAAGGTGAAAAGCTTGTAGAGGAAGGTAAGATTAATGCCCTTCCCAAATTTTTTAGCCCTGGTATTAATGAAGATCATCACTTGGAATATTAGAGGACTCAAAGGGAGTCTTTCAAAACAAAATGAAATTAGAAGAATGATTCAGATAAATCATCCACATCTTGTTTTCCTTCAAGAAACAAAGATGTCAATGGAGGATATGGACTTAATTGCCAGTAAAATTTGGCCACTAGAAAAGTGGTTTCCCTCAGTTCCCAAGGGACTTCGGGTGGCATTGCTTGTCTTTGGGACCCAAAAGAGGTAGTTATTCACCATATGGTTGGCAGTTGGGGTTTGTTGGCTATAGCTATTCAAAGTAGACATTCCAACCAGATTATGCTCTACATTACTTTTTATGCTCCGACTTCTTTGGAGGAAAAAAGAAGACAGTGGAAGGATATTACTCATATTATCTCTCATTTTCCTAAATCTTGGATCTTGATCGGAGGATATTTCAATACCATCCTCTCTCTCGGATGAGAAAAGGGGGGAAATAGAAATTTGGACAAAAGCACTGACCTCATGAGCGAATATATTGCAAACCTCCATCTTGTGGATATCCAACCAGATAATGGCCTTATGACTTGGTCTAACAGAAGGCAAGGCTTAGCTTGTATAATGGAGATATTGGATAGGTTTTTGCTCTCTGAAAATTTCTTAATCCATGGTCACATTCCTAAAGTGAAGACTCTTAATAATGTTGGTTCGGATCATTGGCCAGTCATGGTGGAAATGTGGAAAACCAATGTGAGTTTCTCTCCTTTTCATTTTCAATTAATGTGGCTTAGAGACATTTCCTTCAGGCCTCGTGTGCAACAATGGTGGAAGGAAGGTAAACCTAGGCATGGGACTAAGATGTTCTATTTTTCCAAAATACTGCAATACATTAAATCCAAAATCAAGACTTGGAACCGAAAAGAGTTTGGGGATGTTCATAAAAAAAAACATGAAGTTATTGCTCATCTTGAAAATTTGAATAAGAAAATCCGTTTAGATGGCCTCACAGAGAAGAGAAGTGCAGATGAAATTAAACTCACAACTCAGTTAGAGGAATGGGAAAAAAGAGAAGAAATCTTATGGAAGCAAAAATCTAGAATTCAATGGCTCAAAGAAGGAGATCGAAACACAAATTTCTTCCACAAATCTCTTCTAGCTCGAAGATCTCACAACTTTATTTCTTCCTTAAAATCAGATTCTGGAGATGTTGTTTATACTTGGGATGGCATGAACTCTATTGTTGTTGATTACTTTTCCAATATTTTTGCTGCTACTCCTCTTGACTCAACTTCACAACAAAATGTTCTTCAAGCAATCCCTTCTCTTATCACTTTTGAGGAGAACTCTATTTTGACTGCTCCTGTTACTATCAATGAGCTTCAACAAGTAGTTTTTAAAATGCAAAAAGGGAAAACCCTAGGTCCTGATGGTTTTCCCATTGAGTTCTACCAAGAGTTCTGGGATATCCTTCATGTTGATTTATTAGAGGTGGTGGAAGAAGCCAGGAAAGCCAAAGAAATTTTGAAGGTTATCAATAAAACTTATATTACTCTTGTTCCAAAAGCTCAAGAGGTTGATCATATCTCAGCTTTTAGACCTATTGCTTTATGTAATGTTCTTCTCAAAATCATTACTAAAATCATGGCAGAAAGGTTGAAGCCTCTTTTGCATAAGATTATTTCCCTAGAGCAAGGGGGTTATGTGGAAGGACGTCAAATAGTAGATGAGATAGTTCTTGCTCAGGAAGCCATCCATTCCATGGATATGCAAAATTCTCCTTCCATGTTCATTCGGTTAGACTTATCCAAAGCTTATGACAGAGTGGATTGGCACTTCCTTATCAAAGTTTTGAGGCAATTTGGTTTCTCTAAGGATTGGATGGATTGGATTATGGGATGTATCTCTTCCGTTTCCTACTTAGTTCTTATCAATGGCAGGCCTTCTCAGTATTTCCCAGCTTCCAGAGGTATTAGGCAAGGTGACCCGCTATCCCCTTATTTATTCATCATTCTTGTTGAATGCTTGGGTAGGACTATAACCAAAAAGAGGGAAAACAAAACCCTTGAGGGAGTTACCATTGCTCATGGAGCTAGACCTATCTCTCATCTTCAATTTGTGGATGACTCTACTCTTTTAGGTAAAGCTACAGTTAAGGAAGCTTCTAATATTAAGCAAATCATTAGCTATTTTTCTAAGGCTACTCGGGCGGTTGATCAATGAAGACAAATCTAAAGTTATTTTCTTTCACTACTCTGCTAGACAGGAATCCATGGTCTTGGATAAATTAAGATATAAGAAGACCTCTCTTCCAATCACTTATTTAGGTATTCCCATAAATATTCAAAGGCAAAAAAATAAATATTGGAATTGGTTGTTGGACAAAGTCAAGAAGAAAATTGGAAAGTGGACCAACAAGTGGCTTTCTTCTGGGGGTAGAATCACCTTGGTAAAATCAGTCCTTCAAGCTATTCCTATTTATGTTTCTTCCATTTTGAATATCCCAAAGGCTGTTCTTCGAGAATTGGATCAAATCAGTCATCGTTTCCTTTGGAGTGGTACTAAGGAGAAAAGAAAATGGGCCTTGGTGAAATGGGATACTTTATGTCTTCCTAAGAGTGAAGGGGGGTTAGGATTCTGGTCTTCAATTAATAACAACAAAGCTTTAGCTGCTAAATTATATTGGAGGATGTTGCATAACCCCAATGCTCTTTGGGCCAATAATCTCCGTGCTAAATATGCTGAGAACAAAAGTCCTGAAGACCTTGTTCGCTATCAACTTCCTACCAAAGGTTCTCCCATTTTAGCAGTTCTTAAGACTGGTGAGGATTTGATAAAGAAAAAATTATTTTGGATCATTCATAATGGTCAACATGCAAATTTTTGGATAGATTCTTGGGATGGTCACAAGCCTTTGATAACTCGGTTTCCCGATTGGAGGCCTTGGATGGAGGAGCTTCACCGAGCTAATTGGATAAAGGTGGCTAATTATTATCGGTACCATACTGGTAATTCAAAGGTTGGTAGATATTGGATCCCTATTGAGGACTGGCCTATTCAAATCCTAGAAAGGCAAAGACAAGATATCCAAGGCATCCTTCATATGAGATCCCTCTCTTGGTCCCATGAAAAATATTGTTTTGGATGGAACAACACTACTAAGGGTGAGTATTCAGTTGCTCAAGGTTATTTGACCTTATGCCATAATAATCCCAACCATTCTTCTGACATATTTTCTCGATTGTGGGCTCAAAATATCTGGCCTAAGGTGAGGTTCTTTAATTGGATTTTATTGCATCGTAGGGTGCTTACTGGTGAGCAACTTATGAAGCGTGGTT
Source organism: Wollemia nobilis (assembly GCA_028583015.1). Taxonomy (NCBI): domain Eukaryota; kingdom Viridiplantae; phylum Streptophyta; class Pinopsida; order Araucariales; family Araucariaceae; genus Wollemia; species Wollemia nobilis. Next base: position 716,497 of record JAQPPZ010016460.1, read on the forward strand.
TTCATGGCCCTTTTAGATGTGAAATGTGTGAAGAGAATGTAGAAAATATCAACCATATTTTTATTGAGTGTACTTTAGCCTCTGAGCTATGGAGGAGAATGGCCACTTTACTTGGCTTACAAGTGGTCCAATTTTTTTACTTTTGAACAACTTTGGAGGGATTGGCCTAATCAAGAGGGTGTTGATCATTTTATTAGGCGATTAGTTTGGATGGGTTCTACCATTCTTCTTTGGAATATTTGGAATGAAAGGAACAACCAAATTTTTAATCAAGATAGGAAGGATATTCACTATATTTGGCAAAATACCATAGCCAACTTAGTTGAATCAGTCCATCAACTCCTTAATCACCCCCAAAACTCCCACCAAAGATGGGATCAAGTGATGCAAAGATTGAAGATTAAATATTCTAAGGGCAACCAACTTAAAGGGAATGTGAGTATTAGTAAGATGGATAGGACTAGAAATTGGCAACCTCCTCCTAAGGATTTTGGAAAAGTCAATACTGATGGAGCCTCTAGAGGGAACCCTGGAAAAGCCAGGTAGTGGGAGGAATTGGTAGACTTTCGGATGGCTCCCTGGTTTTTACTTTTGCTGAGAATTTGGGTATTCTTTCCAATAACCTTGCTGAGGGGTATGGTATCCTCAGAGGCCTTCAGGAGGCTACTAAGGTTGGATGGGAAAAGGTGTTAGTTGAGTCTGACTCTCAACTTATGATTAATCTCTTGAAGACTCCTTCTAAGAATCATAAGGTGGATTGGAGAATAAAAAGAATTATTGAGAAGATTCAGTTAATCCAGATGGGATTTTTGAAAGTTGATTACAATCATGTGGTCAGAGATCAAAACAAGAGTGTTGATGCTTTAGCTAATTGGGCTTTGGACAAAGGTGATCTTACTTGTTATGGCCACCCTCCTATATGGTGGGCTTCTCAAATTAGGGAAGCTCTTCTTTCTATCATTTCTTTGGATGGCTCCAGTTCTGAAGGTACCTAGTTTCTTCTTGTTTTTTTTTTTGCTTCTCTTTGGTTCATTCAGTTTTTTTTAGTTCCCTAGCTCATTCTATTCTTTATTTTGTTTCCTCTGTTGATTCTTGCCTTAATAGTCTTCTGGTCTAGATAGGTCATTGTTTTGTTCAATTTTTTTCTTTTTTTTTTTTTGTTTAGTTTTTTAAGGTGGGTGGGTTCTTTTGTTTTGTTTTTTTTTTTTGTGTTCTTTGTGTTGTTTTTTGTTGTTCTTGTGTTTTTGTTGTTTTTTTGTTTTTTTTATGTTTTTTGTTATTGTTCTTGTGTTTTTTTCGTTCTTGTTCTTGGGTTTCTCTTTGTTTGTGTTATTTCATGTTTTTATGTGTGAGTGTTTTCTATGTTTTTTGTTTTTGTTTATTGTCTGTTGTTGGTTGTTTTTTATTTTTATTTTTATTTTTTTTTTTTAATTTTTTAGGTTTTGGTTGTGTTTATTTTTCATGTTTTTTTTGGGTTATGTCTTTGTAGTGTTCTTATTGTTTTTGTGTTTTTCTATGTGGTTTGTGTTGTGGTTTCTTTTATCTTATTGTGCGTGTTTGGTTGTGCTTTTGTTTTTGACACACTCAAGGAGCATGTTTTTTATTTTATTTTATTTTATTATTTTTGTTGTTATTTACTTATTTTTAAATTGGTTTTGTGTGTTTGTTTGCTCCTTGAGTATGTCAAAGGTGGTAGGCCAGGTCCGAGTCCTGGGCATTTTTGGCGGAATGGATACCCTTGCCTCCTTGGGTCTTACCCGAAAGTGGCATCCCTTTTGGGATGTTTTCCACAAATAAAAAATAATAATAATGGACTTATTCATCCAATTCTCTTTATTTAGATATAATTTTAATGATTTTTTTTAAGGTTTAAGATATCCATGGAAATATGTATCCAATAAAATATAGCATATTTTTATCCCTTAATAGTTAGCTTCTCTTAGATAATTTTCTAAAGTATCACTGATATTCTTCAAAAATTCCTTATTGATAACTTGGCAAGAAGTTTTTATATTGATTAAAAAAATCATTCCATGATTTTCAATACAATCCATCTCTTATTTTAAACCATGGTCCGTCACTCATTATTTTATCCATGTCTATTATATTGGTTAATATGACAATAAAAATCATGTTAAAAGGAAAATAATGGAATAATATGTTTTCAATCCCTACTTACATTTAATCTACTTTTTTTTTTTGTGGAAAACATCCCAAAAGGGATGCCACTTTTGGGTAAGACCCAAGGAGGCATGGGTATCCATTCCACCAAAAATACCCAGGACTCGGACCTGGCCTACCACCTTTGACATACTCAAGGAGCAAACAAACACACAAAACCAAATTAAAAAAAGTAAAAAACAACAAAAATAATAAAATAAAATAAAAAACATGCTCCTTGAGTGTGTCAAAACCAAAAGCACAACCAAACACGCACAATAAGATAAAAGAAACCACAACACAAACCACATAGAAAAACACAAGAACCACATAACAAAACACAAACGAGACAAAAACAACAGAACACTACAAAGACAAAACCCAAAAAAACATGAAAAATAAACACAACCAAAACCTAAAAAATAAAAACAACCAACAATAGAAAATAAAAAAAAATAAAAAACATAGAAAACACTCACACATAAAAAAATGAAATAACACAAACAAAGAGAAACCCAAGAAAAAGAACAAAAAAAACAAAAAAAACACAAGAACAATAACAAAAAACATAAAAAAAAAACAAAACAACAGAAACACAAGAACAACAAAAAACAACACAAAAAACACAAAAACAAAACAAAACAAAAGAACCCACCCACCTTAAAAAACTAAACAAAAAAACAAAGAAGACAAAAGAAAAAAAATGAACAAAACAATGACCTATCTAGACCAAAAGAATATTAATGCAAGAATCAATAGAGGAAACAAAATAAAGAATAGAATGAGCTAGGGAACTAAAAAAACTGAATGAACCAAAGAGAAACAAAAAAAAAAAAAAACAAGAAGAAACTAGGTACCTTCAGAACTGGAGCCATCCAAAGAAATGATAGAAAGAAGAGTTTCCCTAATTTGAGAAGCCCACCATATAGGAGGGTGGCCATAACAAGTAAGATCACCTTTGTCCAAAGCCCAATTAGCTAAAGCATCAACACTCTTGTTTTGATCTCTGACCACATGATTGTAATCAACTTTCAAAAATCCCACCTAGATTAATCTAACTGAATCTTCTCAATAATTATTTTTATTCTCCAATCCACATTATGATTCTTAGGAGTCTTCAAGAGATTAATCATAAGTTGAGAGTCAGACTCAACTAACACCTTTTCCCATCCAACCTTAGTAGCCTCCTGAAGGCCTCTAAGGATACCATACCCCTCAGCAAGGTTATTGGAAAGAATACCCAAATTCTCAAGCAAAAGTAAAAACCAGGGAGCCATCTGAAAGTCTACCAATTCCTCCCACACTGGCTTTTCCAGGGTTCCCTCTAGAGGCTCCATCAGTATTGACTTTTCCAAAATCCTTAGGAGGAGGTTGCCAATTTCTAGTCCTATCCATATTACTAATACTCACATTCCCTTTAATTTGGTTTCCCTTAGAAGGTTTAATCTTAAATCTTTGCATCACTTGATCCCATATTTGGTGGGAGTTTTGGGGGTGATTAAGGAGTTGATGGACTGATTCAACTAAGTTGGCTATGGTCTTTTGCCAAATATAGTGAATATCCTTCCTATCTTGATTAAAAATTTGGTTTTTCCTTTCATTCCAAATATTCCAAAGAAGAATGGTAGAACCCATCCAAACTAACTGCATAATAAAATGATCAAGACCCTCTTGATTAAGCCAATCCCTCCAAAGCTATTCAAAAGTGAAAAAATTGGACCACTGTAAGCCAAGTAAAGTTGCCATTCTCCTCCATAGCTTAGAGGCTAAAGTACACTCAATAAAAATATGGTTGATATTTTCTACATTCTTTTCACACATTTCACATCTAAAAGGGCCATGAAAACCACGCTTCATAAGTTGCTCACCAGTAAGAACCCTACGATGCAATAAAATCCAATTAAAGAACCTCACCTTAGGCCAGAGATTTTGAGCCCACAATTGAGAAAATATGTCCGAATAATGGTTGGGATTATTATGGCATAAGGTCAAATAACCTTGAGCAACTAAATACTCACCCTTAGTAGTGTTGTTCCATCCAAAACAATATTTTTCATTGGACCAAGAGAGGGATCTCATATGAAGGATGCATTGGATATCTTATCTTTGCCTTTCTGGGATTTGAATAGGCCAGTCCTCAATAGGGATCCAATATCTACCAACCTTTGAATTACCAGTATGGTACCGACAGTAATTAGCCACCTTTATCCAATTAGCTCGATGAAGCTCCTCCATCCAAGGCCTCCAATCGGGAAACTGAGTTATCAAAGGCTTGTGACCATCCCAAGAATCTGTCCAAAAATTTGCATGTTGACCATTATGAATGATCCAAAATAATTTTTTCTTTATCAAATCCTCACCAGTCTTAAGAACTGCTAAAATGGGAGAAACTTTGGTAGGAAGTTGATAGCGAACAAGGTCTTCAGGACTTTTGTTCTTAGCATATTTAGCACGGAGATTATTGGCCCAAAGAGCATTGGGGTTATGCAACATCCTCCAATATAATTTAGCAGCTAAAGCTTTGTTGTTATTAATTGAAGATCGGAATCCTAACCCCCCTTCACTCTTAGGAAGACATAAAGTATCCAATTTCACCAAGGCCCATTTTATTTTCTCCTTAGTACCACTCCAAAGGAAACGATGACTGATTTGATCCAATTCTCGAAGAATAGCCTTTGGGATATTCAAACATTTAATCTACTTTTGACTCATTAAATAAGTTGACAACTATCTAGTGAAATTTTAGATTATCCCTTTATTTTAAAGAATTAATACATATTGCATGATCATCTCATCCTTGATAATCACTTCTTGTGAATCATATATCATCTAGATAAGGATTACCATATATTTATTCTTCTTTTTCTACCAACTAGGGCATCCTCGATTCTAACTAGGGCAATGCTCACTTCTAATTAAGGATTTGATAAATGGATTTCTTTCCTTATTACTTAGATTTTTCTCAATATAACTTTTCATTTTTTGAATTTATCCAAATATTTGTAGTAACTCTAAAGGTGAGGCTTGTTCCTTGCTTGAACTTAATTTTTTATCATACTTGCTCCTTTCGTTTTCCCATTTCTTACTTATGTTAATGGTCAGTCCTTGCCCATACTTAGATTTACTCCTTTCTCAACTTCACTTATTGCTCTTATTCATTTCCTAATTTTATTATATTTGTTTTTATTTATTACACATTTAAAAGCTATATTTTAGTTGAATTTTTGTTTCTAATTTTGTTAGAATATAAGCATTTTGAATTTGATATATCTTGTAATGTCTACCATACATACGTAATATATGATTTGTGTATACCCACTATTTTTAATATCCCATATCTAACCAATTACAATATATCATTAAATTTATTTATCAATTTTAGAAGTTAATATAAATATATATATATATATATATATAGAAAAATACACCAAAAATAATATGATGCATAAAACATTTTAAAATTGAATAATTATTATGCTTGATGTAATATGCACGCATATTATTAACTAAATTCTTAAATTTTAACTAGTTACATTTCATTCTTAAATTTAATCAATTAGACATAAATAACAAATTTGATCCAACTCTTGTAACCAAAATTAATCATTCCCTTCATTGCCAAGTGTTTTAACAGACATGCAATAATTTAGTTGGAACATGGATGGAATGCATTTTTTGTTGATTTGTGGAGATAGAAAATCCTTGGGTAATATAGTAGATAGGCTACTATATTGTAATTCCAAGGAATTAGCCATAGAAAAATGGATTTTCCAAATCTAGGAACAACATTTCAAAGCAATAAAAATTTCCAAATTTGATAAAATTTGACTATATCCAAGCTAGGTTGATTTTCTCAAGTGTCGATTCACTCATAAATGTTGATTGGGTTCAAATCCATCCACTTGCAAAGTGGACCAATCGGCTTGTAGGATCAATAGACACTTTCTAGAGAAAATTGATCTTAGGCATATGCAATGATAAAAAGGCAAGCATAAATCTAAAGGCTTGATCTTTAGAATGTGAGGTTTTGTCATATAAAAGTGCCATAACTCATCTTAAAATCCTTATAATCCTTTTATAGGCATATTTAGAGGTAAATAACAGTTTGGCATGCATCTATTTTACTAGAGACACCCCTAACTATTTACTTTTGTTAGGAGTAATCGTTTCTCATCCTAGGTAACTCAAAGGGTAAAATATTATAAATAGAAGCCAAAGGCTCCATTATAAACATTTTTTATCCATGAAAATTTAAAGCTAAACTCTATGATACACATATTATGTGTTGTATCTCATAAAATTGGTAAGTCTTTTACTTTCCAATAGTGGCATTGCATTCTAGATTACAACTTGTCATTCTCTCCACACTTTCGTATTTAGTAAATGGGTGCATTGTTGTTATTTGGATTATCATGTGTTTATTGATCACACACTTCCTTGATAGAATTATAGTCATTTTGTCATTTCAATCCCTCATGCACTTATACTTAAAAATTTACTTTTCATGTGTTTTAATTTTAGAACATAATTTTTTATACAATTAGAGTATGTTAGATTAGGAATTAGTAAGGATAGTGGGAAGCAAACCTAAAAATATGTGTTAGAAGTAGCACAAGCCCTTCCATCATATAACTTGTTGAAATAATAGAATTAGGGTGCATTATTGATAAAATTAGAAGTTAGGACTATTACCCGATTCAATAAGTGGCAAGTTCATTGATAATAAATATACTTGATTAAACATATGTAAGGATTATGATTCAATTTTTATAAGTAAAATAAATTATGTTTATCCATTGAAAAAATCATATTATTAGATACATGCATGCCAAATAATAACATTGATGGCACATACTTTTTTATTGATTGGTTGAAATAAGGGGTTTTGAAAGGGTCCCCAAACCTTTTACAATTGAAACAAAGCCTGAGAAAAATTGTAGAGAAATGAACAATCAAAATTTAGCTACAAGAGAAGGATCCTAAAAACAGAGAAAGAAGGGATACATCAAAAAATAGAAAGATATATTCTCCCAAGATTAGTATTGGATGCCATTAGATATAGCGGCATCCATAAAGTCTTTGTTTATTTAACTACCAACCTTCAGCAGAGAGTTGAACTCCCCCACCTTTGTTTAAATCTTTGCTCAAATAAGTTAATATAATGATAATAACTTGGTCATTTAAGCCCCTTACACTCCATGAAGAAAACTTCATTTTTTCTTGGCATGATGTTTCTTCCCTCCACCCAAGGCTAGGAAAAAATAGGATCTGAGGTAAATGCAAAGGTATAATCAGATAAAATGTTTTATTTTTCCCTTAAGGAAAGGATAAACTTTGAACAGTTAATTATTTTTGCATCAATTTCTCTTTTCTTGATACCCTATTTCGAGTGTTTGCCTGCCTTCTTGTCCTTTTTAACATCTAAACCTATTTATTTTGGTTTATGATAATATATCTTTGGGTAACAACCCTTTTTACTTCTTTTGAGGCCTTGGTCAAAGGACTTACAACTTTGTTTCCTTCTAAGGAGTGACTCTCTTTTCTTTCATAAAAAGGAGAATCCATAAGGGTTTCCATAGAAGTAAACCACAATAGGAGAAGCCCTATTTTATTCCATAGGATGAGAAATGTCTTCTCCTAAATATTTAAAAGATATTTTTTATGGATAGATAAAGAAGGAATGATATATCAAGAATTAGAGGGCTTACCCAAGATGAGGGTTCTATAATCTCCCCATCTTCCTTCATTTGCTAAAATTCTCAAAGAGGTGAGGCTTATTGAATCTTGAAATCCTTTGGAGAGAATTTTTTGTTCCTTTCTTGGGGCAAGGGGGATTTTTATTTATTGGGCACTAGGTTGAAGAGTGCCCTTTCCTTTTGTAGGAGGTACAAAAAGAAGGCTTGGTTTCATAATAAATTTCTTGGATCTAGGAATTATCATTTGAAATTAAATCTATGGATTTGGAAATCTTTATTTCCAGATTCATGTTAATACACATTCTAGTGAACACCATTCTTTATTTAGCCTTATGAATAGGTCACCTATGGATCTCGCTATTACAATAAGGATATCATAATGCTAAAACTAGATAGGAAGGCTATGGAGTATTATCCATAACAATGTTGAGTTGATACTTTGAGAGTTTAGGTTGAAGTATAGGCCTCATTTCCATGGGAATAGGCCATGCATACCAATGAATGGAGGGCCTCCTTCAAGGATTCAAATTTATTATTTGACACAGTTCAACTTGATAAGAAACAAACCCTCATGGAGCACAATGATATCCATATGGCCTAGCAACATACAGTAAGATAAGGCCCATTTATAGATGGAGTTAATGTCAGGGTAAGATCCTAGGAAATTCCCCACTAGATTGTTATCTTCTTGAGCTATAGCCATCTTCAAAATCTGAGTTGAAACATGAAGTTTTCCTTGAGTAGGATGCAATTCAAAGCAGTCACTCCTCACATTTTGAAATCCTATATCCTTCCAAATGACCTTAGTAAATGATATAACTCCCAGATTGAATGGTAAGGTAGGGTTCCCCTACAATATGTTCTTGGTATCTACACTCCCAAGGGGAATACAAATCCACACAAAATTTGAATGTCTCCTTCCCATTAGACCAAAAATTTCTAATGATAATATTGGAACTAGATATATACTTGCATTCTTCTTGTAGAAGATTATTAGGTTTCATACTCCCAGAGGGGTTGCATACCCACCTAGAATCCAAAAGTATCCTTCCCATTGGATTGGTCATTTCTAGGTATGATCCTGGAACCAGATATAGCAGCATTTTTTTGAAATCCTATTATTTCTATTTTTCGCTCCCTCTCATTACAAAATCCATAAAGTCTTTATTTATTGAACTACCAACCTTCAGTAGAGAGTAGAACTCCCCCACCTTTGTTTAAATGTTTGCTCAAATAAGTTAATATACTGAGAATAACTTGGTCATTTAAGATCCTTACACTCCATGAAGAAAAATTCATTTTTTCTTAGCATGATGTTTCTTCCCTCCACCCAGAGCTAGGAAAAAATGGGATCTAAGGCAAATGAAAAGGTAGAATCAGACAAAATATTTTCTTTTTCCCTTAAGGAAAGGATAAAATTTGAACAATTAATTATTTTTGCATCAATTTCTCTTTTCTTGATATCCTATTTAGAGTGTTTGCCCACCTTTTTGTACTTTTTAACATCTAAACCTATTTATTTTGGTTTATGATAATATATCTTGGGGTAGCAAACCTTTTTCCTTCTTTTGAGTCCTTGGTCAAATTACTTACAACTTTGTTTCCTTCTAAGGAGTGACTCTCTTTTCTTTCATCAAAAGGAGAATCCATAAGGGTTTCCATAGAAGTAAACCACAATAGGAGAAGCCCTATTTTATTCCACAAGATGAGAAATGTCTTCTCCTAAATATTTAAAAGATATTTTTTATGGATAGATAAATAAGGAATGATATATATCAAGAATTATAGGGCTTACCCAAGATGAGGGTTCTAGAATCTCCTCCTCTTCCCTCCTTTGCTAAACTTCTCAAAGAGGTGAGGCTTCTTGAATCTTGAAATCCTTTGGAGAGCATGTTTTGTTCCTTTCTTGGGGAAAGAGGGATTTTTATTTATTGGGAACTAGGTTGAAGAGTGCCCTTTCCTTTTGTAGGAGGTACAAAAAGAAGGCTTGGTTTCATAATAAATTTCTTGGATCTAGGAATTATCATTTGCAATTAGCTCTATGGATTTGGAAAGCTTCATTTCTAGATTCATGTTACTACACATTATAGTGAACACCATTATTTATTTAGCCTTATGACTAGGTCACCTATGGATATCGCTATTCCAATAAGGATATCATAATGCTAAAACTAGATAGGAAGGCTATGGAGTATTACCCATAACAATGTTGAGTTGATACTTTGAGAGTTTAGGTTGAAGTATAGGCCCCATTTCCATAGGAATAGGCCATGCATAACAAATAAGGAAGGGCCTCCTTCAAGGATTAAAATTTATTATTTGACACAGTTAAAATTGATAAGAAACAAACCCTCAGGTAGCACAATGATATCCATATGGCCTTGCAACCTCCAGTAGGAGAAGGCCCATTTATAGATGGAGTTAATGTTAGGGTATGATCCTAGGAACTTCCCCACTAGATTTTTATCTTCTTGAGCTATAGCCATCTTCAAAATATTAGTTGAGACATGAATTTTCCCTTGAGTAGGATGTAATTCAAAGTAGCCACTCCTCACATTTTGAAAGCCTATATCCTTCTAAATGATTTTAGTAAATGATATAACTCCCAGATTGAATGGTAAGGAAGGGTTCCCCTACAAAATGTTCTTGGTATCTACACTTCCAAGGGGAATACAAATCCACACAAAATTTGAATGTCTCCTTCCCATTAGACCAAACATTTCTAATGATAATCTTGGAACTAGATATCTACTCGTATTCTTCTTGTAGAATATTATTAGGGTTCATACTCCCATAGGGGTTGCAGACCCACCTAGAATCCAAAAGTATCATTCCCATTGGATTGGTCATTTCTAGGGATGATCCTGGAACCATATATATGCCCGTATTTTTTTGAAATCCTATTATTTATATTTTTATCACTCCCTCTCATTTCAAAATCCATCCTAATATTTCCTTTTGTCCACTAGTAATTTTGAATTTAATGGCATTCCTAATATCTCTTTATGGCACATATTGATCCATCATAATATTATTTAATTAAAATGAAATAAGTTTCATCATTTAAGTAAAGTTTGTGATTCAATTTTTACAATTAGAATAAATCTTGTTTGTCCATTTCCAACCTCATATTAGGTACACCTTTTATTCAAATTTTATTATGGGTAGTAGATATTGTTTTTCAAAAAAAATACTTATACTAATTAAGATGAATAAGGGCATCCTCCATACTTTGGATTAATAATAATCCATTCTCATCCAGTTCTCTCCAATACATCCATTGATACATGTTACCTTTTTCCATATTTGGTGCATATTAATAAAAATACATTTTGACTACTGAGTAATTGAGGTATGCATACCATTCCCTCTACTTATTTCCTTGAAATTAGATGATAATTAAAATGATTTTTTTGTTATTCATTTATTTATAGTAACCTTTCCTTTGGGATTCTATTTTTTTACTTGGTATTTGAAGTATTTGTAGACACCAAATTGCAGCCACTAATACTCCATCCTAACCATCCCACCACCCACTTGTCCACCATACACCTTTCCCGCCCTCAAAAGGCCCACTTTAGCCCTTTCTCGCCATTTCCTAACCCAATTGGGCTTATTTTTATATTATTTTATATTATTCTATATTTAATATAATATTTTATATTATATTATAATATTTATTATAAAATATGTATTTATAAACCAAATTAACCACAACCGTCCGATCCAATCTAATATCCACCGTCCATCTTCATTAATCCATGCCACATCTAAAGTGTAATCTCAACCTTAGGATCTAATTTAATCTTAGCCACACGATTAAAAGTGTAAGGCTAAAACCCTAAGAAAATCCTAGGTTGGATTATAAGTAAAGGTATTTTACAAATGCTGAAACCCTAGAACTGGAACCCTGATATTAGCACGTGCATCCTGAAGAAGTCATTGGTGAAGCCCTAGTGAAGTAGAAAGTGATAGAGCCCTAAAAATCCAAAGCCCTAGCTATCCATAGGACTTCAACTATTCCAATCGTTCCCACATCCATTCTCCATAATTATCATAGTCCCCATCCATCTTCCGCATTCATCACGCCCTCTACGATATTCTTCTACAAATATACCCTTACCAGCAGGTGCCATCCCAAGATTGCCAAGCTCACTATAGAGCCTGTCAAGTGCTCACCAGAGCCTGTTGTATCCCATAGGCACTCTCTAGAGTCTGTTGTATCCCACAAATTCTCTTTAGAGCCTGTTGTTTCTCATAGGTGCACACTAGAGCCTACTGTAATCACTAGGTGTGCACCCGATACTATTGTGCTACATTTGCTACTACTTCTAGGGCATCACATTCACGGACCTACAACAAAACATTGATAAATAGCAAGGTAAATCCCCATTGGTTTTATTTTATTATATAATCTGTAGATTTTTGTATGCCATTTTATTCATTAATAGTTAGGGTTTTATTGGTAGCTAAGGGTCTCACTCTATAGAGCCCTCATAGGTATTGCTAATCCCCTTGTTTGTTTGTGTATGCAGATCTACAGGTTCTCATTCAACATTGGATAGTTATTGAAGCTAGAGTGGGCCGACATCGAATATCTTAGAAGCCCACTCATTCTGTTGGGAGCGAAGCACGTTGAAGACACTTCATTATTGTAGCTAGGGTTTTGGAGAACCCTAGCATCTTGTACATATTTGTATCAAATACTCACTGAGTATAGATTGTATCAAAAGGAGTTTATTAGCTCCCCCCCATTTATTAAATAAATTTATCTATTTGTGCAATATTGTGTTTCTTTGGGTTATTTGCTTTCTTCATTGTTTAAGTGTCATATTTTTGTCTTCACAAATGGTGATCACGATGATACCCCATAAGGGTTTCATTATTTAAATTGATTTACTTTGCTAACTTAATTTTTCTATCTATTGTAGGTATTTTCAAAAGCACAGCAGTCATCGATTTCGCTGCTAGGGTTTCTGTAGCATTTTGCTACACTTTTCAAAGTTTATGCATGTGCTCTATTTTGCCTACACAGGAACTCTACCATGCCTACACAGGCACCCAACTATGCCTGGTAGTGATTTAGAGTAGATATAAGGCTTCCAAGTAAGTCCCATAACCCTAGTTGGTCATTTCATAGTTTACGTATTCTGTATTTTTCTATAGATTTTCATTGTTTTTGGGTTATAAAAAGAACTTAAAACTAAGTAATCTAGGAAATAATCCTTATCAAATTACATGTAGGGTATGTGTGCATTTAATTACACAAAATTCATTTCTTGGTCTAAAATTGTAGATCTAGGTGATTATTTGCATTTTGAGTGCATATGAAATAGAAAAACATCCTATATTTTACATTTAAGAGTTAAATATCACTTAAATTTTGCATATCTAAATAGGAAAAACACCTTTATGCATAAATTATTCCTACCCTAGGTTGGCCCCTTTGGTAGAGAGGTGGACGAACCCTCCAGTTGCTCTTGTGATTTTAATCACTTGTAGGCAGGGGATTTTAAGGGTGTACTCTACACTCTTTAGGTGAAATTTACGTCTTTGTGTTGGCTTCTGATTTAGATTAGTAAATTTAGTAATCTTTAATATTGATTGCACACCATAGAGAATGAGAAATCTAATAAAATTAATCACACACACTTGTACAATTCACTTTTTAACAGTAGTGGTTGGATTGCATCACCAACCATTGCTTGAGATTTGGTGATGATGGTAGTGATTTCCATCCACCAATATCTGCCCTAGAACCCATATGATTACCCCCAAGCAAGCTTGTTGGAGGTCATTACCAACAAGAATCTCATTGCCTCAACCATCCATAGCTTTTTACCTTTGTTTTCTTTAAGCAAGATTAAGTTACATCAAAATGCACAAGCCAAAAATTCTAAAAATAATCTCACATTAACAAAAGAAAATAATTAATGAACAAGGTAAGCCACACATGGTAAAACCTAGGATTGATTGTTTTCTTTTACTTTAAATTTTGTAAGAGTTTTTCAGTTTGTGTAATTTTGATAAGCTTTAAATTTTTGGTTTAAATACTTTATGGTACTAACGAGACAACAAAAGAAAGTAATAAACCAAAATTTTTTAATGGAAAACATTTCCCATTCTCCTGCTACTTCGGTAGCCAACCTATCCAGTATGGTTCATACTACTTCTTATGGATCACCATTTCCATACCTACCTCAAGTAGGATCCCTTCCACACAATGTAGAAATAGCCACCACCCACATAAACATGGACAAAGTTATGGACATCCACAAGTATTTCAACTATGTCTTAGAGCCCCTTAGCCAAGAGGTTTTTGAAGAACCTGAACTGGCTACCACCTGCCTCACCCAAGGACATCATAATTTTATTTATGAATATGGTATGCCTTCTTCCATGAGCCAACCACAACCAAATCTAAGTGTTCTTAACACTTACCCCACATCTACCTGTTGTAACCCCTTGTATGATAGGTATGCCAATGCTGCCTCATAAGTACCCAACCCCCAAGTTGTCACATCAAATGCAACTTTCTCCATACCTCAATCAACCCATTCCATTCCTATGAGTCCACTCATCCATAGTCCTCATACATCATATCATTTTCTTCATTCATAATCATTTCCTCACAAACCCCATCATCATCAAATTCATTCCATGACCCCCAATTCATCACACCTCCAACAACACATTCAATCTCATCCATTCATTAATCCATTCATCAAATCTCAAGTCAATCAACAAGCCAACCAAGGCTTACATTCATATTGTCAACACACTAAAATTCTACAATAATTTTTAACTCGACTCACTAACATTGAGTTACAATTGATCTGTCTTTAGTGTCAACAATCACAATAGTTGAAAAATCCAAGTTCACAATCCACATATTAGGTTTTTAAACCTATACCACAAATTCAAAGTCCAACACAATTGGACACAAGCACCAAGCACCCCAAAAAGCCTCATCACAAATACATAAGACTTTCAAAATTTTATGCTACCATTTTTCAAAGGCTTTATGAAGCACAAGAGATTGTACTTCAAAAATAAAATCAAGTGATCCGAACAAGCAATATGCAAAGAATTACAATAAGAACTTGTATTTTCCTTATCATCAACAAGCGGGCCATGACATCAAAAATTGTAAAGTATTCAAAAATGTTGTCCAAGACCTTATTAATTTGAAATTCTTCATCCCAAATGGTTCAACTAACTCATCTGATCAGGAAATTGATATCAATTCAATAACCAAGGAAAGTTGGGACTCTCAAGATATCACATCCTCCTAGTCATCCACATCATTCCAATTTCAAAAATATCCAAAAGCACTTAAGCCTTTTGGTCACATATAAATTTCAAAAAAAAAAAAAACTCCAAAGGTCTTAACCCCTTTGGTCACATTCAATTTCAAAAAGCCTCAAAGGTCTTAACCCCTTTGGTTACATTCCAATTTCAAAAAATCTCTAAAGGCACTTAAGCCCGTTGGTCACATATCAATTTCAAAAAGCCCCAAAGCTCTTAACCCCTTTGGTCACATTAAATTTTAAAAAGCCCCAAAGGTATTAACCTCTTTGATCACATTCAATTTCAAAAAGGCCCAAAGGTCTTAACCCCTATGGTCACATTCAATTTTAAAAAGCCCCAAAGGTCTTAACCGCTTTGGTCACATTCAATTTTCAAAAATCCTCGAAGGTCTTAAACCCTTTGGTCACATATCAATTTCAAAAATCCCCAAAGGTCTTAACCCCTTTGGTCACATTCAATTTCAAAAATCCCCAAAGGTCTTAACCCCTTTTGTCACATTCAATTTTCAAAAATCCCCAAAGGTCTTAACCCCTTTGGTCACATTCAATTTTCAAAAATCCCCAAAGGTCTTAACCCCTTTGGTCACATTCAATTTCAAAAAGCCCCAAAGGTCTTAACCCCTTTGGTCACATTCAATTTTCAAAAAACCCCAAAGGTCTTTTTTTTTTATAAGTTAATTATATTAATTCAAAAAGAGCATTTGAAATGTGCCCTATCACATTTTATAAAAAAGAACTCAGAGGAACAAGAGGAAAAGAGAAAAACAAAGAATAGAGCAAAGCTCATCAAAATTGAAAGGCCTGAAGCCATTACACTCAAAAATCAACCTGAAGGATTAGCAACGATCCTTTAGCACAAAGGAACAAAAAGGAACAACACCAGAATGTAGAAATTAGGAGACAATCAGGGACATACCCAGTAGCATGCCACAAAACCAAAGGAAATGGAGAACAACCCAAAACAATGATCAAGACTAGCAAAAAGCACCATCAAGGAAGAGCGTCGGCCTGTAGAAAAGTGTGGACATCAATATTCAAAACATTGTCCTTTGTTACATCCTTATCTACATCCTTCACTGCATCAATATTAAAAAAAGTGTCCTTTACTGCATCCTTCTCTACATCCTTTGAGGTCTCTTTCAACTTTTGCAATTTCTACAACCTTGTCTTCAATAGCCCCTCCTTTAACATCAGAGGAGGGTTTAACAATAGAACCATTGAAATTATCACAAAAGAAGAATAGGATGAGGTTGTCTCTGTTATTTGAGGCTCTCAATGGCCTTACCGATGGTAATGTGGGTAGCCTCCAAGTGAGCGATGGATGCATTGGTGGCATGGATGACCAGCTTATGGAGAAATTTATCAACCAAATCAGGTGAAGAGGATTGGGCTTTGGGAGGCTTTCTTGAGATGGAAGGTGGGGTTTCTAAAACTTCCTTTAGCTTCAGACACTGGGAGCTTCTAACAGGGGTTGACTCCACCTTAATTTTCTTCCTATCCATAGGATGGGGTTTTTCAATTTTGATCTTCCTCTTAGGATTGAAATTTGGAGGACTCGGGGTAGAGGATGAATTCACTTCATCTAATTCAGGAGTGGGAATGTTACCATTGGATAAGTTAAGGAGGATATAGCAGTAGAGGACTTTGCAAAGTCCTTGTGGACTTGGAAGGGCGTCCTCCTTTTTGTGAGAGGTTACAATGGCATAATCAATGGACCAAAAAATTGCAACGGGGATATTCATGGCTTTGGCATCACGAAAGTGATTCACATAGGCGAGATGAAAACAACATAATTGTGAGTCTAGATTATCATAGGACATGTATTGCATTATGGGAACTAAAATTTTCTATAGAGGAGAGGAAATGTGTTCACGATACAACCCTTTTCTATAGTTCTTATGGACCTCAAAATTTTTTTCAAAGAAGATCAGTTCAGCTTCCCAATTATGTTTGTTGTGTCGGATCATCTTTCTATTCAAGGGCTGCCTAGTCAATCTCACAAATAGCTCAAAGGAGATATGGTACTGGACCCCATGGATTGTGACATAAACTCTATCCCAAATGTTATAAAAAGCCTTCAAAATGGTGTCATCAACCCCTAAGAAGAGCTTGAAAAATTCAATCAGGGCACTGTTTGTTTTGTCTGTCCATAAGTCACGGATCAAAGGACTAAGCTCAAGAATAGCAGGCTCAATGTAAACAGGTTTGCTTTCCTTCATGATGGCATACAGGGAAGAGGACAAATAACAGGAAAGCACAAGGATCGAGGGGAAAAGTATGGGAAAGGATTGAGACACCATGATAAAGAACAAAGCATGCACAAAGGTTAAAAATAGGAAGATGGTGCCCTAAAAAATTATGCTTTGGGACCATGAAATTATTTGTACAAAGGAATTGGGACTTTCGACATGCAAAAATTGGCTACGGCAAAGGTAATATCTGTGAATTAGGATTAGATTAAGGGCACATCCAATGGCATGATGACACTCAAAAAATGCAGTGTGATAAATCAGGATGCATGAAAAAATTTCCCAGTAAGAAATTCGAGCATAATACCCCAAAATATTTGGGATGGTCTCCAAATTGATTGTCGGTACCAACCTCCTATCAAGGAGGCTACAAAAAGATATCAAAAAAAAGGAAATACACTTATTAAGGCTCATGGGGTTTGAATAATTAAAACTCATGTGAAAAACACCTTGGAATTATGGGAATGAGTGGTTACTCAAAAAAGTTTATTGATCTTGAAAAAGGTAATATTGAAATAGAAAATAGAGCCTATGGGTGCGTGGATCCACATTTGCCAAAAATGTTGGGTTATTGAAGTGAGACAAGACCAAATATCGAAGGAATAATGCATGGAGGATCTAAAAAATCTAAAAAAAATGACCTAATACTGAAAGACAAATCACAACCCATCATGTATAATATGAGACTTATCCTTTTTAAGAATGCCATCCACCTCAGCAGGTAGACTGTCTATCCATGTTGAAATTCCTTGGGCATGAACCCCAATGTTAGCCATCTTATCAGCAATAGTATTGGTCTCTCTATAGGCATGTTGGAGTATGAAATATGTTGCCCCTTAAAAATTTTATTGCAATCTTCAATAATTGATATGATCCTCCAACTAAGGCTTAGAAGACTTCAAGTATTTAATGATATTTAAGAAATATCCTTCCACAATGATTTTTCCTGGGATAGTTTTGATAAATTGAAGACCCCTCCAAATAGATTTGGTCTCAACAATATGGTTGGTGATAACACCAAGATGTTCAACATAGGCAAAAATAGGATTTCCTAGATGATCCCTTAGGATTCTGCCAGCACCCCCTAACTCAGGGTTTCCTTTGGCCGCACCATAAAAATTGAGTTTAACCCAACCGTTAGGAGGAGGAATGCATTTAACATTACTTCTAGGATTGGGAATATCAGCACTTTTGGGGTCATCAAGATTGATGTTACAGGACTTTAATATATCTTTATCAAAAGTAGGACAAGGATGTCGATTAAAATGTGTATCTAGAGCATTTTATGTGGAAAAAAGGATGATTTTATTGGCAATGTATTGAATTTGGACAATTTTTTTATCAAAAACTCTACGATTTACATTCAAGCCAAATTTTCCATAAGAAATGTTGAAGGCTAAACTTGCACAATCCTTTATGCACATTATTTATGAAAGGATTAGGCCATTGGTAAAATAGGTCAACAATTGACAGAGGATTGGCCCAAACCAAGTGAAAAACTTGAAGAATTTTATTAATGACATTTCTATAAAAAGGACAGAAAAGAAACAGGTGGGAAGTGGACTCCCAATCAGACAAGCACATATGTCATCTGTTAGGAAGAGTAAGTCCTCGTTTCATAATATTTTTAATGGTTAAAATGCGATTTTGGATGCAGAGCCAAGAGAAGGAAGCAATTTTAGGAATCATGTATTTATTCCAGACAAGATTGAAAGGCAAAGGATTCTCTATATTGGTAATGGAGAGTAGGTAAATAGTTTTAACAGAAAATTCCCTAGAGTTCGTGCACTCCCAAATAGGTTGATCCTTTGAACAAGCCTTGGGAATTCTGCAAGAGGAAAGATAGTTATCTAGGCATGAAAATTCCTCCTCATGATTTGGAATATCAATCTTCTTCCATTTATTAATATCATTAATTGAAGTCATATAATGAGCCACCAGAGGACCAAAACAATGCTTGGTGATGTTAGTGATCCTTTGGAGCGTAGGAATCTTACTGAGAGGAGACTCGCCCAACCATTTGTCATCCCAAAAGGAAATGGATTTGCCATCATCGAGAACCCATCGGGTTCCTTTTTACATAAGGGAACGAGCTTGACAAATTGATTTCCAAAAAGTGGATCCATCGAAGGGTACCTAGCCATGAAAAAACTCAAAATTTTGAAGATATTTTCTTTTTAGGATTTTGACCCAGTCAACCTGTTCATCTGAAATAAGTCTCCAAGCTTGCTTAGTGAGGAGAGCAATATTAAGATGGGATATTCATCTGAGGCTTAAAACTCCTTGATCTTTGGTTTTGCAAATTTTATCCTAGGTTACTAGATGAAATCTGTGTTTGTTCTCAGTTCCTAACCAGAGGAAATTATTTTGGATTCTCTTCATTTTGTTGCAAATAGAATTTGGGGCTTTGAATAAGGATAAAAAATAAATAGGAATACTTTGAAGGTAGGCCATAGTTAAGGTGATTTTTCTAGCTTGGGAGAGGATATTACCTCTCCATGTAGTCAATTTCTTTTGATGTCTTTCAATGACATTATCCCAAATATTATCCTTGACACTTCCATTGAAAAGAGGTATTCCAAGGTAAGAGGAATGCAGGGAACTAATGGGACACTAGAGAATATTAGCAATCAAATATTGTATTCTCAATGGAGTATTAAGGAAATACAGTTTGCTTTTTTTAAATTTGATCCTTTGGCCAGCCGCTTCTTCATAAAGGATGAGGATTCGTTTGATGATAGAGGCTTCATTGACAACGCAAAGGTGTACAAAAGGGTGTCATCAACAAATTTTTGATGAGTAATAGGACTGCATTGTGAAGTAACCTGAATGCTAGAAATAAGACCTGCCTCCCTGGTTGCCAAAATGGATCTGCCTAGAGCTTCAATAGTAATTATGAAGAGAAGAGGAGATAAGGGATCTCTTTGTCTCAGACCTCTGCTACTATGGAAATAGTCAGCTGGAGATCCATTAATAAGAACAGAGAATCGAGCGGAGGATATACACCCTTTGACAAGTGAAACCCACTCATTGTGAAATCCAAACTTGTTGAGAATTGCAATAAGGAAATCCCAATTTAGTCGATCATAGGATTTTTTCATATCTAACTTGAGAAGAAAGGCTACATTTTTGTTGCAAGAACTTGAATGAATAGCTTCATGGCCAGAAATAATACCATCAAGGATGGATATGCCTTTCAAAGAGCTACCTTGGCATTTTTTTATGATGATCGGCATGCCATCTCTCATACAGATGGCCATTGCTTTGGTTAAAATTTTGTAAATGACATTGCAAAGGCTAATGGGTCAAAAATCATTAAAACTGGAAGTATTGGGGATCTTAGGTATGAGAGCAATAAAATTTGAGTTGAAGCCTCTAGGAATAGACTTGGAGCTTTGAATTTATCTGATGGTTTTGCACACATCCTCACTAACAACATCCCAGAAGGATTGAAATAATCTATGAGGAAACCCATTAGGTCCCGGAGCTTTGTTAGGTTTCATTGAAAAAAGGGTAGCCTTTATCTCATCATTAGAAAGTGTTGCATTTAGCTTGTTGTTGATATCATCAGTTATGAGCTTGGGTATGAATTGAAGAAATAAATCAATGGCAAATCTAGAATTGTGTCATTGTTCCTCTTGCATAAGATTCCAAAAATGGGATTGACCTTCAGTTCTGATTTCTTTGATATCATTCACCATGCTGCCATCCTGCTTGTAAATTTCTTTGATTCTATTGTGGCTACGATGTCTTAATGTAGAAATATAAAAGAAATTTGTGTTAGAGTCTCCTTTTTTTAACCAGATATCACGAGATTTTTGTCTCCAAACAATCTCTTCACACTGAAGGATATTATGATATTGAGACAGTAAATTCCTTTCAATTTATTTGATCTCCCCTTGAATAGTCCCCTTTTTCCTACCTTTCTCTTTCTATTATGTCCATCCTATTAATGATGTCTTGCTTTTTTTGGAAGAGGTTGCCAAAAACATCCCTATTCTAGATTTTCAGGTTCTCTTTTATGTATCTCAATTTTTGAGCCAAAACAAAAGGAGTTCTTTAAAAATTATATCACCACCACTGTTTAATCCTTTCTCTAAAATCAGGATGAAGCATCCACATAGACTCAAACCTGAAAGGAGTTCTGAAAATCTTAGGATTGCAGGTGTCAAGGAGAATAGGACTATGATCAAAACCAATTTTGAGTAATGATTGAATATTTGCATCTCCCCAAATGTTAATGGATTCCTAGGAAAAAATAACTCTATCAAGTTTAACTTAGATTAGCTGGGTTCCGCACCTTCTGTTTGACCAGGTGAATTTATTTCCTTTGAGATTAACATCCATAAGATTAAAATTACTTAAGAATTCCTAAAACTCCTCCATTATTTTAGAATAAGAGACAGTTCCCCCTTTATTTTTAGAAGGAAATAAAGGAGTATTGAAATCACCAACTAAAATCCAAGGGATATTAGCAAAAGCCTTACGAACATCAATCAGGTTGTTCCACAAATGAGCCCTACTAGTGATGGAATTAGGAGCATAAATGTTGGTTAGGACCCATGGAGAATCACTGTCTTTATCAAAGAATAATGCTCATCATCTCATTAGAAGAGTGGATTATATTTCCTTCCACCAATTTAGGATTCCAAAGACATAAGATGCCTCCAGAAGCACCACTAGCTTTACAAGCAGCATAGTTATTGTATTTCCATATATGGTTACATATACGATTTTCAAGCAGTTCTTTGATTTTTGTTTCTTGGATGGCAAAAATTGTGGGTCTTATTTCTTTCCTTAATTATTTAGCTATCATTTTTTTAGCTAAGCCATTAAGGGCTCTCACATTCCATGATAGGATATTCATTTAAAATATTTTGTGACTTTTTTGCCTCTCTTTCCAGATGGTTGGGGAGGTTTGGTGCACTTTAGATCTTCCTTAGAAATTATGCCTGTGGAAAATAATGTCTTCTGGACACCATTAAAAATATCTTCATTGGTTCCTTGTTTCCAGTGATTAGAGTTTGAAGGTCTCCTTTTTTCCTCCATTCTACAATCAATTGGAGATTTTTTATGACTTCTGGTTATTTTAGGACTAATCTGTTGGACAACAGGGCTAGAATGTTCTAGAGAGGAAATGGAGGTAGATATGATGTCCACTAAAGGCTGGTCAGGATTGAAAGCATCAAGGGGGGAATTCTTAGCCTAAGAGGGCTCAAAAATAGCCTAACTTTCCACGACAGGATAAGGGCTATTATGAATAGATTTAGATTCAAGAATGAGGTTATCAACAATCTCATTCAAACAATTATCTTCAGGATTAATCTCACCAACAACTTGCTCCAAGTCATCCTTAGGATTAATTTTACCCATAATTTGAAATTGATTAGGAAAGGCAAAGAGACTAACCTCGTTAGCATTGGAATTTGGAATGGAGGCTAGTTCCCCTTTGTCACTAGGGAGAGTGCTGAGGGGAATGTTGTCCATAGTTTCTTTGAGCTGAAGATATTTGACTGGTCTGTAGATAGCTCCTTTAGTAGGAAGTAAGTGCCTTTTGTCCTTTCTGAGTGGAGTGAAAGTTTCATTTCCTTTATCGTGGCTAGGACCCGACACAACATCAGCAAGGGCAGTCTGTTTGATGAACAAAGAATACTGTTCCCGCAAGTGACCTTGAGTTTGATAATGAATGCAGAAAGGAGGCTTATTTTCATATTAAATAGCCTTATTAAGAAGGTAAGACCCATATTCCAGCTCCAAAAAGGTAGGTAAAGTAGAAGCAAGGTTAGCATTGATGCAAAGGCGAGCAACATGTATTCTTGACCTCAAAATAGTGACCCTATCAATCAGAAGCAGGTCTCCAATTATGGAAACACCTGATTTGAAGATAGGCTCAAACCACAGGTGCTAGGGGAGATTGGGAAGTTTGACCCAAATAGGAGAAAGTTTAATTCTCTGGGAGTCAAGGTCAAAATCAAGGGCCCACTTCCTCAAGAAGACACTTTTAGAGCCAATGAACCAAGGTCCACCAGAGAGGATAAAGTCAACATCCTCACTGGCATTAAACCTGATACCAAAGAACCCATTGGAAAGGCCAAAAATATGAAGAGATCCTCTAACCTTCCATATAGGAATAGCCCAGTGCCTAATTATGTCAAGGCTAGGGTTACCGCCCACCACTTTGTCGACTAGGGAAATAGATTCCTCGATAATGAATTGTGCCACAATATTGGTAGGAATTTTCATCCTGTTGCCCAACACCTCGAAAGAGAGATAGGAAGAAACCAAAGGGGAAGAAGGACGATCCAACACATTAGAAAAAGTCAGCTTGAGAGTATTTTCATCCCAACGATGAGGGACATCATCATCCCAATTAGAAGGAACACCCTTGGTTGTAGGAAAATGTTTTAAGTTAGCAACAGGCAAAGGATTAGCAGAATCCTTTTTTGTAGTAGATTTCTTTTATGCAGAGGAGAGGCCAGAACTGTCACCAAGAGCAAGAGATCTAAATAGGTCTAGAAGGAAACCCAGAAACATGGTTGACAGACCCAATGAAAAGAATATTTGTAGGCACATTGGATGAAGGAAATGTGACAACATCAAGATGGATTCTAGCAACAACTTCCTTCCTTCCAAAATTTTGAATTTGAGCTTTCTTGCCTTCAGAATTTTGAATTTTAGAGGATAAAGCAGACATTGTTTAGATCTTGCCCAATAATTTTATTTTTATTTTTGCATGTAATGGATATCCCATTTTCTTAGTCCTCAACTCAAAACCTTTTGGTATTTCTATATGACTTCAAAAACCCCAAAGGTCTTAACCCCTTTGGTCACATATCAATTTCAAAAAGGCCCAAAGGTCTTAACCCCTTTGGTCACATTCAATTTCAAAAAGCCCCAAAGGTCTTAACCCCTTTGGTCACATTCAATTTAAAAAATCCCCAAAGGTCTTAACCCCTTTGGTCACATTCAATTTCAAAAAGCCCCAAAGGCACTTAAGCCCTTTGGTCACATATCAATTTTCAAAAATCCCCAAAGGTCTTAAGCCCTTTGGTCACATATAAATTTCAAAAATCCCAAAAGGTATTAACCCCTTTGGTCACATATCATTTTCAAAATCTCCAAATGCACTTAAGCCCTTTGGTCACATTCAATTTCAAAAAGCCCCAAAGGTCTTAACCCCTTTGGTCACATTCAATTTTCAAAAATCCCCAAAGGTCTTAACCCCTTTGGTCACATTCAATTTCAAAAAGCCCCAAAGGCACTTAAGCCCTTTGGTCACATTCAATTTTCAAAAAGCCCCAAAGGTCTTAACCCCTTTGGTCACATTCAATTTCAAAAAGCCCCAAAGGCACTTAACCCCTTTGGTCACATTCAATTTCAAAAAGCCCCAAATGTCTTAACCCCTTTGGTCAAATTCAATTTCAAAAAGCCCCAAAGGTCTTAAACCATTTGGTCACATTCAATTTTAAAAAGTCCCAAAGGCACTTAAGCCCTTTGGTCACATATCAATTTTCAAAAATCCCCAAAGGTCTTAAGCCCTTTGGTCACATATCAATTTAAAAAAGCTCCAAAGGTCTTAAGCCCTTTGGACACATTCAATTTCAAAAAGTCCCAAAGGTCTTAACCCATTTAGTCACATTCAATTTCAAAAAGCCCCAAATGCACTTAAGCCCTTTGGTCACATTCAATTTTCAAAAAGCCCCAAAGGTCTTAACCCCTTTGGTCACATTCAATTTCAAAAATCCCCAAAGGCACTTAAGCCCTTTGGTCACATATCAATTTTCAAAAAGCCCCAAAGGTCTTAAGCCCTTTGGTCACATATCAATTTTCAAAAATCCCCAAAGGTCTTAACCCCTTTGGTCACATTCAATTTCAAAAATCCCCAAAGGCACTTATAGCCATTTGGTCATAAGCTTCCCAAGCTAGGGGGAGTAGAAAAACCTGCACCAATGAACATCATACACTTGAAAGCATTCCATGCTTACTATGATTACTATATATGTATATATACATGGCTACAAAAAAAAAAATCATTTACATAGGCATGCTTTCATATAGGAATATTTACATACATTTTTCATGCTGGCATTCATATTTGCATTACATTTCACATGCATTCCGCCAAATGGCCTCCCAAAGCTACACGACCAACTCCTAGAATCCAACATACCAAAATCAGCAACATAATTATATTCATTCATTGTACAAATGGTATTCATCCCATCCTATATTCAATGATATGGTATAGTAATGATGATATTGCCATAAAAAAAAAATTCAAGTTATAACGATTTGGGGTACCTAGTTTTAAAAACAATCATGCAACTTTCACAAAAAAACATAAGCCAACAATACCTCATGTCAAAATCACAAAGCCTAGATTTTCAGTCACTTATCCATTACTAGTATAGCAAGCAACCTCCAAATGGGTGTATGATGTTCTTAGGGACCAATAACACACTTTACACACTAATAAAGTCTTGATAATTGTCGATTGATCATGAATAAAATCTTGAACCAGTCACATTCCATCACATCTTAAAAACATTATGAGCCAAGGAGGGTTAGTACCATACTTGGGTAGTACCTTGAGGTGAAAAGGGATATTCCTCGTTTGTCCTATCATGCAACATAGTCCAAAAATAGTGGTTCTCACCACTACCACAATTGCTCTACAAAACATAAACATAAAAACATAGAGTAGTAAGGATAGGGTAAAATTATCATCACACTTCGGTTGAGAATCTGATTTCGGAAAGCTCTATACAAAATTAACAAATAAAATACCAAACACCCTTGATCCCTAAAGTCATAAGGATTCATACTACACATCCTTGACAAGGATGGGTAGTCATACCCAAGGCCTAAAAGATAAATCCCATTGGACTATGGATTGAATCTCCATCGGGGCTATAGACGCTTGACTGGAAATGAAGTAAGGTCATGCGAGGTGACATATCTCTCTCACCAAAAAGAGAGAACTATGACCACACATAAGGACAGGCTAGTCTTGGGGTCATCTCCATAATAGGTCATGCCTAATTTACTCATAATGGATTAATGAACTTCACATGCACACACATTGGTGCTTGATTGGATTGGGTCATTGGTTTACTCAAGATTTGGTAATTGAACCTCACTTGCACACACATTGGTCCTAAATAAAGTTAGACAACCTTAGTGAGTTTGGTTGAAGACACTAGTATGTTTGAGTCTTTGAAAATATTCTAGTCTTCCATATCAACATCCATATCTTCTTCCATGTCAACAACCATATCTCCATAGTAAGTCAAGTTGCATAACACCACCAAATTTGGTACCCCCGATTGCTAAACAATGGACAACAAAAATGGCCAATAAAATTCTGAACTATAAAAGATCATTCAAACAACATGCATTCCTCTCATATAGTTTAGATTCATTATACATTTACTTGCATTAATCATAGCACATCATCCATTAAGCATTCCGTTAAAACATTTTCATAAAACATGCATAAGACATTCATAAAACAGGCATTGCATTCACACAAAATACAACACAAAAGTAAAATCCATGTATGTATATATATTAAACT
This sequence comes from Wollemia nobilis, assembly GCA_028583015.1. NCBI lineage: Eukaryota > Viridiplantae > Streptophyta > Pinopsida > Araucariales > Araucariaceae > Wollemia > Wollemia nobilis. The sequence continues at coordinate 743,489 of JAQPPZ010016460.1, forward strand.
CGCATATGCAAAGATCGCTAGAAATTTCAAACATCAACACAACTTGGGGGTGTTCAAGGTTTCACACTTTTCCCCTAATCAAACATCAACACAACTTGGGGGTGTTCAAGGTTTCACACTTTTCCCCTAATCAAACATCAACACAACTTGGAAGTGCTCAAGGTTTCACACCTTTCCCCCAATAAAACAAACATGATCACAAATGGAGGGTTCTCAAGGTTCCACACTTGCTCCACCAATTCAATAAACAATTCAATCATTCAATCACATCACATCATCAACAAGTCAATTGCTAGGTTCAAAAGACTGCTTTTGTCAAAGGTTGCACCCTTTGCATTGCATTCAAAATCACATCATCAACATATCAATTGCCAGGTTCAAAATATTGCATGATTTTTTTAAAGGTTGTGCCCTTTGCCTCGAAAATCACATCATCAACAAGTCAATTTCTAGGTTCAAAAGACTGCGTTCTTTGGCCAAATATTGCACCCTTTATGGAACGCTCTTTCTGCGTCCGTTAGTAAATTATGAACACTATATTCAATGCGAAGATAAAACAATAATAAAATTGCACACAGCCGAATGGATTTAAGCAAATGGGAATCGATCGCCACTCAGGGAGGGCACGTCCCCGCCGTGAAGGCAAATTCGAGAATGCAGAGAATAAAATAAAAAACGATGATAATTATCCAAAGTCTAATCTACTTATATATATGAATAAATGAACTCTTGGAATACCTAGCCGACGGCTAGGTTTGGAGTGTAACATGACTCCCCTCCTCGGAAAGCTTTGTCCTCAAAGCTGGAAATGTCTGGAGAATACTGTCAGGTTCCCATGTGGCATCCTCCTCTGGTAAATCTTGCCATTTGATGAGAAATTCTTGAATCTGACGTGATCTCAGTCTTCGTATTCTATGTTGTAGTATATCTTCAGGTTGGAGATGTATGCGTCCTTCCTCATCGAGCACTGGTAATTCTGATTGACCTTGCACTTTCTGGCCAATTACTTTTTTGAGACATGAAACATGAAATACCGGGTGTATTCGTGATGATGACGGTAGCTCTAACTGATAGGCGACTTCTCCAATGCGACGCACAATTTGGTAGGGACCATAGAATCGTGGAGCCAACTTTTGGCTGGATTTTATCTTTAATGATGATTGTTTGTAAGGTTGCAACCTTAGGAAAACCCAATCACCTATATTAAAAGTTCTTTCTGATCGGTGCAAGTCTTGCTGTTGTTTCATACGATTTTGTGCTTGGACTAAATTTTCTTTGAGGATGGTGAGAGTAGACTGCCTTTGTTCGAACCAATCATCCACTTTGGCTACTTTGGATGATCCTTGCACGTAATCTGCGACGGTAGGAGGCTTGGTGCCATACAATGCTTCAAATGGAGACATCTTAATTGAGTAATGGTAAGAAGTGTTGTACCACCATTCTGCCAATGCTAACCACTGGCTCCATTGATGTTGTTTATCTTGAGCGAAACATCTTAAGTATGTACCCAAACATTTGTTAACCACTTCGTTTGACCATCTGTCTGGGGATGGTAAGCTGAGGACATGCTCAATTTGGTACCACTAAGTCGAAATACTTCTTGCCAAAAGTTACTAGTGAATATGGGATCTCTATCACTTACAATATTTTTTGGCATACCATGTAATTTGAAAATTGAATCCATAAATACCTTTGCCACCTTGCTTGCGGAAAATGGATGTTGTAAAGCCTGAAAATGAGCGTATTTGGATAACCGGTCTACGACAACGAAGATAACTGTTCTGCCTTCTGATTTTGGAAGACCTTCAATAAAATCCATGGATATATGTTCCCACTGGCGTTCCGGGATAGGTAATGGTTGTAACAATCCTGGTGATTTGACTGTTTCTCCTTTATTGCGTTGGCAAACTTCACATTCTGCTACCCATTGTTTGACATCTGCTTTTAGTCCTTTCCAACAAAATGATTGTTTGACCCTTAAATATGTTTTCAAGAATCCTGAATGTCCTGCTGATGGAGAAGCGTGTGATTCGTCGAGGATCTTTGATTTGAGTTCCGAATTGGGTGGAATGTAAATGCGGTTCTTCTTCCGGAGGATTTCATCTTCATAAGAGAACAAAGGGTATTTAGAGGACCCTATAGATAATTCTTGAATTATCTGAGCAGTTTCGCTATTGGACAACCATTCATCTTGTAATTGATTCACCCATTGGGAGCAAGGACCTGAAATAGCGTTAATGACTACTTCATCTTCATATTTCCTGGACAGCGCATCGGCGGCTATATTTTCCTTCCCTTTCTTGTATTCGATAACGAAATCATAGCCCAACAGTTTGGTTAACCACTTATTTTGTTCCGGATAAGAAAACCTTTGCTCCAAAAAATGCTTGAGGCTACTATGATCTGTTTTTATAATGAAGCGGCTACTGATTAGGTAGTGTCTCCATTTTTCTACTGCATGAAGAATAGCCAACATTTCTTTTTCGTATGTTGATCTTCCCAAATTTTTCTCGGAAAGTTGTTTACTTTCAAATGCCAATGGATGACCTTCTTGCATTAATATAGCCCCAATTCCTGTTCCTGATGCATCACATTCGATAATAAATGGTTTGTGAAAATTGGGAGTCGCTAATACTGGAGTTGTACACATGGCTTTCTTAAGAGCTTCAAAGGCTTGAGTGGCCTCTTCTGACCAACGAAAGGCATCCTTCTTTGTAAGTGCGGTGAGAGGTGCTGCAATCTTACCATAATTTTGTACAAACTTGCGATAGTAGCCGGTGAGACCCAAAAAACCACGAAGTTTCTTGATGGTTTTAGGTAAGGGCCACTCTTGAATTGCCTTAATCTTATTGGGATCGACTTTGACACCCTCATGTGAAACTATATGACCAAGATACTCGACTTCTTGAACACCAAATGAACATTTGGAACGTTTAACAAATAATTTTTCTTTGTGTAAAATGTGAAGGGCTTTATCCACATGATGTAAATGGTCCGTCCATGTTTTGCTGTATATGAGAATATCATCAAAAAAAACTAACACAAACTTACGGAGGAGTGGACGAAACACTTGGTTCATGAGACTTTGGAATGTGGATGGTGCATTAGTGAGACCAAAAGGCATGACCAAAAATTCGTAATGACCTTCATGAGTACGAAAGGCCGTTTTGGGAATATCTTCTTCTCTAACACGGATTTGGTGAAAGCCATGAGCGAAGGTCTAATTTTGTAAAAAATTTTGCCCCATGCAACTCATCTAATAGGTCATCTATGACAGGGATAGGAAATTTGTCCTTGATAGTGAGTTTATTGAGAGAACGAAAGTCGGGACACATACGCCAAGAGTTATCTTTTCGTCTAGCCGGGACTACAGGTGAGGAATAAGGACTAGTGTCTGTGACGAATGACTCCATGATCCAACAAATCCTGAACGATCCGTTCGATTTCTGTCTTTTGTGGTTGAGGATAGCGATAAGGACGACTGTTAGGTGGGACACTCCCTGGCATCAAATGGATGGCGTGATCATGAGATCGTTTAGGTGGTAATCCTTGAGGTTCTTGGAAAACCTCTTCGTAATGTGTTATGATATCTTGTAACTCAGGTGCAATAATATCCAAAGTTGCTGAAGATTGTTTTTCCAAACAATTAATTTGAGCTATAAACCCATATCCACCCTTTTTTAACATCTTCTCCATACTCTGAGAGCTCACCATTTGTGATGGAGGAGTAGTAATGCCTTGTAAGCGAATGACTCGTCCGTTTTCCTTCCATTCCACAAATAATTTTTTGAAGTTGAAACTAACCGTGTCTAATGTTTCCAACCATTCAACTCCCAAAATGACATCAGAGTTCCCTAAATTCATGACAAAAAGGGATCCTAACCAGGTATAAGTTCCCATATTTATGGAAACTTGAGATGTGCGACCAACACATTGTGCGTTCACCCCGTTGGCCACTAGAACCTGGAATTTGTCTTTGTTGGAAGAGTTAATGAATAAATTCAAAGCTTTTGTTGTTTTGATGTCGATAAAATTGTGGGTGCTACCGGAATCAATTAGCACATTCACCTTTTTCTGACGGAGAAAGCCTGGTACCTTGATGGTATGGTGGGCGGTTAAACCCATGAGAGCATGCACTGAAATCGCCATTGTATCCTCTTCTTTTTCGTCTATAGTACATGGTAGGTCTTCTGGCATAGGTTCTTCTGATTGGTAAGGTTCATCCTCTTCTCCTTCACATTGATCACCTTCAATATGAAAGTTTTGTTTTTGGGCACATGCTTGTTCCCTGGGGTGATGAGTGCGACATTTATAGCAAAAATATCGTGATGGTTGATCATTTCTACGAAAGGAATTGTTGCGATATGAGGGACGACTATACGTTTCACGCCTTACAGACAACTGATGTCTCTTCTCGGCCAACTTGGCTATTCTTATACAACTGTTCAACAAGGTTGGATCGTGCATGTCTACCTCCACTCGAATACTTTCTTTCAAACCATTGCGAAAGGCTCCTACCACTGTGTCGGGGCTGAGGTCTGAAGTGTATGGTAGTAAACTGGTAAACTCCGAAACGAATTCACTAACTGACCCTTCTTGTTTAAGAGATAATAGTCTTACTGTGTATGATGATGTAGCTCCTTCATCAAATCTTTCTAAAAAAGAGGTAGTGAATTTTCTCCAATTAGGAGTAGCTCCTTTCTCTCGTTTAAGCCATACAAACCATTGGTAAGCCTCAGTGCCTAGTTTTGATGCAGCGAAAGGGACTTTGTCAATTTCCTTAATTTGATATAAGTCAAGAATGCCTTCCATTTTGGCCATCCAACCACGAGGATCATGACCTTCAAAAGTGGGCATATCAATTCGTGGAAAATTATTATTATTAGGACCTCTCGGTTGGTGATAACCCGTGTCCCTTTCTTGATTTTGGTTATACTGCTGTCTTTGATAGCGATCCTTGTAATTATCCGAATCACCCTGTTTTTGTTCCCAATCCTCATTAGGATCGACAGTTTCTTCATTCCGTTGGGCATGGGAGTGATTTTGGGGATTAGTATTGGGATTAGGTTGTTTTTGTGCTTTCACAAGGTCTTTTAGGAGGATACCAATTTCGTTCATACCCTCTAGTAAGCATCGAAGAGACTCCCTATCAGAAATGGCTGAGTTACTTGAGTTTCCTTGTGTGATGTTTTCGTGAGTTGGGGAGGGATTATTAGCCATAGGATCTACTAGTGGATGGTGAGGATTATAACTACCAATTTTAAAAGGAGAAAGAGAATTTTTTGTACCTGGGCTTCGATTTGGTCGCCTTGCGTTGTTATTGCTTGTTTCTGAGCTTGATAATCGACCATCAACACCTTTGGTCCACTTTTTGCTCATGCACTTGTTAACATAGCCTGCTTAAGCTTCAACTGCCGCTAATTTTGAATTTGGCCAAAAAATTTGGGATCCGCTTGAACTGTCACTCCAACCGTGACGCGGATGAGTTTGGGTGGCCTCCTTGCCCGCAACCTTCAACCTTCAACCTTTCAGTGACAGCAATGATTCGAAGTACGTAACCTACGTTCAGCCGCTTGAATACATCGCTCAGACCAATGAAATCATGGCACGCCCCCAAATGACACTACGAACTGAAGATACGCAAACGGACAACACGAATCTGAATCACCCGATCGGACGACGCGGAAGACACACCAACCGGACGACGAATGGACGACTAGACAAGACGAGGCGACGACATGGCGATAAACGACAAGACGCCGAAGACACGACGACTGACGACCAGACGAATCGAAGACACGAGCGGAAGACACGATGACTAACAACACGACGACCCGAAGACACGAGCAGAAGACACGCTGACTAACGACAAGACGAACCAAATAGCCAGCGGACGCGTGAACGAAAGAACCGAAAGTTGCGCTAGGAGCTCCACGGGCATGTGACCGAAGTCACAAATCAATATGTGCTCGCTAGTCCTTATTAACCTCCTCGGCGCTCCAACATACACAATGTGGGATATTGATCCCAAAAAATAAAAAATAATTTATAAAATTCGCGATGAATACCTTATGTTATGTGTCTAATTTTCTTTTAAACTCGCGATTTGATTGGTGGACTGCTCCTGCGTTTCACAGCTATCGCGGGCAGATGTTCGAGGATTTTAGACTGCGGTTTGGGTCTTGATCTCAACGTACGTCGTCAACGAAGAGCCTTTATTGTTTCTGGGTGTTCCTTCAGCGAAGAGATTTAGAAACTGCAGAGAGTGATAACGGTTTTTGCTCTGTGGCGCTGCCGGGACGTCAGGTATTCCGCCAGGACGCGAACCGAAGGAAACAAAAAAAAGAAACGAATACCACGGATTTCCGTCTGCTGCCGCAGTAGCGTGGATGGGCGTCCGTCACCGAACTGGTCTCCTGATACCACTTGGAACGCTCTTTCTGCGTCCGTTAGTAAATTATGAACACTATATTCAATGCGAAGATAAAACAATAATAAAATTGCACACAGCCGAATGGATTTAAGCAAATGGGAATCGATCGCCACTCAGGGAGGGCACGTCCCCGCCGTGAAGGCAAATTCGAGAATGCAGAGAATAAAATAAAAAATGATGATAATTATCCAAAGTCTAATCTACTTATATATATGAATAAATGAACTCTTGGAATGCCTAGCCGACGGCTAGGTTTGGAGTGTAACACTTTACCTTGCATCCAAATCATCCACATCACTTGCTAGGATCAAAATATTGTGTTATTTTTTCAAATATTGCACCCTCTTCCTGGAATTCACATCATCCTAATAGCAAAAATTCCTTCATCTGTTGGAGCAAAAATAGATAACATTCAATTATCATCATTAATGTCCTTGTTTTTGGGGCTAGAAACACAGACAATAAAATCATAATGTCCATGTTCATGGGGCTAGAAACACAGACAATAAAATCATAATGTCCTTGTTCGTGGGGCTAGAAACATGGGAAAAATCATTCACTTATCATCATTAATGTCCTTGTTTATGGGGCTAGAAACATAGACAACAAAATCATAATGTCATTGTTTGTGGCGCTATAAAAATGGAGAAAATAATAACTCACTATACATTTATTTATCATTATACAACATTCACAAGTGAACCTCATATTTAGTAGTTCATCCTAGAAACCTGGTGGTTGCAATGACTGGTTATCCATGCAATCTGGTAGGATGGATAGATTATCATAAGGAAACTTACATCATCACAAACCCCTTCATCTATTGGGGCAAAAATAGAATGCATCAATTACATCTTCACATTTTCCTAGCCTTACTCATTGGCCAAAAACACGAAGATTCATTTAGCATTTTTCATCAAAATTTTTATTTATAAGTGAGCCTTGTATTTAGTGGTTTACCCTAGAAATCTGGTGGTTTCAGCAACTGGTTATTAATGCAATTTTATAGGATGGATATTTTACCATAAGGACACTTACATCATAGAAAACCCCTTCATATATTAGGGTAAAAATAGATACATCCATCAAAAACCCCTTCATCTATTGGGGAAAAAATAGAATGCATCAATTACATCTTCACATTTTCCTAGCCTTACCTATTGTCCAAAAACATGAAGATTCATTCAAAAATTTTCATCAACATTTTCATTCATAAGTGAACCTTTTATTTAGTGGTTTACCCTAGAAACCTGGCGGTTGCAGTGACTGGTTATCCATGCAATCCGGTAGGATGGATATATTACCATAAGGACACTTACATCATCACAAACCCCTTTATCTATTAGGGAAAAAATAGATACATTCATCAAATTCCCATATTTCAAAAACTCCATCTGTTGGGATAGAAATAGATCACACTTACATTTAACATCATCCATTTATTTATCATTATGCAACATTCATAAGTGAACCTTGTATTTAGTGATTTATCCTAGAAACCTGGTGGTTGCATCGACTGGTTATCCATGCAATCCAGTAGGATGGGTAGATTACCATAAGAACACTTACCTCATCAAAAACCCCTTTATCTATTAAGGGCAAAGAACAAACACAAATTATTTCATTTTAATCATCAAAAACCCCTTTATCTGTTAAGGGCAAAGAATAGACACAAATCATTTCATTTTAATCATAAAAAAACCCTTTATCTATTAGGGAAAAAATAGATACATTCATCACATTTACACATTTCAAAAACCCCTTCATATGTTAGGGAAAAAATAGATACACTCATCACATATTCCAAATTGCAAACTCCCCTCATCTGTTGGGGAAAACACAGATCACATTTACATTCAACATCATCCATTCACAGGTGAACTCTACATTGAGCAAAATCATCACAATTCCTCATCCAACATTCTTCCATCACCATATTTCATCAATCATAAAAATTTTCAAACTTCAAGTAGCATGCAAGTGAACCTCATATCTAGTGGGTTATTCTATAAAATTAGTGATTGCAGCGATAGTAATCCATGTAATTTGGTAAGATGAATAGCCTAGAATAAGGACACTTGATCATGATCATCATCAATTATCTCATTGTCCAAAATCACAATCACATTGGGAACTTCACATTTTGGAGTGAAACCTTGCCAAGAATAATTTGCACAATTGCTTTCATTGATAGCTTAGTTTGTGAGGCTTAACACATGAACAAAAACTCAAATTTCATCATTTTTATTCAAAAACCTAATGATAGACACTAGCTAGGATGATTAGTTCCAATTGTGAGAATAGTCACCAGTAGGCTATCCATGGTTCCTTTTTATTTTTATTTGCATCATCATACTTGCATATCAATGGCATCAGAGAGCACACTATTCAACAACATCGAATCACCCCCAAATTTGGGGTAACCACAATTTTATTATGATTTCCCATAATGGGATACATCTTACATGATCATGACATTGGATAAAATACCCTTTCCACCGTTGGGGCAAAAATGGTATCACATTTTACATCATTCATATCATCCACAATCACATGGTATTTTACACCAACCCCCTTTTCCACCATTGGGGCAAAAATGGTATCACATTTTACATCATTCATATCGTCCACAATCACATTGAATTTCACACCATTCATCCATCAATTACACAAATTCACTACATAATTCATTATTTGCACAAATTTTTTCAATTGGCTTGTGAGATAGATTCATAACTCATTCGCCAATTGAGGGGGTAAGCTAAAAAAATTCCAAAAATTCTTTATTATTTAGTCTTCAAAATCAGTGCTCAAAGCCAACAATAGAGAGAAGCTACTTCTGTGTCCATAGCCCAAGAAGGTGTCTCATATTTTTGCACCATACTGTGTTTCACACAACATGGTACAAAAAGGGGCATCTGTAGACACCAAATTGCAACCACTAATACTCCATCCTAACCATCCCACCACCCAATTGTCCACCATACAACTTTCCTACCCTCAAAAGGCTCACTTTAGCCCTTTCTCGCCATTTCCTAACCCAAATGGGTTTATTTTTATATTATTTTATATTATTCTATATTTAATATAATATTTTATATTATTCTATATTTAATATAATATTTTATATTATATTATAATATATTTATTATAAAATATGTATTTATAAACCCAATTAACCACAATCGTCCGATCCAATATAATCTCCATCGTCCATCTTCATTAATCCATGCCACATCTAAAGTGTAATCTCAACCTTAGGATCTAATTTAATCTTAGCCATATGATTAAAAGTTTAAGGCTAAAACTCTAAGAAAACCCTAGGTTGGATTATAAGTAAGGGCATTTTTAAAATGCTAAAAACCTAGAACTAGAAACCTGATATTGTCATGTACATCCTGAAGAAGTCATTGGTGAAGCCCTAGTGAAGCAAAAAGTGATAGAGCCCTAAAAATCCAAAGCCCTAGCTAGCCATAGGAATTCAATTTTTCTAGCCATACCCACATATATTCTCCATCATCGTCACAGTCCCCATCCATCCGTCGCATTCATTGCATCCTCTATAATCTGCTTCTGCTAATATATCCTTACCCATAGGCACCCTCCCGAGCTTGCCAAGTTCACTATAGAGCCTTATGTATCCTGTAAGCACTCTCTAGAGCCCGTTGTATCCTGCAGGTGTTTTCTAGAGCCTATTGTATCTTGCAGGTGCTCTCCAGAGCCTACTATTTCCTGCAGGTACGCACTAGAGCCTTTCATAATCACCAGGTGTGTGCCCGAGCTTGTTGTGCCATATCTGCTACTGCTGCTAGGCATCCCATCTACAGATCTACAACAAAACATCAATAAATAGCAAGGTAAATCCCCATTGATTTTATTTCATTGCATAATATGTATACTTTTGTATGCCATTTTATTAATTAATAACTAGGGTTTTATTGGTAACTAAGGGTCTCACTCTATGGAGCCCTCATAGATATTACTAATCCCCTTATTTGTTTGTGCATATGCAGATCTATAGGTTATCATTCAACATTGGATAGTTGTTGAAGCTAGAGTGGCCTGACATCAGATATCTCAAAAGCCCACTCATTCTTTTAGGAGATATATGGTACATCTTTGTATCAAATACTCATTGAGTATAGATTGTATCAAAAGGAGTTTATTAGCTCCCCCTTGTTTATTAAATAAAATTATCTATTTGTGCAATCTTGTGTTTCTTTGGGTTATTTGCTTTCTTCATTGTTTAAGTGTCATGTTTTTGTCTTCACACTATTATTATATCATTTTTATTATCTAGATTGTATTTTACTTTCTCTTATTATATAAGAGTTAACTAATTGCTCTCTATTGCTTTTCTTTAGATTAATGTTCTTATATTGTTGCTATGGTAGGTTTACAAATTTGTTCTAGGAATTTGGAAATTGAATGATATTCCATAAGCCAAAATGTGCATCACCACTACCTGGTCTTATTTGTTAAATACATTTTATTTAAAGGTAATATTTATCTATCAAATATATAAATTATGCACTATATTTTGGAATAAATCTAATCAATTACATTGTCTTTAAAAATATATATACTCACAGATAAATAAAAATATTGATATAGAAAGGTATCCTTAGACACTAATGATATGTTATTAAATGATTAAAAATCATCCAATCAATGATAAGATATTTTGGTGAGGAGGGGTATAAACACCAAAACATGATTTAATATGACACTTTCAATGTCACCACTATAACTAGCCATTGGGTGATAAGTTGATGTTCTAGAAATTTTATTTAAAATTTTTAAAGAGATGGAAGATATTTTGTGAATATTAGGAAAATCATTGTTTGTACCAATATTGTATGACGTAACTAGAATGTAATTTGGATATGATATGTGAAAACCACTTAAGATGCATGATTTATGAATATTTTTTTCTTTTTTGAATGTGATAGCTTTATTCAATACCCATTTGTAAATTTGAAGAAGCATTTAATTTTCATAACAGTAAAAAATTGTAATAATTCTCCAAGAGGGGATATAATATACTCATACATCATGCCAACATGTGTAGAGGTTTGACTTGTCTCACTTATTACAATTATAATTATTGTATATGGTGGTGTCAATATGGCAAGCAGGCAGTACAGGTTTGATTCTCGATGGTAGGTAGTAGGCGATAGCAAAGGGATTAATTTTTACTAAAATTAATTTATGCCCTAAGGTTTAAAGTGGCTAAGGTATGTGCTAGGGAGATATAAGGAGTTGCATTGATTTTATTTTTACAATAAAAGGGTTAAAAGTAATTTATTTTTCTTGAGCAAAGAGTAAGGTGGTTTGTTTGGTAATGCATTGGGATAAAAATTAAAGTGGTGATTTATTTTTGAAATGCATTAATGGCAAGTAGGATATATAAGGTGTAAATGAAATATTTTGTCTATGTAATTTGTGAATCTTGTTGATGAAATTTTGTGTGCAAATTTAGGAGTAATAGGGTGTAAAAGTGATTTGAAAATTTATTAAATTTTTGTATGGTGATATATTTGTTGAGGTGAAATATTCATGTGGAGGTTTTGAGATAGACTGTTACTATCTAACCTTGAAGTGGCACAAAAGAAATTGATTTTTGGTGAGATAGGTTTTGAAGACATATCTTAAAAAGAGCAATTAAGAGGTATGTACATATCATCCTTTGTTTGAGATATTTGTTGGAATGAATGTTGTGTAACATAAGGTGGAGTGAAAAGGATTGGTTGATTAGCATTGTTAAAAATATTTGAGTGAGTTTTATGTGCTTCATTGTTGAATGTTTTGAGAACATTTGAGATAGATATTATGAAGTAATTGAGGTAGGGTTTGAGACCTACATTGTTCTCTTTATTGGAATAAGTGTGAAAATACTTGTTTAGGGTTTGTAAGCAAGTTGTGCTTCATTGATTGAATGATTGTGTGAAACTCTTGAGCATTGTTATTAATTTGATTTGAAAGGGAATTTGCAAGAGAAAGAGATTGGTTGATCGAGTACAATATTTGTGAGTGTGAAACATATTGAGTTTTTGATAGAGCATATCATTATTTATATGTTCTAGAGGTTAAAAAATTCTGGATAGAATATGTCTAAACTACTTCAAGTTAAAGGAATTACTTTGAAGATTAGACAAAGCATTTGATAGCATTGTGTGCAAGATTTGAGATAGATTGAGTATATATTATGAGTTGTTTTGAGCATGTGTGAGAATATTTGAGCAAGTATTTGAGAAGGCTTGAAGGCAAATTTTAACAAGTCTTTGAGAAGGCTTGAAGGCAGATTTGAGCAAGTCTTTGAGAAGGCTTGAAGGTAGATTTGAGAAAGTCTTTGTGAATATTTGAAGGGATATTTGAGCAAGTCTTGTGAAGGCTTGGAATAAAATTAAGAGCAGGTTGATTTGTTCAAGCTTTGTGTTAAGGCTTGGGGTAGATCTAAGAAAATTTGAGCAGAGTTATCCTATGGAGAGAGATACAAATCAGAGCTTAGGGGATTGGTATCTCCTTTGGACAGAGGTCCATAAACATTGTAATATGGAATTTATTCCCAATAAGATTTGTTGAGAAAATTTAGTAGAAATATTTTCTCCGTGGAGTATCCCACATTGGATGAACCACTTTAAATTGGTGTCTCTCTTGTGTGTGATGATTTATGCATTGCTTTGATTACTACTATTGATATTTCCATTGATAATATTGGATAATATTGTTTGATAAATAAAATAAAATTTGATCTTATATTGTTCATCTCCCCTCTTAGTATAAGCTTGTGTTCTTCAATTGGTATCAGAGTGGGTTCCTTCAGGAAATTTTAAAAACTTTAAGGAAGATCTACAAGAACACACATGGCAAGGAAAGGTAAAATAAGAACCATGAGACCTAAAAAGAAAGAAACATTTTATCTTGAAACTAAGAGAAGTGAAGAAGAAAAATCAATGATATGTTTTGAGTGTGGTAAGCTTGATCACATGGCACTTTATTATTCACAAAATGGGTATAGTAGCAACAAAGAGGAAAAGGAATTTAATTTTTATCTCAAACAGATTATTGCTTTAAGAGGAGAAATGGAAATAGGATCAAGCAACATAAAATAAGCTATGTAAAAAGGAATAAGAAGTAACTAAAAATACTCAAATGTTTTATTTGTAGTAACTTTGATCATCTTGAAGATAATTTCTCAAAAGTTGGGTATAGTAGCAGTGAAGAAGAATATTTTGGTAACCTCGACCACAATGCATCTTATTGTAATGGTTTCAGTAGCAGTGAATATGAAAAAGAAAATAGGGATAGTCAAATCAAGTATACAAAGGAAACTATACTTTCAAAAATAGAAGAAAAATGAGATGCTTCTATTGAAGTAGCAAGTAGTACCTCAAGTAACAATGATGAAAGTCTCTAAGTTATTGAAGAGTATAAAGATGCTCTTGAAAACCTAGAAGAAGAGGAAGATTCAAAAAAACAAAAGGAGGAAGCCACAGTTAAGGAACTTGTTGAGTTAAAAATGGAGAACTCAAGATTGAAAGCCCAAGTACAAGAAGATAATGAAACAAAGACAAAGTTTCTACAATATCTCACTAACCTCAAGGTTAAGGTTGAAGAGGCAAGGAAAATTGAAGAAGGTATGACTAAAAATATAGAGGCAAAAGTCTTAGAATGTGAAATATTATAACATGAGGTAGTTTCACTAAGGAAGGAAGTGAAAGAGTCTAAGGACAAGCTACACAGGTTTAGGAAAAGTTCAAATACTTTGGATAAGATTATCAATGCAACAAGACCTTCATCTTACAGAACAAGACTTGGTTTTGAAGAAGGACAAGGTAAACAAGAAGAAGGGTCAAGTTCAAGCTCAAAAGAGAAAGATGTTTTAGAGGAAGAGATTAAAGGAGAAATTGAGAGTACCATATTCACCAAGGAAGAAAACAATGCACAAACAAGGAATAGGGATCATCACAGAGAATAAAGGACTAAGATACCAGTGGGTTAAGATTTCTTCAAAGGACATTGTTTTTCATGTAACAGGTTTGGTCACAAGGCTATGCATTGCAGGACTCATGAAAATAAGTATGGTATTACTAGGAGTAAATTCAAATATGAATATTTCTTTCAAGAGTTTCGCTACTCTTGTAATCAATTTGGTCATAAAGCAATTCACTATAGGGTTCATGATAGACATAGATATGGCTTCACCAGGAGGAACTTCAAGATATTTGCACCTTCTAAGACCCACAATATTAATTGTTATAAGTGCAATAATATTGGGCATAAGTCCAAGTGGTGTAGAATAAAATTTCCAAAGACAAGAAAGAATAGGGACACTCAAAAGAATCAATAGGGTATGTTGAGAAAGAATATGGACAAAGAAAAAGAGTATTGTATGCTGGGAGTAGAGATACTCCAACCCCAAAATTAACCACCTCAAGAAGAGGAGGTGGGGAGGGGGTTGAGCTAATAGTCTTATATTTAGCCCCAAAGGCGTCCCTTTGCCATTGATGTTAAAGGGGGAGATATTTGAGTTAGGGGGAGAGCATTGAGTCAAAAGGAGCATTGGAAAAAGGTAAAAGGAATGTTTAAGGAAAAAGGGTTGCCATAAATGACAAAGGAGGAGATTGTTGGAAATTTGAGCATGTTTTGTTGTCATTGATGTCAATAAGTTTGATATCTAAATTTGATGGAATTAATGTCAAAATGTTTAATGTCCTAAGTTGATAGAAATATTTGTGAGAACATTTCTCATGGTGGCACATGAGGTATAAGGCAACAAGAAGAAAGGAATACCTCTCCATGATGTTTGAAAAAGAATTTATAAATTAACTTGGTGGTAATTTTACAAAGGTTAAAATATCCATTAATGGTGGCAAGGTTATCCTTAAAATAAAAGGCCCAAAAAGGTTTTTAATATTTAAATTATAATATTTAAATCCTTTGGATTTAAATTATTATAATTAAATAATTTTATTTAAAGTGCTAAAATTCAAATTGTAAAAAGAGCCGATGTCAAATATAGGGGAGGGCATATGTATTAATAGGATAAGATTTAGCCTAAGTCAAAAGGTATTCAAAATATTTTTTTACCCCGAAGTAATTACCTTTCTCTAATTTTTGTTTGACAAGATGGAGGAGAAACAAATAGGAGATTTCACGTATTTTAGAGCAGTCATTGTTCAAAGTATTGAAGGGGTGTATCCCCACTCAAGTGAGGTGGTAGCTGGGATGGCAAGCTTGGCTTGCACAGTGCATTGAGGGCAAAGAGTGTTGTGTTCAATTCACGTGGAGGAATGTTGATTGCATGGTCGATTTTTTTTAGCGCCGGTGGTTGAGAATAACAAGGTGATCATGCGCCTTGGTTTCATGTGGGTTGGCTAGCCCATGTGGTGGCCTAGCCATGGCTAGGGTGCAGAACTAGTTGGCAATCCGGGTTCGATTCTCGGTGGCAGGCGGTAGGCGACAACAAATGGATTATTTTTTACTAAAATTAATTTATGCCCTAAGGTTTAAAGTGGCTAAGGTATGTGCTAGGGAGATATAAGAAGTTTTGCATTGATTTTAATTTTTCAATAAAAGGGTTATGAAATAATTTATTTTTCTTGAGCAAAGAGTAATGTGGTTTTTTTGGTAATGCATTGGGATAAAAAATAAAGTGGTGATTTATTTGTGAAATTCATCAATAGCAAGTAGGAGATATAAGGTGTAAATGAAATATTTTGTCTATGTAATTTTTGAATCTTGTTGATGAAATTTTGTGTGCAAATTTAGGAGTAATAAGGTGTAAAAGTGGTTTGAAAATTTATTAAATCTTTGTATGGTGAGATATTTGTTGAGGTGAAATATTCATGTGGAGGTTTTGAGATAGACTGTTACTACCTAACCTTAAAGTGGCATAAAAAAAATTGATTGTTGGTGAGACAGGTTTTGAAGACATATCTTCAAAAGAGAAATTAAGAGGTATGGGCACATCATCCTTTGTTTGATATGTTTATTGGAATGAATGTTGTGTAATATAAGGTGGAGTGAAAAGGATTGTTTGATAAGCATTGTTGGAAATATTTCAGTTAGTTTTATGTGCTTCATTTTTGAATGTTTTGAGAACATTTGAGATAGATATTATGAAGTAATTGAGGTAGGGTTTGAGACCTACATTGTGCTCTTTGTTGTAATAAGTGTGAAAAAAATTATTTAGGGTTTGTAATAAAGTTGTGCTTCATTGATTGAATGATTGTGTGAAACTCTTGAGCATTGTTATTGATTTGATTTGAAAGGGAATTTACAAGAGAAAGATATTGGTTGATCGAGTACAATATTTATGAGTGTAAAACATATTGATTTTTTGATAGAGCATATCATTCTTTATATATTCTAGAGGTTAAAAAAATTCTAGATAGAATATGTCTAAACTGCTTCAAGTTAAAGGAATTACTTTCAAGATTAGACAAAGTATTTGATAGCATTGTGTGGAAGATTTGAGATTGATTGAGTATATATTGTGAGCTTTTTTGAGAATGTGTGAGAGAATATTTGAACAAGTATTTGAGAAGGCTTGGAGGCATATTTGAACAAGTATTTGAGAAGGCTTGAAGGTAGATTTGAGCAAGTCTTTGAAAAGGCTTGAAGGCAGATTTGAGCAAGTCTTTGTGAAGACTTGAAGGTATATTTGAGCAAGTCTTTGAGAAGGCTTGAAGGTATATTTGAGCAAGTATTTGTGAATATTTGAAGGTATATTTGAGCAAGTCTTGTAAATACTTGGAATAAAATTAAGAGCATGTTTATTTGATCAAGATTTGTGTTAAGGCTTGGGGAAAATCTAAGCAAAATTGAACAGTGTTGATTGAAGATTTGTTCAAGATTTGTGTTAAGGCTTGGGGCAGATCTAAGAAAATTTGATTGGTGATTTGATCAATATTTGTGTTGAGGATTTGGGATAGATTTGAGATATAGGTTAGTGTAGATTTATGAGAAGAGTTGGAGTAGATTTGTGCTATACTTGGGATAGAGTTTTGTGCAAATTTGAGACATAGTTGAGAATAAGCTTTGAGGTAATAGAGCAAAGAGGAAAGTAGTCTCTAGTGGATAGATATCCATTATCCAGTGTAGTGGAGATAGAGGTCTCCTATGGAGAGAGATACACAAGCTAGAGTAGTAGGGGCAGAAGTCTTTTATAATATTACTAGATAGAGTAGAGGAGAAAGAGTTCTTTTATGGATAGATATCCATGAACCAAATCAAAGGAAAAGAGTTCTCCTATGGATAGAGATGCACAAACTAGAGTAAGAGGAAAGAGTTCTCCTGTGGAGTGTGATCTGTGAACCAGATAGGAAGATAGACTTATATGGAGAGAGATCCATGAACCATTTGAGGAGATAGAGTTCTTCTTGATCAAGTTCCATGAACCAGATAAAATGGAAAAGAGTTCTCCTATGGAGAGAGATCCACAATTTAGAGATTAGGGAATTGGTGTCTCCTTTAGATAGAGGTACATAAACATTGTAATAGGGAGTTGATTCCCAAGAATATTTGTTGAAAAAATTTAGTAGAAATATTTTCATCATGGAGTAGCCCACATTGGGCAAACCATGTTAAATTGGTTTCTCTCTTATGTTTGATGATTTTTGCATTGCTTTTATTATTTCTATTGATATTACCATTGATAATATTGGATAATATTGTTTTGGAAAGAAAAGTAAAATTTGATCTTATATTGTTCACCCCCCCTCCTAGTATAAGCTTGTGTTCTTCATTTTCAAACCTTTTGGGATTGTATTAGGGAGGAAGTGACTACGACCATCCAAGAAATTTAAATATCTAAGTTTTTTCCTCAAGACCTCAAATCCACCTTCCTTTCCCTCATACCAAAGTACCATAAGTGCTCTACCCTCTCTCATTATTGCCTAATCAGTATATGCAATGTGTTATACAATATTCTTACTAAGACCATGGCCAATAGAATGAAGTGTGTCATACCTCAAATAATTGACCCTTGCCAAGGGAGATTTGTGCAAGGAAGGATCAGAGATCCACAATTTAGAGATTAGGGAATTTGTGCCTCCTTTACATAGAGGTACATAAACATTGTAATAGGGAATTGATTCCCAAAAATATTTGTTGAGAAAATTTAGTAGAAATATTTTCTTCGTGGAGTAGCCCACATTGGGTGAACCATGTTAAATTGGTTTCTCTCTTGTGTGTGATGATTTTTGCATTGCTTTTATTATTTCTATTGATATTACCATTGATAATATTGGATAATATTGTTTTGGAAACAAAAGTAAAAGTTGATCTTATACTGTTCACCCCCCCTCCTAGTATAAGCTTATGTTCTTCATTTTCAAACCTTTTGGGATTGTATTAGGTAGGAAGTGACTACGACCATCCAAGAAATTTAAATATCTAATTTTTTTCCTTGAGACCTCAAATCCACCTTCCTTTCCCTCATACCAAAGTACCATAAGTGCTCTACCCTCTCTCATTATCGCCTAATCAGTATATGCAATGTGTTATATAATATTCTTACTAAGACCATGGCTAATAGAATGAAGTGTGTCATACCTCAAATCATTGACCCTTGCCAAGGGACATTTGTGCAAGGAAGGATCAGCATTGATAGCATGATAAAAATTCATGATTTTATCCATTCAATAACCATTAACAAGATGCCAAGCTTTTTCTTGAAGTTGGATATCAGAAAAGCCTTTGATAGGATTTCCTGGGACTTTATATTTTCCATTCTTACTAGGTTTGGTTTCCACCCCAAATGGGTCCACATTATCAAAGCATTCACCTTGTCAATATTGTTATCTATTCTTATCAATGAGGTGGTGGTATGATACTTCAAAACTAG
Source organism: Wollemia nobilis (assembly GCA_028583015.1). Lineage (NCBI taxonomy): Eukaryota > Viridiplantae > Streptophyta > Pinopsida > Araucariales > Araucariaceae > Wollemia > Wollemia nobilis. The sequence continues at coordinate 762,775 of JAQPPZ010016460.1, forward strand.
TCATGGAATCAGACAGGGGGATCCAATATTTTTATTTTTGTTTATCATTGTAGTTGACTCTTTGGGGAGGGCCCTCAACGTTGCCTATGTTTACAATACCATATCTAGCATTACAACTTCCTCTAGCATCCACCTAGTCCCCCACCAATAGTTCATTGATGATACCATCTTGGCCAACTACTCCAGTGTTCCTAAGGCTAGAGTGATAAAATCAATTCTAGGTGCTTATGATATGGTTGATGACCAAAAAGTTAATAACCTCAATAGCAACATTTTTTTTAATAATACACTAAATAAAAGGTAATTGAAAATTGTTAGTATCCTTGAATTTGACATTGCCAAGTTCCCTACAATTTATCTAGTCATTCCCATTTTCAAGGGAGTCCATCAAAAAATATGTGGAACAGTGTTATTCAAAGAATAATGGAAAAGCTAGCTGACTGGAAGGAAGCCCTCATCAACAGTGTAGGTAAAGCAACTTCAATTCAATATTGTCTCCAGAGTGTTCCCATTTATTTTATTTCTCTGTTCCAAGCCCCAATGGTAGTCTACAATAAAATTGAGCAAATTCAAAAGAACTTTCTTTTGTCAGGAATGGAGAATAAATTCATATTTTCTCTCATTGCTTGGGATAAAGTTTACCTCCCAAAATATAGAGGTGGGTTGGGATTTTGGAAATAATTTGCAAACAAGGGTGGATTTTTTTTTAATTATTCTATTCAAATGGTGGACATCATTAAAAAAAATACCTTAAGTAGGGCACTCTTCTTGGTGACTCCCCCATTTTGTATGGATTTATTTTCTAGAATTCTATTTTCTAGGTTAGACATATCTTACAAAAAGGAAGTAGGTCAAAACTTGATAATGGATCCTAAATTAGGTTTTGGTAAGACCATTGACTATCCACTCAACCTCTGGTTTCATATCAATCCTTGAACAACTTCAAAATCATCTCTAATCAGATATTTGAAAACAAGGTGTTATATCCTTTCAATATGTTGTCTCGAGATGGAAACCTCTACCCTAGGATATTGGAAATAAATATCAATGTGCTTCTAGCTAACTCATCTTTGATATTCTTTGTCTTGATATTATACCTAGCTACCCAACCTAGGATACCCCTTTTTGGAATTTGTGTGAGTTAGGGATATTTTAAGTCAAGTCTACCCATTCTATCATAGATGAGCCTGCTAATGACTAGTTCCTAGTCAAGAAACTTTGGTTAAAACATATCATATCCAAATTCATCCACTTATATTAGCTTGTGGTTTAGAATAGAATCCTCACAATGGATAATCTCCTGACTTGGGGTATGATTCTTCCAAATAGGTGCTTCCTTTGTTAGAATGCATAGGAATCAATGAACCATATATTTATGAAATATATCTTCTCCAATAGAATTATTTCCTCTCTATTTTATTTGACTTCCATTGCTTGGGTTACCCCCAATTCTATATCACATGTTTCTATCCAATGACCCAATCCCTTCTTTTCCACTCATCTTAAGTTTTGGCGGTCCTTCATTTTACACCACTTCTTGTGGCAGGTTTGGCTCGAGAGGAATAATAAAGCTTTTCATAATTCTAGCAGAGACTGAATCATTTTTCCTTAGGATTTTTTCCCTTGCTTCTAAGAATGATAAATTGACCTCTTCTAATGCTTGTATGAAGTCCTAATATATGATTCAATTAGCCAATTTCATCAACTTATCCCTTGATCTAAATAGTCAATCCCACCCTATGGTGGATAAATCCTTAGTGGTTGGTATTCCTCCCCCTCCTCGTTGGCTAAAACTTAATTTTTATGGAGCTACCAAGGGTAATCATAGAAGGGCTAGTTGTGGGGGAATTATTAGAGATGAGAATATCAAAATCATCCTGGCATATACAAAAAATTTGGAGGTGTAGTCCAAAAATTTTGTGAAAGCACATGCTGCCTACTGAGGCATCTTGGCTACTATGGAGCTTCATGCATGTATCCTTATCATTGAGTGTGACTCATTGAATATGATCAAATTCATTGAAGGCACTGCAAAAAACCCTTGTAATGTTTCCTCGTTAATTCATGAGACCATCCTTAATATTTGTAGCTTCAAAAACCTGTCTATTCAACACATGTACCAGGAAGGTAATAGATCTGCTGACATCATGGTAAAATTTGGGTTGAGGTTGGATTCCTTCAAGACTTGGAGTGCAAATTTTCCTCAATACTTATTAAAAATTTATCATGAAAATAATACATCCACATATGTTTAGTCCAATTACCTTGCTAACTTGTCCTCTCAATTTATGTTGTATTAGAGGACCTTATAAACCTATCTTGATGAATGGAATTCATCACTTATACTAGGGCAGAGCCCAATTTCAATCAGCCTCACTAACTAGGCTTCATGTATTGTACTTGAGGCACGTGGGTGAGAATGTTGAGGTTCATCTCCTAAGGAATTCAACCAAAAATTTTTAGGACCATAGTGCTCTTAATTTTCCATGTTGGTGTGATTGTAAGCTGATGTATTAGCCCAAGGCCCATAAGAACATTATTTTCCATATCATAATCAACATACATAAGTGTAAATCTATTTGTGTTTATCTGTTCAATGACCATGTCAGCTATGGTGATCACCATTGGAAAATAGAAAATTTTGAATTACAAGGGGATGTGCATCGAATAAGGATCGATAATACATACGAACCAGCTATCTCTACCCACATGTTCCTCACCTGTGACATCTACAATATTTACACAACCAAAAATTTGTGCCAATTAGTTAATCATGCTACCATTTTCAATAGGGTTTGCCAACACCACCTCTATGTGGATGGTATTTCAGGCCATTCTTGACTAGGTGTCCTTGTCTGGACATAGGTTTCCTATGAGGAGTGCTTTCATTGGTCCACACTAGCACACATTTTCCAAATTCATAAACCATATAATACAAATTGCATTGCCAGTCCCAATGATGTTTGCAATATTTTTATTCCTTATTTCCTTCCTCTTTGTTTAGCTTTTGCTTGGCTGGAAAATCCAATCATTCTTGGGTGTGGTAGGGCACGTGTGGTGAGATGTTTTAGGACTAGGCCTATCCTTAAATGGATCAAATTGAGCACTAGTCCCAAGGGTGGTGGCATGATTTCTTCTCATCCCATGCTAATTTTATTTTTTAAACCAATGGATGCTTTGCTATGTGGATGTGAAGTTTGAGTGCATTCAATAAGCATGTTGTGACCTAGTTCATGCATGTTTTCTAAGTGGTCCTATGTCTAGTGAGGGGAGTACAATTTCACTTATTGAACCTAAAATTATACAACTTGACCCAATGGTGGAAGATATTTTAGCATCCCATGGGTTGCTAAATTTCTTGAAAAAGTTTTAGGGCCATGACCTAGAGCTCTCAAAAGAATTTGTCCAAACATGGGATAGTGGCAATGTGTCCCTGAGGGGACTTATTTTTACTATAAAAATTGATTTATTGGCTAAGGTAATAAACCTTCCCAATTACAGGGAGATCATCCACTGAGATAAGAATTCGATGGCGAGAGAGCTTATCTTATTTTGAGATAAAGGGAAAATCTTGTCCAATAAGGACAATGGTTTCATTTGAGAAGACCTCCCTCCATCGTGGAACCATGACCTGGTACCAATAATGCATTATATAATTATTTAAAAACTATCCTCCCCACTGTGGATCTTCCATATGACGTTATTGAACTATCTGAAGGATGTTAAGTTAATCAATATCTCGGAATATATTTTTTGATCGATGGAAATTTCCATTGATAGCATATGTAAAGGTAAATCCACTTATCTAAAACATCAGGGATTACATCTAATTATATACAATTACATCAGTCAAAATCCATATCAAAGAATTGTCAAATTCGGTGGTTTGGTGGAAAATACCAACCCAAAGCCCATCCTAGGCTCTCCCTTGGTGGTTATTGATTCTGTCCTTGAAGGTCATATAATTGATGTTGAAGTTGGAACTCCTACTAGGGTAGGTAAATAGTGAATTATGGTGGGCTCCTCCTCAACTCCTAGCATGCACTCGACCCGAGTTAAATTCTTCAATGAGAGAGGTAAAAACATAATTTCTTTAATTGTTTTTTTAATTGATTATGCTTCCCCTACTCACAAGTTTCAAAAGACTCTGGCTGGGCCATATCCTGGTGCACTCTCCATATAACCCATGGGTGAACCAAACCAGATGTCTGACGTGGTGACATTATGTCATTAGCCACGTCAATGTTGCTAAGGGTAAGAAATATCATCAATCAGATGAAGGCCTAGAAATCAGGTCATTTCGAGTGGTATGCTCCCAAATATGATGATGATGAGGACTATGTATTATAATGATGCATTGTGGTTGGCCCCTCATATTTTGGACTTTCCCCTTATGTTTGATGATTGTTACTTTTTGTTTCCTGTGTATGCCTACGAGTATTATCCTCCTATGATGTTTATAGTTCTTCAACTTTGAGACCATCGAGGGTAGTCCTCCTTTTTGGGTTTTTTTTCTTAGAATTGATCCCACTTTGTATCCCCTTTGTGGCTTGTAAAAATGTTTTGTGTCCATTTCAAAACCCCTTATCAATAAAAAAAACCCTAAATATTCTAAATATACATAAAGAAGATAGAACGATACATACCTATATTTGGATGCTTGAAGGAGGTTTGATCATTACTAGTAAAATTACAAGTGTTTGATATTTTATAGGTAGACCAACATATATAAATATGAAAATAATAAGCAATTGATTAGAGTCTTCCATCATGTAGTCCCTTGGTGCATTTAATATTTTGATAAATATTTAACAAAATGTAAAAGCTGATTATGATGACAAGATAAAAGATAATAATTTTATGATTATGGCCCTAATATAATGTTAGTATTCTAATGTAGATCATTTTAAATTCTTGTCATGAGTATTACGGTTATTTGTAGTGCAATAACACAAGTACCCAAATGTGATTTTGATACATATAAATAAAAGGATAAAATTGGTAAACTAACATGCCATGGATAAATTGAATATGCTTACAATGGAAAATAATAATCATTAAATGGATTTTGTAAGAATATCTACCCATTTTTCACATCCTAACAAATTTATAGGTGATAAACTATGCTAATAGAAACATAACTATGATAACATAAGACTAAAGCATAAAAACCTCAATTTATACCCTAAAACCTTCATAAATTTTGATCAATTATTTTTAAAAATGATAAGATCTAAATTGAAATAAGTTTAGTCAAGATAATATAAGTAAAGGTGATAGTACTATTCAAAATATTTATAATGCAAGATATAAATAAAATAGGTTAAGATGAGATTAACATATGAAATTGTATAGTAAAAAAGTTATGAATGCCCCTTCTATGGGTATTAAACAAGCTATAAATATGAATATGATCCAATGTTATTCAATAGCTCTTTAGCTCTACAAAATATTTGATTTAATTCTTGTAAAGTCTCATCCTATAGAATTTGCTTCCTCAAAAAATACCTAAAAATGACCAACTCTTTTTGTTCTTAGATAATTTTCCCCAAAAATACATTGTGATCATAAATAATAGTTGTTTCCCAAAGTAACTTGTTGTTCTAGTTGTTAAATTGGTTGATTACTCTATCCTTTTATTTACACGATTTTATAATTGTTGACTAACATTATGCTTAATCATTACAAGAAGGAGATATTGGACAAGAAATTTCTTTGATGGTTTTTTTTGGAGTTGATTGGGTAGGTGGTAGCTTAGAGGTAGGTGAAATAAATATATAGTATATGATTATATTCTATAAGTTGTGAATCAATAACTAATAAGAATGGACATGCTGATTTGAATCGGTTAAAGAGTATATGGACTAGAAATTAGGGTAGCAAACCATTAAGAATAAAACATCAAAGGGCTTTGTGGTGTTGGACTAGTTAGCTAACTATTGATTTTAATTTTATTATTCCTAATAGAAATATATTTTGATAAATCTCTAATTATCATAGAAGAGAGTGATATGAAACCATTAAGGAATTCGTAACTACTCAAGAATCATTAGAATGTATCAAATATATTTTGTAGACTCATTAGCAAAATAATATTATACCTTTATAGATGTCTTAGATATGGTACATTGCCAATCACAACACCAACATATCACTCTATATCTAAGAAAAAACATAAAGTTGATAGTAGATGAATGTTGGTCAATATTAGCTACCCATTTTGCATCATAGTAATCCTTTAAGGTAGGATAAGCTTTGGTAGAATAATTAATGTATATCTAGTATGTTCCTTTGATATACTATAGAATCTACTTGGCAACTATCCAATACACTTATGATGCACCTAAATGTACCTAGACAAGGAGTTGATCACAAAAGAAATATTCAACCTAGTGTGTGGAAGGTAAAGAACTCTAATAAGATATTAATACAAAAAGGGATCACCAAAGAATAAGAATAGTCATATTGAATCTTCAACCTTAAGTCAAATGAAACACAATTGGGCTTTCATTCCTACATAGTAAATTACTATAAATAATAAGGAATACTTAGGATATGATAAAGTAACATCACATGATTATTATTCAAACTAAATTCCCAATAAGTAATAAATAAGGCCTAAATATATTAGCCTAATGGTGTCTTAAATCTATTGCTTTATATTCTAAATTATAGATCTTGATGTCCCCATTATAAGAAGATAATTGACATACAAAATACTAATAAAACTATGTATAGCTTCATATTATAAGTCATAGATGTTGATGTTCCCATTATAGTAAGACAATAACATACTAAACAATGATAAAAATTTATCCATAATGATGCTTGATATAGACATCATGTTATACCTTGCACCAATTAAACCTATAACTAAGAAAAAATATGGCATCTCATATCAAGCACAAGACACTTGATTAAATCTATGCAAATACATCTTGAGATGACAAAAATACAAGAGTATGGTAATTTAAAATAAATTTGAGATGATGATATGTGTATATCTCCTCCTAATTATCCCAATAAATAAAAACAACTTTCACATCCATATAATATAATTCCAAACCATATTAATCATCAATAGAGAGAACCATCCTCGTAGAATCCATACAATCTCCATTGTACAAGGTATATCTACAATCAAATCCCTACTTTTAAGAGAAAAACTTATCAATAATGTGGGGGATTCCAGTTAAATTATTTTTCTAAAAATAAAATATTAATAATATGGGGGTTTTTTATATAATAGGATTTGCTTCATTAAGAAGACTTTGATCCCACTTGGATATTGTTGGTGATATTACATTGTTTGATCATGTAATAGTTTATAAAGTGATTTATTTATTTTAGGATATTATTAATATTTAGGAGAGTTTAATATTTAGTTTATAGCATGTTTCAAGGTGTGAAGTGTGTGAGGTGTCAAGAGTGCAAGTGTGAGTTGTGTTAGTGAAGAGTCATGTAAGGTGTCATGTGTGAGTTATGTATTTATAAGATACTTTATCATTATGAGAGAAGAGTGAAGGTCAAAAGACATGCATTTGAGGAGTCACATAAATGTATAAATTAATGATAATGCATTATAAAAAACATCAAACTAACATTGCTTCATGCATGCAATAGTATACTTTATTAATAATGCTTTCAATATTTTGTGTTCATCATTATTGTGAGTATTATTGTATGATCCAAGATAAATTTACCTATGATATAGTTAGGCATATTTGCTAATAGTGGTATCAAATCCATCTTGGTTCATAAATATAGTTGAGATATTATTTATTATAAGAGTTATTTTTTATTATTGGATCAAAGAAGCTACAGTGAGATTGAGAAGATTTTGTTTTTAGAATGAACCAAGACTTGATTAAGGAAGTTTAATATTTATGGAAGACAAGCAGTGAGAATCCTATACTTATTAGAAGTCAAGCCTTGAAGAAGCAAGATTCATGGTGAGAACATCATAAGTGTAAGAATCCAAGCCTTGAAGAAGGAAGGTTCATGGTTAAACTAAATTTATATCATAAATTTAGTATTTCATATCCAAAAGTTTTGAACATGAGTAGTAGCATTGAACATTCCTTCATTACTTGTTTTTATTCTACATTGAACATTATTTATATTGTTTGTATGTTGCATTACTTGTTTTTATTTTACATTCTCTTTCATAATGGCCATGCCTCTTCCAATAGTAGCATTGAATATTCCTCTTATCTATATAGCTACCTCTACCACTTCCAATATATCTTCCTCTTCTACCTTAGCTTCGTTTTCTTTTAGAAAGTTGATTATGGTGCTCCCCTCTTTGACATTAGGAATTTGAGCTATAGCTAACTCCATTATTTTTTAACACTCTAGCATTAGAAGAAAAACCCACTCAAAGTTTTATTCTTTACTATTTTTAATTTCTTTTTTGTGTGGCATAAATGATCCCAAAAACACATTAGACTCCTTCAAATATTTATTTTCTTTAATAATCATTAGCCAATTGTTCCACTTTTATGTGAATGTTCTTAACACTTTTTTGAAAATATTTCTTTATGTTGGTTCTTCACCAAAAATACATATTTCATCTACAATACCACTTACACTTAAATCATAATCTCTTACATTCTCATTTGTCCTTAATTCTCTAATTTTTATATTCTCTCTTCAATTTTTGTATCTTTGTTAAGCACACACATTTATATATAGCTAATAAAATACTCCAAATTAATAGTTTCTTGTATCCATGTATTACAATAATTCATGGTTCCTTGGTAATCAACAAAGTCATCTTAATGAAATAATGACATCAATGATTTGAATTTTGAGGGCATATCTTAGGTTGAATATAAATCCTAGACAAGAATGTTGTTCCAAGAGGTCCCAATGGTATCACCTCTAAATACCCTTTTAGATAGATATAATTTACAGCTTTGTGAAGGAGAAACCTCAAATAGAGACTAAATAAACACAAAAAACAATAGTAAAAATGCTTTTTGCAATTTCTAGAAAAACATAAATGAGCAAGGAGGCATCTCAAATATTAAATAGATGTTTACCATAGTTTAAATTAAGACCAAAAATCATCATTGAGAAGAGCATAATAGAATAAATGGTCCTATATAGAGCTAATCATGACCTGGTTTGTAAATTCTTGGGTATTCATACTACCCTAAATTTCATGCATTCATGGGTTTGATTGAACTAGGATCCTCATGGTGAGTATTCCTTGTGGTTTATTAGTTATGTATATTTTATTGTTACCTTTTCCTCACTAACCAAAAAAAAAGACATCAAAATTAGAAAATAGGGACCATGTCCCAATAGGATTATTTGTCAAGCCCTGGAGAGTGGAATTTGATCCTTTAACTGAACCTAATACTATCCCAATTTGGATCTCACTGTATGCATCTCAAATGGAGTTCTAGAGTAAAAGTATTAGAAACTATAGGTTATTTCCTTAGAAGGTATTTGGGTATATATAGAGACATAATGGTAAGAAAAACAATTGTCTATAATAGATAATGTGTTGAAATGGATCTCAACCAACCTCTTTTGAAATACATAGAACTCAAAATTGTGGGACTATATTGGATTCAATAATTAGATTATGAGGTGCTTCCCTTTAGCTGTAGAGTTTACCATGGGCATTTATTTTGGTATTTCCTAAATACTATAATCATAGAAATGGAGACCCTATAGAAATATTATATCCTCCTAAGGGAATTATATAATCACTAAAGGAGCAACCAACACTTCTCATGGAGGAGAAGCAAAGGATGATAATTTTGAATAGCCCAAAAGGAGGAGGCAAAAGAAAAAATATGGCAAGGAGCAAACCCATCCCAAGACCTCAAATAAGTATGAGATATTCAAGATACTAGTGGAATAGGAAGAAGTATAACTCATGGAAGAAGTGGATGGAAATGATTAAAATAGTAACACTCATATTCAGTCCCTTCCTTCAACTCCTTACGTAGAGCAAGTAATAAAGTGTAGTGAGTTACCATAACCAAAGATGATAGAAGCATTGTAATACATAACCAAGAGCAACCAATAGTACATGATATCATCATAGGTGTGGGAATAAATACCAAGGAGAATCCAACTCTAGGGATTAGCTAGGTGGAGAATATATCAAGGAATAAAAACTCTCAAGGAGTGGGTAAAAAATCAAACAAGAAATTGTTAACATCCAAAGGAGACAAACTAGTCACTAAGGGATCAATGAGGCCAATAGACTCTTATTGATATTAAGGTAATTTATGATTATACAGTCATGTAATATTAGGTGTTTAAATAGTGGAAACCATAAATATGTTGTACGAAGACTCCTATAGAAGAGTAAAACATATTTTTTGCTTATCTAGGATACCAAAATGTCATTGGATATCATGTACAAAACAATAAATATACTATGAAGAGGTGTTGGTCATATGAAATTGGCTACCTAATGGGCCTTAAGGGGATAATTACCTTTTGAAACTCTCTAGAATGAATGAAAATAGAGCATATAGCTTACAGGGGTGTCCTCACATCTCATTTTAATAATAATGTGATAGATGAATATTTTTAATCACAAATTTCTATGGGGATAAAAACCTAGATGGAAAATTTTATCAATGGAGAGTGGCGCATGATATGAGAGTCTCAATGAAGGAGCTAGACTAGATTGTTATTAGGGATTTAAATTTTAAACTATCATCAAGAGATCAGAGAAGAGGAACTTTGGTTTTAGACTTAGGGGATTGGCTTGTGATTGCATACGTCCATGCTTTACACTTGGTGGATATTAAATGCCTTAAAACCAACTATACTTGCACTAATAAAAGGAGGAAGCCACATAGATGGAAGGTGAAGTTATATTATTTTCTAGTTTTTGAGAAGGCATTTAACAAATGGAATCTACAATTCAAGATTTTGGAGGGTCCATTCTTGAATAAATTTTCCATTCTATTGGAAGAGGGAATCAAGACAAGGCACTACCAAAAACCATTTAGACTAGAAAAAAATTGGTTACAAAAAGAGGATCTTTGAAAGGAAATATTGCAATGGTAGGAAGAGGGTTGTCTAGAACATGGGACAGTAATGTTTAACTTTCATAAGCAATTTCAATAAGTTGAGGATCAACTAAAATTGTGGATGTGATCTAACAAGTTAGACTTCTAGGCTCAGATAACTCCATTGGTAGCCATATGAGATGAGGTGCAAAAATTTTCAAGGAGGAAACAAGTATGAAAAAACTCAAAGAAGAGGAGGATTAACTACATAAAGTGATAGAGGACATTGAAAACCAAGAGGAGATCTACTAGGAACAAAGAGCAATAACTACTTGGTTACTATAAGGGGATAAAAACACTAAATTTTTTAATTGGGTCACTTGTACGAGGAGATAGATGAACAAGATGGAATCTCTTCAATATGGGAACGAGTTCTCCTTTGATACGATCCTAGGTATGCATTCCCATTCAATGGATTATGTTGCTAAATTATTTAAGGTCTAGTGTAGGATGAAGAGGCTAAAAAATAAGTTGTTGCTACATTTCCTCTATCATATTTGAAGAACAAAACAAATCCCTACTTAAACCTATTGATAAAGAGGAGTTGAAGGAGGTAGTATTTTGAATGAGTAGGGGAAAAATATCAAGTCCAAACAACTTCTCTATTGAGTTTTTTTAGACCTTTTGGAAAAACTTGGAGAAGTATGTAATGGTTAGAGGAGTATTGGGGCAATAAAATAATGCTTAAATATTTAAACCAAATATTCATTGCCTTAATTCCAAAAGAGGAGGAGGGGTGCATGTTTCAGATTACAAACATATTTCCTTATGTAATGTCATATATAAAATAATTATGAAGGTAATGGCTACATAGCTCAAGCCTCTCCTAGAAAATATTATCTCCTTAGAATAAGGAGGTTATATAGAGGGTAGGTAGATCTTGGATGGTATGATTTTGCTCAGGAGGCAATCCACTCAATGCAAAAATTTGGCAATAGAGGAATGTTCATAAAATTGTATATGTCAAGGCCTTATGATAGGGTGGAGTGGAGCTTCTTATCAAGGATGATGGCAGCCTTTGAATTTTCTCAGGATTCAATAGAGTTGGTCATGAGTTGCATAGCTACTCTAAAATACTTGGTTTTAATCAATGGTTTTTCCTCACAACCGTTCGGAGCAACTAGAGGCCTTTACTAGGGAGATCCTTTTTTTCCTTATCTTTTTCTCATATTGTATGAAGCCTTGGGATAAATATTTTTGAGGAGAATACAATAGGGTTTGCTTATATGTATCAAGGTGGGTGAGAAGGTTTTGAATCACCTATAGTTTGTGGATGAAATAGGATGATAGGCGTGGCTAGAATCAAGAAATCAAGAATTATCAATGATACTCTTATTTTTTATCTTAGGGTCACAACCAAATTCATAAATAATAAGAAATCTAAAGTGTTATTCTTTAATATTGACCAAAGGTTTTAGGATATCATTCTAGATATCTTGGGATTCATGAGGACTTCTCTACCAATGGTCTATTTGAGGGTCCCTCTACAATTAAAAAAAATGAAGATAATTTTCTAGAGGAATATTTTGGACCATATCAATGAAAGAATTAGTCATTTGTCTCATAAATGGTCAACCTTTGGAGGTAGATTAAATTTTTTATAGTTAGTCATTTAGGTCATTCCAATATACAAATTTTCTATCATTGTTGCCCCACGTACCACATGGAAAATGTTGGACAAGATGGCCAAAAATATTTTATGGGAATAAGCAAAAGTAGAGAGGAAATAAGCATTAGTAAGCTAGGATAAATTAATCCATTTCAATAAAAATGGAGGCTTGGGCCTAAGGAGATTGTATCTAAATAATAAAATCTGGTTGGAAGCTTTATTAGAGGTGGATCTCTTAACCAATTTCTTTATTCAACAAGGTTTTAACTAGTAAATATTTAGAATAGGTGAACCCAAATGAGGTGATTCATTTTTATTTGGATGGTAATGAGCCCTCATATGGTAGATACTAAAGCTAGGATATCAGGTAGTGAAATATGAATAATTTTTTAAAGTGGGAAGAGGGGAGAAGGCATGATTTTGGATAGATGCATGGGATCAATACTCACCTATCATTGTTGAATTCCTAGAATAGAAATACAACCATTAAAAATAGCCATGAAAATCAAGGGTTGGATCAATATTGAAAGTTATTTCAATACCATACAAATAGAGGATTATACACTTAATAAATTTAAGAATTTGGACGAGTGGACAATTCTAATCCCTCTAAAATTGGCACCCATCATGACTAAAATTTTGGTAGAAAGATTTCTCACAGGTAGGTATGAGGAGGATGAATTAAATTGGGGATATGTGAGCCTTGGAGTCTACATAGTGAAGGATGGATATGTAAATATCCTTCCAAAACCTCCTCATCATGCATATTAGGTTGAGGATTGGAGAAATATTTGGTAGTCTAAGGGTTGGCCAAATATAAACTTCTTTGCATAATAGTTCATGCACAATGGAATTATTGACAATTTGATACAAATGTTGAGCAAGGTGCAGCAACAGTATTGTCATTGTTGTCAACACAGTCAGATAGATCTGGTGTTTCAGTGGACAAGAAGTTCAAAAGCTATTTAGATGCAGAAGACAGGAGTTCAAAGGTTATTCAGAGTATGGACAGTGAGTTTCCAAGAAGACCGAAGTGGCCCATTTGCAAAAGATCAAAGAAAAAGACAAGTAAGAAAAGTGTCGCGATATCGCGACATATACAACAGGCAAGAAAAACTGTCGTGATTTCGCGACATGTTGGAGGAGAGAGAAAAAGCTGGAAAAACTGTCACGATTTCGTGACATGTTGGAAGAGAGAGAAGAAGCTAGAAAAACTGTCACGATTTCGTGACATGTTGGAAGAGAGAGAAGAAGCAGGAAAAACTGTCACGATTTCGTGACATGTTGAAAAAAAAGAACATTTCAACATGTTGGAAGATAAAAGGCAAGTGGAAAAACTGTCACGATTTCACGACATGTTGGCAGAGAAAAAGGCAAGTGGAAAAACTATCACGATTTCGTGACATGTTGGAAGAGAAAAAGGCAAGTGGAAAAACTATCGCGATTTCGTGACATGTTGGCAGAGAAAAAGGCAAGTGGAAAAACTGTCACGATTTCATGACATGTTGGAAGAGAAAAAGGCAAGTGGAAAAACTATCACGATTTCAGACATGTTGGAGAAAAGACAAGTGGAAAAACTATCATGATTTCATGACATGTTGGAAGAAAAAGAGAAAGCAGGAAGAAGTGTCACGATTTCATGACAAGTTCGAAGAAAGAGAGTAAAGTTTGAAAAGTGTCACGATTTCATGACATGTCGCATTTTCATGACTAAAATAGGAGAGAGAAAGTAAATTTGAAAAGTGTCACGATTTCGTGACATGTCGCATTTTTGCGACTCGAAAAGCGAAGAAGGAAGAGAAAGAAAAAGTGTCACGATTTCGTGACATGTCACATTTTCGTGACTCGAAAAGCACAGAAGGAAGAGAAAGAAAAAGTGTCACGATTTCATGACATGTCGCATTTTCATGACTCGAAAAGGCCAGGAAGGAAGAGAAAGAAAATGTGTCACGATTTCGTGACATGTCGCATTTTCATGACTAGAAAGGCCAGGGAGGAAGAGAAAGAAAAAGTGTCACGATTTCGTGACATGTCACATTTTCATGACAAACGAAAGAGAGGAAGCGTACGGAAGTAGAACTGTCATGATTTCATGACAAAAGTAGGGAAGAAGACTTCGAAGGTAGAAGTGTCATGATTTCATGACAAAAGCAGAGAAGAAGACTTCGAAGGTAGAAGTGTCACGATTTCATGACAAAAGCAAAGAAGCTAAGTACGGAAGCAGAAGTGTCACGATATCATGACAAAAGCAGAGACGAAGTGTACGAAGGTGAAAGTGTCACGATATCGTGACATTGTATTTTTACAAACAAAGAGAAAGAGGAGAGAGAAAATAGTGTCACGATTTTGACATGTATTTTCGAGCCAAAGCAAAGAGAAAGAGGAGAGAGAAAATAGTGTCACGATATCGTGACATGTTGTATTTTCATGGGCCAAAGCAAAGAGAAAGAGGAGAGAGAAAATAGTGTCACGATATCGTGACATGTTGTATTTTCATGGGCCAAAGCTAAGAGAAAGAGCATGGAGAAAAAGTGTCACGATATCGTGACATGTTGTATTTTCTGGGTCAAAGCTAAGAGAAAGAGCAAGGAGAAAAAGTGTCACGATATCGCGACATGTTGTATTCTCAGGTTAAGTTGAAGCCGACGAAGACCGATGAACAACCGACTAAAATTAGGGTTTATAGATGTCATGAAAATCGACTAAGATGAGGATTTACAATCGACTAAGATTAGGGTTTTCATCTCAAATATTCTATTATAAAAGGAGGGTTGTTTGGAGATTTTTGTTGTTGTCGAAGTGCATGCAAGTCGTATCGAATCGTGCTAAGTGCAAAATTTACAAAGGAAGCAGAGTGCGCAAAAGGGAGAAGATGATCGTTCGACTATGATGCAGTAGATTATGCGAAGTAATTTCATAGAGAGAGCAGAGTGCGTAGAGATCGCAAAGGTGAAGCAGACTAGTCGAGGTCTTGTAAAAGTGGAGGTATCATTCTATTAATCTTCTAGATTCATAATTCAAGTCTAGGTTGTAGCTTGGCATCAGGGGTTGGTGCTCCTTCTAGTAGGTGCTGGTAAATCAGGGGTTGGTGCTCCTTTCTATTGGTGCAGATAAATAAGGGGTTGGTGCTCCTTCCAGTGGGTGCTGGTAAAGTGATTGTAAAGTTGTTGCTTTGCAAAGGCTAGATTTGGATGGTAGTCCAAGCAGTCATTCTTGAGGAGTAGCCACATTGGTGAACCTCATTAAATCTTGTGTTGTGTGATGCTCTTTTGTTATTCTTGTTGTATCTTGTCATAAGTTTTAATTGCTTCTATTTTAAGAGCTATAAATTCAAGATTAAAAGAGCTACACTGATTCACCCCCCCTCTCAGTGTCATTGTAAGACTAACAATTGGTATCAGAGCCAAGTTCCTATACAAGCTTAACCAGCTAGGGTGATCTTGGAAGTAACACAATGGCAGGTGGTGAAGGTTTCTCATCAAACAAAGCACCATTGTTTGATGGATCTAATTACGCATTCTGGAGAATCAGGATGCAGACATATCTCTATGCTTTGGGTTACGACATCTGGGATTCAGTAGTTAGTGGATACATAATTCCCATCACTCCTCCAAAAGAGGCTGACGAAAAGAAACTATTTGAAAACAACTCAAAAGCAAAAAATGCTCTCATGTGCGGATTAGCAGACAGTGAACTAGTGAAGATCATGAACTGTAATACGACAAAAGAGATATGGGACAAACTGAGGAGTATTCATGAAGGAGATGATAAGATCAAGGAGGCCAAGTTACAGACACATCGAGCTCAGTTTGAAGCATTGAAAATGAATGATGATGAAAACATTGAGGCATATATGCTGAGAGTCAATGGAATCATTAATGCGATCAGAGGACTCGACGAGGATATTGGAGACTCTACCATCATGAAAAAGGTACTAAGATCTCTTCCTCAAAGGTTTGATTCCAAAGTCTCAGCAATAGAAGAAGCTAAAAATCTAAATTATTTCAGTATAGATGAGATGTATGGTTCTTTAACTGCATATGAGATGAGGATAGGAAGATCTAAACCCACAGACAGAGAAGCGGCTTTTAAAGCCCTTAAAAATAAAAACACTAAACAAGAGTCCGAGGAAGAAGGGACATCAGATGAAATGGAAGCAAACTTTGTTAGAAAGCTAAAAAAGGGAAAAGGAAAATACAGAGGGAAGCTACCATTTAAATGTTTCAACTATGGAGGCATCGGGCATTTTGTGACTAAATGTCCACTTAAAGAGCAGAACAAAAATGATGAAGGATCGCACCATGAAAGAAGTGACTGGAAGAAAATGAACTTCAGAAAAGGCAACTTCAAGAAGAGAAGTTTCATCTCCAAGAATGTCAGTTCATCAGAAGACAGCTCCGGAGAAGAGTCTGAAGAGGAAAAAGGTGAAGCTCTTTTCATGGCATTTGAAGAAGCAAAATCAGAAAAGGAAGAAGGAGTGATCTCTGAAGTATGTGGTGAAAACCCTGAGGTTGAAGTAGATCTAGAAGGTGAGTTGATCTCTGCACTTGAAGAGTGGGAGATAGAAAAGAAAAAGAATAAGAAACTTTCAAGAAAGCTTACGGATGCAAATGAAATCATAACCAGTTTGAAAGTACAGATAGAAGAATCCAAGAAAATCTTTGAAGATCTCGAAGTGCAAATAACCATGAAAATAGACTATTGCAGCAAGCTAGAAGAAGAGACTGTTGGTTTGAGAATGCAACTAGAAGAGATGAATAAGAAAATTAGTTGTTATCACAAACGTGAAGAAAGTTCTATGAAGCTGGATAAGATCATAAATGACCAAAGACCTGCAGGCATCAAGTTTGGTCTGGGTTTCATCGAAGGAGAATCATCAAGTGGATCAAAGGCCAGAAATGTAGAATCCATAAAGAATGAAGATAAGAAACAGGTTGATCAAGGGAAAATGTCTCATGCAAAAGAAAGCAATAATGCCAGGCTCGAAAGGAGAACTGACAATGATGGATTCACCAATGTCACACATCAAAGAAGAAGAAGACCTATGGCTCCTACGGCAACATGGCAAAGACCATCTCCCAGGTTCAATTATCCCTTCTCTGGTTTCTATTTTAAATGCAATGGCTATGGACATAAAATCTCAGACTGCAAATATAATGTTAGACCAAGGAATTTCACCAGTAGAAATGCTTTTTCTCCTCTGATGAATTATACAGTAGAATGTTATAACTGTCATAATTTTGGGCACATTGCAAGAAACTGTAGAAGCACATTTTCATCAAATCAGTTTCAGGGAAGAAAAGTTCAACCAAACAGGATGAGACAAAATAGAAAACTTCCCGTAAAACATGCACAAGTTGTTGATAAGGGAAAGGCAAAACAAGAGCCCAAAACCACTATCAAAATGGAGTGGAAAGAAAAGGAACAACTTAAGGAAGAAAAGGAATCCTTAATTGTACAAACAACATTTAAAGCATAGAATAAATATGTACCATGGATACTTGATAGTGGATGCTCCAGTCATATGACAGGTAACAAACAAAAATTTGAGAAGTTGCAGAAATATGAAGGTGGTTCAGTAAAGTTTGGAAATAATGATGGAGCTAAGATAGTTGGCAAAGGTTCAGTCAAAATTATTAACGAAAAAATTAAGTCAGAAGAAGTCTTGTTTGTGGATGGTTTGAAACATAACCTGTTGAGCGTAAGTCAGATTTGTGATAAAGGTCATGAGGTAGTTTTTAAGAAGCAGGGTTGTGAAGTCAGAAAGACAAACAGTGGAAAATTGATAGCAACTAGATCAAGAACATCTGGAAACCTGTACACGCTCTCAGAGACTTCAGAAGGAGCTTGTTTTATTGGATAGGAAGAAGAAAATTGGTTGTGGCACAAGAGACTCGGTCATATCAGTTTTGATAACCTAGTAAAAATCACCTCAAAAGGAGCAGTGAGAGATATTCCCACCATCAGCAAACCTGCAAACAACATTTGTGCTTCATGCCAAAAGGGGAAACAAACTAGAGTCTCTTTCAAAACAAAAGAATACTACACAAGCAAACCTTTGGAACTAATACACACTGATTTATGTGGACCCATGAGAACACAAAGCATAAATGGTGACAAATATTTTATGTTGTGCATTGATGACTATTCCGGAATGACATGGATATTTTTCTTGAAGCATAAATCAGAAGCTTTTGATATGTTCAAGATTTTCAAAAACCAGGTTGAGAATGAAACAGGAAAGAGGATCAAATGTTTAAGATCAGACAGAGGAGGAGAATTCATTTCAGAGGAGTTTGCAGAATACTATGAAAAATACGGTATTAGGAGACAGTTCTCAGTAGCCAGGACACCTCAACAAAATGGAGTGGTGGAAAGAAAGAACAAGACAGTGCAGGAAATGGCACGGACTATGTTGGCTGAAAGTAGAGTAGCAGACAGATTTTGGAAAGAAGCAGTCCATACTACGGTGTATATCCAAAATAGGTACATGCTGAGAACACATGAAAGCAAAACTCCTTATGAATTGTGGTTCGGTAAAAGGGCAACAACAAAATACCTCAGAGTTTTTGGCAGCAAGTGCTATATCAAAAGAACTGAAGATAATCTTGGTAAGTTTGAAGATAGAGCAGATGAAGGTATTTTTGTTGGTTATTCATCTAGAAGCAAAGCTTACAAATGCTACAACAAAAGGCTAAAGAAAATTGTGGACAGTGCTGATGTTAAATTTGATGAAGGTAAAGAACGAGTAATTAGCTATGAAATGAACTACCCAATCTATGAAGAGGTTATTGAAGGAGATGAGGAAAACGAAATTGAAAAGATACAAAAAATTGACTCAGATGATGTAAGTTGTGATTCAGAAGTGGAAGAGAATAAGAAATTCAAAACAGGCAGCTGGCAGAAAAATCATCCTAGAGATCAAATAATTGGAGACCCCAAAGTTGGTGTTCAAACAAGAAGAAGAGTAGTAAGTAACTACTCTCTATTATCCAGCATTGAGCCCAAGAATGTTGCTGAAGCAAGCAAAGATGAAGGTTGGATGAAGGCAATAAATGAAGAATTAGACCAGATCGAGAAAAACAAAACTTGGGAGTTAGTACCTAGACCTGCGAACAAAAATATAATCGGGACTAAATGGATCTTTCATAACAAATTGAATGAAGACGGACAGGTAGTCAGAAATAAAGCAAGATTGGTATGCAAGGGGTATGCACAAGTTGAAGGCATTGAATTTGAGGAAACGTTTGCACCAGTAGCTAGACTAGAGGCAATCAGAATGTTTTTAGCTTTAGCAGTCTACAAGAATTTCAAAGTTTATCAAATGGATGTGAAATCAGCATTTTTGAATGGGAAACTTGAAGAAGAGGTTTATATTGAGCAACCAGATGGGTTCCAACTTGGTGATAATCCCAACTTTGTTTGTAAGTTGAAGAAAGCTTTATATGGCTTAAAACAGGCACCCCGAGCATGGTATGCAAGACTAGACAACTATCTCACTCAACAAAGGTTTAAGAAAGGTATGGTGGATAGTAACTTGTATGTCAAAACAGAAAATGGGCATCTTATTGTTCTTGTTGTATATGTAGATGATATCATATTTGGCAGAAGCAAAGATGAGTCATGTAAAGATTTAGCAAATAAGATGCAAAAAGAATTTGAAATGTCAATGATTGGTGAACTGTCATATTTCCTCGGTTTGCAAGTTAATCAAAGTAAGAAGGGCATATTTATTTCTCAAGTTAAATATGTAAAAGAGATGTTAAAAAAATTCACAATGGAGGATTGTAAGCCAGCTTAGCACTCCCATGACGACAGGTTGCAAGTTGAGCAAAGATGACAAATCTCCACCTGTTGATCAAACCATGTACAGATCTATGATTGGAAGCCTACTGTACCTGACAGCTACCAGACCAGATATTTTGTAGGCAGTATGCATGGTAGCACGTTTTTAGGCCAATCCCAAGGAGACTCATGTGACAGCAATAAAGAGGATTCTTCGGTATCTCAAGGGTACTATGGAGTATGGGTTATGGTATCCAAAAGGTAAAGACTTCACCCTTATTTCATATTCAGATGCAGATTGGGCAGGATGTGTAGATGACAGAAAGAGTACCAGTGGAGGTGCATTCTATCTTGGAGATAGATTGGTTGCATGGCACAGTAAGAAGCAAGAGTCAGTTTCTTTATCAACAGTAGAGGCAGAATATATTGCAGCGACAACATGTTGTACGCAGGTATTGTGGATGAAACAAACCCTGAAAGATCTTGGTATCTGCTTCAGTGAACCAATATCAGTTAAGTGTGATAACACCAGTGCCATTAACATCTCCAAGAATCCAGTTATGCATTCACGCACAAAACACATCGCTATCAGGTATCACTTCTTGAAGGAGAAAGTTGCAGAAGGTGAGGTTAAGTTGGATTTTGTTCCAACTACAGAGCAAGTAGCAGATATTTTCACAAAACCATTGCCCAAGGAAGTTTTTGAGTACCTTCGCAATAAATTGGGAGTGGTCACACTTCCCAAAGATTGACTAGCTACAGGGATCACATTCTCAGGGGGAGCATCTAAGTATTTGATTATCTTGTTGCTCATGTTCATGATTTTTGCTAAGTATAATCAATTTTGCCTGAGAATGTTGTGCATGGACTCAGGGGGAGTCTGCAGTAGCCCTTTGGTATTATTGTCAAAGGGGAGAAGAGTTACAGGAAATTGCACATGTGTTGCCAACAATTCCAAAGGGGGAGATTGTTGAGCAAGGTGCAGCAACAGTATTGTCATTGTTGTCAACACAGTCAGATAGATCTGGTGTTTCAGTGGACAGGAAGTTCAAAAGCTATTCAGATGTAGAAGACAGGAGTTCAAAGGTTATTCAGAGTATGGACAGTGAGTTTCCAAGAAGACCGAAGTGGCCCATTTGCAAAAGATCAAAGAAAAAGACAAGTAAGAAAAGTGTCACGATATCGCGACATATACAACGAGCAAGAAAAACTATCACGATTTCGTGACATGTTGGAGAGAGAGAAAAAGCTAGAAAAACTATCATGATTTCACATGTTGGAAGAGAGAGAAAAAGCAGGAAAAACTATCATGATTTCATGACATGTTGGAAGAGAGAGAAGAAGTAGAAAAACTATCACGATTTCGTGACATGTTGGAAGAGAAAAAGGCAAGTGGAAAAACTATCACGATTTCATGACATGTTGGAAGAGAAAAAGGCAAGTGGAAAAACTGTCACGATTTCATGACATGTTGGAAGAGAAAAAGGCAAGTGGAAAAACTGTCATGATTTCATGACATGTTGGAAGAGAAAAAGGCAAGTGGAAAAACTGTCACGATTTCATGACATGTTGGAAGAGAAAAAGGCAAGTGGAAAAACTGTCACGATTTCGTGACATGTTGGAAGAGAAAAAGAAAAGTTGAAAAACTGTCATGATTTCACGACATGTTGGAAGAGAAAAAAAGAGATTTAACATGTTGAAGAAAAGAGAAAAGAAGAAGTGTCACGATTTCACGACAAGTTGAAGAAAGAGAGTAAGTTTGAAAAGTGTCACGATTTCATGACATGTCGCATTTTCGTGACTCAAAATAGGAGAGAAAGTAAATTTGAAAAGTGTCACGATTTCGTGACATGTCGCATTTTCGTGACTCGAAATGCAAGAAGGAAGAGAAAGAAAAAGTGTCGCAATTTCATGACATGTCGCATTTTCGTGACTCGAAAAGCGTAGAAAGGAAGAGAAAGAAAAAGTGTCACGATTTCATGACATGTCGCATTTTCATGACTCAGAAAGGCCAGGAAGGAAGAGAAAGAAAATGTGTCACGATTTCATGACATGTCGCATTTTCGTGACTAGGAAAGGCCAGGGAGGAAGAGAAAGAAAAAGTGTCACGATTTCACGACATGTCGCATTTTCATGACAAAAGAAAGAGAGGAAGCGTACAGAAGCAGAACTGTCATGATTTCATGACAAAAGCAGGGAAGAAGACTTCGAAGGCAGAAGTGTCATGATTTCATGACAAAAGCAGTGAAGAAGACTTCGAAGGCAGAAGTGTCACGATTTCATGACAAAAGCAAAGAAGCTAAGTACGAAAGCAGAAGTGTCACGATATCATGACAAAAGCAAAGACGAAGTATACGAAGGTGAAAGTGTCATGATATCGTGACATGTATTTTGGCCAAAACAAAGAGAAAGAGGAGAGAGAAAATAGTGTCACAATTTTGACATGTATTTTTGTGGGCCAAAGCAAAGAGAAAGAGGAGAGAGAAAATAGTGTCGCGATATCGCGACATGTTGTATTTTTATGGGCCAAAGCAAAGAGAAAGAGGAGAGAGAAAATAGTGTCGCGATATCGCGACATGTATTTTCGCGGGCCAAAGCTAAGAGAAAGAGCATGGAGAAAAAGTGTCGCGATATCGCGACATGTATTTTCGTGGGTCAAAGCTAAGAGAAAGAGCAAGGAGAAAAAGTGTCGCGATATCGCGACATGTTGTATTCTCGCGGTTAAGTTGAAGCCGACGAAGACCGATGAACAGCCGACTAAAATTAGGGTTTACAGATGTCATGAAAACCGACTAAGATGAGGATTTACAGCCGACTAAGATTAGGGTTTTCATCTCAAATATTTTGTTATAAAAGGAGGGTTGTTTGGAGATTTTAGGGGTTGTCGAAGTGCGTGAAGTTCGGTCGTAGAGCATAGAGTGCAAGTCGTATCGAATCGTGCTAAGTGCAAAATTTGCAAAGGAAGCAGAGTGCGCAAAAGGGAGAAGATGATCGTTCGACTGTGATGCAGCAGATTGTGCGAAGTAATTTCGCAGAGAGAGCAGAGTGCACAGAGATCGCAAAGGTGAAGCAGACTAGTCGAGGTCTTGTAAAAGTGGAGGTATCATTCTGTTAATCTTCTAGATTCATAATTCAAGTCCAGGTTGTAGCTTGGCATCAGGGGTTGGTGCTCCTTCCAGTAGGTGCTGGTAAATCAGGGGTTGGTGCTCCTTTCTGTTGGTGCAGATAAATAAGGGGTTGGTGCTCCTTCCAGTGGGTGTTGGTAAAGTGATTGTAAAGTTGTTGCTTTGCAAAGGCTGGATTTGGATGGTAGTCCAAGCAGTCATTCTTGAGGAGTAGCCACATTGGTGAACCTCGTTAAATCTTGTGTTGTGTGATGCTCTTTTGTTATTCTTGTTGTATCTTGTCATAAGTTTTAATTGTTGCTATTTTAAGAGCTATAAATTCAAGATTAAAAGAGCTACACTGATTCACCCCCCCTCTCAGTGTCATTGTAAGACTAAAACTAGGGAAATTTTTGGTCCATACTAATGTGTTTTATGCTACAAAAGTGATGATGCATTTTACCATTTGATGTTTAAGTGCCTATTCACACATGAGATCTAGGAGAGAAGGTTTTTAGCTTATAAAATCTAAGCCAACGGTGATATGAACCATATTAATATTTAGAAAATATGGAATGAGTCATATTTAAATATGAATTTCTTCATATTGACCAAAAATTTGGATTCAATTTTATTTGGATGGAATTATAGCTAGAGATAAATGACAAAAAAACTTGAGAAATCTTTTCATCCTTGGATGGTGTCTAGCAAGTTATTTGGAGCATGTAGACATTAAAAATTGACCAAATTCTTTGGGAAATATTCCTTGAGCGTTCTAGGGACCCCTTAGACTTGCCTAGGGCAAGGGAAAGGCTTTCTCCTCTTGTTTTTATTATTTTCCATATCTATGCAAAATTGTACCCGGTCCTTGATGGGGCATGAATTCGCATTGGGATATCATGATTGGCCTAAATGGGGTGCAATTTCACCTTTTAAGGGTTTTACAAGTTGAAACCCTAATGTTTTGGGGATGGTGTGTTTTACATTGTTCCTCCTTGGTTTTCCTGCTCTTTTTGCCTTCAAGTCTGCTATATAGGGAGTGTTTGAATTTACTTTTCACATACCATTACACACAAGTTAATACATGATCACATAATCAACACTTGATGATTTATTGCTTGAATTTGATTTCTCACAAAGAGTTTTTTTCGATATGCATCCTTCTTCTTCTTCTTTCACAAGAAACTTTGAAGTTTGAATTTTGATTGATTGTCTACTGCATTGGATTGTTGTTTTTTACTCTTGGTGGATTTTTGTTGGATTCCTAAGGAGATATTGACCATCTAGGAGATCTAAAATCCTTTTGTTTTTCTTTTCCACTCTCTTCCAGGTGAATTCACTCTTTTGCATGCATATTTGGATTTTTTGAATGATGTGATCGAGCTTCTACACTTATCTTTTATTTTTGCATAGTTTATGCAAAATCATGCCCAGCCTGCTATGGGACACAACTTCACCTTGTGTTATCGTGGCTTCCCATTATGGGGTATTATTTCACCTAAGATCAATATAGGAGAAATCTGTTGTTTTTTATTTTCTTTATTGCATCATAGATTACATCTAGATCATAGTGGCATATTTTATTCTATCATTTCTACATTCTTTTTTGTTGTATTGTATTATGTTTTCTTTAATCCAAAGGTAAATTTATGCTTTTAGTTATCAAAGGTCAGCTAAAGGACCTATGTGGCTTGACCACTACACCTCCATGAGAAAAAATTCTCATTTTAATAGTTTGCTAATGAATTTACAAGTTTATATAGGAGCCAGTACAGTTGGGAATCACTATTCCCGTGGATATGCTTCTCAACATAACTCCATGACTCAACATCTAGATTTAGAATTTCTCTAAATAAAACCCTATAAGCTCTCAAATCCATGTCTAAAATAGCTAAACCTCCAAAAACACTTTAACCTTTGTAATAATAACTTTACAAGATTAAACTAATACTAAATAGTAAAACCTAGATACTTAGGACTTTAGGAAGAATGCCAAATATTCCAAAATTCTCCCCCTTGATTCTAAAGGAACTCTTCCATTAGTTCTTAAGCATCACAAACTAAAAATGATCTTCTTTTCCGCTTCTTCCAATTGGTTTGAAGAAAATCCTCAAAGCCAAAAAATGTGAGGCACTCATCATGCCACTCACCATGCTTCCACTTTCCATGTGGGTTGTTATTCATGTCTTTTGATTTGAAATCCTTTGGATGAACAACTCCCCCTTCATCAAAAGTCTTTTGTAATGGCATTCAAACAATACCAATAGCAATGGTTCTCATCAACCATTCTAGCTCATCTTTACTATGGTCTTGGGACCATTTCTCTTCAATCTCATTATGGTTTTGAAACCATGTTTCAGCTGATACTCCTCTTGAGTATTTACAATAATTCATCATATGTAATAGATGATTGTACCATACAACTCTCTCACATATTTCCACATAAAATATCACAACAAATATGGCCATTCAATGACCAACTACATATGCAACACAAAGTTGCTCCTCACACAAATGTTCACTCTTTAGTATGGTTTTACAATATTCATTTGGATCCATGTGACCCAAGTTCTTCATCATTGTATTCATTCCAAGAAGACTCTTCATTAAGGTTGTCTCTATGAGACAATATCCTCTTAATAATGTCTTTGGAAGACATTATCCATTCTTCACATTCCTGCTCACAAAAAATAAATCATTAATCATAAAAATAACACATCTAGTGTCAGTATATTTTGTGCTCTCCATAGTTTTTAAGGAAGAAATATTTTCTTCAACATAGGCAATGTTGAAGGAACATTTTTTAAATTTTTTTCCACATCCTTCTTCTTGTTCTTGTTCTTTTTATATCTAATAATTTTCTATCACTCTTGATGAGTGATCTTCATGGAGCATGGAGCTAATAGTTCTCATATCCTCTTCATAAGACTTTTCATGTGGATCATCATCCCACATAATTTGAGCCTTACAATAAGAATTCACTCCATATGAGTGAGCTTCCATATTTACATATTTATTTTCTCTTTCAAGAGAGCACACATCCATTCCAAGTGAATGGTCTTCATCATAAGTGAGCCAATGGTCTTCCATGAACATTGCTCCTTCATCATCATGCCAACAATTTGTGGTTGGCTCTTCATCATTCTCCTCCATGAGAATATTAGGTGCATTCTCAATAATGCACTCTTCATGTGTGAGACATTCTCCATCATACACCATCTCATCTTGGTGTTCTTCTAGCAAGGAACACTCCAATGTGAGTGTTTCTCTTCCTTCATATTCAAAGTCTTCTTCCACTTTTGAGTGGTCTTTATGCTCAGATTTTGCACTTATCTCCCCCTTTGGAGGAACTCCAACATAGGCAAAATCTCCAACATAGGCCTCGTCTCCTTGTAGAGACTCTTCACAACCTGTAACTCCATCAAAATATCCAATAACAAACTGATTTGCATTAGTAGTAACAATACAATCATTCTTATTCATGAGAAGATCACAAACATTATGAACCTCATCAATATGGGTAAGATCAACATTTTCAAAAACTATAGGTGCCTCCTCCATGAAGCACAAATCTGGAACAACAGTACTTGGAGATTCAATCTCCCCCTCAATCTCAACAATGCACTCATCAAGTGCTTCACAAACAACCTCTGGAACAACTATGCACTCCTCTTCATCTTCATAACTCACAAAGCTTCTACAAGAAGCAAAACCTCTCTTGCCTCCTCTTCCTTTGGAAGCATAAATACCTCTTCTTCTCAAATTTTCCTCATAGACTTTATAAGTCTCTTCTTTCTGCAAAGAAACATCTTCAAAAAACAAGGGTTGATCTCTCTTTTTCACAAAATCATCACAAGTGAATTCATAATCTTGTAGATTATCATTCACACAATCAAATTCACAATCTCTTAGATTATCTTCAAAAGCATTTTCAAAAACATCTCCTTCACAATCTTCTATATTTTCACTTAACTCATTCTCAACATTATCAAAACTTTCTTTCAACATTTGCCAAACATCAAATGTTGATCTACAATGCTTAATAAGAGGAAAAACATTTTGTGTTATACCTCTTCTCAATGTCATGAGTGCCATACAATTGGTGTGTTGTTCCTCCTTCTTTTGCCTTCTCTCTGCTTCTTCTAGGCTGCTCCAACATGGTGGCTCCTCAAGGATGTAAGGCTCCTCCTTACTCTTACATACTAGCTCACAAGAGTTTCCATAAACTTCTTGTAATATTTTCCATGCTTGTCTAGCTAATTTGCAACTAGCAATGAGTGGAAAGGTGTTTTCCATCATACTCTTCTGATCTCCAAGAGGGCTAAGCAATTTTGATATTGTTCTTCCTTTTTCTTGCTTCTTTCTTCTCCCACAAGGCTACTCCAGATCTCGGGTTCTTCGTAACCATATTCAATGATATCCTATAATTCTTTTTCTAACAATATTGTCTTCATTCTAATTTTTTAGAATTCAAAGTCTTCTCCATCAAATTCAGGAACTTTCAACCCTTCACACAAAAAGTTAGTGTTGTTTTCCATAATACCAAACACAATATGAAACCTTTATTTAAATTTACAAAAAACTTGATAAAAAATCACAAAGAATTCACAAGCTTTGATCTAATCTAAATACCAAACTAAATCTGATTAATCAACTCAATTGGAATGGATTAATCAATCAACTACCAAAAACAGATTCTTCTTATACTTAGATCATTTTTTATGTGTAGATTATATACTTGGCATCATGGATACTGGTTTCATCCACATGGTTTTATTACAAACCTAAGCATTTGTTTTCCTAGCATATCTCCATACACTCAATAATATTATAAAAATAGGCTCACAAACTATACTCCGTCCTGAGAATTACAATAATACTCTACTAATGCTAACTACCTCTTGTAGTCCACGTCCACAATCTGAACCATGGTTTTGGCCCTCATCTACAAGGACCTAAATGTGAATGCAAACCTCCTCTACATGACTTCTTCAAACAAATGAAGACAAGAAAACATCAACAATAGTCCATGATATCCTTTAAAAAGTGAAGATACCTTTTCACCAAATGTGTCCAACAATAGAAATCATCTAGTCAGTCATGAACTAGCATATCCTCTTCCTACACATACAATCGAACAACGACAGCACCAACATTTGGATCTCTTCCTTATGTGTGTTCATGAAATATACACAAGTTCTCCTTCATGCGGTGTTGACCTCCAAATCACAACAATACAGGATGTAATAAACCTAAATCCCAACAGATACATGGTGGCCTCTTCATGGATGGAGTGCACACATCAAGTTTTGTAAATAGTCTTTAACAACCTAAGAACAATCGCCAAGGCAGATCAACAATTCTTTATCATCAACTGATGGCTGCCTTCAACACTATGCTTGCATAATTCAACAAATTATGTCTCCCTTGGTGTTTAACTCCTACCACAAATATTTACCTCCATCTACATATCTAACAAGTGGTAAGATACTATTTGTGCTACCTATTTAACCATTCAAGAGAGGTGATGATTCATTCTCCTACACCTACACTGCTGGTGGATTTCAATTTTGTAATACCATGTTAGATATTTTGATCTATACCTTACCCAAAATATGTTGCACCTAAAATGCAATCTCTGATTCCTAATATTTGCTGCACTCGAATTGGTGGATTTCATTGTTGGTCATGTTTTCATACTCCCATATGATGATTGGCATGCAATAGATAGTATCACTCAGAGAATCACATAGCAGGGACCAATTCATATATTACATGAGAAAATTTTGTAGTGAAATGGCAAGTTTTGCTTTGAGGAGGAGGCAATCTACACTGTTTACCTTAATTCTCATGATGTGCTTGACCATGGAGTTTGACACGAAATGTATGTACCTTCCATGCTTGATATGATCTAAAAAATTTACTTCTTGCTACGGATAGGAGTTGCCTTTCATATTATCGCTGCATCTATCCTCCTCGACATCATCTACAAAAATGAGAGGAGAGCCTGCATCTAGCCTCCTCGACATCATCTACAAAATTGAGAGGAGAGTCTGCTTGAACCTGCATCTAAATAACGATAGCCAAATTTGGTTATTGGAGGAACAATAGAAGTGTTTGGCTCATACACTAACACATTTCATTAGATCTACCACTTTTAAATCCACTTTGCAAGCTACAATAGCACTAAGGGTTGTTCGACTTTGGTGCCTATGCTCGATATATTGCATTTACCTCATATCAACAAGCCTGACAGGAGGTAAATTTCTATTCCCACAATATTTTTTAGCCTACCACGATCGCAGCATTTGCTAGCCCAACTTGCACTTGTAAATATGAGACATTTTTTTTTGTGTGTTCTGATGAATAATTACCATTTTGTCATATCCTTTGCAGATAAGTTAGTGGAAAAGGTGAATTTTCACTTGATCTATTCCCCACGACATGCTTGCACTCTACACATTAAGCCATCAACAAAACTAAAACCCAACACAACATTCACATATGAATTATCACGTATGAATTATGGCTTCCAATATTAAGAGCTCAGGCTCTCAAAATATCCTTTATTGGAAAAAATCATGGCTTCTTTTCTTTGGTCACCTCCTTTACAATATTCTACACCTCACGAAGGTTTTTTCAACACTGGCATCTCCTTCTCATAGGCAGTTTGCAGTCTTTTCAGCAACTCAAACTTCTACATTCTAATATGCCACGATTGGTAGGATCGAGCCCCTCTTTAGGCATGATCAATCCTCCACATTGGTAGATCTAAAATCCATGGGTTTTCTTTAACCCATCATTCCAAACATGCTTTGATACCAAAATGAGAAAAACTTCTCATTTTAATATTTTCCTAATGAATTTACAAGTTTATATAGAAGCTAGTACAGTTGGTAATAACTATTCCCGTGGAGATGCTTCTCAACATAGCTCCATGACTCAACATCTAGATTTAGAAATTCTCTAAATAAAATCCTATATGCTCTCAAAGCCACCTCTAAAATAGTTAAACCTCCAAATACACTTTAACCTTTGTAATAATAACTTTACAATATTAAACTAATACTAAATAGTAAAACCTAGATACTTAGGACTTTAGGAAGAATGCCAAATATTCCAACACTCCATGTATTGTTACACAATGGCTTGAGCAGGTCCCCTAATGCTAATCTCATTTTCAAGTGTTTGTTGAGTTATCTTGTAGGAACATGTATTATTGATAGCATTGGACAAAGGGATAAAAGCAAGGATAAATCACTGGATAAGCTAAGTATTATTATTAGTCTTTTAGGTTGTTTGTTGAGTGCTTTTAATTCTGTTATAAGCCCTAGATATGATTTTATAGAAATATATTTAATTAATTTCTAGGTATTTGAAATATAAACAACATATAGTATGCACTTAGGGTTAAATTTATTTGTGCATATTCTCTTGAGCCCTTGCTTAAATGTTGTTTGTTTAGAACCCTAGGTGTAACCACCAAAAAGGCTCACACCTAATGTATCCTATTGCAATAATTGACAAAAACAATACAAAATGCATATGAGAACAAGAAATTGACAACGAAATGATTAATAAAATATGCTTTATTCCATTATATTTCAATGACAAACTCAAATTACAAGTACATCCATATTAGGGATAATCATATTGATACAATTGTTACAATAGGGTGTATTTATTTCCCTCTCAAGGGTAGATGTGATTTCAAAGTGCCCTTCAGGGTGACACAAACTGCTCAAAGTGCCCTTCAGGGTGACACAAACTGCTCTAGGGTGGAGTAGACCCTCTTCTTCGCATTGAGGAAGGAAATGGATGGTTGTAGCTCCTTTAAAACCTATCTCCTGTGATCAAGAAACAACAAAATAATGTCAAAAGCATAAGAAGCCTCTCATGCTAAGGCCCTTTAAAGACAAATGGCATGAGAATAGCATAATGACATAAAATCAAGAAAGTGTATAAACTATGCTAAACATATGCAAATCCTATCAATATTGATGGAAATATATGAACAAGAAATACAACTATTAATCTATGAAATACATTATACAAAATTAAATATTAAAGCATAAAAATAATCTAATTAGGTCCTACTTGACAAGATGGAAATAAACTAATCAAATATTTAACCCGGTCAGTCATAGTCTTTAATCTACCAAATAAAGTAGTAAACTAATTAATCTAGCCTAATTAAATCTACTAGAAAAGAAACAGTAAGGAAAAGTCACCTTTGTTTCAAACTGCAGCCCTGATGGGTGGTCTACACTATAAACCATGGCTGAAAGCCACGGTGAGCAACCAAGTGATTTCCCATCCAAATTCAAGGGCTATGGGCTTGACCTCCTTGTATAATTGATGTTCAAGGGCTACCTTCAGTGTCCTATGATAGGTTTGGAGGTTGAATCATTTAATAGGGCCTCTGTTTGCCTGAATTAACATTTCTTTCTCTCTCCTAGGTCCTTAGGGCATCCATGGCCTAATTCATCATGATGCTTGACAAATTGAAAATGGTGATGGCAACAAGGCTCTCTCTATGCACTCAAGTGAGTCCACAATTTGACAGGGCTTCATTGCTTTGATCTCCAAATTCTCTCTGATTGTATTTCGACAGTGCTTCACTATCAAAATGCTCTATATCATTGCCCTAATTTTAAGGGGTACTTATAGGATGTCCCAGAGCTAGGGGTGGCTTCATGGAGAAGCCAAGATCAATAAGGGGTGGTTAGGACAGTTGTATTGGAATATTCCATCCTTTAATCACCTTCTTCTAGAACAAATGGCCGTTCAAACCGATTTGGATTGGATGAAAGTGAAATGAAATTTAGTTAATACCACAAGTTACAACTGTAGTCCAAACTATAAACCATAGGTCTTAGTCATGGTTTAGACTGTAGATTATAGGTCTAGGCTGCGGTTCAGACTAAATAGGCCAAGGAACCCAAATTGAGTGGTTATAACCACTGCTCTATCTTGGAGTCTATTCAAGATCTTCCATATGGTCTTGTAGCATGTCCATATAAGTTGTTTCCATCGACATGATGTGTTTTAGGTGTCTACAAATGCCCCTTTTGATATGCGTTGTGAGATCGAACAATGCTAAGCAAAAATAGACCTCCTAAAATAATGCCAAAGGTTCTATGATGATCATTAGTCGGATCAACATTAGATGCCCCAGGTCCTACAAAAGGACGTGCATCCTAGAATCATTGCTTCCAACTAGGTGAAAGGCTTACATTTGAAAATCTTGTGCCCATATCATCTCATTCGGTGTGGCTATGCATTCCATAGGTATCTTCTAACCCATATATCCAAAAGGTAGAGAACAAGTAAACTTTATATTTGCTATTTTCCCCAAGCAAAGGGGTAAGCTTATGATAGCTGTTGATAATGATTCACAAGGACAAATGAAATTTTTACAAGATCAAGGGATCTATGATCTCAAGGATCTTCTATTGATTTTGATTATGATTTGATATTATGACTACCCCCTCAAGTGACGAGTCGATGAAGGTAATGACAATGTATGAAGCGACGAGGTTGCTTGACCACAATGAATGATCTGAACAAATTTATATTTGAGAATTTTAATGCCTTGGCTAGGCCTAGTTCAGATTCTAATTGCAACTATTAATAGTATTTGCACATTTCTATCCCATGGAGCAATCAGGCTGCAATAGTCATCTTAGGAAATCAAAATGATACACATCCAATTAGATTTGTGTTGAATCAAGTTGTCGATGATTTTCTAAAAATGTCATAGGATAAATGACATGAAATACCTTATTCTTGTGGAGTAGTCTAGCCTCGAAGACCTTCTTAGGGATTGAAAAGAAACATATCATATCAACGATGACAATTTTTGCCCCAAATTTCCATATGGTAATTTACTCATCTTGTTGGATTGCATGGATTGCAAGTTGCTTCAACCACCAAGTGTATAGGGTAAATTATTGAATATGAGGCACATTTGGTTTTTAATTATTTGATTTTTTATGTTAATTTTTATTTATTGAACGATCCTGGTGCTTTGAACATCACCAATTTTACAATATTGATTGCTCTTTTTGCAATTTGATCCGTTAGAAGTCATTAATTTGTCATTTTAGACCTTCCCATGGTGGGTTTTGAGTGCATTTAATGCTAGGTATGAACCACAAGTATGGCTTGTGGTTGAATTTTTCAAATTTTGGGAACTATGGGTTAGAACTACGGGTTGAAAACCCTAATTTTGGGACCGCAGGTGTCAGCTGTGGTCTACCAAAATTAGGACATATAAGTAGCCTTTCCCATTTGAATTTTTTATTATTTTCTTGAAAGAAACTACATTTGTGAGAGCTTTGAAAGGTAGAAGACATCCCTAATCTAAAACGTTGCCTAAAAATTGACCATACCTCACACCTATACCCTAATGGTGGATTTTGGACAACCATCGACTAGCGAAGACCACGAAGTGAGCAAGGTAACTCAAAACTGAGTCCTCGCAATCAATACCAATTTAAAATGAACCACATTAAGTAATGCGGTAAATCAATTTCATTAAAAAGTTGGTAATGAACCCCATACTAGATTAGGTTAGATTAGTTTTTTAATTTTTTGGTCAACGAGGCTAGGAAGTGACCCAAAATGGGTATACTTCCTAGACCGCAGTTAGCAGTTGTGGTTGCTAATTATCAGATTGGGGACCATAGCTAGCAGCTGTGGTTCCCATTTATCAGATTTGGGACCATAGATATCAATTGCATTTTGCATTTAGAATACAACGATCAAATTTTGATTGTATGTAGACCACAGGGTTGACCCATTGTTCGCAAAATTTAGAAAAAAATTATAATTTTTTTTATTTTTCTAAGGTTTAATAGGCAATTAATATCATTTAATGCAATTCTGAATTGCCTAATTGATTTTTTTGATTTTTTTGAATGCTTTGTGATATGTCTTTGTCTTTTTATCAAATTTTAAATGTTTTTGATATTTTTAAGGTCATTTTTTATATGTTTTTACTTATTTTTTAGTTAGATTTTCTCTTATACCATGCTTTTATTTCAAAGTTTGATCTCTAGAGCTCGTGAGCCAGACCTTATAAATAATCTTTGCAAATAGTTCACTCTTGGAGCCATAGGCTTTGGATGCGTTCTAGATCTACCCACTATTAGGGTATATCAGGCCTATTTGACTGCATTGACCAGGCGTTGGAATGCATGGACCAACACCATTCATCTGTCCATGGGTGATATGACTATCACTCTGGAGGATGTCTATTGGATCTTTAGGATTCCTATTGATGGTGAGGCCATCACATATTCCTCCTCCCATATCAATGGGAACGTATTTGATGTGATATTTGATGACCAAATCTAGGAGGCTCAGTGCATGATTGATCATGGAGGATTTCACATCAGGTATTGGTAGGGTTAGCACATCTTCTCTATGAGAGGTGATCTTCATGAACCTAGTGGTGCAGATTGTTCTTCCAAACTCCTTGGGTGTGAGGATTCCCTAGAACCTCCTGGCCAGTGTCAGGAAATTTACTCAAAGCTCCACTGCTCAGCCACTGCTCCTAGCCTAGGGTAGCACTCTACTATATCAGCTTTATTAGGAGTTGTACCATATCACTAGATAGAGCCATCACGATATTATTTTCAGCCTACTACTACATATCTAGGGCTAGAAACATATTAGTATAGAGCATCCCACATAGCTGCTCCTTCACATTACTACCATCAATGATGAGTAGTAGTGCTATGCCATGTGCTAGCCTCAAGAGGATGAGATATTTTGGAGTAGGACCCATGCTGGCGATGTTGATAATTACATTACATGATTTGTATAACTTGGGCCGGACAACATTGAGTGGAATCCCTAAATGGATTGCCCAGACTGGATAGAGGTAGATGAGTGGCTATGATAGACACACTATGACATGTGGCTATTCAGCCATAAGGTCAAGGTTAGGGAGTATCAGTTCTACTCTCATGTATTGTGATAGTTTGGTCTGGTGCAATACATCCCATATATTCCTTTTGTCTATAGGTATCTAGTCTTGGAGACAAACCTATCGTGGATTTAGCCTACAACACTTGGAGATGATGTTGATGATTTCTAGGAGTCTGGGGATGATAGGTCTAGGACCACCTTAGCATATGACACATGGTGGTCCCTACTATAGTGGCAGGGATCAGGACCTCTAGGCAAGGTAGATGACCAGTCACAGGTAGAGGTTGATCCAAACGGGTGTAGGGTGCGCCAGTAGACTGAGGGTATATGGGGTGTTGATGCCACCTTAGAGGAGGCTACACATGTAGAGGTTGAGGAGGAGGCTAAGGAGGGCAAGGTGCCTCCTAATAGTGAGGTATGGTAGCTCCTCACTCAGGTCACTAACTTGTAGATTCAGGTTGGGAGGCTGCAGACTCAACAGTTGCAACAGGATACTTCTATCACCATACTAGAGGCAAATATATCTCACAAGGATAGGTAGATAGTTGAGGCTTAGGAGTAGATCACAAGTCTTACAGCATGGGATATAGCGGTAGAGACTCAGGTCCATGATATCACTAGTGTACATGATGTGGCACTAGCGCAGCAGGGTGAGGCTATTGTAGAGTGGGATTTTCTCAGGGTACAGATAGGGGATCCTTCATCCTCCTAGGATATTATGGGACCTCCAACTACACCATAATCATTATTACTAGGTAGCTATGACCCGATGTCAGATATTCAGTGCTTATAGGACTAGTTGGTAGATGCCAATGCTAGGTACACAACTAGGGTAGCTCACGTAGACCAGCTAGAGGGTCACATCAGGTTGATATGTGGGGAGGTCCCAGAGGATTCACATGCTACAAGGTCTTAGCGGACCAGGTCCATAACTATGGGGCAGTCCAAAACAAGATCTAATCAACATAATAATAGGACCAAGAGGACACACAGGTCCTCTACCACACATGGAGGTAGATCCCATACCAATACTAGAGAGATCGGTCAATCTTCTGTGACCTCTAGTCACAGATATCACCGCACAAAGATACCGATATCCCGTGTGCTAGGCCTCTTTATATTAGGTGGCACATAGGGTCCTTAGTAGGGCACACAATAGGCACCATATCTGATTGCAGAGCAGGCTTCAGAGCACATGGATGAGGGAGGTGCTAAGAGCTCCAGCTCAGGGGAGCAGGCCAGAGCTAGGGCTCTATCATATCTAGTCTACATTTTGTATATGTATCATTTTTGGTGTAAGGTCTAGGACCTACATGATTGTAGCCTGTAGGAATTCCGTACTCCTGATGTACTATTTTGGACACATACATATATATGATTTGATAATTTATGGCTCATTATGTGTACTTGTATATGTTTTTAATTTTATTTTTATGTTATGCATATGGATGCAATGCTTATGTTAATTTGATGCTATATGATGTGATGTATGGATGACATGCACTAGATAGCTATTTACACTATGGTGATGATGATATGCAGTGATCTAGATGCTTAGATGTGTGATGTATGATGGATGCATATGGATGTGATGTTTACTTAAATGCATATTTGATTTTGCTTTATTGCATGCATTTAATTTATGACGATGTCACGATATTCTGATGCAATGTATGTAATGCATTACTTACATGGTGATAATCTAATGTAAATGAACCTGTATGCTTTAATCACTTAAAACATAAGGAATGAATACAACATGTGTTTATAAATCTAATGGACGACACAAAAAAATGTACAAAAATCATGAATGTAATTGAAAATACTCAATATAGGAATTTAATCAATTAATCACCCATATATGAAATGCAATGATATGCAGTTGTATGATGCGAATGATATAATGTGTCATTCTATTTTCTTTTGCAAGTTTGAAAAATATGCACATTATAGTAAGTGGTCATCTAAATATTATTTCTAATATACATCTAGTATCTATCTTATATCTTTGATTGTGCTTTGCAATTTGATGATTTTATACTTTATGGTTTGTGATATTTGGTATTTTTTTGCTATTAGAGAAACTTTTGAGGTTTTCCATGAGACTCAAACACCCTAGTAGACTTATCAAAAGTTGCATACTAACCATACTAGACTTATGAAGTACAAGGATTTTGCTAGGATAGGCCCTAACTGTTCATTATCCCTGTGTGTGCACATGAGTATATTAAAATAATACATGAGAATTCCCAGATGTCAGGTGGGATTATTTCAGCCCATTTTTAAGATAGGGGCTCCAAAAATGTCTTATCCAATCCTAAGTTTAGATTTTAGTTGGACTAAGCCACTAGGAAATATAGGATATTTGAAACTATCCTCCACATTCAAATATTTGTCTGCACACAAACAAAATGCAAGTGTATAAAACATATCATCATGCGTAAGGTACAGTAGTGCTGAGAATTCTAGGGATTCAGGCTCATTCCTTTCTATATTTCAATTTTTGGGATACTTGCTCATATGTGGTGAAGCAAGGGAGTCAATTCCATATTTGAATTTGAATTTCTTTGGATCTTCATTTGATCCCTCTTCGAACTGGATTTCTGATCTTCATTTGATATCCACTCGAACTTTGATTTATTATCTTCACTTCTTCACTTTGAACTTGATTTGAGCCTATTTTTTGATCTTCATTTGATATTCACTTTTCGACATTTACATGTGATAATTTTCTTCAAAAACCTCCCTTTGGGATTTACTTTAGGAAACTATTTCTAGTATATTGATTGAGGATATCAATGTTATGATATCAATATAGGATATCAATCTAGGAAGTCAATATATGATATCAATCTAGGGTATCAATCTTGAGCATTGATGTGGGATGTCACTATGATATATTGCTCATTTTATCGTAAGAAAGGGATTCTAAATAGGGAACTAACCTATCCTTTTTCCAACTTTCAATATTTCCCATACCGTCTGCACAGAGGAATAATAAAGAATAACTCTTTTCACCTCAGGATACCTGATCCTACTTCATGACTTTCATCTTCCCCTAGTCCTTATAAGGATTGTTTAATTTGTTGATTAGTGATAGGATATTGATATGCTAAGGGCTATACTAACTGAACCTCAACTACAAAAGCAAAGCAAGATTTCTATCAACTCTTGATAAGACCTCTAGGTAAAATTTGAATGAACAAAAAACCCGACTATATTCTCCATAGCAACAAAATGGGTTGTGTTGAAAAACAAAATTACTCACATGAATGATGGATTTATGACAAATGTAGAGATGCATGATTTAGACACAAATGTGGTGTTGTTTGTAAGATTGAAAAACATAATCCCTCCTACTAAGAAATACAACGAATTATGAATGCCTATATGCAATGAAATAATGCAGCAGATGCATGAGTGAATGCAAAATGAAAATGCAAAATTCAAATACATTTTTTTTTGGATTTTATGCTTTACCAATTTTTTTGGTTTTTTATTGATTTTATAATTTTTTACTAGTTTTGAGCCTCATATCTGACCAAACAATGGGTACATGCCTCTAGAGCCTTTAGGAATGACAAAACGATGAGGAAAAACCATTGGAGCCTTTAGATTGACCAAGAAATTTTTCAAAAAAATCCTTGGAGCTTTTTAGGATGATCGAGCAGTTTTCAGCAAACCCTCAGAGCCTTTTGGATTTAACTAAAGGGATTATGAAAACCTTTGGGAATTTTTGGGATGACCAAGTGATATTTAATAATCCTTGGAGCTTTTGTGTTGACCAAGCAATTTTTTAGAAACTCTTGGTGCCTTTTGATTGACCAAACTACTCATAGACGAGCTTGGAGCCTTTTAGGATGACCTAGTGGTTTTAAACAAACCCTCGAGGAATTTTACTAACATGACCAAGTTATTTTAGGAATCCTTGGAGCCTTTTGAGATAACTAAGCGGTTATAATCAAACCCTTAGAGCCTTTGATTAACACAACCAAGTGGTTTTAGGAACCCTTGGAGCCTTTTGGGGAGGGCATGTTGCCCTAAGTACCCCCAATGTGTATGCCATTCGATGATAGTTAGGGAGATGCAATACCTCTAGATGCATCATTTTGCCTTATCGAATTTGGCATGGCTGGTGGAAAATATATACTACCTTGAAGACCCCCAATGTGCATGCTATTTACTGAAAGGTAATCAACTTGTTTAGGAAGAGTGATAGAAATAAAATCTCCCAAGTGAAGAATGGACCTCATCGAAGTACCTATGCTTCGGCAAGGGTGAGCTATAGAACCATCCTCATGAATCGTGTCCTATTTTACTAGGTCTTGGATGACCCTCCTAAATGAATGGCAACCCCGAACGTCATGTCCATGTGCACGATGGTACACACAAATGGGACCCCCATCGGGTGACCTAGTATTGGATGCCCTATTATTGACTTTAGGTAATATGAATGCCTTTGCCTTGTGTAAATTTTGGAACAAAGTTAAAGCAGTCATATAAAATGAAACTACTAGTTGCACTGGCCTATTGGACTTACGAGGTGACTGACGACTTCGAGGTCACTCTTGAGGAAGTGTGACCTCCACTTTAGCATGTTGGGGCACTATGAGAGAACCATCTACATGATAAACCCCCTTATCTATCATATTTTGCACCACACTCTTAAATTCATGACAATATTGAATGCCATGACCCTCTATTCGATGATAGAGACAATAGTGATGTTCCTTGTAACTCATAGGTTTAGCTCTATTTGGGTTTAAATGGATGATATCAAGAAATGTGATGACCTTAGCCTCTTGTAGCTTTTGAAATATGTCAAACATAGAATATTTTAAAGGAGTCCCACTATGTTGTGACTATTTTGGGCTCTTTACCTGCATTTGTTTGCTTTGAGAATCCAATGGTTGGGTTGGCCGCATGGGATTTTACTTTCACTGAGGCTTTTCTTACACTTGCACAGGAAGTGATTCGGCCTCAGACAAGGGTTGCTTTTGTGATCCCAAATTTTTAAACTGGTTCTTGATAAAATGCAATGCATTATCTTGCTCATCCATTTGATGCTCCATCCATTCTAGATGGCTCAAAATGGATTGCAAGACTAACAAAGAGTTCATATGTATTTCTAATGACTGATTCAAAATACCTTTGTCATTTGAAGGAAATATAAAAATAGGTTCTATGGATCCATTAGGTAATTCCAAATCACCTATGTCCTTATTTTGAGACGATGCAGATACCTCTCGATGACACCCTTCGTCAGTGATATCCACATGCTCATGCCTATGACTCAACTCAAGCTATTTTTTCACTTTGTTGTGTTGAACTATGTCAGTTTTGGTACCCCCAATCTGATCTGAGGAACCTACCTATTTGTGCTCTTAATATGGCATAATGAGAAATGAGTCAGGAGTGACTAATTTCAAAGGTTCTAGCCTTGGAAATGTGGAAACACCACTAGATTGTCCCATCTCCAGCTCTATGGTATTAGTAATCACCTGATCCTCTGGCCTAATGTCAACCATTCCCATAAAATTATGAGAAGACTCCATAATTGCATACATCATAGGTAATTTTTCAACATACTAAAGCTATCCTATTTTAGTCATGATAACTGAACCTTCCTCATACTCATACGATATCTCCAAGATAGGATCCATAGGTAGAGACTCGATGAAAAGTTGACCTAGATCCTCAATGGAATCTATGGTGGGCAGCATCATAATGTTAGCCTCTATAAGCTCTTCATATTCACCATCATCCTCATGAGGACTATCTAGTGACATGATGGATGAAGATGGTGAGATACACTCGGGTGCATCCATGACCTTGTTAGGTTCTTCCTCCTTGATAGGAGTATGAGGATCCCATAATGACACCTCCAAAGTAGCCATGAGCATATATGTGAGGGCATTCATCAATCCTTCCCTGATATAAGAATCCAAAGGTGAATGAGTCATAGGTGAATCCATCAGTGATAGTGGTGGTGACTGTAACTCCACCACAGTCTGTAAGGCTACATCCACACTCTGGATAGACTCATCATGTTTAAATTACAAATGCATAGGAACCTCATCGAGTTCCTATAGATGATACTTAGGTTTATAATACTTGAAGGGATCTAGGATCACCTCAACTATATGGACTTCGCCTCCATGGATGTACTTAATGCATTGATGCACTATTGATGACATGCACTCCATGGCTCTTATCCACGATCTTCCAAGAAACATATTATACTGTCTTGATCCCTCTAAAATGTAGCACAATGTAGGAATAATATTTTGCCCTACCTTGATGGGGAGGACTATTGTGCCTACTGTAGGAGATTCCACATCGTTAAAGGCATGCAACATTAATGTTGTTTCCTTGATGTGGGATGGTGGAATTTTGAGATGTTTGAACAATGAGGTGGTGATGATATTAATCTATGATCCTGTATCTACTAACACTCACTTATACACAATATGATTTATCCTTGCTATGATATGCAATGGAGGATTAAATTCCTTAATAGGGATAGGTTTGATTTCCTGTTTATGGAAAGTAATCACAGGTTCCTTATATTGTGGAATAGACTGTATATACCCCAAGGATTGTGATGACTTTTGAGCATTGACATTGCTCACCTATCAGACTTGACTACTCTTGACCTCACGCTTACACATGGGATCCTTAAACATCTCTTTCTATTGTTCTTCGATAGCCCTAGGTATGTCTATTCATCTAGCAGAATGGCCATCTACTTTCTTAAGAGGTAAATATTGACGATGCATTGGGTGCATCATGTTGACTTGTTGCCTAAGCACTCTAGGTATAAGCTTCTTTTCAGGAGTTACATAACATGATTGTGTAGACACAAAATTACAACCACTAATCCTCCATCCTAACCATTCAACCACCCACTTGTCCACCATACACCTTTCCCACTAATTATTTGGCCCAATTCCACCTTTCCTGCCTTCAAAAGGACCACATTAACCCTTTCCCACAATTTCCTAACCTAATTGAGATTATTTTAATATTATTTTATATTATTTCATATTTAATATAATATTTTATATTATATTATAATATATTTATTATAAAATATATATTTATAAACTCAATTAACCATAGTCGTCCGATCCAATCTAATCCCCACCATCCATCTTCATTAATCCATGCCACATATAAAAAGTAATATCAACCTTAGGATCTAATTTAATCTTAGCCACATGATCAAAAGTGTAAGGCTAAAACCCTAAGAAAATCCTAGGTTGGATTATAAATAAGGGTATTTGCAAATGCTCAAACCTTGGAACCCTAATATTAGAATTTGCATCTTGAGGAGATCATTGGTGAAGCCCTAGCAAAGTAGAAAGAGATAGAGCCTTGAAAATACACAACCCTAGCTAGCCAATAGGACTCCTGTTGTTCTATCCATCCTCCATATCCATCCTTTCCACATCTCCCTACTCCATTACCATTGTTGCCACTTTCGTCCATCTGCCACATTCGTTGCATTCCCCATGATCTGCTTCTATAGATTTTATCCTCATCGTAAACACCCTCCTGATCTTGTGAAGCTCACTATAGAACTTTCCAAGCACACACCTATACTTTCTACATTCTAGGCTCACTCCAGATCCTGTGAAGTTTACACCAGTGCCTACCCAATGCGCATTTGATCCTACTGTTATCATTAAAGCATGAATTAGAGCCTATTGTGTCACACCATCTACTGTTATAACTACAATAACAAAATAAAATATCATCACAAGCAAGGTATATCATTGTTTGTTTCATTCTGTTACATGATTTGTAGATTTTGCATGCCATTTGATCTATTTTTAGCTAGGGTTTATTGATGTATGAGGGTCTCACACTATGGAGCCCTCACAGGTGTTATTAATCCCTTTCTCTATTTTTGTGTATGCATATCTATAGATTCTACATATTGTTGAATGACTGTTGAAGCTGGAGTGGTCTGGCATCAGATACGTAAAGCCCACTCATTCCATTGGAAGTAAGGACACACTATTTGAAGATACTTCATTGTTGTAGCTAGGGTTTTAGAGAACCCTAGCATTTTGTAAATCTTTGTATCAAATACTCACTGAGTATAGATTGTATCAAAAGGATTTTATTGGCTCCCCCCGCTTATTGAATAAATCTATCTATTTTGTGCAATATTGTGTTTATTTGGATCATTTGATTTCTTTATTGTTTGTCATGTTTTTGTCTTCACATATTGTTCCTCACATGCTTTCTATTGGTAAATCCTCCCTTCACATCGTTGGAACTCATCCAACATTTTTTTATGAGATCTATTTCTCTCTATGCACTCGTGCTCTAGATGCTTACACTCACTGTGTGCCTCCTCCAATTGGTATTGGAGTAGTCACCTCTCATAGGCTGCGTGTGACTCATATTACCTATAGTACTGATTCATAGAGTAATATCCATAACTCTCTATCTCACTAGGTGGATACCTAATGATGTGGGTTTTCACTGTGTGTGAGGAAACTCCATGATCTATATGGGTGAACTCCCTACATGACGAAGGGAGCTCACGACGACTGTCAGAGTGTCACGCTAGGAGGATTGGATACTCAATTTCATGATGAGTATGATGCCTAGCAAGAGCCATGCGAGGTATGAAAGCTCCTCAGGAGAACATTGGAAGTGTTCAAAGCCTCTCCATGAACTCTTAGACTCATTAGCTCATGATTGAGCTCTATCATGTCTAGTCATCATGATGAACCAACTAAGAAAGACTCGAGAGGTTTCCTATTTTACTAAAAATTTTGGCCTCAAGGAGGTCCTTATCTTGGTGAATTAAGCAATAAAAAAGCATATAAAGTAAACAATGTTATTATCTCATTTACATTTTAAAAGTGAGTCCTAAACTGTTTGATGTGTTTCAATGATTTTTTGTATCAGCATAGAACTCCTTATCGTGTTTTTATAATTTGATGTTATACTCAATTTGTTCAATGGTTTTCACCTATATACTTGCACAAGACAAATATGGGAGTGAAGTCCATACTCATTTAGGTAGCATAGGTAC
Organism: Wollemia nobilis; assembly: GCA_028583015.1. Classification (NCBI taxonomy): domain Eukaryota; kingdom Viridiplantae; phylum Streptophyta; class Pinopsida; order Araucariales; family Araucariaceae; genus Wollemia; species Wollemia nobilis. The sequence goes on from JAQPPZ010016460.1 coordinate 807,310, forward strand.
TACCAACCCTCACCTAGCACATCATGCATAGCGATACACTCTTTCAAAGATGAGTGTGTGCTATTTTGCACAGATATGATAGTTCTTGGGTCAACCTTGGCCACGAGCGGATCCCGATAATATAATTTCAAATGAGACAACCAAGTGGTAATGACATCCACTATTGGTCTCAATAAAATGGGTTGGATGTGAGAGCCCAATTCCCATAATTTTTTAATGAAACTTGGTGTGTGTGGTTTGTTTTAATTTGCATAAAATAAATGCATCATATAGCACGCATGCTCATTTTATATTTGCTATGCAGATGAAAGAACATTTCAAATTCAAAAAATGCAAGCTATTCTAGATGCTCCTTTAGAAAATGCATATTACAATGATAATGGGCACTAATTGGGCCTCACACATGCACACCAAACATACAATGCTATCAAGCACTTTGGAGTATAGGGTGGAAGGCAATCATAGGTCCATTGTTCCTAGCAACACCTTTCTAAAAATACAAATTCGAAATGAAACTAGGACTTAATTGATTCCCTTTTTTTTTAGTTTTATTTTTCCTAATTGCATTCAAAATTAAGCATTCTATAAAAACACAAAGAAAATAAAAAAATAGAGAGTGGAAAATAGAGCCTACCTCAGGTCCTGAGTTTATCTACACTCTACTTTTTTCTATCTGTGTTGCCAAATGTAAACTGCAGGTTTGATCTATGGTTTAGACTATAAACTGTGTGTTGTACCTACGATTCACTTGTTGGCCCATAGCTAATAGCTGTGGTCTGTACCTGCAATTCAAGAAACACAAGAAACATAGTCAGATGTCTCTTTTTATGGAGTTCCACTGTGATCACCTTCTGTAACCACCAAAAAGGCTCACACCTAATGTATCCTATTACAAGAATTGACAAACAAATACAAAATGCATACAAGAACAAGAAATTGACAACAAAATAGAGCATACAGATTGCATTCTAGGCTAGAAAAGCATTCAAATAAAGAATCGTTCAAGGGTTAACTCTTGTATTCTTGCATTCTATATTTTTTATTGTCCTTTATATTTTATAGCATAGATCTAGAAAGGCCAAATCTAGGTGTTTATCTTGAATCTAATAAATCAAATATTATTGAAAACTAGAGGACTTGGAGTGAGTCCTCAAACCATTCTTGGTGAACCCTTCCTACCTAGCATCAAATGTAGATAATAACATAGCCCTCGTGGTTCATTCCAAAGGCTTCTCTTCTCTTTTGTGAATACAAACTTTTGGGAATTGTACATGGTAGGGCAGTTTTTCCCCTCTATATATTTGGTGAAAACCTCCTTTTATTTTAAACCTTTATACAAGATCATTAAATTTGTTTGTGTGATTGGATAATATTAAAAATATCTTTAAAAATATTTTTGCTTCTACTTTTAGCATTCTCTTCTATCCTTTTACTTTTCTAATGGCTCCTATCCTTAGAATTTAGTGAAAGCATATTGAATCTGGTTGTATTCCTCCATAATATGATCAAATTTATAAAGAGGATCCTAACATAGATCCAAAAGAACAAGACAATATGGATATTGAGATGAGTTTTGATCCTTATGAGGTACCTAATGGTAGTTTTTTATTTTCATCATTTGATCATATTTGGGGCTTTATGAAGGCTAATATGGATAGGATATTGGGAGGTATGGAGCAATAAGCTCATATTGAAAGAGATGAGACTCCTCCACCCCCTTCAATAAACTCCCCTATGTTTAACCAAGAAAATCCCTTGCCTATGCATCTTGATAAGTTGAATTCACCTATTGAAACTACTACAACCACCAACATTGGAAGGAATATGCAAGCTCCTCTAATTAGGAGAGTGTTTTCATTTTCTTCCTCAATATTATAATACCAAAACTTTCACTTCTATTCTTCCCTATGTTATTTTTCCACTTTCACAAGGTGCCATACATAACAATAATATCCATACTTCCAACTTGAATCAAGCATTGGTTCCCCAACACACATATGCTAATCTAGGAATAATGCATAACAATAATCCAAAAGTAAAATATTTGGAAAATATGGTAAATCAGTTGGTTTCAAAAGTTGATATGATTCAACCTTCAAGTTTTACTTATAGTTACAAGTAAATTTGTAATCAGAAATTGGATCCTATTGTTGTTGCTAGACCTTATCCTAAGTATTTTTCTATGCTAGTTTTGCCTATTTATAAGGGTATAGAATATCCAATAGAGCATCTAAGAAGATTTAGAACAACTTGTCATGATATCATTTATGATGATATGTTGTTGCTTAAAACATTTCCTAAGAGTCTTGGTGGCATGACATTAGAATGGTATTATCGGTTGCCTTTTTATTCCTTAAAGAGTTTTGAAGATATGACAAAATTATTTTTTTAGAAATTTGGTGCTTACATTGAGAAAGAAGTGACGATGAAAGATGTGTACAATTTAAAACAAAGTAAATAATAAATCTTTACAAAAATTTTGGCTTGTTGGATAATTTTAGTTGGATGTTTGAGATATAATTTACCTCTTAAATATATGCTTGAGATATTTATTGGTAATTTACAAGAACAATTATCTTATGCATTAAAGACAACTACTATTACATATTTTTATCAAGTAATTTATTTAACAAGGAAAATAGAACAGGCTCTTATCAGGAGATGTCAAATCAAAGTTAAGGAAGAGAAACCTACTAAGTCTCAACATAAAAATAGACATATAGGAGGTGATAATGGAATGGATAGTAGGCTTGTTAATAATGTTACTAACAACCTACAAAATATAGTACTTTAGAAACCTCCACAAAGGAATTTTATAAGGCTTAATATGTCTATGGAAGAATATTTGAAAAACTCATAGAAGCTAAGGTAATTGATTTACCTCCTATTAGACAACCAGATACTATGGCTCATTTGTATAAGTTAGGTTAGCATTGTGCATACCATAGAGTGGAAGGATATTGGACGAATTATTGTAAGAAGTTGAAACATGTAGTTCAGGATCTGATTGATACGGGACGCATTGACTTAGGCAATTCTTAGGCAGTAAATAATCAAGTACCTATCCAACCAATTGTAACTACCAATCAAGATATGGAAATATTTAAAGATCCATTTCCAAAACACAATCAACAAATAACAAATCATGTGGCTCATCAAAATGAGCCTCCTCCTTATGGTTGCTATGGTTGGGATAACTACAAGAAGTAAAGCTTAGATTCAACATTCTCAACAATGATAAAACTTTGTGTTACAGCCGAGTTCAATTTTGAAGAACAATCGAGGAAAAGTTTTAGATATAGGGACCCCATCTATTGTATTGAGACCACAACCTAAGGTTTCATTTGATCTCCAAAAGCAGTTGGCTAGTACTCCATCAAAGATTTCAGTTTTAGAACTCCTTCAAACTTCTCCCAACCATAGATATGCTTTGATGGAATTTTTAAAGCAAAAATTAGTTCCTTTAGATATTTCTCCCAATGCCATAGTTGATGTCGTAGGTTCTTTTGGGATACATCATATCTCATTTTTTAATGATGATAAACCTTCCTTAAATTTGTAAGAATATTCTTCACTTTACATCACTGCACTTATTGGGGATAATTTTATCAAGCAAATTTTGACTGATAATGGTTCTTCCATCAATTTGTGTACACATCAATTATTTCAAAAATTTGGATTAAAAGAGGAAGACTTAAAAAAAATTGATATCATTATAAAATCTTTCAATAATGAGTCCCAAGAAGCCTATGGTGTCATATCTATTTCTCTCAAAGTTGGGCCTAAAATATTGGATACCTTGTTTTATATGGTATATTTTCCTACATATTTTAATATTCTTCTTGGAAGACCTTGGATTAATGCAATGAAGACCATCCCTTCTACTATTAATCAGTGTCTCAAGTTTGAATTTAAGAATCAAGTTATCACCATTTCGAGCAACCCTCGATCATTTGAATTTTTTTTAAATGTAGAGCGAGCTCAATTTGATTTCAACCTATGTCCCTCAATCCATTTGATGGTCTATCCACACTCCTCATCTCAAATATTAGAACAATTTAAAATTTTAAAAATGAGTGAGGAACATATCTTAAATTATTCATCTCAGGATCATGATAATCAGTTTCTTCAAGAACCTCTTCTGGATCTAGCTAAGCTACCACCATTACCAAGAACCATGGGTTTACCCCATAAGAAGGTGTTTTTGTACACTTTGACACGTGTACATTTGTATTCATAGGAACTACCTTTGAATATAAGATATGTGGTAGCAACCCCTTTCCCGTTGAGCATTCTTTTGCTCATTGTTACCTTTCCAAGGATTACCCAGTTTCTAAATAGATCCTATCTAGTATGGGATATGTAGGTAAAGGTTTGGGGCCACAATAGAAGGGTATTCAAGAGCCTTTGGATGTTGAGATCTATCCTGGAAGATGTGCATAGGTTTCATACCTAGCAAAAGACCAACCTTTACCATTTGACAATGATGATCATATTATGACTTACGTTGAATACATGGATTATCTAAAGTCAAGAATGGATGATAAGGATGATGGTATCACTTATTATTATAATGTATTGTTTTACAATATGGTTGATTCTATGTGTTCTAAAAGTAAACCTTATATTTTAAAAGAGGATCCTACTTCATTGTCCTATAGCGATCTTGTGAAGTTAGGAATTGCTCATCCTTATGTTAAAAAGAATGTTTATGTTCATGAGAGCATTGATTATCGTGTTATGACTATAAAATAAAGAGCTATGAAAGAGCCTATCTATAATTCTAATTATCGATAAGGCTAACCTTTTAGAGATTTCTTGACAAAATAGTCCATGGCATACCTGTTATTTTTGTTAAGAAATGCAACACACTTAGATGTTACGTCAACTTTCATTCTGCTTTATTAAATTAATTAATTAATAAAAACACATAAAAATAAATAAAAAATTACATCAAATAAATTAATCATCTTTTAGCTATGCATTTGCATTTCCATCTGCATCCATCTACCTGCTCATATTGCATTGTTTATTGTCATCCTTTTGCATTGTCTACTTGACATTTGTTTCAACTTGCATGCTTGAATGCCATATTTTGTATGATTGCTTGTTCATGACTTCTTGATCATATATATTTTTGGGGATTTTACAACAATGGCATGTGATGATACCTAGTTAGGTCGTAGCTCACATGTATTGCACTCTCTCTAGGATTATGATGCCTAGTAAGATCCCCACCTAGGGCTTTATTATTTAGTCTTATTTCTTGTTTTTTAATTCTTAAAATGTCTTCCTTAATATTAGAAATAGTGAGAGTATATATTAGATCAAGGGTGATAGTTCGTTAATATTTCCTTGTCACTTTTCTATTGCTTATATTTTCTATTAAAAGATAAGCTCCTTTGAAAATTTTAGTAGGTCTCAGCATACATCCTAGTGGTTAATCGCCCGACAATATTCGATAAGAAAGCAACCACCCATAGTGGGTTAGAATCCAACACCTCATCCCTCTTTGCGAGCACTACAACCATAGTAGGTTTAGCTCCCCTATTTGTTTGTACGTTTCATAGTATTTAGTCACATTGGTCCCTTGCGACCTATGCTTATTTCAATACTATGTTTCACACATCCTAATTTGCTTTAGATACTTGACCTTTGGATTGTCTTCTTCTTTATATTTGTTATTCGTCTTATCTCTATTCTTCTTCATATTGATGGTTTTCTTTCCTTGTATTTTTCTCATGTTTTCTTTCTTTCTTCCATAATTTTCATCCATGCATTTCATATAGACTTGAATTTAAGATAGATTGCATACATAAAACATAAAATTAAATAACATCTATTATAACAATCAAATCACATGCACACATTCACAAAATATAAAAAGGTAAATCAACTATGTATTACTCGATGAAAAGATAGATATACAGTCGTGTCTAGTTGGTGTACCATAGTTCAGTCCTCGTACACTCAACCTATCCCTAGTGATGCATGCCACAATAAAAATTGACATGTCATACCTATCCCTAGCCTAGCTCTGAGATAATTTCTCCTATGCTCCACCCAAAAGAGGAGGTGGTCCAATCAATTGCATACTCACAGATGGTGATGTCAAGAATATCCATAATCGATATCGTGACCTACTAGCTAATTGGAGGGACAAAGGAAGTGTCACTCTCCGGCCTATTGGTACCACCTATAGTACATGGTATCATAAAATATAGCTTACTAAATGGCCACCTCCAGCCTCTCCCCTACCCTTTGTAGCTTCGTTTGTAGAAGACAGACTCCATCACTAGCCTGGCTACTCCCAACAATAGCCATTACCTCTACCCAAGCTAGCTAGAACTCTATATCTAGATGGTTCACCTCTCCTCGAATATGATCAAACTTTACTTGAGCTGTGTCCCTCTCCCTCTTTGTAGTGCTCAATGAGCCTCATAATCCTTGGATCCTCTTGGACTTGTCCTCTTGAAGTAGGTCCACCTGCATCTGTAAAGTTACCAATTGTGCCCATAGTGTCTTTACCTCCTCCCTTGAATTCCCTCATCCTAGAGCCTAACCTTGGCTAGTTACTGCTGATGTGGAGGTATCTCTTAATACTCCACCTGGTAGTACCCTGGCCTATATGGTTTTAACTCTGGATGCCCCTATCTCCTTGGTCTCGAGAGCGCTTGTTCCCTCTATCACCAACTCAATCCTGACCTGAGCCTACCTCTATCTTAAGTCTATTAGTTTCTATTGAGACCTCTCTATGACCCTGTGAGCTACCTCTCAAAATTCTTGTTGCATGCCCGAGCCCATAATCTAGCACCTATATATCAAAAATAGTTAGGAGACCCTATGAGGCATGACTCCTCTATACCATCGCTAGTAGCGAAGGTCAATCTGCATCATCCATCCTAGGATCCACATAAGGATGATTATATAGGTAATCCTTGACCCACTTAGTTGGGTTGGCTTCACCTCCTACCTCTGGTGGGTCTTGATAGAATCTCCAGTACTAGTGATCTCCTAGTCTGAGATGCCCTGAAAGATATCGAACTGTCTCAAGACTTGGTCCAATAAAAAGACCTTTGAATCCTCCTTCTCTATTGTTAACCACCTGATCATCCTAACCCTTGACAACTCCATCCTATCCTTAGCCCATATTGGGTGTAGATGTTAGGGTTACCATACTATATTGGCCTCCCTTATCTTGTCTACTATCCACCTTGCTAGTGGTAGATGTCCAGCATAGGTCCTCATAGCCTACTCTAAGGATTTGGGCCATCTGTGTGTTGTTGGTCACTTTGAACTAGGCAATGTATCTGGCAGTGCATTCATTCTTCACACTGCTATGTACTACCACCTCCATACCTGGAGAAAATTTATACACACTATCCCTGTATGTTGCTTGTACACAATACTGTACAACATCCTATATAAAAATGCTAGCACATATGGACCCTATAAGAACCTAACTCTTTGGTCTTGCATGTCTACCACTACATACACTATCACCCATGGAAAATATCGACTACTAGTATATCACATTAGCATACCCAAAACCACCTTGTAGAGCATGATCGTCAATGGATCTACCTCATACCGCCCCACCGGGTCATCTACAACTATGCTGATCTCTTACACTTGGTGGGTAAAATCCCTTGAAAATCACTACAAGGTCATTGGTCTCCCTCGTGCTCTATAAATTCTCTTCCCTTGATGGGGATGTGCAAGATGCACCACACATCCTCCAGTGTGAAAATCATCTCTCACATGGGTAACCAGAAATTAGACAACTCCAAGTACCACCTCTCTACTAGTGCTATTAATAGAGCCTTGTCTGTCTCCACCCAAGGTAGTCTAGCCCCACCACTACCATTGTATCCCTTTTTGCCTATCCGAGTGCTTCTAGATCCACCTCCAGGGATCTTGATCTCCACTCATGGCTCTCGAGTACCCTAAGCTGCAATAACAACAAAATACAAATTTTTCCATTAATAAATTTAATTAAAAACTTAGCACATTAAAAATTAATTAATTAATTTAAAATAAATCAAAATTCATGGCACAATAAAATTCCACATATTTAAAAAAAAATTCTTGCATCCTGTTTTCCTTCTTATTCCTTTCATTTTTCATTTTTCTCTTTTTATTTTTCTTTTTCCTTTTTTCCTTTTTTTTTTGGTGAAATCATGCCCGCTAGGCACATTTTTGTGAAATCGTTCTTGGTCAATTTTTTCCAGGTGTGATTTCATCACTACTACTTAGGATAAAATCATGGTCAGGCCATGAAATTTCACCTAATTCGTACATAGAAAAACTATCGATTTGGTGGAAAAATGCTAAACAAATGCATAAAAATTTAAAAATTGAAATGCAAGAAGTGGTTTTTGATCCTACCTATGCTCGCTCCACTTCCATACCAGCTTTACCCCTGACAATCACTAACGGTGTATCGGTAGCACCATATCCTTCATTTCTCCAACACTCCTTTCCTCTCCCTCATGCGATTAAATTGAATTAGGGTTTTGCATCCTTTTCACTTTTAACCCTATTTTTGTATGTTTTTTTCCTTTAGGTTTTTCTCGCTTCTTCTTCTTAGTCTAACTTTTTAAGTTTTTTTGAGGAATGTGTCCCTTATAAAAATTGAGGGGAACCCTAGCCTTAGAGGCATTAATGTTCCTAATGCCTCAATTTGCATGCAAGGTATGAAAGTGTTCATAATAACACTATTTTTGCACCATCCCTTGCTTCTAAACCAACCACCCCATTTTTTGCCTGTTATTTTTTGTTCGTGAGTGTTTTCATATTTTATTTGACACATTTTTTAGGCCATAAATGCATCAAAGAAGCGATAAAATGTAGACACAGAAAATTGACCCACTTCAATGGGAAATATTCCCTGAGCCCTCTAGGGGACCCCTTAGACTTACCTAGGGTAAGGGCAAGGATTTCCATCTTGTTTTCCTTATTTTCCCTCTCTATAAAAAATCACACTCGATATTTGATGGGGTTTGACTTTGCATTGTGATATTACGATCGACCTAGACAGGGTGTGATTTCATATTTTTAGATTTTGACAAGTTGAAATCCTAATTTTTTGAGGATGACGTGTTTTACGTTGGCCATCGTTGGTTTTCTCGCTCTTTTCACCTTCAAATACTCTATATAAGGAGGGTTTGAATTCACTTTTTACACACAGTTACACACAAGTTAACACATGCTCACATAATTAGCACTTGATTTACTCACATTTGATTTCTCGCAAAGTATTTTATTTGATCTGCATCCTTCTTCTTCTTTCGTAAGAAGCTTTGAAGTTTGGAGTTTGATTGATTGTATTCTACATTGGATTGTTGTTGTTTGCTCTTGGTGGATTATTTTTGGAGCCCTAAGGAGATTTTAACCATCCAGGAGATGTAAAAACCTTCTATTTTTCTTCTACACTCTTTGCTAAGTGAATTTGCTCTTCTTCATGCATATTTAGATTTTTTGAATGACATAATCAAGCTTTTGTACACATCTTTTATTTTTTGGATAGTTTATGTGAAATCATACTCATCCTACTGTGGGGCATGACTTTACCTTATGTTATCACAACTACCCATTATAGGGTGTGATTTTTTCTCATATCAATCTGAGTGCAATCTGTTGTTCTTATTTTATTCATTGCATTATAGATTGCATCTAGAGCATAGTGGCATATTCTATTCTATGATTTATGAATTCTATTCTGTTGTATTGTATTATGTTTTCTTTTCTCCAAAGGTCAATTTACACTTTTTTATTATCAAATATCAGCTAAAAGGACCTAGGGTAATTGACTACTGCACCTCCAAATATTGTTATATAGCAGCCTAAGTAGGCCCCCTAATGGTAATCCCATTTTCAAGTGTTTATTGAGTTATCTTGTAGGAACATGTATTATTGATAGCATTGGATAAAGGGATAAAATCAAGGATAAATCGTTGGATAAGCTAAGTATTATTATTAGTATTTTAGGCTATTTTTTGAGTTCTTTTACTTTTTTTATAAACCCTAGATTTGATTTTGTAGAAATATATTTAATTAATTTCTAGGCATTTGAAAGATAAACAACATATAGTATGCACTTAGGGTAAATTTTGTTTGGGCATATTCTCTTGAGACCTTGCTTAAATATTGTTTATTTAGGACCTCAGGTTAGAAAAGCATTCAAATAAAGAATCATTCTAGGTTTAGCTCTTGTATTCCTACATTATACATTTTTGCATTGTCCTTTATCTTTTATAGCATAGATCTAGAAAGGCCAAATCTAGATGTTTGTCTTGAATCTCATACATCAAATATTATTGAAAACCAGAGGACTTGGAGCGAGTTCTTAAACCATTTTTGATGAATTATTCCCCCTCTAACACCAAGTGTAGACAACAATACAGCCCCCGTGGTTCACCCTAAAGGCTTCTCTTCTCTCTTGCAGATCCAACCTTTTGCGAATTATATACGGTAGGGCAGTTTTAGGAAATTATAGCTGGAGAGAAATGACAAAAAACTTTGAGAAATCTTTTCATCCTTGGATGGTGTCTAGAATATTATTTGGAGAAAATTAATGGAAAATGTGGTAGTGTGTGCTAAAGAGGAATATTAGGATAATATAGGGATGATGGAGAAGGAATTTGAAGTACAAGAGGGGCAATACATAGCTAGTTGGAAAACACCCCCATAAGGATGGATTGAAATTAATGTTTATGGAGCTACAAAACATAATCTAGGTAGAGCTAGAATTGGAGTGATCTACATGAATCATGGTGGGACCATGCTCTATTGGTAATTATATGGCCTGGGTAAGTCCATAAACAATGAAGTAGAAGTCTTAGCTATTAAATTAACTTCTATCTAGGTAGTAAGACAAGCTTATAGGAAGCTAATCATAAAATCAAATTCTCTAATCTTGGTAGGAGCTCTAGATTGAATGAGGAACTTTACTTTGAATATGTGGAGGTTGAGGATTCTTGTCAACCAAATTAAGGATTTATGAAGGTAATTGGATGATGTGATCTATGTGGGTAGAGCTCTATATACAATGGTATAATTCCTAGCTAAGATGAGGACCAAGAAGGTATGGGTTAAGTGACATAGTGACATGGCTAATGACGATGAAAGGATTAGGTAGCTTGGTGAGAAATTTTAGATTTTGGCTAATTTGGAAAATCAATTCAAACATATACTTTATGATATTTAGCTCCACTATATATCTCCTTTTAGTGTTGTAACCAAAATGGTTCATTCTTAGGATCTTGGGTTGTAAATTTAAAGGAATTTTTTTGGAAATTTAAAAAGAGAAAAAGGGTGCAATTACCGGTTAAGGCTAGGAGGAGTCTCATTCCAAATTATGAATAATCTTGTTCTAATATAAAAAATTTAATATTTTTTCAAAAGAAAAGTCATCTTTATGGACCAATAATCATAATTTTCTCCCTGAAATTTTAGGGTGGAAAATAAAACATTCCCATTAGCCATAATAACTATAACAATAATGTATAAATTTTTAGTTCATGAACTTGATTTTTTAATTCCATGGTTAAGATAATTACATCCTCAAGCTCTACACTTCTCCAATATCCAAATTCCATACTAGTATATGAGTGACAGGGAGTCAATGGATTGGTAAAAGGTTTTGACCACCAATATTATGGTTCCTTATACTCGATTATAAGGAATATGCCAAAGATGATGCAAAGGAGATACTACTAGATCTAGCAATAAGATTTTATAATCACCAATATTATGACTTAATAGACTAGCTAATAAGTGCAATGATGGACCTCCGTGAGACTACTGTGTGTGTATTTGATAAAGGTAGGAATCAAATGTATATGATGACTAGAGGCCAAGAAGTTTTTAAAAGTTGGTTAATAAAAAATTATTTTTATGTTAAATTTATTGAATGCAATGAAAATTTGTATTTTTTAATATATATAGATAAATATAAAATGCTCACCCCCACATGAAGGTGCTTAAATAAGTTTACACAAGTAGGTTTTTGATGGAATGCTCACGTGTGAGGATGTTTTAGAAAGTGTGTTATGATACAAAATATGCATAAGTATTTACAAGAAATAAAATACTCACCCCCAAGCAAGGGTTTTTCAAAAAGTGTGCTATTATATGGTGTATACACAAGTATATACAACAAATAAAATGCTCACCCCCATATGAGGGTATTTCAATATGCTCACCCATAGGGTATTTCAATAAGTGTTATAAAACAAGATATATGCAAGTATCTACAAAGAAATAAAATGCTCATCCTCAAGTGAGGAATTTTTGGTATGCTCACCCATGAGGGTGTTTAAGAAGAATGCTCACTCACAAGGGTGTTTTTGAAAAATTTTCATCCATGGGGATATGTCAAAGAGCCTTCACTTATGAGTGTATTTCAGAGAATGCTCACCCATGAGGATGTTTTATAAAATATGCTATGATATAAGATATGTACAAGTATTTACATGAAACAAAATGCTCACACCCAAGCGATGATGTTTTATAAAATGTGTTATGAAATAGGGTATGTACAACTATGTACCAAAAATAAAATGCTCACCCTTAAGTGAGGATGTTTCAGTATGCTCAACCATATGGTGTTTCAAGAAAAGTGCTATAATACAAGATATATACAAGTATGTATAAAGAAATAAAATGCTCACCCTCAAGTGAGAGAGTTTTGTTATGCTCACCCATGAGGGTGTTTCAAAAAATGCTTACACCCAGGTGTTGTACGTGAGTTGGAGAGGAGAGGGCAATCCTCCAAGGGAGGTCCCAGGTTCAAATATCCACCCTACCAAAAAGCTGAATCGGGTATCCAAAATCCAATTGATAATGTTGGTGCGGGTAGGGTTTGGTGCGACTCCCGGGTGACTTTGACGGTGTAGAACCCCCTGCTCGTGGTCTCTCAGACCAAGGTGACCCTGCAAGGGGTTTTTCTCTTAAAAAAAATGCTTACCCATGAGGGTATCTCAAAGAGTGTTACTTGTGATGATGTTTCAAAGAATGCTCACCCATGAGGGTGTTTCAAAAAATCCTCATCCATGAGGGTGTTTCACAAAATTAGCATGATAAATATTGATCCTCAAATGAGGATGTTGTAATTCTAGACATGGAAATTGACCCACCTAAGTGAGTCATTTTCCCTAGAAATTTTGATAAAGCCCTGAAACTTGTCTAAACACAAGTTTGAACCTCCCCCCTGTTTCACCTTTTTTCCCTAGCTTTACCAAAATCATGATCACTCCTTATAGTACATGATTATGGAAAGTTAGGATTTTCTCACAAAAATACCTATTTTTGGGTCAAACCTTAGGATGTTGACCCTACCCTAGGTTGTATTTTCATCTTCCCACCCTTTTGATCTCCAAACCTCTTATAAATAGAGGGTTTGGATCCTCTTTTTTTGCTTAAAAATTTCTTGAAGTTGTAAGAAGTGTGATTTCAAGTGCTTTTTAGCTAATAATTATTTTTTCAAGAAAGTTTTCTAATAAGATCAAGTGTCTTCTGGTGTCCTTTTGTTGCTCTACTATTGGTTTGCTTCCATTGGTTGATAAGTGTGCTAGCATTGAGGACAAATCTACCATTTTTATGGAGGTCTTCATTATTTTGTCTGTTCTTTCACTACCAATAGGTTTATTATTGCATTTTGATGTTTCTAAAGTTATTTATTCTATATTTTGCATCTAAACTCACATCCATATATCATTTTTTTACTTTTGTCCTATGATCACGGTCACTCCTTATAGGCCATAATTTTGGTAGAACCCAAAATCATGGTCACCCCTTACAGGGCACAATTTTGATAGAACCCAAAATTGTGATCATCCATTATGGGGCATGATTTTGGTTTCACTAGGTTTGGAAGCAATGTTTCGCTTCCAAACCCTCATTTTCACTTGCATGTTCCATTAATGCCATAGCATTGTTATCTGCATTCTATTTTTTACATTATTTCATTTCATTACATATTGTATTGTTTGTTTCCAAAAAGATCAACAATATCTTTTTCTTTTGAAAGGTTAGCTAAAAGGACCAAGGGGGATTGACTACTACACCTCCAAACTTAGTCTTATAGTGGCCTAAGTAGGCTCCCAAAAGCTGATCAAATTTTCTAAGGTTTTATGAATTTATTTTGTAGGATTCGAAGTTATGGGATACATCTGGATGCAAGTTAAAAGCTAAGGTCAACTACCAAATCATATAAGTTCCCTAAGTTAACTTCTTAGGCTGGTTGATATTTTATTTTTGTCTACTTTTTTTCAAAACCTATATTATAAATAAAGGGAAATTATTTGGTTATGTTTCTAGGCATTCAAAAGAGAAAAATCATATAGTTTGCATTCTAGGGTTAGCTTTGTTTGTGCATTCTCTCAAACCCTTGCTAAAAATAAAAGGATTTATTTTGTTGCAAGATAATGTTTAGTTCTCATTTAAAATTAAGAATTATTCTAGGTTTAATCCTTTTTTGCTTGCATTGTTGTTTGTTGCGCATTATTATTTAATTTATTAGATTAGCTTTTGAAAGGCTAAAAATAGGTGTTTGCTCAATATACATATCAAACATATCCACCCTGGCCTTAGAGTGAGCCCTTAAATCATTCCTGGTGAACACTTTGATCCCCAAGCCCCTAAGTGGAGAGAATATATCACACTCCTGTAGTCACATAGTCTCCCAATGGATCTAGCTAAGAATCGTCTGTGGCAGGGTAGTTTTCTCCCTCTACATATTTGGTGAACCTAACATGAACACATGTCTTAGTGTTCAAGATAGGAAGCCTCTTATTTTTTGTTTTTCTCTTGAAATATTTAAGAAATACCACTAATTTATTTTGTTAGAATTATAAACATTGAAGATTATCTTAAAATATTATTGTGTATTTTTTGTTAGTGTTCTCCTCTATCCTTTACCTTTATCCTAATGGCTCCAAACACTAGGAGTAAGTGAAATAGTTTATAATCTAGTTATATTTTTCAATAAGATGATCAACTTGATAGTGAGAATCACAATCTATATGTAAAAGAGGAAGAACACAAAGAAACTAGTACTAACTTTGATCCTTCTAAGTAACCCAATGGAGGCTTCACTTTCACATCATTTGATCATATATGGGGATTTATGTAACACCATAAGGAGTATTTGGTTAAGGATATGGAAGAAGAAGCCTGACTAGAAAGAGGTAGGATGTATCATCCTCCAACCATCTCTCCTAGGAATGTTCATAACAACCCTTTGTTTGAATCTTCACATCATGCTAATCATTTTCATAAACCAACATATGCAAATACTATGACCATCAACATTGGATAAATTCTACAAGCTCCTCCAACTGATAGTACAACCCAAAATTATGTTCAATTTACTCCTCATTCTACTCATCTCAAAATTCATACTTTTGTTCCACCAAATGTTAGTTATCCTTAACAATAAAATACCACATATCATAACCTATACCATAATAGTGTCAATTCCTCCAACATTGGTCAAGTTCCCTTTCAATACCCTACCTATATGCCTTCCCTAGTGAACCTAGAGGTATTGCACAACAATAATCCCAATGTAGAAATTTTGACAAGTGTGGTGAAGCAGTTGGTTTCAAGAGTGGATATGATTAAATCTCCAAGTTTCACCTACAACTACAAGGAGATGTGAAATCAACCCTTAGATAATTTTATCACATATAGACCCTACCCTTAGCATTTTTCAATGTTAGTTTTGCCTATTTATAAGGGAACATATGATCCAATTGAAAATTTAAGGATGTTTAGGGTATCATTCCATGATATTCTATGTGATGATATGTTGTTTCTAAATATGTTCCCCAAGAGCCTTGGTGGTATGGCATTGAAATGGTATTATCAACTACCTCATCATTATTTGAGGAATTTTGAAGAGACAATGAAGTTGTTTGTTTAAAAATTTGGAGCTTATGTTGAAAAAATGTGACTATGAAAGATGTTTATATGTTAAAACAAGGTAAAGAGTAAAGCTTTTCAAAATTCTTGTCTCATTGGATAATTTTAGTTGGATGGATAAGATATATCTTATCTCCTCAAAACATGCTTGAGATATTCATTGGATATTTACAAGAGCAAATATCTTATGAATTGGAAACAAAAACTATAACCTCATTTTACCAAGCAATAAATTTGGTAAGAATAGTAGATCAAGCCCTCATTCGAAGAGGTCAAATTTATCCAAGTAAAGAAGAATATAGGACAACAAAAAATTAGCATAATAACAAGCATGTAGTTGGTGATGGGGTACTAGATAGTAGGTATGTTAATAGCGTTGTTAACATCCTAAAAAATATGGTGCTTAGGAAACCTCAAAAACCCCCACCAAGGAATTTTACATGACTCAACATGCCTATGAATGTGGTCCTAAAGCAACTTTCATAAGAAAATATGATAGAGTTGCCTCCCATAAGGTAACCTAATATCACAACTAATTGGTATAAGCCTATTCAACATTGTGAGTATCATAGAGTGGAGGGGCACGTGATAAACTCATGTAATATCTTGAAACATGTGGTTCAAGACTTAATCAATGAAGGTCACCTTGTTATAGAGGGTCCTCAACCTAATCCTCCAACAATAAATCAACCTTATACTCAACAAGCACCCACAACTAATCAAGAAATTGGGATTTTACAAGACCCCCTACCTAAGCATGGGTAATAGGCAACTGATCAAGTATCATATCATAATGTGCAACCAACCTAAAATAATATGGTTGGTATGATGGAAATAACTTCAAGGAAATAATATCAAGTACAACTGACTCAATAATCTCAGAAAGAGATAAGTTCTACATCCAATCAACCTTCAAAACCATCCTTAGTTTTTAAGAGGAGCACAAGAGTAGAAAACCCACCTTTAGTGTTGAAACCACAACCTAAATTCTCCTTTGACATTCAACAATAGTTATCTAGCACCCTAACAAAGACCTCTCTCTTAGAGTTTTTGTAAACTTATCCTATTCATAGGGAAGCCTTGTTGAAGCTTCTAAGATAACAATTTATTTCTTAAGATATTTCCCCTAGTGTTATAGATGATGTTGTAGGGTCCCTTAGGATACAATATATCACATTTTTGGATGATGATATTCCTTTATAAAACTTATGAGAGGATTCTTCCCTCTATATCACTACATTTATTAGGGAAATATTTATCAAGTTAATTTTGATAGATAATGGTTCCTCCCTCAATCTATGCACTTATAAATGTTTCTAAATATTTGATTAAAATATGAAGATTTAAGTAAATCTAATATCATAATCAAAGCTTTAAATAATGATCCCTAAGAGGCCTAGGGTGTCATATCCCTCTTCTTAGGGTCAGAACTAATATCTTAGATACCTTGTTCTATGTGGTGTCCTTCCCTACATATTTTAAACTTCTTCTTAGCCACCCTTGGATTCATGCAATGATGGTTGGCCCTTCCAATTTTTATCATTTTTTAAAGTTCGAATTCAAAGATAAAATTATAACCATTATGGGTGACCCTTATCCATTTTAGAATTGTTCAATGGTTGAGCAAGATTAAACTGATCTTAATTTATGTCCATTAGTTTATTTATCTCACATAACCAAGCAACTTGAAAATATAAAGGTGAATGGGAAACCACTAATCAATGTTTCATCATAGAATTAAGCTAATCCTATTATTCAATAACCTCTTTTGGATCTTTGGCAAGCTACTACCTTCACTGAGGACTATGGGTTTACCCTATAAGAAGGGTGAAGTTGTACACATTGGAATGTGTACCTTTATATTCATACGAGTATCCCTTAAAGAAAATATTCATGGTATAAACCCTCTTCCTATTGAGTGTTATTTTACACATTTTTACCTATTCAATGACTACCCACTTCCCAAGCAAATCCCATCTAACATAGGGTATATAGGTAAAGGATTTGGACCATAACATAAAGTTATTCAAGAGACTTTGGACATTTACATTTAGCCTAGGATATGTGGTGTAGGCTACATCCCTAATAAAAACCAACCTTTAACCTTTGATAATGACGATCACCTTATTACTTATACTAAATATCCCACTAACTATCTTATCCCACTAACATTATGTTTTGCAATGTGGTAAATTTGGTGCATCCTGAGTTAGTTATGTACCCAAGGGAGTATGCTAAATGGGATACTCTTTGTGACATGGATCATGAGGATATCATTAAAAATAAATTCTTATTTAATGGATCAATCCCTTGTGTTGTGCATGTCGAGTCTTCTAGTTCTCAAGAGAACTTTAGTTCTATCTTCTAAGGACATTGAGAAACTAGGAGTGATCCTTGATTTACTTCGTTATGAGGATGAGTCTCATATTCTCATTGAGGATGCCATATATGTTAGAATAGATTCTAAAGAGAGCCCTCGAATCCTTAAGTTAGGCAAAGCATTTTCCATGCATGAGCAAGAGCAATTGACCAATTTGGTGAAAGAATTTCATGATATTTTTGCTCGGTCATACATTGACATGTCAGGTCTTGATACCTCCCTTGTTATGCATAATTTTGTAGTGAAGCCTAGTGCTAATATTGTTAAGCAAAAACTTAGGAATATGCATCCTAAGGTCACCCTTTTAATCAAGGAGGAGCTCCAACAATTCCTTGACATCAATTTCATAAAAGTTATCGACTATTCTAATTGAATCTCCAACATAGTTCCTATGGCTAAGAAGGTAGGAATAGTAAATATATGTACAAACTTTAGGATCATTAACTTAGAATGTCCTAAGGATGATTTCCTCTTCCCAACATAGATACAATCATAGATTTCACTAGCAAATGTGGTATGCTTTCTCTCATGGATATTTTCTTAGGATATAATCAAATCATTGTTACCCTTGAGGATTAGGCAAAGATAAATTTCATCATACCATGGGGTACGTTATATTGTAAATTAATAACTTTTGTCTTGAATAATGTGTTAGTCAAAAAGTGACTAACTACAGAAAAATAGCTGATGCACCTTTTTGCATATTTTCCAAGAAGGCCGAAGTGGCCCATATGCTAAAGATCAAAGAAAAAGAAAAATACCGCAAGGAGGTAAAAGTGTCGCGATATCACGACATGTTGCATTTTCATGATCAAAAGAAAAGAGAAAGAGAAAGGAGGAAAAAGTGTCACGATATCACGACATGTTGCATTTTCGCAGGCAAAAGCAAAGAGAAAGAGCGAGGAAAAAGTGTCATGATATCACGACATGTTGCATTTTCATGGCTAAGAGCAAAAAAATGGAGCAAGGAGGCAAAAGTGTCACGATATCGCAACATGTTGCATTTTCATGGCTAAGAGCAACAAAAGAGAACAAAGAGGTAGAAGTGTCACGATATCACGACATGTTGCCTTTTCGTGGGCAAAAGCAAAGAGAAAGAGCAAGGAAGAGACGAATGTCGTGATTTCGTGACATGTCTCATTTTTGCGGTTGGAAGTGACAGAAGAGAAAAACAAGAGACGAATGTCATGATTTTGTGACATGTCTCATTTTCACGACTGGAGGTAGCAAAAGAGCAAAGCAAGGAAATAATGTCGCAATTTCGTGACACACCAGCTGTAAAGGAATAAAATGTATTTTTGGCAATCAAAGGCATGCACTAACACCAAGAAGTGATTTCTGACATGATTATAAGAAATCTAGGATAGAGCAGGCTTGCCAAATGATTGAAAATGTGACAGGCTCGTCTATAATCTAATCTATAGAGAAGATATCTAATTCATAGAAGACTTGTTGTGTATTATTAGAAACTACAAATGATTGCTTGTAAAATAGTAAGATGTGCTTAGAAAAAGATACTCTTTTAGGGTATATATAGGGGTGAGCGACTCTAGAAAAAGGGTCGAATCTTGGACATTTATAAGACTGAATGCATGTACTTCGAATACAAGCAATAAAATCACATCTCCCATTGGCTTATGGTTCATATCGTGCAAGTGTATGTATTAATGTTCTTTATTTTTGCATACAATATTGAATTGTAAATTGAGTTTGTTCTTATATATGAACTTTCGTAATACATAAATCATATTACTGGAATGAGAATCTAATATATACACATGTTAAACGAAATATTAGAAATCATATCTAAAATTATATAATTTCTGCATGGAAATGTGTTTAAATGCTTCAGATAGAAGTAAGTAAATCTGTCTTCATTGTTGTCTAATCTGCATCATATATTAGATCTAGCCTCGGCTATATTTCCCTCTCTTTTAGTATTACTTCCTTCCCATTTTCCCATAAAAAAATTTAGGGAACCAGCCTTCTTTGGAGATCAGGCAAAAAGTCTCAAACCTTCTCGTCTTTTCAATGTTGACAAAATCTAAGGCGCAACTAAACAACCCAAGGCAGATTTTGTTCCAATAGTTTTTGGCACACCCGGTGGGACCCTAAATCCCACATTATTTTTACAAGGTTTGGTGTTTTGCCTCTGATCTTTAGAATCAAAAACCCAATCATCTGGTGACTCCGTCCAAAGGTATAGACCCAGAAAATACCTTATCTTTTTGGACCTGGTTAAATCTAGTATATGTTTATATGATAACCAGATCCAAATAAAAAAACTCAAAAGAGCCCATTGAGTTCTTCGAGTTACATCTTGGTAGCTTAAGAGTGAATCCAATTTTTTCTACAAGATCAAATCCACCTGCCACCAATAATAGCGCCATTATACCCTCTATTTTGCCATATTTTATCATTGGTTCATCTCCAGCTGTTACTACAACCCCAATAGTTTAGATGAATATAGCAATTACAATGGCCGCTCCTCCACCACCATCTTATCTTATATGGAACCACACTGGTCCACTAAATTTAGCAGCCCAGAATCAAATTCCTGGTGTAGCATTGAAGGCATTGCCTTCATATGATGGAACAGGAAAAACAACATATGAACATTGCTTAGATGTAGTAGCAATGGCTGCAACCTATAACATCACACATGAGGATGTGATGATTAGATTGCTAGTTATTTTTTTGAAGGGTAAAATGCTCTATTGGTATTGTGCACTCCCTCCTCAATCAATTACCACCTAGGCAGATCCTTCCTCAATTCAATTAGCATGCAGATCTATTTTCCTTATTGAACCAGTTCATGATCATAAGGAAACATCCTCAAGAAGAAATTGTATACTTCAATATCCATTTCCGTCGTACCTGGGAAAGGATTCCTCAAGGATTTAAACCAACAGAAGAGCAAGCAATATATTACTATCTAAGATCCTTTCATTCAGATATTAGTATGATAATACGACATTCTAGAATATTCACATTCCTTGCCATTTATCAACAAGCTTACCCAGGCTACTCATGCTGCTTCTCCTAGCTCTACTAAATCAAAGTTCATAGATCTTCCAAGATGGAATGGATCACCCTCTTTACCTACAATACCAATGCCTCAAATTCCTTTGGCATTTCCTCCTATTTTTGCTATACCTGCATTACCTGTGCCACCTCATTAGCAAGTCCCTAATAATCAGCGTACTCTTATCCTAGACACCATGAAAAATCTAGCAAATGATATAACATCAATTAAAAAGAGAGAGGCTGAAAGGAATATTCTACCAAGGAGGTTCCCTCAGGTAAAGAGAGATGCAACACAATCAAGCAATAGGGGACAAGAGATACCGAGCATGATATATACAAATGAGACAGTGGAGGCTGAAGAGCCTCCCAATGATTTTAAATTTTGGTGTACTACATGTAACGATCCACATGGGGAAAGTTTGTGTATGATACACCGGCATTATGTACAAAGTATAACAGTTGAAAAGAGTAAAGAAAAAATGAAAGTCTAGGTAAATATAATTAGAGAGAAGGACCACAACTTCATGATGCCTACAGTAGAACATGTTTCAGTTTTGACAAGATAAGGTAAGAAACCACTACAAGTAGACCCTAAAGAGCTTCAACCATTGAATGTTTCCCCTACTCCCAAGGAATTTCCCAAAGAAAATCGTAAAGGAAGTCTCTCTTAGGAAAGAAAATATCAGTTTCTAGCCAAAATTCAAGGGCAAGAAATACACAAAGAATTTATTCCTCGGGGGGAAAATGAAACCCAAGAACAGGCTAGGGAAAGGTTGAGATTCCCCTCGTTGACAAAAAGGCAAAGAACTGAAGCTACCTAAGGATACAAAAATAAATATGAAACTTTTGCCAAAGAAAGAGAAAGAATAGTTGATTCACCTACATTCAGTATAGTAGAGGAAATGAAAAAGACTCCTTCCAAGGCAAGTATGTATGATGCTCTTCAAATCCCAAGTCAAATTGATCTCCTATAGGAATCCCTAAGAACAATGAAAAATGGAGGTGGGACTGCATCATCTTCAAAAATAGTTCTAATGAACTTGACGTCTGCCACTGGTAAGAATAGGCCACCACCCTTTTATTTGTCCCTTAAAATGGAAAGATGGGTTATCCACAACTGCATGATAGATTCAGGCACTGCTACCATTGTGATACCCAAAGCAGTATGTGATATTATGGGAATGGAGTACACTAGGAGCAGTGTAGGCATCCTACAGTTAGATGGTACTCCAATAAAAACTATAGGAGTGATAAAGGATATTCCCATACGACTGCATAAAATGCCTCAGATGACAGTCATACAAGAGGTAGTAGTCATAGACTTGGAGCCCTATTTTTGTATGTGTCTATCCAAAGAGTTCACAACAAAGATAGGAGGATACTTATCCTTATATTATTCTCATTTGGAGATACCTTTCAAAGGTATAAGGGTCAATATTTTTAATGAGAAACCATCTACGTTTCATGTAGAAAATATTGGTGAAACTGACCGTGTAAATATGATGACCGAAGAAAAAATAGAAGAAGATCTAATGGAAGAAACATTAGAAGAGCTCCAAGCTGAGGACGAGTTTTCTTTACAAAATTTTAATGCCATGATAGAAAAAAAAATAGGAAACTATTCTATTGAGAAACCAAAAAGAAAATTGATACCCTCCCTAGAAAAGGATGGCTCTGTGAATCAATTAAGGAAGCTTTTCTTTGATGGGGCTAGGTGCAAGAATGGAGCTGGTGCCAAAATAGTTTTGATTTCTCCCATCGAAGAGGAAAATGTTTTCTCTTACAGGTTGACTTGGAGTTGCTCCACTAACACAGCAGAATATGAGGCCCTGTGCTTAGGGTTAAGAAGGGCTGAGAAATTGGGAATCAAACAGTTACTCATCTATGGAGATTCAGAACTTATTGTGAATCAAGTCACCAAAAAATGTAAAAGTAAACAACATTATTTGAAGGCTTACAGGAACAAAGTGTGGGATCTCTTAGAGGCCTTTGAGGCCCTAAATATAAATTTTATCCCTAGAGAATAGAATACCAATGCATATTTGTTAGCTTCAGTGGGAGCTAATTTTTGTCCTGTAAGTAATGTTATTCAAAAGTCTAAAACTGTTAGACTTATATACGAGCCTTCGATGTCTCGATAAAAATATTTTTGGTAAGTTTTTGAAAATGATGAACATATACTAGATTTCTTAATCCATGAAATGAATTGCTCAGCCAACCGGGATCTGCAGGATGAAGAGGAAGAGGACATTATTCAGTTAAAAAAAAATCATATTCCTAAGGGTCTCATCACCCTTGAAAGCCTATTTGATAACAATGATAGAGAAGTTGGCCGAAAAATCAAGGTTGATAAACGAAGATACAAATATGTAGAGTTGGAGCCAGGCAAAATGATTAAGGTTGGAATCAGTTGCACATAAGAGGAAGTGAACCAGATCAAAGAATTGTGTAAAAAACTCCCTGACATCATAGCTTGGGTGTATAGTGATCTAAAAGTGTACAATAAAGATGTTATTCAACATACCATAGAATAAAAAGAAGGAGCTAAGCCTTTTAGGCAAAAGCAAAGATCATTGAATCTAAAGATAGAATATTTGATGAAACAAGAACTGCTAAAACTCATTCAAGCTAAAATAGTATACCTTGTTAAACACTCCACCTGGGTGGCAAAATTGGTACCGATTAGGAAGAAAAATGGAGATATCATATTATGTGTAGATTTCAAAAATTTGAATAGAGCATCACTCAAAGATCATTACCCATTACCTCAGATTGACCAAATTCTACACACAGTTGCAGGAGCAATGCAACTCTTACAGTTAGAGGAACAAAGAGAGTAATCATACAATCACAATCAGAAGCATATGGCAGATACTAAAGGATGGTTCAACAAAAAGACAGCTACAAAAATATTTATAGTGGGAGACTTGGTTTTGAAATTGAATGCAAAGAAAGCTAAGCCAGGTAACCATGATAAATTCGATGCTTTCTAGGAGGGACCATTTGAAATTGTTTTAGAGAAACAGTTCAATGCTTTCGAGTTGAAAGATCAAGATGGATTGGTTCTTCCCATCATGGTGAATGCATTTCACCTAAAGTTATATTTTTGTTGAGAAAGCAGAAAAGGAATTATATGTACAGTATAATATAAGTATATTCAGACAATATTTGTAAATATTACCATTTTTCAGCCTTAACAAAAAATTTCAGTCGTAGCCAATCAAAAGTCGACATTTTTTTTGAATAGAGATACTAAGGTATAGAGGGAGTTTTGACGAGGTAATGTTCAATTTTAATCTAAGTGCATTTTCCTATTTTATTTGTCTTTCTCTGAAAGATTATTTTTACAACTGCATTGTTGACTCTGTTTCCCAATGGATGAAGGCCTGGTTCAAAATTTTTGTAAGCAAAAAATTCCCCTAGAAGGTGCCAAGAATGTTAGTCAAAAAGTGACTAACTACAGAAAAACAGCTGATGCACCTTTTTGCATATTTTCCAAGAATACCGAAGTGGCCCATATGCTAAAGATCAAAGAAAAAGCAAAATATCGCAAGGAGGTAAAAGTGTCGCGATATCGCGACATGTTGCATTTTCGTGAGCAAAAGCAAAGAGAAAGAGCAAGGAGGAAAAAGTGTCACGATATCGTGACATGTTGCATTTTCGTGGGCAAAAACAAAGAGAAAGAGCAAGGAGGAAAAAGTGTTGCGATATCGCGACATGTTGCATTTTCACGGGCAAAAGCAAAGAGAAAGAGCAAGGAGGAAAAAGTGTCACGATATTGCGACATGTTGCATTTTCATGACTAAGAGCAATAGAAGTGAGCAAGGAGCGCGATATCACGATATGTTGCATTTTCATGGCTAAGAGCAACAAAAGATAACAAAGAGGTAGAAGTGTCGCGATATCGCGACATGTTGCCTTTTCGCGGGCAAAAGCAAAGAGAAAGAGCAAGGAAGAGATGAATGTCGCGATTTCATGACATGTCTCATTTTTGCGGATAGAAGCGATAGAAGAGCAAAACAAGAGAATAATGTCATGATTTTCTGACATGTCTCATTTTCACAACATGTCTCATTTTCGTGGCTGGAGGCGACAAAAGAGCAAAGGAAGGAAAGAATGTCACGATTTTGTGACACGCCAGCTGTAAAGGAATAAAATGTATTTTTGGAAATCAAAGGCATGCACTGACACCAAAGTGATTTCTGACATGATTATAAGAAACCTAGGATAGAGCAGGCTTGCAAGATGATTTAAAATGTGACAGGCTCGTCTATAATCTAATCTATAGAGAAGATATCTAATTCATAGAAGACTTGTGTATTATTAGAAACTGTAGATGATTGCTTGTAAAATAGTAAGATGTACTTAGAAAAAGATACTCCTTTAGGGTATATATAGGGGTGAGCGACTGCAGAAAAAGGGTCTACTCTTGGATGTTTACAATACTGAATGCATGTACTTCGAATACAAGCAATAAAATCACATCTCCCATTGGCTTCTAGTTCATATCATGCAAGTGTATGTATTAATGTTCTTTATTTCTGCTTACAATATTGAATTGTAAATTGAGTTTGTTCTTATATATGAACTTTCACAATACATAAATCATATTACTGGAATGATAATCTAATATATATGCATGTTAAATGAAATATTAGAAATCATATCTAAAATTATATGATTTCTGCATGGAAATGTGTTTAAATGCTTCAGATAGAAGTAAGTAAATATGTCTTTGTTGTTGTCTAATTTGCACAATATATTAGATCTAGCCTCGAATATATTTCCCTCTCTTTCAATATTACTTCCTTCCCATTTTCCCATAAAAAACTTCAAGGAACCAGCCTTCTCTGGAGATCAGGTGAAAAGTCTCAAACCTTCTTGTCTTTTCAATGTTGACAAAATCTAAGGCGCAACTAAACAACCCAAGGCAGATTTTGTTCCAACAGAATGCTAGTTCCACATATCAGAGGGCTATGACTTATATTTTTCATGACATGATGCATGATATTCTAGAGGACTATGTGGATGATCTTATGGGTCATTCCATGCATTGATAGGATCATGTTAATCATCTATGATACATTTTTTAAAGGCTTTAGTTGTTCAAGGTTCATATTATGCCCTCCAAGTGTGTGTTTGGAGTCACATATAACAAGTTTCTAGGGTTCATCATTTCTATGTAATGTATTGAAGTAGATCCTACTAATATAGTGACTATCACTAACATTGATTCTGAGGAGAGCCCTAGACTCCTTAAGTTAGGTAAAGCATTTTATTGAATGAGTAGGAGCAATTGACCAATTTATTTATGGAATTTAATGATATTTTTACTTGGTAATATGCTGACATGCCAGGGCTTGATCCCTCCCTTGTTATGTATAATTTGGTAGTGAAACCTAGTGCTAAGCCTATTAAGCAAAAGCTTAGGAAGATGCATCCTAAGATCACCCTTTTAGTCAAGGATGAGATCCAACAACTCCTTGACATCGATTTCATAAAAGCTATTGACTATTATAACTAGACCTCCAACATTGTTCCTATGGATAAGAAGGTAGGAATAGTTAAAATATGCATCAAATTTAGGGACATTAACTTAGCATGTCCCAAGGATGATTTTCCTCTCCCCAACATAGATACAATCATAGATTTCACTACCAAATGTGGTATGCTTTCACTCATGGATCATTTATTAGGATACAATCATATCATGGTTACCCTTGAGTATTAGGATAAGATAAATTTCATCATACCATGGGGTACATTTTGTTATAAATTCATGCCTTTTGGATTGAAGAACACTAGTTCCACATATCAAAGAGCTATGACTTATCTTTTTCATGACACAATGCATGATATTCTAGAGGACTATGTGGATGATATTATGAGTCATTCCATACATCGACATGATCATGTTAATGGTCTAAGATAAATTTTTGAAAGGCTTTAGTGGTTCAAGGTTCATATTAATCCCTCCAAGTGTGTGTTTGGAGTCACATCTGGTAAGTTGTTAGGGTTCATCTTTTCTAGGCAACGTATTGAAGTAGATCCTACTAAGATAGTGACTATCACTGACATGCCTTCTTCCCACACCCTAACTAAGTTGTGTAGCTTGCAAGGCAGACTTCAAGTGATTCATAAATTCATAGCCCAGTTAATTGATAAGGGTTAGCCCTTTCTTAAGCTTATTAATAAATATCTCATGTTCTAGTATCTCAAAAAACTTTTTATGAGCTCAAATGATATCTCACTTTCCTATCTATTTTAATTTTACCTAGACTAGATAAAAATATGATGCTTTACATAGCAGCCATAGCTCATGCTTTGAGAGCCTTGCTAGCTCAACAGGATGATCAAAACAAAGACTGATATATATACTATATCAATAGAACCTTGGTTAGCTATGGAACTCGGTATACTCTCTTAGACAATCTTTGCATTGCCATGGTGTTTTCTTCCTAGAAGCTAAGACACTACATGCTCAACCATAAGATATTATTGGTTGTAAATTTTGATCCTTTTCTTACTTAATGTCTAATCCCCACCTTTTAGGTCAAGTCGCTAAGTGGATTTTAGCCCTTAGTGAGTTTAACCTCACCTTCATAGGTTAGAGGGCTATCAAGGGATAGGTGATTATTGATTAGCTAGTATTTGCTCCCCTAGAAGCTACAATTCGTTTAGTTATCGATTTTTCCAATGAGTGACTTAGTGTAGAAGTTGAGGAGCCAAAGTCTTGGAATTTATTTTTTTATGGAACCTAATGCTTGAAGGGTGTTGGTGTTGGAATCATTCTAGTTACCCCACAAAAATAGCTCATCCTCCTTTCCTTCAAGATTCATTTCTCTTGCACGAAAAATATTGTAAAATACAAAGCTTTCATCCTTGGTTCTAGAGTAGCCCTAGCCTTGAGGGTTATTTTTATTTCGGTCTATGGTGAATTAGATTATTGATATTTATTAGACTTAGGATGATAAGCTAAAACCTTACAAATATATTATCACCAATTTCTTGTCCATGTTCAATTGAGTGAACATAGAGTGTATCCCTAGATCCTCCAACCACCATGTAGATTCCATGGTCATTGCTACATCCTTGTTTCCCTTGGAATTGGAATATGATAAAGCATCAATTATCATTAGATAACTTTGGGAGCCCACGTCACTTAGTTATAGTCTTGTTTTTTTAGATATTTTGACCATCGAAGCTTCTCCATATAAGCCATGGTATATCAATATCTTTAATTTACTTAAGGATGGTTCAAATATTTATGGTTTAGATTTTAATCAACGTAATATTTTGCACAAAATAGCGTACCAATGTATTATAATTAGCAATACTTTGTACACTTGTTCTTTTGAAGGCATATTAT
This sequence comes from Wollemia nobilis, assembly GCA_028583015.1. NCBI lineage: Eukaryota > Viridiplantae > Streptophyta > Pinopsida > Araucariales > Araucariaceae > Wollemia > Wollemia nobilis. The sequence continues at coordinate 836,013 of JAQPPZ010016460.1, forward strand.
TATGGTACCTTAACTTCGATGAAGCCTGGATAGCTCTTAGTGAGGCTCACAAAGGTTCATGTGGAGGCCATTTTAGAGGCAATGCCATTACCAAGAAGCTCCTTAATATGTGGTGTTATTGGCCTTCCATGGATAAATATGCATATTATCATGTTCGATGTTGTGACAAGTGCTAATGCCATGACAACCTTGTTCATGCTCCTTAAAACCTTCAGGTTATCTCTTCTCCTTGGTCATTTTCCATGTGAGTATTAGACATCATAGGAAACATTATCCCAACATTCTCTACTGGTCATAATTTTATCATAATAATGATAGAGTACTTCACTAAATGGGTGAAAGCCATGCCCATGGCCACAATGAGTAGAGATTAGGTCTCCAATTAATATTCAACCAGATTCTTTGTAGGTTCAATATTCCTTTGGTTATTTTATTTGATAATAGCACTCCTTTCAAGAACAATAATGTCCATAAGATTTGTACTAAGTACAAGATTCAAAAAAAGTGGTCAACACCATATTACTATCAAGGTAATGGTTAAGCCAAAGCATAAAATAAGTCTTTGATCAATAGCCATAAAAATATGGTTAGTAAGACCATTCATGACTGGTATATCTAGAATTATTTTACCCTATGGACCTATCATACCAATATACAAACTCCTACAGATGCTTCTCCATATGTCTTAGTCTATAGGACTAAGGTAATTTTTCCATTCATGTTAGAGGTCCCTTCATTTTGCATCTTATTGTAAGCTACCTTGGTCAACAATGAGCATCACTTGGATCATTTGCACCAATTGGAGCTACTAGAAGAAAAGTGCATTAAAGCCTTAGATAATTTGTGAGCCTATCAAAATAGGCTCCAACAATATCATTTCAAGAGATTTCAAAATCATTCTTTTAATGTTGTGAACCTTGTCCTCAAAGAAAACCAAAAGAAAACCAATGCTCATTTTTATCTTAAAGGAAATTTTTAGCCCAATAGGTTAGAAACCTTTGTCATGATGACCAATTTTATCTTAAGGGACTATCATTTAGCCTCTTTATATGATAAAGAAATTAAAGAACCAATGAATATAATGCATCTAAATACATACTATATATATCTTGGCACTCTGCATTTTTCATTTTACATTTAGTTTAAGCTTTCATATTGAATTTGGTTTACTTGTTCATACTACATGATTGCTTGTCATATCTTGCATGGTTTTCCTAACATTTTGTTCCACTTTGCATTCTGATTGACCATATTTGCATGACTAATTGATCATATATATTTTTGAGGATTTCATAAGGATGGCAAGTGATGACACCTAGCTAGGTCTTAGCTCACATGCATTGCACTCATACTAGGGATCTAATGCCTAGCGAATACACAACCTAGGGCTCATCTTCATGCATTTTCATAGTTTCATTTCCTTCATATCTTCTTCTTCTCTTTTCTTCTCTTATATTACTTGACCTTGAATGTAATAAATTATCACCAAATTTCCCTCCAAGTTAAGGGATATAGTTATTCATCTTTCATACACCCATTGTCCTTAAAAAATTAAATCATTTCTTACCATCCCCAAGATAAAGGATGTACGTTCCTTCTTCCCTCTACTTTTTCTTTTACTTTTTCTTTTGTTTACATTGTCTCCTTCTTGATATTTCACCTATTAAGGGGTCATTTTGGGATAGGATAGATACCACATGAATATCATTTATGGTACTCATATGGCCACTGACTATCTTATGCACACCTTTTAACTCTTGATATTTCACTAAGGATGCACACACACACTATCTTTTGCTTTCTTTCTTCTTGCTTCTTCCTACACATGCACACACTCACCTTATGCTTCTATCTACTCATTCAATTTTTGCACACACCATGCCCCTATCGATTGGTACTCATTTTGCCAAAATTAATCTCATATTTCATGCCATATAGGATAGATTCATGGCCAAACATGAAGGGAAGCATCCATATTGACCATTTGTGAGCATACATCCTAGCGGGTACCTCTTCATTTTTGGCCACTAGCGAGCACCACACCCATAGCAAATATTGCTCCACATTTTACCATATTTGTGAAAAAACACCCTTATAGGTCAACTTCATGGCCACATGTAAGGGAAAGCCTCCAAATTGATCATTTATGAGCATACATGCTCACAAATTATAGATTCATATCTTTTCATTTGGTCTATGATCATTTGATCATACTAATATTTCACAATCTACGATAATTCAAACATCATATTTTGAGCACCTTTTTCGCTTTATTTACCTTCTCCATCTTCTTCTCCTTCTTATTTTATCTTCTTATCATTCATATTCTCTTTTTTCCTCATTTTCTTATTTTTGTTCTCCCTTTTATCCAATTTCCCTATCTATAGGGGACGCAACTTTGCTCTATGTCCAAATCATGATTTGTTTTTATGAGATGTGACTTTAGCTTGAGGTCTATTTTTCTCCTTCTTTTCTTCTCTGCTTTCTTCCATGTTTTGTTTCTTGCATTTATCCATCCATCCTTACATTTTAAACTCATTTAATTGAGCTTCACTTTATCATATATTGCATTAGCTTAGTCCATTCATGCATTTCATAGTTATGTTATCATTCATTCATGCATAGTCAAACATAAAACACATAAAAATAAAAAAGTAAAAATAAAAATATAGAAAAGTGCATACATTTTAATTAAAGTAGTATGGTATAACTTGAGATAGAAAGGGTACATAGGTCTATTTTATTAGCGTGCCATAGTCTAAACCTAGCACACTTGACCCTCCCTGGGGATGCATACCACACTCAAAATTGGCATGTTACCTCAATCCTATCCTAGCTCTAGGATCTTGTATTTTCTACCATACCTATATAAGGTGATCCTGGTGGAGGCATGTTCATGGATTGTGAAACAATCTATGACCTAGAATGTGACTGACTCTATGATAGAGTGTATGCACCCTTTGGTCCATTGGCACCACCTAAAAGTAGATTCTAATATAAGGTCTCCCTCTATATTGACACCTCCTACCTCTCCTTCACCCTTTGTAGTTGTTCTTATAGAAGGCACATATATTTGTATGGTTGACTACTCACACCTATAACTATACCCTCTGCATGAGTCTTATATCACTCCTAATCTATTTGGCTCACCTCATCCTCAAGGTAGTCTACCTTAGCTTGCATTGTCTCGTACTCTATGAGCGTTGTGATAAAGACACTTCATAGCCACTCAATCCTCTTGGATCTATCCTCTTAGAGTAGGTCCATATCCCTCTATAAAGTTGCTATCCAGGCCTACAAAACATCTATCTACCTTTTTGGATCCCCCCTCTATCTAGATACCATGGGAGAACCTCCTATAGTACCCTCTATCCTTGAGACAAAGATTGTGATCGTCCTTCTCGTGGTCATCACTATCTCAACATAAAACTATGCTTGGGCTAGTCTTGGTGTGATTATGTCCATATATTCCTACTTTATGATGCATTGAGTGGCCTCTAAAAGTGCTTACTACATCCACCAACTCATAACCTGACATATTTACACTTGCACTCATGGAAATATCCTCAAGGGAACAACATCCTTGTACCATATCTAATACCCAAAAGTCACCTTGACATCATCCACCCCTAGATACATATAAAGTGGATCATCAGGGTCTCCTTTAACTCCTAATGGGTCCCTCTATATATTCTTGTACTAGTAGTCACCTAGGTTTGGTATCTCCTAGAAGATACCAAACTACTATTGGACTTGATCAAACCTAAAGAGATCTAGATATCCCCTCTCTACAAATACCCACTTGATCCTCATCACCTAAGTCATATCCATCACATCATCTATCCATATTGGGTGTAGATGCCATGATTTATAGATATTTTTCTACTCTCGTAGCTCATCTATTACTCACCTCCCTAGTGGTAGGTTCCTAGTGTATGTCCTCTAAACTCAGTTTAATCTCCTAGACCATATGTATGTTTTTGGTCACTTTAGTTTGGGTAATGGCCCTCGTAATGCATATAGTCTCCTAATTACAATATGCTTCTAGCACCACACCTAGAGTAATATTGTACACAATAGCCTTGTATGCCATTTGTACATGACATTGTATAATATCCTATACAATCGAGCCAACACATACAAATCCCATTTTGAAATGCACCAATTTGTACTAAAAGTCTATCAGTATTTTCACCAGCACCCATGGAAGGTATTTCCTACTCATGTGGTATAATAGGAATCCCACCACCACCCCATAGAGCATGGTTGTCAAAGCATTGGTACCATAGTACCCAACCAACTCATTAATCAATATTTGACTCTCTCGAACATGGTGGGGTCATCCCAATGATAGTCTATGTAGTGTTTCCTGCTATCCTCGAGCTCTATAAACTCCTCCCTAATAGGAATACACAAGTTGCACCACACATCCTCTAGTGTGACTTGTTGAGTGAAAATTTTATCCAATTAAAAAATCCCCATCACAGTCAGGATTTTGATTAGAAAACCCTCTCTTGCAAAGAAATAGTAATTTATCCAAGGTTTATTTTACTTAATGTATGTTATTAATATTGTGAATATGTATCAAATAAGTACAAGGAATACCTTAGTGATTTGTAAAAAACTATTAACAAGGGGCTTGTGTTGGTATTATTTTATTTCTATACCAGTGATTGTTCATTAAACTTAAAAGAAAGATAAAGTATAATTGGCCCTCATATGATCAAAATGCAAAGCTTTAGTTCATTTTATCTTGATATGTTTTAGATAGATTTTATCTTCTTTTGGTTAAGAAGATTTTAGACAAGTTTTATCTTGCATTATTAAACCCTACTTTGAGCATAAAAGAGAAGACTAAAATCTATATTTCAAAATGCAAAGTTTTAATGATGATTGGATTCATTTAATGTTGCTTTGAATATGAAAGTAAAAATAGCCTTTGATGTCTCTCCAATGACGGTCTTCCTTCTTGTCGCGATTTCGTGACACTTTTTCTCCTCAGCTGCGGATCTTCAGATTGTCGCGATTTCGATACACTTTTTGTCCTCGACTGTGGTCCTCCATATTGTCGCGATTTCGTGACAATTTTTTGTCTTGGCAGCGGTCTCATAATTTGTCATGATATCGCGACAATTTTCCTCTTTGGCAGTGGTCTTCATTCTTGTCACGATTTCACGACACTTTCTCTTCTCAGCAGCAGGCTTCTACTTTTGTCGCGATTTCGCGACTCATTTTCCATTTTAGCTGTGGTCTTCATTCTTGTTTTGATTTCACAACTCTTCTTCTCGTTCGGCTCCAACCTAGCAACTTGTCACGATATCGCGACACCTTTCAACATGTCGCGATATCGCGACATCACCATTTTGGTCACGATTTCATGACACCTTACCTAGTGCGAAGGTTTGCCAGCTCTCTATTACTTTCTTCTTGGACCACCTCGGTCGTTATGGATTTCTTGTAATATCTCTTGTACAAGGTTCAGGGACCTTTCAACACCCTTTCTACCAATCAAAAAAAAAATAGCCTTTGATGTAATAAATAAGTTACTCCTCTTTGATGAAATCTATTTTCATAAAGAGATGTCAATTTATTGCTCTAAAAACAATGGCCTTTGAAATGCCATATAAATCACTCCCCTTTAATGAAATTATGATTTTCATAAAGGAAAATTAATTTATTGCTTGTAAAAAAAACATGCAAATCTTGAAATCTGATTTACCTTCGAAATGCAAAATTATGTAAAATCCAAAATTATAAAATACCTATAAAAATAGCAACTTTGAATAATTTTTATAATTTTGAAATGGCTTCAAAATGAAATTAGAATTTTTCTAAAAAGAGCGTTAAAGCTTATTATCCACACTCGTGCATCTATTTTTGGTATTTTAATTTTTTTTATTTTAATCATCGAATTTTAAAAAAAACTACAAAAGGGAAGGGCTAGAAAAAATAAAATAAAAAGAGTGAAATAAAAGAAATGAAATGAATTGCTACAACCCAGAAGTTTCCCACATACCCTGCAAGCATTAGTATTCTACACAAAACCAACATTAGTGTGACCTGAATTCATGCAATCAAACATCTAATGTGGTGCAAGCTTCTAAGGAAATGGTGCAATATATCAAAAATAACAAGCAATTCAACCATTAACATCCATAAAATTGATTTATCTCTAATATCTTGCTGAAAAAGGTCTTCAACATCAAAAATAAGTGTAGAAAACCATATCCCAAATTGACATCATGTGGTGAACTCCAGTCTAGCAGTGTGGCTTTCCAAAAGAATCCAACCATAGCCTCCAAAAAGGTCCAGCCCCCCTAGCAACTGTGTTTGCATCTATTTCTAAAATTTTTTAGTCAAGATCTTCGTTTCTTTTTCACATGGAAAACCATTCACCTCATTTCTATTTTGCTCTATTCACTTTTGTATTCATTTCCTAGTGCATTGATGCAACGATTCTTCTTCCAAACAAAACTTGTAACACTTATTTTCTTTGTTTTATCTTCTTCGTAACAACTTGTTGTATTATTGCCTCCTAATGTGGAATCCTGACCATATGTTTAATTATATGCCACCATGTCCTTTGTAATGCTCATGTATTTATAACCTTAAAAAAAATTTACTTCACACGAGGCAGAATTTGTGTACATAATACTAGCATTAGCCATATTAAAAAAATATCTCCACAGGATTCATTAATGCGGATATTTCACTATGAGAACTGTTTTATCCATTATTGTCAATTATTTATGACATAGCCTATAAACACAGTCAATGATCCTGTCACCCGTAGTCGACGCTACCATGTTCCTCTATGTCTTCGAAACTATCATCCTCATATAACATTTTGTGTTTTTCTTTGAGAGTGGATGTCTATGGAATATTTCAACTAACTAAATGATAAGTTTTCATATTGTGAAATGGAGCCCCCAAAGCCATTTTCTTTTAAACTAGGACCGCCCAAAGCCAGTATTTACCAAATGTTACCAAACGTAGGCTATAAACCGACTTGGTTAGGAAAAATCACCACAAATACATGAGAAAGATATTAGTGGGCATCTATTTTTCATATCTTATGTGGTAACCACTACCACTTTCATTGCTCACATGTTTACATTGTTGACAACATACATCAAAACCATTGTCCATTGGATCAGGCTTTTCCATACACTCCATGGTTGAACTTTTACTCAACATGTGGTCCTTATTGATTGTCCGCAAACCATCCTCCAGTTTCCTTGTTGTGATAAAGATATATATACTGGTGTTTTAGTTCCAAGACTGGCACTCAAAATAGTGTAGTTCTCTACGAAATCTTCATTTGTGAACACTATAATGCATGCAGTCACTTAATTAATATTAACTCTACAAATAAATATGTTGTATCTTCTTCATGTTTTGTTTAATGTTCTATATGTGACATATTCAACTATGTCTGGTAAAATGTGTATGGATCATGTCTGTTTGTCACCCATGAGGTCTAATACGTCATTTTTTGGCTAGTTTGTCATAGCATGTAGATAAGGAAAATTGGAAAATCTAATAATTTCAAAGCTCTCTACTCATCTACGACCACCTGGATATTCTATCTTGAAATAGAACACATCTACATTACTAATTGTAATGTAATATACAACACACTCATAGTCACCTGTATTAATTAACCTGAGTACCTTACATTCATTGCCACTCCTTAACTTATGGACTTACCTACTGTGACCATGTGAAGGAATACTCGTATCACCTATAATGAATTGCATCAAAATATCAACCTTATTTTCATATCATAGCATAGGTCTATTTTTATTGGTCTATAAAGGAGGCTAATGTATGTGTTTTTGCCACTTCATCCACAAATATGTAGTGGCTATATCTTATCATATTTCAATGTTGTGCACCTCCAAGTAAGCATCATTATCTATATATGCAACTCTTATGCAATGTCATGAAAATATGTAGCTCCTGATCTATATAATCTGTACTGCCACTATGCATCCAGGTCCCATTCATATTGATCTCCATTCCCACATCCATGATGTCTCCCATATGGATGCGATGACACCTCCCACATAGGCCATCCATAACTTAGATTGTCATGTCATTGGTATCCTCTTCATCGTATTCGAAGCCATCTAGGTTTCATCGCTATCTTTGACTACATAACCATGTTCTACCATGTTTTCCAATGTGGGTCCACACTACCATTGTAGCCATCCAATCTTGTTAGCCATATGGGCATTCGGTCTAGGAGGTCGCACAGGGCTCGTATTGAAAATCGAGTGTCTACCATTTCACACCCTACACATGAAAGAAAAGAATTACTTCATGTTATTTTAAATAAACCCTAATAGAAGACATTAGACTGCGATGACTGGATAAGCATGAACAATTATATTTGGGGACACTTTTTTATTTTTATTTATTATTTATCGCTATATATATTTATTTACTTATTTATTATGTTTTATTTTATTTAATTTTTATTTTTGGATTACATATATATTTATATTTATATACATGAATATATATATATATATATATATATATATATATATATGTTATTTATTTATTTATTTATTAAACTATGAAATGATCAATCTTAAACAAAAACTTATCTATTAAAACTCAATATAAAAGGAAAATTATTAGACTAACATGGAATAATCAAACTAGAAATTAGACCTATGGTCCTAAAAAAAACATAAACACTTGAAACACATTAAATATGGAACACTCGAAGACAACCAAAACACCGAGAAATAAAAAATTTAAGGTGGGTCTCAAAATTTTGGGGTTAGTTGCGCAATGGCCATAATAAATAATGACTTTGTTGGGAAATGCTCCTGATAATTTTGGGTGAAGAACCTAGCTCTGCAAACAAATAGACCAAAGGTCAAAAAGACAAATTATCTAGAAAATTCCAATAAGGTGGGATATATAACTTCAAATGGAAACACATAAACATTTTCTTTTGCTTAATGTGTGTGAAAGTGGTTTCATTTTGCATGCTTGAAAACCATCCAGATTCCATCACCTAACTTGCATTTAGTCTATAGAAATATTTCTCCCAAAAAGAAATTTATAGATAGAGAAATACTATCAATCAGGTGTCCATAGTCCCGGTACATTTTATCTACACTACCCATGGTTAAAATGATATTTTGCAATGCCTATTTTTTTTTTCACAAGCTTTGTCTAGATAGATCCCTACTTCCAGTTAGACGTCCATAGCCCTGGTAGTAAACTTGGTGACTAACTTTAGCGTGTTTTCCTTTGCTTGCTTTTTTTATAAGGTCTTGCAAAATTTTATGCACCACATGGGCTAGAGAGTAATTGAAATTAGAGATGGAGCATATTATATTTTCACCTTAATTTACAAACCAAAATGACTTCATCCTTAAAAAATTCAAAGCATACCCCTTAATATGATGTGTTCATGTGTAGCTTTAGCAAAATTATTAGTATTCAAAAATTCACTATCTTAGTCCCAAAATCTAGGAGAGGTTACTAAAAAACTTCATCCCCTTGATCCACATGATAGGTAATTCACCCTTTATGACAAGGAACACAAAAAATAGACAAGAGGCCATTAATAGAGATCGTGAAACATCATCTCAAATAGAGGGACCAACCCAAAAACACAAAAATTGTAAACAAAAACCTAGAAATAAATCAACACCTAACCTAATGTAAACTAACAAGAAAGCAAAACAAAACAAAAAATTAAGGACAAAGCACAAAAATAGCAAAGCTAAAACAAAAAAATGAAAACCAAAACTATATACAACAATATACACTATGATACAAGATGGTGCAAAGTTTAAGCTATCACTTCCCTATATCCAAAACATGATTAGTGCATTTCAAAAGACATAGAGCATGATACACATGTCAAGTTTTATATAAATCGAACCAAAGTAATATTAAGCTACACAAAAAAAAAATATTCATTTTGCCTCTTGCACCCCACCAATTTGATTCAATATTATTAGCAATTCCAAATTGAATCTTCAAATAATTAAATTAATAAGACAATAGCTAATTTTCAATTCTTCCTTGTTCATTCATTAAATGAAGATTTCACAATTTTATTCCTAATTTAGAATTAGGCCTTCCTTTTCAAATATGAGGTCTTGCGAGTAGGAGCCTACTTCTAAAAATTTCAAAGCCAATTCATTTTCCATGTCTTTAGGCCAATCCAAATTATGCAATAATTTGCAAGCATCTAGGATATCTATTAAATGAGGATCATTATAGGTTTGTATCCTAGATTCAATTATTACTTATTTATGAACTTGATTCAACAAATCAAGCACATCTAATTTTATTTCATTCAATAAAGCATTCTTATTAGAGGTGTGAGTAGAAATCAACTCTAATTATTTATTAAAATCCAATGGCATTTCATAATTAATAGCATTTGAATCCAATAAATAATTTGCAAATATCTACTTAGAATTTGGATGGTGGAACATAAAAGGTGAGATTTTACCTTTGTTGCATTTTCATTTACAAATACTTGGATAGGATTTGTAACTTCTTCCTTTTTCTCATGATCTCCATCATTGTCATCTTGTAGCATTTCATCCTCATCCATGACCTATTCATTAAAAATGCCAAAATTAGGCACCCAATTAAAAATATGTCCATAAATTTTAAACCATAAATCTTGTCTGTCAAAGGATATGTTAAATAATACATCTTCCTGATCAACTATTTGAGTTATTTTGAATAGAGTAGGATTTTCATTTGGATAATCTATGATATCAAACTCAAACCACTCAGATTATAGAATTTTCTTTATCTGAGGTAACATAGGTATTATAGGATCCTTAGGTGAAAAAATACTTTTCATTTCTTGCATCTCAAATGGAAGCAAAGTGAGTGAGTCTCCTTATTTTTCTAGAATAGTAGAATCATTATCATCCTTTGCATTTTTAGCAATATGTTCAATAAACTCATCTTCAAAATTATTGGATCTTGGAACCTTATCTATTTTTGCAAATAAATTCTCATATTCTAATTGTACAAGAGTTGCCAAATCTTCATGTGAGATAGAGTTTTCAACATCCTTCCTGTCAAGTGAAATAGAAATTTCATTAGTAGGAGCATGAGAAAACAATTATTCCTCGTACCTTTTCCAAAAATTATAATAATGGTCATCTAAACCCATGGGATGAAACTCTATAGCATCCTCCTCATAATTTTAAATCTCTTCAAGAAAATCTTATTCAAATTCTTCCTAGTCATTAATTTGAGGATGTTGAATGTTTTGATCATCAATTTCAGCCATCTCATCCAAATTTATGGAAGGTCTTGATTTGTCATGTATTTCAAAATTAGTCCACTCTAGGACCCCTCCACTTTATAAAATAATATCACTTTTAATATCTTCGACCTTTGTCTCATGAGGATGATTCGTAGAATTATCAAGATATACATATTGAGGCCTTTGTTCCTGTAATTGAGTGAATTTTCTTTAAGTTGTAGAACTAGCCTTTGCAACTTGTCCTGAATATCAAGTGAAGTGAGTGCTTCATTAGAAAGAGCGGCAAAATCCTCCCATTTATTCCACCAAAAACACTCATCTTTTGAAACTAGGATGTGATGCTTAACCACTTCTTCATAATATTTAGGTTCAACAATCGATTGCTTTTCAAATTCACCTTCATCCACTATTGAGGGCTCAATTGTTTCTAAAAGTGGATCAATTCATTTTCTATAATTATCCCAATCCTCACTTATAAATAAGAACTCTGGGCCACTCATATCTAGCCCATCACAACTTGACTCATGTTGGCTTTCTTGATCTTTACAATGATCATCTTCTAAAAACAAGTGATGAAATTCTATCACATCTTTAGATTTATCCATTGATTCTCTTTTAAATTCACTTTCATCCACTTTTTATGGCTTAGGGGTTTCTATAATGGGATGAATTTTTACATTCTTCTTTCTATGATCATCCCAATACTCCTTTGTGAATAATGGTTCTAAACCCTTTCTTTCCCAAACAAAAGAGTCATCATTTTGGACATATTAACATTATTGATCATTTATTTCAACTGCTTCATTCAATTTTGTGGAAGGTCCTATCCTATTACATATTTCAATACTTATTAGATCTAAGACTCCTCCATTTCCTGAAATCATATTATTATGAAAATCGTTGAAATTTATCTTATGACCATCATTTGAAAGACGATCAAGATGAGTATCTTAAAATTGATTCGCACTTTGGAATGATGGTTTATTTTTAATGGTAGGTTGAAGTACACCAATCGTTGGGAGGGTAAGGGAGGTATTAAATGGTTGAGAATTATATGATCCAAAACCCACACCATAATTTTGATAACTCAATTGTTGTTCAATTGCCATTGCTTGAGTATAATCTTGGGATAAATATGTGATTTGAGGCATCCCTCATAAATATTTGGAAGTGAATGGATCAAGAGCATTGAGGTATACTTGGATAGCCGCTCCCTCTAGAAGGACATAAGGTACCACCAATTGATTTTATAGCCCATGGAAATTTTTAGTGAATGAATTTAAATTTTTATTTGGTCCAACTAGCTTCTTATTGAATTGATTGAGAAATATTACCTCTAGCTTAGCCCAAGAAGTGCTCGACCCTAAAGGTATCTTAGTAAACCAATCGTATGCAATTCTATCCAACATGTAAGAGAATATTTTATAAGAAACATCATAATACCAAACTTTTAAATGATTAATTTAGATTTTGAATGCTTGAATATGTTCTTCTATGGGCCTCATCCCATTAGACTCAAATCAATGGAGATATCTCTCAAAAATGAAGGGTAAATTATGTAATAAATAAATTACCCCTCTTTGATGAAATTGATTTTCATAAAAAGACATCAATTTATTGCTGTAAAAACAATGGCCTTTGAAATGCCATATAAATCACTCCTCTTTAATGAAATTGTGATTTTCATTAAGGAAAGTTAATTTATTGCTTGCAAAACAAACATGCAAAGCTTAAAATCTGATTTACCTTCGAAATACAAAATTATGTAAAATCCAAAATTATAATGCCTGTAAAAACAACTTTGAATAATTTTTATAATTTCGAAATGGCTTCAAAATAAAATTAAACCTTTTCTAAATAGAGCATTAAAGCTTATTCTCCATACCCATGCATCTATTTTTGGGATTTTAATTTATTTTTATTTTTATTTTAATTGTCGACATTTAAAAAAACTGCAAAAGGGAAGGGTTAGAAAAAGTAAAATAAAAAGAATGAAATAAAAGAAATGAAATGAATTGCTACAACCTAGAAGTTTCCCACAGACCGTACAAGCATTAGTATTCTACATAAAACTAGAATTAGTGTGATCCGAATTCACATAATAAAACATCTAATGTGGTGCAATCTTCTAAGGAAATGGTGCAATATATTAAAAATAACAAGCAAGTCAACCATTAACATCCATAAACTTGATGTATCTCCAATATTGCAAAAAAATATCTTCAACATCAAACATAAGTGCATAAAACCATTCCCCAAATTGGCCTCATGTGGTTAACTCTAGTCCAGTGATGTGGTTTTCCAAAAAAATCCAGCCATAGCCTCCAAAAAGGTCCAGTACCCCTAGCAAATGCGTTTGCATTTGTTTTTAAAAAACGTTAGTCAAGCTCTTTTTTTTTATTTTCGCATGGAAAACCATTTGCTTCCTTTCTATTTTTCTGTATTCACTTTCGTGTTCATTTTACAATGCCTTGATGCAATGATTCTTCTCCACAACAAAACTCGTAATGCTTCTTTTCTTTGTCTTATATTTTTTGTAATAGCTTGTTGCATTATTACCTCCTATTGTGGAATATTGACCATACATTTAATTATATGCCACCATATCCTTTGTAATGGTCATATATTTATAACCATAAAAAAAAACTTTACTTTGCACGAGGTGGCATTTGTGTACATACTACCAGTATTAGCCATATTAAGAAAAATGTCTCCATAGGATTCATTAATGTGAATATTTCACTATGAGAAATAATTTTATCCATTATTGTTAATTATTCCCAACACATCCTATAAATGTAGTCGATGATCTTGTCACCTGTAGTCGACGCTACCATGTTCCTCTATGTCTTTGGCATTGTCATCCCTAGATAACATTCCATGTTTTTCTTCGAGCGTGGATGTCTATGGAATATTTTACCCAATTAAATGATAAGTTTTCATATTATGAAATGGAGCCTCTAGAGCCATTTTATTTTAAACCAAGACCACCCAGAGCCAATATTTATCGAATGTTACCAACTGCAAGCTATCACCCAACTTGGTTAGGATGAATCACCACAAATATCTAAGGAATATGTTAGTGGACATATATATTTTTTATCTTCTATGATAAAAACTTCCACTACCACTTCTCACATGTTTACATTATTGGCAACATATATCAAAACCATTGTCCACTGGATCAAAATTTCCCATACACTCCGTGTTCAAAATGTTACTCAAAATGTGGTCCCCATTGGCCATCCATAAATAATCCTCCACATAGTTGTCTTATCGTGATGAAGATATATCCACTGGTGTTGTAGTTCTAAGAATGCACTCAAAAAAGTGTAGTCCTTTATGAAATATCCATTTGTGAACCCTGCAATACACACAGTCACTTAATTAATATCAACTCTCCAAATTAATATGTTGTATCTTCTTCACATATTGTGTAATGTTCTATATGTGACATCTTTAGCTATGCCTAGTAAAATGGTGTATAGATCAGGTCTATTTATCACCCATGAGGTCTGAGATATCCTTTTTTGGGTAGTTTACCATAGCATGCAGATAAGGAAAATTAGTAAAGTTAATAATTTCAAAGCTCCCTACTCATCTATGACCACCTGGATCTTCTATCTTGAAATAGAATATGTCTACGTTCCTGAATGCAATGCAATATACAACACATTCATAGCCACCTATATCAATTAACCTGATTACCATGCATTTTTGACCACTCCTTCACTTGTGGACTTGCCTATCGTGACCATGTGAAGGAATACTCGTATCGCCGATAACAAATTTCATCAAAATATCAACCATGTTTTCATCGCATAGTGTGGGTCTATTTTTATTGGTCTTTAAAGGAGGCTAATACTTGTGATTCTGCCACTTCATACATAAATACATAGCGGCTATAGATTATCATATGTCAACATTGTAAATCTTCAAGTAGGCATCACTGTCTACATTTGTAGCTCTTACACAACATCGTGAAAATATGCAACTCCCGGTCTATATCATCCACACTACCACTATGCATATGGGTTCCAAGCATTTTGATCTCCATTCCCACATCCATGACATTCCCCATCCAGATGCAAAGACACCTCCCATGTAGGTCATCCATAACTTTGATCAAAACATCATTGATATCCTCTTTATTGTCTTTGAAGTTTGTCTATGTTTCATCGTTGTCTCTAGATACATCGTCGTGTTCCACCACATTTTCTAATATGGGTCCACACTACCATTATAACCATCCAAGCTCATCAACCATGTGGGCGTTCGGTCTAGGAGGTCGCATCAGGCCTATATTGAAAATTGGTCATCTACCCTTTCACACCCTACACATGAAAGAAAAGAATTACTTCACATCATTTTAAATAAACCCTAATATAGGACATTAGAGTGTGATAACAGGATAAGCATGAATAATTATATTTCAAGACACTTTTATTTATTTATTTATTATTTATCACTATATATATTATTTATTTATTTATTAAAATTTGAAATGATCAAATATTAAACAAAAACTTATCTATTAAAAATTAATATAAAAGGAAAATGATTAGACTAACATGGAACAATCAAACCGGAAATTAGACCTATGGTCCTAACTAAAACATAAACACTTGAAACATATAAAAGAGGGAACACTCAAAGACAACCAAAATACCCAAAAATCCAAAGTTTAAGGTGAGTCCCAAAATTTTGGGATTAGTTTTTTAATAGCCACAACATACCTATCCTCTCCCTTGTTTGTAACTGAAAGGTCAACGACTCTAGATACCACCTCTTCACCAACATTGTTAGTAGTGCTTTGTCTGCCTCAACTTTGGTTATCTCTGCTAGGTGATGTAGTCCCACTACCTCTAGAATATATCTCTCTACATATGAGATATCCTCTAGTCCCTCCTCTAAGGAACTTAGTCACTGCTCTCGGCTCTCGAGTACATCATGTTCCACAAAAAACATAACACACTTTTAATTAGTTTTACATAATAAAAAAATAAAATAACATAAAATAGTCAAATATTTAATAAAAAATAACCTAATTTCATCATGCAAAAACAAATAGAAACATCTCAAGATCTAATTTTTCTTGTCTTGACCTCTTCTTTCTCTTTCTTCTCTATTTATCTCTTTTTTGTTCTTTGTTTTCTCTTTGTCAAATTCATGCCTCATTCTCCTAGGGCAAAATTTCATCTTTTTTATTCTTCTTTTGAAATCATGCCCCATAATTGCAAGGCATTATTTCTCAACATCATGCCCTACATTTATAAGGCACGATTTTGATCACCATGATGAAACAATCGAGATCATGGTCGACCCCCAAAATCATGCTAGGATCATGTGAGACGATTTCTTCCAAAAGATAAAAAATGGTAAAAACACTAAAAACTCTAATCTAGCCTAGTCTAGATGAAGGATTTTAGTCCTTACTCATACTCACTCTATTATTATGCCAGCCTTACCCCTCACAATGGTTGAACAGTGTATGGGTAGCATCATTTATATTTTTTCTCTAGAGCTCTTCTTCTCTACTTCGCATGGTGAAAATGAATTAGGGTTTCCACCCCATTTGCCTTTTATTCTTTGTTTTTATTTTTATCTCTCCCCTTTGGAACTCTTTTTCATTGTATATTGCTCTATTTTCCTTTGAGTCAGTCATTTTGAGTTTCATATGGAATTTGATATTCCTTCCAAACCTTGAGGGTCAACCCAACCTAAGAGGCATTAATGTCCCTAATTCCTTGTTTTGCATGTAGAATATTCAAGTGCATAGAATGGAACCATTTTTGCACCACCTCTTTCTTCTAAACCAACCACCCATTTTTTGTTCATTGTTCTTCATCCATAGGTGTCTACATCTTTCTTTAACACATTTATCAGGCCATAAATGCATCAAAGAAGGGGCAAAATGTAGACATGGAAAATTGACCCACCTAACTGATTTATTTTTTATCGAACTCTTGAAAAGGTCCTCAAACTTTTCTAGAAAATTTTTTGGGCCTCCTCCCTTGTTTCTCCTTTTTCCTAGCTTTTTTGAAATCACGATCACTCCTTACGGGGCACAATTTTGAAAAGTTTGGGTTTTCTCTTAGAAAACCTTATTTTTTGACCAACCCTCAAGACATCAGCCCTCTCCTAGGTTGTATTTTTGTCTTCCTTCCAATTTGACCTCCAAACATCCTATAAATAAAGGTTTTGAATCCTCTTTTTCACCTAAGCAATTTCTTGAAGTTTTGAAAAGTGTGATTTCAAGTTCTCTTTGACTAATAATTGTTTTGGCAAGCAAGTCTTAAGACAAGATCAAGTGTCTTCTGGTGTTCTTTTGTTGCTCTAATACTGGGTTTCTACCCTTGGTGGATAAGTGTGGGAGCCTTGAGGAGGAACCTACCATTTTTATGGAGGTATTCACCCTTTTGTTTATTTTTCATGGCTACCAGGTTTATTCTTACATTTTAGTATTTCTAAAATTGTTTATTCTACATTTTGCATTTGAATTTGCATTCATCTATCATTTTTATACTTTTATCCCAAAGTCACGGTCACTCCTTATAGGGTATGATTTTGATAGAACCTAAAATCATGGTCACACCTTACAGGGTATGATTTTGATTTTTCCAAATTTGGGGGTAAGGTTTTGTTCCCAAAACCTCATTTTCACTTGCATGTTCTTGTAGAGGGGGAAAATTTCCCTACCGTGTATAGTTCCCAAATAAAATGTTGGATCTGCAAGGAGGGAATATTTTGTGGGATGAACCGCAAGGGCTATGTTGTACTATACACTCGATGCTAGGGGTAAGGGTTCACCAGGAATGATTTTAGGACTTGCTCCAAGTCCTCGGGATATTCATGAATGTTTGATGTATTCAATTTTAATAAAACACCTAAGTTTGGCCTTTCTAGATCTAAACTAGAAAAGATAAAGGACAATGCAGAAAGTAGAATGTAACAAATAAAAATAGAATGCAAGCATACAAGATCTAGCTTAAAATGATTATGTATTTTCGATGCTTACTAACCTAGGTTTTATTCCAAAAAACTTTTAAAGCAAAGATATGCAAAGTAAATACACAAAAAATATCCCTAAATATAAACTAAATACCTTTTTATTTCAGATGTCTAAGAATCAATAACTAGATCAAATATTCAGAAAATAAAATGATTAGAGTACTTATCTAGACCGATGGTTGATTTAGATTTTTTTACCTCTTGTCCAATGATATAAAAAATACATGTTTCTGCAAGATAATTCATGAAACACTGAAAAATAGAGTTAGCATTAGGGGGCCTTCTTAGGCTACTGTGTAACAGTTATTGGAGGCGTAGCATTCATACCCCCTAGGTCCTTTTAGATGACCTTTTAACATAAAATTAGAAATTGATATTTGGAGAATTAATCATAAAATAGAAATGCAGTAACATAAAATATAAAACAGAATGTAGCAGTATGATCTAGATACCAAATGGAATGCAACAATGAAAACATAATCTTTAAATTGCCTCTAGTGTACCCTAGGTAAAAATCATGCCTTACCTAGAGTAGGCATGATAATGTAGCAACAAAGTCATGCCATTCCTAGACGGGGCACAATTTCGCTCCTGCAAACTGGTTTGCCCTAATTAGGGCAAGTGAAGTCATGCATCGCTAATACCAGGTGTGATATCGCTACAAATTAATGAAAAATAAAAAGTGAGGGTATAATATGAAATAAATACTAAAAAAAAATTGAACAAAACCTAATGGACATCATATAAGCATTCATAGAAGATTGAAGTATCCAAGCGAACACTTTATCTCTCTGAACTACACCATAGATCCACCAAGTCACACAACAAATCAATCCAATCCACGCAATAGAAGATAGAATTTGAAATTTGTACTTTGGGGTTAGCTTACAATAGAGAAAGAAAAGGAATAAGAATGAATTATAATAAAAAATTTGAGCTTAATTAATAATCAGAATTTCGCATTAAGATCGCACATCAAAAATATGTGTATCGCATATATGATTTAGCAAGACTATCCTTCCTTTTATAGACAAAATCAGAGGGAGAAATGTGGGAAAAATAAACCCAAAGTTGATGCCAAAACACACTGGAGGGTTTAAATGGGCCATAAACAATAAAATAAAAATTAAATTAAAAACAACGAAGTTGTACCCCATGATAACGAAGCATGAGATCACATCAACGAAGTCACGCTCAGCCATGACAGATCAAGATTTCACCAAAATAACTAAAACAAGCAAGGCTGGGGGAGGAGAGGCCTATACTTGACTTAAGCAAGGGTTAGGGACATCTTAAGGGTTGTAAGGAATATTTCCCATAGAAAGTGGATCAAATTTTCGTGTCTAAATTTTGTCCTCTCTTTGATGCATTTAAGGTCAAGTAAATGCGTCAAAGAAATATGTAGACTCCTATGGGCAAGAACACACACAAGAAGGTGATAAACACAAATAAGGGGTGGTTAGGTTTGGACAAATGAGTGGTGTAAAAGGTAGTATTACAACATAAATCTTGGACTTTTGCACACTAAACAAGGTATTATCTCCACTAATACCTCTATGGTTAGGGTACCCCCTCAATTTTTGAAAGGAAAGGAACATATTTAAGAAACTTTAAAAAAAGGTAAAGATGAAGAAATCAAAAGTTAAACAGACAAAAAAGCAAAATAAAATGAAACAAAGCATAAGTTACTAGGTACAACATGAATCTAATACAACTAGAATAAAATGCATGGAGGAAAAGGAGGGAAATAAGGGAGGAGAAGAAGGAATAAGAAGAAATAGGAATATGAGAGAGGAAGAAGAGTGGAAATAGAAAACTGTGAAGTAAAAAGAGAAAAATAAGACAAAGATAAAACTCCAAAGGTCAACCATCTAAAATCAAGGAGGAAACTAGATCAGAACCCTGACTAGAGGGTGTTATGATAAAGAGGGTTCATGTATAGAGTGAAGAACCCACTATGGGTGTAGTACTAACTAAATGTGGACCAATAAGTGAAGTATATAGTGTAACTCGCTATGGGTTGTTGCTCACTAGTAACTGGTGTGGAGTGATTACCCACTAGGATGTTTTCCCAAGCCTACTTTCAATGGGTAAGGAGTTGATCCTATAATGGGGTGTTGAGTCTGTCGAGTCAAAGAAAGACATAACCTGATAGAGGTGTTATAGTTTATGCAAATATAAAATGATGTATGTATATGCTAGTACTACCTAAGAAGGTGTATGCGTATGTATTTATGGACTAATCAATATGAGCATAACACGATGTGAGTGTGTCCATGTGCTAGAAGAAATGAGAGGAAAAAAATGAGGAGAAAATAATTGTGTGTGTACCCCCAACTTGAAGTTTTAGCTATTTAAAATTTAAGAGGGAGGAAGTGTGTAATAAAATAAGAGAAGAATGTATATCATTATCTAAAAAAAGAAGACAAAGGAGAAATAAGAATCATGCAAACAGACAAGGACATACCAAAATAGGATTGCATTGCTTGTCTTGGAGGAGAAATGATAATCATTGTAAAAATATCAAATTCAAGGGACACAATAAGAAGAAAGAAAATAAGAAAGATCAAGGGAAGCCAAGAAGATAATAAGGGATGAGAATACATGGTCGCTATATTGGGGCTTCTCTAGGCATCAGAACCCTAGTGAAAGTGGAATGCATGTGAGCTATGACCTAACTAGGTATCATCACATGTCGTTGTCATGAATTCCCAAAAGCTATATGAACAAGTAGTCATGAGCAAGCAATGATGCAATGTATGACAAGTAATATGTAAAAATAGAATGACAAGAAATCATGCATAATATGATAAATAAGCATGCAAAATATGTCAAGCAAATATGTAGCATTATCTAACTAAATGCATATGCAATATGAAAAACATGTCAAGCATAATATATTTTTAAATGCATTATATTCATTGGTTTGTTAAGTTTTTTACCATCCATAGAAGCCAACTTATAAGCACCTGAACCAAAATTAGTTTTTATGACAAAGGGCCCTATCCAATTGGGCTAAAATTTACCTCAAATATCTACACGAGCATTAGTGTTCTTCTGATTTTTTTTGAGGACAAGGTACCAAACCTCAAAAGAATGATTTCAAACTTTATTAGAATAATATTTTCAGAGCCTATCTTGATAGGCTCACAAATTCTCTAAGGCATGAATGTGCTTTTCATCCAAAAACTCCAATTGGTGCAAGCGGTCTACACAATACTCATCGCTGACCTCAGCTTCTTGGAACAAGATGTGCAAAGAAGGGACTTCTAGCTCAAATAGGACCACTACCTTAGACCCATATACCAAGACATATGGTGAGGTCCCTATGGGAGTATACACACTAGTACGATAGGCCCACAAGGTAGGATAAAGTTGAGTATGCTAGTCACAACCGGTGTTATTAACCAACTTCTTCAAAATCCTGATCAAGGATTTTTTGGATGCTTCAGCTTACCCATTACCTTGAGGGTAATAAGGGGTTGACCATATATGTTGAATCTTGTATTTAGCACAAATATTACAAAAATCCTTGTTCTTTAAAGGAGTTTCATTGTCAAAAATAATCATCGAAGGAATCCCAAACCTACAAAGAATATGGTTGAAGATAAACTTAGAAACCTATGTCCTAGTCACCATAGCTAGAGGTATGGCTATAACCCATTTAGTGAAATACTCGATCATAGTAATGATAAACTTATGACCATCAGATGACACTGGTTTAACCTTCCCAATAATATCCAATATCCACATGGAGAATGGCCATGCAGAAGATATTAACCAAAGGTCTTGAGAAGGAGCATGAATAAGATGGTCATGGTATTGATATGTTTTGCAATATTGAACATAATCACATGCATATTTATCCATGGAATGCCAGTAATACCCCATTCCGAGGAGATTTTTAGAAATAGCATTGTTTCTAAAATGGCCTCCACATGAACCTTCAAGAGCATTACTAAGAGCAAGCCAAACTTCATCAGTGTTAAGGCATAATAAGAGGATATCTTAAAAATAATGTCGAAATAAAGTATTGTAATTTATAAAAAATTGACACTCTCTTTTGCATAATAGCTTATGCTGATTGTGATCTAAACCATCAAGAATCGAGCTATATTTAAGAAAATTAAATATGTTGTTATACCATGGTTCAGATGGAGAATATTTGATGGTTAAACACTCTAGGGGATCCAAAAAAGAACTCAAAGACATAGATTATTAGAATTGTTGAATGATAATCGAAGCTTGATCATATTCTAACTCCAAAGGGAACAAGGATGCAACAACATCCATGGCATCTACATGGTGATTTTAGGATCTAGGAATAGACTCTATGGTCACCTAATCAAAAGAAAACAACAACTTGGTAACAATCTCCCTATAGGGTTTAAGCTTATCATCCTGAGTCTGATAAAAATTGTTGATCTAATTAGCCACAATTTGAGAGTCACCAAAGACCGAAAGGACCTTAACCTACAAAGTTAAGGCTTATATAAGACCAAGAATCAAAGCTTTGTATTTTGCAGTGTTATTTGTGCATTAGAAATTAATTTTGAAGGGCAAAGGGATGAGTTGTTTTTATGGTGTAACTTCAATGACTCCAACTTCAGTGCCCTTCATGCATCGGGTTCCATCAAAAAACAAAGTCTAAGACTCAAACTCTTCAATTTCAATATTGAAGCACTCATCGAGAAACTCAAAAACTATAGGATAGGTAGCTTCTAGGGGAGTGGAGGCTAACTGATCAACAATAAAATGACCCTTGATATCATCCTTTTGACCTATGAAAGTTAGATAAAACTCACTAAGGTATAATGCCCACTTAGAATCTCGACCTGAAAGGTGGGGATTAGACATCAAATAGCACAAGGGATCAAACTTTGCAACCACAAATATATTATGGTTGAGCATGTAGTGTATTAGATTTTGGGAAGAAAACACTATGGTAAGGTAAATCTTCTCTAAGGGGGTGTACCTAGTTTCATAGCTGACCAAAGTTCTACTAATATAGTAGATAGCTCTCTATTTTTTTTGTCATCATGTTGAGCCAGAGTGCATCCCAAAGTGTGAGTGGTGGCTGATATGTAAAGCAAAAAATGCCTACCAGACACATGGGGAACTAAAATAGGTGGGGAGGTGAGATATCTTTTGAGGTTATCAAAAGTTTTATAACACTCGAAATACCACCAAAAAACTACATCCTTTTTAAGGAGTCGAAGGAAAGGCTTACACTTATCGACTAACTAGGCAATGAATTGACGGATAGATTGCAACTTACCTTGAAAACTATATAGCTTGGTCAAGGTATGACGGGGAGGCATATCAATGATAGCTGCCACCTTAGAATGGTCCACTCCAATACCTTTCCTAGACACAATAGAACCTAAAAAATTGCTATATGTGACCCCAAACACACACTTAGTGGATTTAAGATGAACCTTGTATTGCCAAAGCCTTTCAAATATTTATCTTAAGTCATGGACATGATCCTTTCATTATAAGGAATGAGCCAAAATATTGTCCACATAGTCCTAGAGAATATCATGCATCATGTCATGGAAAATATAAGTCATGGCCCATTGATAACTAGCTTCTACATTCTTAAAGCCAAAAGGCATTAAATTATAGTATAAGGTACCCTATGGAGTAGTGAATATTGTCTTAGCTTTATCTTTAGGAGTAATCATAACCTGATTGTAACCTGAGAAACCATCCATGTGTGAGAGAATTCTATATTTGGTAGTGAAATCTACAATATGGTCTATGTTGGGCAAGGGAAAATTGTCCTTAGGACATGCTAAGTTAATGTTCCAAAATTTGGTACATACTCTGATTATTCCTTCCTTCTTAGCTACAGGAACAATATTGGAGATCCAATCAGAATAGTCTATGGATTTTATAAGACCAATGTCAAGGAGCTTTTGGAACTCTTCCTTAATTTAAAGGGTGACCTTTAGATGCATCTTTCAAAGTTTTTGTTTAATAGGCTTAGCACTAGGCTTAACTACCAAATGATGCATGACAAGGGAGGGATCAAACCTTGGTATGTAAGCATATAACCAAGAAAAAATGTCTTGATATTATTTCAATAAATTGTTCAATTTCTTCTGCTCATCCATGGTCTAACTTAAGGATTCTAGGGGCTTCCTCAGAACCTATGTTCACATTTATGGTCTCCTCAATAAGAATGTATAAATCATTCTCAAAAGGAGGTAGGGCAGGAATAACTCCTAATTGCTTAAGGTCCTCAAGAGACATAGAACCAAAGTCCACTTTAAAACTAGAAGACTCAATATGTGCTGCACAAGGGATAAACCTATCAAAGCTTATATCATTCTGAGATAAAGACTCATATATAACATGTGACTATGGGATTAAGACCTTAGGAGAGGATGGACTCTCATCATTAACACTCCATTATAAATATTTATGATATTAGTCAAAAATACAATCTAAACAAGAAGAGTCATCTTGATCTTGTGAGGAAAGACTGATGAATTGATTTGGGATAATATCTTATGGTCAGAAAAATTCAAATGTATGAGGATATCCCATGATAGAAATGATTTGGTTTTCAAATTCAAACTTCATGCCATGATGAAAAGTAGAAGGGACAACCTTCATTGCATGAATCCAAGGTCATCCAAGAAGAAGATTAAAAGATGCAGGAAAAGACACCACATAAAATATTGTTTTTTAAATTTTTGGTCCAACCCTAAGAGGGAGTAATATAGTGCCACAAGCCTCTTGAGAATCATTGCTAAAATTTTTAATGACATCGTTGGATGCAATTAAATATTCCTCCTTCAATCCAAATTTTTGAAAGAAACGATGTGTACAAACATTAAGTGAAGAACCATTATCAATCATAACCCTTTTAATGAGAGTGTCACCAATGTAAGCAATGATGTATAGAGAAGAATCTTCCTGTACTCCTAAGGGAGCCATATCATTATCTAAAAATGTTAGATGAGGATTTCGGAGAGAACCTACAACCTTTGCCATATTACTAGGAGAAATATCTAGAGGTACTGGTTGCTGCTTCAAAATATTTATCATAGCTTCTTTATGGGCTTGATAATTCTATAGAAGTTCTAAGAGTGGAATATTTGCTAAATCATCCATTTTCTGTACAAGTTTTCCTAAAGTATTTGTTATCATTCCAACCATGTTATTATCATAATGATGTGGTACAATTTTATAGGATACTTTATTGGTTTATCTTGTTCTAGTTTGATTTTGTTGGTTGTTGGAAGATTGAAAACTACTAGTGTCAATGTGACCAGCATCAATTAAATCTTGAACCACATGTTTTAGCCTTTTTCAAGAATTAGACCAATATCTGGTTGTCTTACTAGAGGTAATTCTATTACCCTAGAAAAATTGCTTCCATAGGGATATTAAGTCTTGTGAAATTCCCTTGAGGAGGATTTTGGAGTACAATATTTTGTAGGTTGTTAGTGACATTGTTAATAGGCCTACTATCATTATTGCCTCCTATATGTTTACTCTTATGTTGAGACTTAATTGACTTATCTTATTTAACCTTAAGTTGACCTCTCCTAAGCTTGTTTCACTTTTCTTGCTAACTCAATTGCTTGATCTAAATATGTGATCAGGGTTATGCATAAGGTGTTGGACTTAAAATGTACTTGTAAAAAAATGGCGAATCCTAATCAAAATCAAGGTGAATCATGGAAAATCCTAAGAAAATAAAATCGAGCATCTTCACACAAAAATTTGGGGTATTTGAAGCCCTAAAATTTAAGGTTATATTTAGGGCCACTTTTAACCTATTAAATCATATTATAACTTCATAAAAACACCACCATTAGATCAGGCTTGAAACGATCTTTCCAACGAGTACAAACATGCCTATGTTTAGATATATATTGTGGCGAATTGACCCTAATAAAATATTGGTCTTAAAAATTTTAGGTGAATGTGCTGACGTCGAGGGGCCTCATATTCACCAATTTCTAATTTTGAAAATTCTAATATTTGCTCATTTGGCGAATATTCACCACTATGCATAACCTTGTATGTGATAGTAGTAGTTTCTAATGCATAAGATAATTGTTCTTGTAAATTACCAATAAATATATCAAGCATATCCTTTTGAGAAACAGGTTGTATTAATAAACCAACTAAAATTCTCCAATGAGCTATAAATTTTGAAAAAAATTCTTATTTATTTTGTTTTAAATCATATAGATATCTCATAGTCACTTCCTTTTCAATATAAGCACTAAACTGATGAACAAACATCTCTGCAGTCTTCTCAAAACTTTTCAAGGAATAGTTGGGCAATTGATAATACTACTCTAATGCTACTCCAAAAAGACTCTTTGGAAATGTTTTCAATAAAATCATATCATCATAAATAAGATCATGATAAGCTATTCTAAATCCTCTTAAATGCTCTATTGGATATTTAGTCCCTTTATAGATTGACAACACTGGCATAGAAAAATTCTTAGGATAAGGTCTAGCAGCAACAATAGGATCCAATTTCTGACTACACATTTCCTTATAATGTATGTAAACCCTGAAGGTTGAATCATATCTAGCCTGGAAACCAACTGATTCACTATAATTACCAAATTCTAAATTTTTGGATTACTATGTATGTTTCCCATATTCCCTTGACTTAGGTTGGATATGTGAAGGTTGTTGTTATAGGTGGTGCCTTGCAAGAATGGAAGATTAACATGTTGTGGAACAGAGGCAATAGAGTTGATATTAGAATATGGAGGAAATTGAAAACAATTTTGGATGGCATTACTAGTTGGAGGAATGTTTGGGTTCCATCCAATGTTAGTGGTCACAGGAGTGGCATAAGCAGGTTGAAAAGCTTGATTACCATGATTCAAATTTTCACTCAAAGAATTTTCTTGAGATGGGATATCTTTTTCAAGTAATGCTTCATCCTCCAAGGCCATATCCAAAAAATTCTTATGATATTTATAAAAGTCCAATATGATCAAAAGATTTAAATATGATATTCCCATTGGAATCTTTGATAGGATCAAGATGATTATCAAAATCTTCTTCTAGGTTATGGTTTTCTCTAACAATTTGATCATTCTCATAAAAAATCTAATCAAACCTAAGGAGTATATGTCCTTTCTCAAGGTCATAAGCCATTGAAAAAAAGGAATAAGATAGACTAAGACCAAGGAGGAACTTATGCACAAAAGAATTATCTTTTTAAATATTGGCACACAATTTAATGATCTTGCTTATTTTTTTAAAGTAAAGAAGGTGTTCAGGTTGGGTTCACCAAAGATGTAGAGGGGGAAAACTACCCTACCACACACAATTCCCAAATAAAAGGCTAGATCCACAAGGAGGGAGACTTTCGTGGGGTGAACCATGGGGGCTATGTTGTACTATACACTCTGTGCTAGGGGGAAGGGTTCACCAGAAATAATTTTAGGACTCACTCCAAGTCGTCATGCTATTCAATAATGTTTAATGTATTCAATTTTATGAAAAAACCTAAGTTTGGGATTTCTATAGCTAAACTAGAAAAGATAAAGGAAAATGCAGAAAATAAAATGTAACAACTAAAAATAGAATGCAAGCATACAAGAGCTAGCCTAAAATGATTATATTTTCAATGCTTCCTAACCTAGGGTTTATTCTAGAAAACATTTAAAGTAGAGATATGCAAAGTAAATGCATAGAAATTATCCCTAGATGTAAACTAAATGCCTTTTTCTTTCAGATGCCTAAGAATAAATAACTAGATCAAATATTCAACCAATAAAATGATTAGAGTACTTATCTAGACTGGTGGTTGATTTAGCTTTTTCTACCTCTTGTCCAATGATATCAAAAATACTTGTTTCTACAAGATAATTCATGAAACACTAAAAAACAAAGTTAGCATTAGGGGGCCTACTTAGGCCACTATGTAATAGTTCTTGGAGGTGTAGCAATCAAGCCCCCTAGGTCCTTTTAGATGACCTTTTAACACAAAATAAAAAATTGACCTTTGGAGAATTAATCATAAAATAGAAATGTAGTAACAAAAAATAGAAAATAAAATGTAGCAGTATGATCTAGATACCAAATGGAATGCAACAGTAAAAAAAATCTTGAAATTTCCCTTGGTGTACCCTAGGGAAAAATTGTGCCTCGCCTAGAGTGGGTGCGATAACATAGTAGCAAAGTCATGCCCTGCCTAGATGGGGCATGATTTCACTCCTATAGACTAGTTTACCCTAATTAGGGAAAGCAAAGTCACACCTCACTAATATCGGGTGCGATATCACTATAGATTAATGAAAAATAAAAAGTGAGTGCAGAACATAAAATAAATACCAAAAAAAAAGTGAGCAAACCCTAATGGACATTGTAAAAGTAGGCAAAGAAGATTTATGTATCCAAGTGAGCACTCTATCTCTTTGAACTACACCATGGATCCACCAAGTCACACAACAAATCAATCCAATCCATGCAAGAGAAGATCAAATTTAAAATTTGCACTTCGGGGTTATCTTGTAGTAAAGAAAGCAAAGAAAGAAGAACAAACTATCATAAAAATGTTGAGCTTAATCAATAATCAAAAAAATTTCTTGGAAGGAAGGCTCTGTAGGGTGACTTCCCATGGAAGTCCTATTCCTTTTACCTGCATCCTTTCCCTATCCCTGTCCTAGGACCCTGTTCCTTTCCTAGTTTCCTTGGCACTTTTCCCATCATTTTCGGTAGGAAGGTGTTGTAGACGATCTCCTTTGGGGGGGAGATCCTTGATCCATTGTTCTACCCCTTTCCTTTTCCTTGGGTGGGAAATATTGTCCTATTTATATTCCACTGTTCCATATTTTGGTGCCTGGGTTCTGGGTTGTGTTCAAGCCTTTGCCTGGGATGTTTTCTAGGATTATTTTCCCAAGTTGTTTTTGGAACTCTTCATCTCAATTGTACTTTGGGTTGCTTCAGTTATGGTTTTGTGGGTCTTAGGATTTTTGGCTTCATGATCAGTTTTGCACAACATCCTTTTGGGTGGATGACCATGCACTTTATACTGTGGTTCTGCTCTTTGGATTTGAAGTGGTGGTTCTTGGAGGATTTCAACTCCTTTCATGGCTTTTTAGGATGGGCCTCTATTCTTCTTGTTGCTGAATCCTTTCAGGACTTCCTCTTTCATTTCCTTGAAGCTATTTGTTGATGGGTCTGAGGAATTTTGGCTTCATGAGCAGTTTTACACAACATCCTTTCGATTTCTAGGGTTTTCCACATGATTTATACTGTTATTTTGCTCTTTGTGTTCATGGTGTTGGTTCCTATATGTTCTCAGTTCCTTTCATGGCTTCAGGGATGGGCATTTTCTTCTCTTACTACTAGTTCCTTGCAATTTTTCCTTCTTTGCATCATTGAAGCTTTGGTGTTGAAGATTGTCTAGGATGTCTAGCTGCTTCCTTTCTTTTTGGGCTCTTATGTTTGTAGTTGTGCCTCCTTGTGACTCCTTGAATTCTTATGGCACTTTCCTCTATTTCCTTCTGATGTGTTGTTCCACTACTACTGTTTCTTGTGTTGGGTCATTGTTTCTCGAAGACTTCCTTTTTCCTTCTTGAGGACTTCATAGCCTGGGAAGTTCCTCTTGTTTTTGTTCCACTGATGCACCATCCTCCAGGTTGTTGTTCCACTGCATGAGGATTTCATAGCCTATGATTTTCCTCTTTATGTTGTTTTCTTTTTTAAAGGCTTTTAGGGAGTGATCTTTTTCAGGTTTCTTAATCTTGCACTCTCCCCATATGATTCATTCTGTGTCACTGATCCACCCCTTTGTTCATGGTGGATTTTATGTTTCTTCATGGTTTTCCCCTATGTGGGAAGTTGTTTTCTCTCAAGCCTATTTCCCAAGGGTGGTTTCTAGTTTTCTTGCCCTTGGGTTGTTTCAAAATTCCAAATCTTGGCCTTGTTTCCTTTTCCCACCCGTGGGAAATTTTTAATTTACTTTTTAGTGGATGAGGTGGTTTGGCGCTTTCTTCCGCCCTTGGTTTGATTGAAATTCTTGATTGGCACATTTTGATTCAAATTTGGTTCTCTGGCGGGCTTTCCCTTCATGCCCATTTTTTCTTTGGTGCATAGGAAGTTGTATTCCTCTAGCACAAATGATTATGCCTTCCTTTGACATTTAAGATGGCGCATCCCTTTTCTTGTTTATGTTCCTCTAATTTTTCCTTTTGATTCATTTTTATGTATCATGTTGCAATATGATCCTTTGTAATCAGGTTTTGGGATCCTTGATAAAAACCCACTTTTAATATATAACTTACCAAAAAAAAAAAAAATTGCATTAAGATCGCACATCAAAAACTTGTATATCGCATATCTGATTTAGCAAGACTATCCTTCCTTTTATAGACAAAATCAGAGGTAAAAATAAGGGTAAAATAAACTCAAAGCCAATGCCAAAACACATTGGAGGGTTTAAAATTAGGTCTATATTGGCCAAAAATAATAAAATAAAAATTAAATTAAAAATAGTGAAGTCATGCCCCGTGATGATAGAGTACGATATCGCTTCGATGAAGTCACGCCCGACCATGATGGAGTACGATTTCACAAAAGGCACTAAAACAAACAAGTCTGGGGAGGAGAGGCCTATCCTTGACTTAGGCAAGGGTTAGGGACCTCTTAGGGTCTCTAAGGAATATTTAACACTGAAAGTAGGTCAATTTTATGTGTCTATAGTTCTATTTAGGCCATAGCACTATTAAATGCATTCTATCTTTTGAACTATTTCATTTCATTGTATCTTGTCTTGCTTATTTCCAAAAAGATCATGAATCACTTTTTATTTTGAACGGTTAGCTAAAAGGACTAAGGGGGCTTGCTTGATGCACCTCCGAGCTCAATCTTACAATAGCCTAAGCAGGCTCCCAAATATTGATCAAATTTTATAGGGTTTTATGAAGTTATTTTGGAGGATTAAAAGTTGTGGAATACATATGGATGCAAGTTAAAAGATAATTTCAATCACTAGATCAGATAAGTGCCCAAATTTAACTTTTTAGGTTGTTTTTGTTTTTCTTTCTACCAATTTTTGTTTAAAACTTAGATCATAAATAAAGGAAATAATTTGGTTATGTTTCTATATATCCATAAGGGGAAAATTATATAGTTTGCATTCTAGGGTTAGCTTTATTTGAACATTCTCTCAAACCCTTACTTAAAATAAAAGGATTTATTTTTTTGCAATATAGGGTTTAGTTGTCATTTAAAATCAAGAATCATTCTAGGGTTAGTCCTTGTTTGCTTGCATTGTTGTTTGTCTTGCATTGTTATTTTATTTCTTAGATTATATTTTGAAAGGCCAAACATAGGTATTTTCTCAATATACATATCAAACATCTCCACCCTAGACTTGGAGTGAGTCCTTAAACTATTCCTAGTGAACCCTTCGATCCCCAAGCTCCCAAATATAGAGAATATAACACACCCCTACAATCACCTTGAATCCCAGTAGATCTAGCTGAGAATCGTACGCAGTAGGGCAGTTTTTCCCCTCTACTTTAATGTATTGTGATTAAAGTATGTCTATGACTCTAGCATAGACATATGTTATTTGTTAATTTTTACGAATAAATCATGTTAAGAAAAAGTTGACTGTTACTAATAAAAAAAAATACTAGGAGATAAAATGTTAGCTCAGATACCTAGTGCAAGTGCAATTCAAGTGAACTATTCTTGACTGGAGTCATTATGGGCCATCATGATCTTCTTGATTCTTTAAGCATACATCATACAATCATGAATATATGTAAGAGCAAGAAAACATGCATTGAATCATCCATGTGAGATTAAATGAGTTTCACTACCAAATAATGAATCTTTATAGGATTTACTAAGGATAAAGTGTACCGATCTAAAAAGCATACACCTAAACTAATACATTAATTGAAATAAATCATTTAAACAAGAAATGAAAGATAAGATTACATATGACAAGAAAGTGAAAGTTTCTTTTATTAATATTGAATCAAATCTCAGTTAAAATCATGCCCCTCTTGATACAATTAACACAATTTGAAAGCTCCAACGGGGTAAGTAAAATACACAAAATTTCTAAATGGAAACGAACTGCTCCAAGGTGTCGATTACCTTCTTCTCCATGATTAGAGGTATTTGTTGCCTTGCATCTCAAAACCCTATTAGTCCTGCATGTAGTAAACAATAAGAATCAATTAGAAACAAAAGAGGCCTCTCTTGATGAGGCTTTTAGGAGGTATTTGCATAAAAGGTAGTATAACTAGCATGAAATCAAGAAAGTGCAAGAAACATACTAAACTTATATTAAATCTAAGAAGATTTGTACAAACATATAAGAAAAAGTAGATCTATGTATCTATTGAATTAATTATGAAATTGAAAGCATAAAAGCATGAAAAGAACTATTAATGCCATAATTACAAAAGTGGGGGAAAATGACTAAAAACTCTAATTACACCGGTCAAAGTCTCTACTAAAGCAAATTAACATGATATATGTCTAATATAATGCAATTAAAAAAATCCTATAAGTAGAAAATAAGAAAATTAAATATGACAACCTGACCATGGGTCTGATGCACGGTGAGCACTATCCACCATGACTGATAGCCGTGGCTAAGCTTGAAATTTTCTTGCCCTCCTAATTTGGTGTCCAATATTTAATTCTCCTTTAGGAATTGATGATCAAGGACCACCACTGTGTCCTCTGATAGATTTGATAGTTGAATTGCTCAGTTGGTGCATGGATTGCATGAATTCACATTTCTTGAATCTCTTAGCCTCCTAGGACCTCCATGGCATGTGATCTTCAATTGAGCAGCAAAAGTGTTGCTCTTAATGCATGTAAGTGAGTATGCAATTCGATAGGGCTTCATTGCATTTCAACTAGAGATTCATCTATATATTTCTCCAATTTAGAGGGGGGTTTTATAGAATTTTCCAAGGGCTAGGGGTGGCTTCATGAGGAAGCCAAGAACAATATTGGGTAGTTGAAATTATTGTATGGAAGGATACCGAACCTTCTTGACTCAAACCACTCCATTCCACAACCAATTGGCCATTGCAACTGATTTTGAGGCCTGACCACGACTGACAAGTGTGACCAGCTCTGCTAACCATGGGTATCAGTAGCAACTAGCACTCAATAGGCAAAGGTGCCCAAATTAGTGGTAAAAACCACTGCTATACCTTGGAATCTATCCAATATCTTCCATATGGTATTCTAGCATGTCCCATATGAGTAGTCACCTCAACATAACATATTTTAGGTGTCTACAGATGCCTCTTTTGATATGCATTGTGAGATCGAACAACACTAAGAAAAAATAGACCTCATAAAATGATACTATAGGTTGGATTATGATCATTGGTTTGATCAACATTAGATGCTCAAGTCCTGCAAAGAAGACATGCATCCTAGAATAATTGCTTCCAACTGGATGGAAGGTTTAAAATTTGAAAAGGCTTTGGCAAGCTCCAACATCGATCGGTTAGCTCAAGGCTACTATAGGCTTCCACACCATATAGATTCCAAAATGAGGAGAGCTACTAACTTACTGTCATATTTGCTTTTTTCCCCAACAGAGGGTAAGCTTATGATAGTCATTGGCAATGATTCATAAGACGAATGCAATTTTGATAAGATATAGGGATCTATGATCAAGGGATCCTCTTTTGATTATGATTTGATATTATGACTACCCCCTCAAGTGATGAGTCGATGAGGGTAATGACAATTAAATGAAGCGACAAGTCGCTTGACTACTATGAATTTTCTTGAACAAATTTAAAGATTTAGCATTTGAATTATTTTCAAGGCTTAATAAGCTATGATTGCAATTGTTAATAATAATTGTAAATTTCTATCCCATGGAGTGGTCTAGTCATGAAGGCCTTATTAGGGAATCAAAATGAGGAAAATTCTAATTAGGCTTATGTTGAATCATATTGTTGATGATCTGCTAAAAATATCATAGGAGAATTACGATGAATATCTCGTTCCCTTGGAGCAGTTTGAACGTCTGGGCCTTCTTAGGGATTGAAATGAAGCATACAATTCAGTGATGACTAATTTGACCCAAATATATTTATGGTAATTTACTCATCTTTCTGGTTTGCATGGAGCGCAAGTCGCTACAACCGCAAAGTGTATAGGGTAAATAACTAGATACGAGGCACATTTGGCTTTTGATGTTATCTGATTTTTTTGTATTTTTGTATTTTTTTAATTATCTGGTCTGGTTAGTATTTTTAATATATTATTTTACAGCTCCCCACAGTGGGAATCGAGAGAATTTATTATAGTTTTCTGATTACGTCTATCAGAAGCAGTTAAAAAGTTCAATTTCCTTAACCCCAGCTCAGATCCGCAGGCAAAAATCCCTAATTTAGGGACCACAGTTGTTAGATGTTGTCCAAACAAAATTAAAAAAATATATAAGGCCTTTCCCATTTGAAAAAAATTATTATTTACCTTAAACCGACAGTAAAACTAAGAGCTTTGAGAGGTAAAAAGTGAATTCTGACATGGAACGCTGCTGCAAACCTCACTGATTTCCTTCTATCCACATCGATGGTCAACCAAATGAAAGCTTCGATCAGTGGGAGAGCCAGTGCTTCCAAGGTAACACACAAACCAAGGCTACACTTGTAAATTATAGTATTAAAATTAACCACACTAAGAAATGGGTTAAACGAACCACATTAAACTACCGAAAATGAACCTTATCCTAGTTAGGTTTAGCATAGGTTAGGTTATAGGGGAGGATTTTTAATTTTGGGAGGGAAATGACCTTGAAAACGTCATGTTCCTTCATCGTGGGTGGCAGACATGGTTCCCAATTGGCAAATTGGGGACCGTGACTGTCAGTCACAATGGGATTTAAATCCCAATGGTCACATTTTTGACCACCTCATCGATTGCGATTCCAACCAGCGGTGCGACGACTTTAGGAAATTGTTTTTAATTTTTCAATTTGTTTTCATTTTTCTTTGATTTTTTCAAGAATTAATGTATTTTATTGCAATTTTGAAGTGCTTTTGTTTGATATTTTTGAAATTTTTGATCATGTTTTTGTATGTTTTTACATTTTCATGAGTTTTTCTGATTTGTTTGACATTTTTTAGTTATTTTTAATTGTTTTTATTATTTATTTAATTGCTTTCACTCACACCTTGATGAATAAAGTGAGGGAGACTAATATAATTTGAAACTTACACCGCACTCTCACTAACATGGAGCAATATTGGTTTGCTACCGTGGGGTTTGGGTACATCCTGGACCTCCCCACCATCAGATAAAATCAGGTATACATGACTGCAATGGACTGCCATTGGGATACACAGACCAATACATTTCACCTATCAACGAGTGAAATGACTGACTCTAGAAGATGTTTATCGCATCTTTCTCCTACCTATTGATGGCAAGGCCATCACCTCCTCTCCTACCATGATGAATAAGGCCATGTTTGATGCGATATTTGGTAGACAAAGCATTGAGGATTAGGGTTGCATTGATCATGGGGGTGTCCACATTGAGGAGTGGTACCAGGCCAATTTATTCTCATAGCGGGAGGCCATATTTATGCATTTGATTATCTATATAGTCCTCCCAAATTCATTAGGCATGAGTTTACCATGGAACCTCCTAAATAGGACCAGCGAGGTTATGGTTAGCTTGATTGAGCAACCTCTTATTATGGCATGGGGGTACCCTTCTAGTGTAGCTCTATCATGAGCTGCACCATATTACACATCGTAGTAGAATGGGCATCAGATGCAATCTAATTCTTTAGATTTGGGGCTAGAAGCATATTTTGATAGAGCACCCCATAGATTTATCTCTGGAGATCATTTCTATCAGTGAGGATCATCAGTATTATGCAACCTACTAGCCTCGAGAGCAGGGGGCTTCAGGAGTAGATCTCATGTAGGAGACCTAGACCATTACAATACTCAATTTTCATAGCTCCATTCCAAGCATATAGACCAACGACCATACATGGGCTGCCCTACCTAGCCAGATGTAGATAGGTACTTGCACTAGGCATGCAAAGATAGGTGGGTTATCGATTGTAAGGCCGATATACGTGAGTATCAACACTTCTCTCATATCCTAAGGTAGTTTGGGATTTGACATGATGTTCTAGAGGTGTCGACTATCTACAAACACTTGGTCCTAGAGAGGGACCTAACCTAGCCCCAAGTGGCTCAACTGGGGGATGATGATGATGACTTTTAGGAGTTGATCTTGGTGGATGTAAGCACTACTACTAACTATTATACATGGTGGAATATCCTACAGTGGCATGGAGAGGGACCTCTAGTCTGACTAGTGGATGAATTTGCAATAGAGGGAATAGAGGGCTCAAAGGTGGACCCTCATGGATGCAGGGTCCATTAGAGGACCTAGGGTGCATGGGGCATAGGGGCCACTATAGAGGAAGGTCCAAAGGTAGAGGTAGATGAGGAGGTATTTGAGGAGGGCAAGGCACCTACTGAAAATGAGGTTGGACATTTGAGGGTGTAGGTTGCTAGCCTCTAGACTCATATTGGAACGCTTCACACCCGACTCCTGTACAAGGACACCACTATTACCACTCTAGAGTTGAAGTTATCTCATGGCTAGAGCTAGTGGTGTAGTTACAAGGATGAGAGGGTAGCTCTCCAAACATAGGTAGCTACAACAAACATCGAGATTGAGAAGATCAATGGCCAACATGATCTTCTATAGGTGAGGCTAGATATAGTGACTACTGAGTGGGACCTACTCAAGGCGATGAGGGTAGATCCCTCACCTACAAAGGTTATCATGGCACCTCCCATGGTACCATCTACTATAGTACCTATAAGTTTAGAACTGATGGCAGATATTAGGAGGCTATGTACCATCATGGAGGAGGGTAATGACCAGCATACAACATATGTAGCTCACATATCCTGGCTAGAGGATATTATTAGGCTGCTAGGTGGGAAGATTTTGGAGAGGACCACTACTATAGGGTCACACCGGAGCAAGACCAGGACCAAGGAGGCAGGGCAGTCTAGTGCATGATCTAGCTAGAGGATTGCATTGTGTGCACTGAGTATAGTTGGTCTAGGTCATGCATAGGATCCATGACAAGACCTATAGTAGGTTCTAGAGCAGGCCCCTAGGGATGTGGCTAAGGGAGGTGGAGAGAGCTTCGGCATAGGGGAATCATGGGGTGCAGGCCAGAGCTAGCACATTGGCATGGTACAAACTTTGCCACTTGTTGTACCATTTTGGTGTAAGGTCTGAGGACCTACACAACTATAGCCTGTGGGTATTTTGATGTACCCCATTATGATGTACATTTGATATATATATATATATATATATATATATATATATATATATATATATGATATGATGGTTCATCTCATTACATGTGTACTTTATTTTTGGTATTTTATGTTTATGTTATGCACATGGATATAATGCTTATATTGATTTAATGCTATATGATGCGATATATGGATGACATGCACTAGATAGCTATGCAATAGACTATTAGATGCTATGAGTTACGTATGTAGATGGAGTAATTATGATGGATGCATATGAATGACATATTTTTATGTTAAATGCATGTATACTTTGCTTCACTTGTATGCATTTAATTTATGTTGTTATGACATAGTTTATGCCTTGTATGTATTGCATAATTTTTCTATGATGATATATGGAAATGAAAATGTATGCTTTAATCACTAAAACATAATGTATGAATGTAATATGGATTTAATAATCTAATGGATGACACCACCGAATGTATAACAATCATGGATTGCAGTTGCTTTTTCTTTTTGTGGAAGATAGTACACCCATATGTGAGATGCAATTATATATGGTTTCTATTTATGGGCTTTTGTAAATTAAAAGAATATGAATAACATAGTTAGTGGCCATTTAAATATCATTTCTAACATCCATTTGGTATCTAACCTATATTACAAATAATTCTAATAAACAAACTCTCATAAAAGAAATTGATGTTTTGATGATTGCATTGAAAATTGGTTATTGCTATTTGGAAAATTTTGAGGTTTTCCATGAGACTCAAACACCTTAGTTGAATTATCAAAAGTTGTATACTAACCATACTAGACTTCTAAAACATAAGGCTTTCACTAGGATAGGCCCTAAATATTAATTATCCCTATGTGTGCAAATGAGTATATTAGATAAGGCATAACCATACCTTGATGTTAGATTATATTCTTTCAGCCAATTGCTAATATTGGGGATCCTCAAATGTCTATCCAATCCTAGGTTTATATTCCAGTTGGACTAGACCACTAGGCGATACAAGACACCTAAATCTAGCTCTTCCACATTCAAACATTGGTCTGCATAAAAGCAAAATGCTAATGTATCAGACATATCGTCATGTGTAAGGTACAGTAGTACTGACAGTTCCAGGGATTCAAGCTCGCCCCCTTATTTAATTCAATTTGTTCGAGATACTTGCTCATGTAAAGTGATAAGAATGACTATTTATATTTTTACTATAGTGATAAAAATCATAGTTTATTTTGTACTTTTTTTTTTAGAAAGGGATTTGATACTGATTTGATTTCTTTGATAAAACTTGATCTTGATTTGATTTGACTTTGATATTTCACTTTCACTTTGGGATATATTTTAGGGATATCATTTTGGGATATTGATACTTCATTTGTAAGCAAGGGATTTATTCAATTAAGGGGTAAGTTTGTCATTTTTCCAATTGTCAACATTTCCCAAACCATCCACACATGGGGATAAGAAAAAATAAAATTTTCACCTCAAGATACCCGGTCTTGCTTTATAGCATTCATCTTCCCCCATTCCTTGTTAAGATTGTTTAGTTTTTTGATTAGTGATAGGCTTATAATATGCTAAGGGCTATACAAAATAGACCTCATCTACAAAAGTAAAGCAATATTTCTACCAAACTCTTGAGAAGACCACTAATTATGGTTGAATTACCAGAAAACCTTATTATATTCTTCATAGAAATAAGAGGGGTTGTGTTGAAAAACACAATTATTCAAAAGGGTGATAATGGTGGAGAAGGTAGCTAAAGAAGCAGAGTGAACTGAAGTACTCAAGGTTGCAACTAAAGCTGAAGCCAAGGAGAAAGCCAAAGAAGAGGCATAATGAAATGCATCCACATAAAAAGCACCGACTAGGGTAGCCAACAAAAGGACTCCATAGCAGCCCAATGGATAAAGACCTAGGATTGCTTGCATCCATGCGAGCTAAATACCTTGTGAGCTGCCAGAAATATTGGTAGTTTTACACTTTGCTACATTGAGTTTTTATATATATAATTTTTAATGGGCATTTTGATTGTATGACAAAAAAAAATGTTGATCTAAGAGTATAATATTTTAGCTGAATTGATATATTACAGTTGTTTTATTTTTCTTTCCTTGTCTGTATATCTATTTTGTATTAGAAATAATGAATATTTAATGGAAAAGGTTGGAAAACTATATTGAAGATTTGAGTTTGCTTTATCTACAAAAAAATTAAAAAATGGAGCACCAGGACTAAGTATCGAGACGAAAAATTTCACTGCAAAATAAAGACATGTTTACCCCGAGCAAAAGGCCCTGCACACTACAAAAGGAAAGAGAAAATTTCATTACAAGTGGCAAAATATTAAAAGATATGAAAGCACCCTAAGTTAAAACTTGGAGAATCGTGTTCGCCCCAAATTTGGGGAGAAGGCCTCATTTGCACCACATTGGGGTGAACATCTTTTGAAATTAAAATGATGTGCTCGATCATTGCAAAGAGAACAATTTCAGAAAAGGAGTGCATTTACCCCAAATATGGGGCAAAATATCCATTCACCCCACTTTGGGGAGAACATCATTTGAAAGCATGACATAAAAATTCAAAGGCATGCATGACATAAATGGGTCAATATTGCATTCACCCAGGTCGAGGGGTAAACACTCTGTTAGCATCTCCCACGGGTGAACGTCCTATGGAGAACAAAGTTGTGAATGCATTGGTGAATGCAAAGTCAGGCAAGTGATGTTGCATAGTCAATGTCGTTCTCGTCCCAAAGGGACGGTGATAGTATCTGTCACTCCTTTTGGGGGTGAACACAATTTTAGAAAAGGAAAACAAAATGAATATCAAAAGGATTTTTGCCTCGAATAAAAGGAATGGTGGTCACCATGGTCAAAGAAGGCATATAATCGATTAAGATGGTGGAAGCAGGAGTGGGAGTAGGAGAGGGAGTAGTACTGGGGTCAGGTTCAAATATTGGTGTAGGTTTCTGGGTTGGATCAAGATCGAGATCAGGTATGTCAAGGCCCAAGCCTAGGCCAGCAGGGCCCTCGATGGGTCTAGAGGATGGCTCTACGCCTGAGATGAATGGTGGCCAGGGGGGATGACATATTGGGGCTAGGACCCCAGCCCAGCATTGATGTGAGCATAGGACTAGGGAAAAAGCCTCCTGATCCTGAGTAGGGTTCTGTCCTGGGTAGGCCCAAACCCTCCTATAAGCAGATCTTGGTGGGCACCAGGGCCCCTTCTTGGGCCCTGGGTCTAGGAATTTCCCTCGAGGGCACCCACATTTCTATTCAAGAGGATGTCTACTCCTCCTTGGTCACAAGATCCTCTCCCTCCCTAGT
This sequence comes from Wollemia nobilis, assembly GCA_028583015.1. Lineage (NCBI taxonomy): Eukaryota > Viridiplantae > Streptophyta > Pinopsida > Araucariales > Araucariaceae > Wollemia > Wollemia nobilis. The sequence goes on from JAQPPZ010016460.1 coordinate 876,951, forward strand.
AGGAAAATTCCTGGGAGGGCATCCAGACATGGAAACTGTCCGTAGATGGGTGGCTTTGAAATGGAAGGTTTTCAAGCATATTCAACTGGTTACCCTTACCAAGGGCTTCTTCATCATCAAACTAAATAATAACGAGGATGCCAAAAATATCCTGTTGGGTGGGCCTTGGTTTTTGGAATGCAAAAGCCTCTTCCTCAGGCGTTATGGAGCTAACTTCCACCCCAGCACCCAAAGCATCAACTTCACCCCGGTCTGGGTCCATATCCCAGATCTTCCCTTCCACCTGTGGCATGATGATGTCCTAAGACTCATTGCTTAGTCAGTCGAGGACCTAGTGGAATTTGAACCCACTACCAAGGTAGGATCTCGAAAGGTGCATGCCAGATTTTATGTCAATGCAAATCTCAAATCTGAACTCCCCTCTTCGATGACCATCTCTTTTGGGTCCTTCTTTTGGCACTAGTCCCTAATATATGAAAACAAACCTACTTTCTACCCCACTTTCTGCACTCAAGGTCACCTCTCCCACCAATGCTCAGTATCTAGAAAGGCTGATGGTCCTATCCCCAAACTCCCTTCCTGATCAGGCCGCACCCCATATCGAGGGCCCCTTTACGATGACCATAGATCCTAGGCCTAGACCAACAAGGAGGCCCCCCATTATGACCCAAAGGACTCTCATGTGGACCCTGGTTTGGAGGTCGGTCTTCCTTAGGTTTCCCCTTCTATTGCTCCCTCCCTTGGGTCATCTTTCAAGGCCCCCATCCTAGGTTCTCCCTCCCTATAGGCCCTTGCTTGTGCCCCCCCTAGGCCTATGAGCTGCCTGACTCCTTTCCCCATGGCTCCCACCTCTATCGAGGTCCCCTTATCCCCACCACACTCCTACTATCCCCCCTCAACCCTATACCACCCCTCCCAGTGGCCGCTACTAGGATTACCCCCTTGGAGTGTATATCTGAGAGGTCAAATGAAGAGGTTGAAGACAGTTATTCATCCAGGCCCGATGAAGTCATCTCCAAGATGACCCAAAGTAGGAATTTCATGACAAACTTTGGCAAAAAACTCAAAAGAGGGTGGCCCACCCTGGACGACCAGTGAAAAAGGATCACTGAAGATGACATAGCCAATGGCTCCCATGCAAATCTCTCTGATGTTGGCATGAGCTTCTCCAAGACGGATGCCCTATGACCCAAACCCCTCGCTTAGGTCGAGAAGGGGGGAAAGTGACCCCAAAAGGGTGTCAAATGAAGCTCATCACTTGGAATATCAGGGGGCTCAATGGGACCCCCAAGAAAAGGATCCTTAGCCAACTTTGTAGGGATCACCACCCATCATTACTCCTTCTCCAAGAGACCAAAATAGATGATGTTGCTGCCCGACGCATAGCCCAAGCTACTTGGCGCAATTGTGAGTCCTTGTATACCCTTGCGGCTGGCTTAGCCGAGGGTTTGCTATGCATGTGGCATTCTTGATATTTTAAGGGGAGACTCATATGTTCCTCTCCCATAATAATCAATATTCTGGTCCATTGCATGAAGTCAAGGTACTTGTGGATTCTATCCAATATCTACGCTCCTAACAACCCCATCGAGAAAGCAACCTTATGGAAGGAAATTAGCTTGATGATAGAAGCCTTTGCCCCCCTGCCCTAGATCCTGGTAGGGGAATTCAATAGTCTCTTATTCCTCTCTGATAAAAGTAGGGGCTCAACGATTCTAGGTAAAAGCATGGAGGACTTTGTAGCCTTCAATGTCCTCAATGAGCTCATGGATGTCATCTTAAAAGGAGCCAAGTTCACTTGGTCTAATAGAAGAGTAGGAGCAAACCATATCTAGGTTAGGTTGGATAGATTTTTATTATCCAAGTAAGCCCTTCCCATGTTTATCGACACCACATTGTTGGCCCTCCCCAAAATCAGGTCTAATCATAGCCCCCTCCTTGAAACCAATCATTACCCCTCCCCCAAGTGGCCCTTCCAGTTCGAGTCCATGTGGCTACATCATCCTAACTTATGGGCCCAGGTTGGCCATTGGTGGGCTCCCCCAATCCCTGGACGCCCTGCTGAATAAGTATTCCACAAGCTGAGATGCCTCAAAGAGCAACTCAAGGTATGGAATAAAGAGGTGTTCGATAAAATATTTGAAAACAAAGCGACAGTTAAAGAAAAACTCAAAGTCCTTGAGTCCAAATTTCAAGTAGGCTCCCAAGACCCAAGGCTCAGGGAAGAGGAATGCCTTGATCTCAGTGAGTATCATAACATCCTGGCTAGGGAAGAAAAATTTTGGAGGCAGAATTAGAGAGCCCTATGGCTCCAAGAGGGCGATGCAAACACAAAGTTCTTCCATACATCAATGCTCAGGAATAGGGGGTCCAATAGAATTTCTAAGCTGGTGGGCAGCGATGGCAGAATTATCAAGGAAGAAGAGGAAATTCGGGTTGAAGCCACCCACTTCTTGTAGGAGCTCCTAGGTGATATCCCCCCCATGTCCTCAGAAGTTACAAAATCCCTTTTGGAACATATCCCTTCTTCTGTCTCAGCCATGGAAAATGAGATGCTTACGCAACCCTTGTCTAAATATGAAATCCATGCTGCCACATTTTCCATAAAGGATGAGGCAACCCTAGGCTTGGACGAGTTTTCCCCCTAATTTTTCCAATTCTTTTGGGACATCATCAGGTAAGAAGTGTGTGCTGCCATCCGGGACCTTCAGACTGCCAGCTCCATCCCTAGAGGTATCAACTCCACATTCATAGCCCTGATCCCCAAGACCTAGGCAGCCATATCCCTCTCGTATTTTTGCCCCATCAGCTTGTGCAATGTCCTATACAAAATCCTGACTAAATCCATTGTCTCCCACCTCAAGGATATCCTTCCCCTGATTATTTATCCCTATTAGGGAAGCTCGATCAATGGTAGACTGATCATAGACGGTGTCATAATCATGCATGAGGCCATCCACTCAACCATTCTCTCCAAAAAGGCCTCCTTTCTGCTCAATCTGGATATGAACAAGGCCTTTGACAGAGTTGATTGGGATTTCCTTTCCAAGGTCCTCCTTAAGTTTGGGTTCCACCCCTCCTGGGTTAGGCTCATCAGCAACTACGTGTCCTCCCCCTGGTTCTCTATCCTCGTCAATGGATCCCCTACTAGGTTCTTCCCTAGTTCTAGAGGCCTCTGCCAAGGTGACCCCTTGTCCTCGATCCTCTTCATTATCCTGGATGAGGCCCTAGGGCATACCATCTCGGGCACTATTTCCCACAGTCTCATTTTAGGCATCAGGCCTACGTCGGGCCTACCCACCATGTCCCATCAATAGTTTGTAGACGACACCATCCTCACCACCTCAGCCTCAATCCCTTAATACAAGGCCCTCAAACATATCTTGAACCTGTATGAGGAGGTGACTGGGTAGAAAATCAACCTTCAAAAAAGTAATATTTTCTTCATCCATACTCCCTTGGCTAGGCAAATCAAAATCGGGTGGATCTTGGGCTGCACCCCTGCCTCCCTTCCCTCATCCTACCTCAGGATTCCCCTATTCACAGGTGCATCCTCAAAGGCCCTATGGTGTGGGATGGTTGAGTGGATTCAGAGCAAGCTGGCCCCCTAGAAAGGTCACCTCCTCTCATAGGTTGGCAGCGCCACCCTCTTGGCAGTAGTCCTGCAAAGCATTCTAATATATTTCATGTCGGTCTTTAGAATCTTGGCCTCTCTAGTCAGGCAACGAAGATAAGAAGAGGATTCCCCTAGTCTCTTGGTCCTTTTTCTACCACCCTAAAGGTGAAGGAGGGATCAGGATCATGTGGGTGACCCTCATGAACAAGGCCCTCTTGTCAAAACACGCCTGTAAGGTGTTCACCAATACCCCTGATGAGTGGGTCAGCATCGTGCATAGGAAATATTTTCATCGTCACCCCTTCCTTAGTGAATCTCAGCCCTAAGATGGATCAGCATTTTGGAAGTTCCTGATATCCACCAAAGTCATTATCTAGAAAGGGAACAGATGGATCCTCGGGGATGGAGCCATTATCAACTTTTGGGAAGACGGATGGATTCACGATGAGGCCCTGATTGCTGGCAGAGATCTCCTCATCCTCAAACCAAGGTTGGCAGATAGAGGGCCCAAAGTGTTGGCCTATATTTCCCAAAACCAAGGGTGGGCTACCTGGAAACCCATATTGAATTCCAGGCACCCGCTCCAAGTTGCCAGGCTCCAGCGCCTCCTCAAGGTGACTATTATCCCGTCCTCTCGAGGAAATGATAGATGCATTTGGCATGGTACTCCTAGTGGCATATTTTCTATCAAATATGCCTACAAACTTCAAAGAGTCCCTAATGAGGCCCCCTTTCCAACCCGATAGGTGTGGGCCAAGTAACTGATCCACAAAAGCAACCACTTCGTATGGGCGGTTGTCCAAAATAAGATCCTGGCGATTGAGAATCTGATCAGGAGGGTATTTTAGATCCTAAATAGATGCTTCCTTTGCTATGCTTCCTAGGAGTCCACTAATAACCTCTTTATTAGCTATCCCTTCTCTTCTGAAGTCTTGGGCCTCATCCTTTCCCAATTCTCTATCCAGTGGGTGACCCCCAACTCCATCTCTGACCTCCTGTCATAGTGGCCCAACCCCTTTGCCCATCCTTTCATCCACTTCCTATAGGGCTCTTGACTTCCTCATATGCTTTGGAAACTCTGGCTTGAGTGCAACAACAGAGCCTTCTCCTCCCCGACCTGTTCCCCCTAATGGATAGCGACCAAGGTGGTGACCTTCACCCTTGAGAATTCCCACTCCATCCCCTTGACTGAGGTGCCTCGACGGCTGGGTGAGGCCACCATCCTATCCTCCCTCAAAGTTATGCTTCTCCCCTTGGCTCCCCCCACCCCATCCCATCGATCGTTGACAAGGTGGACTGCCCCCCCATGATGGTCAAGCTTAACTTCAAAAATGCTTCTAAAGGAAATATCGGGCCTTTTGGTGTAGGTGGGGTCATCTAAGACTACCATGGGGACATGATCATGGCGTATGATGCCCCACTCAACATCCAAACTAACAATTTCACTGAAGCAGTAGCTCTGCTCAGTGGGCTGATCGCCCTTAGGGAGTCACCCTCAAAAGTCATCATCGAGGGTGATTCCCAAGTTATTATCAAAGATGCCCATAGCTCGGGAAACTACTCTTAGCGCATTTATAACACCATCCGAGAAGCCCTATCCATTCTCTAGGGTCTCCCCAACCATGCCTTTCAGCATGTGTACAGAGAAGGTAATAGGACGACTGATTTCATGGCAAACCAAGCCATCTCAACTGAAGACTTCACCACCTAGACAATGAAATTTCTTGAAGCTCTAGTCCAAATTACTTCGTAAGATTATTCCAGCAATGATGATGACCCTGGTACATAGCCTGCATCGAGTCGGGGCCCCAAAGTTTCATTGTTGTGGCTTCCAGTGGCCAGGGGATTCCCCCCTTTATGTTGCAACATCGATTGGACCCTATCCTTCTCCTGCCCGTGAGTTGGTCATCCTGATCCCCCTCATGGTGCCAAGTGTCATCAACCATGTCAGATGATTGGCTCATCTTGACCTGGATTTGCATTGCTTTGTTGGTAGTTCTGGAAGTTCCAAGACAAAGTGCATGTCGGCCCTCTCTGACCTTCCCACCTTGGAAGCCGCATTGTCGGATCCCCATGCTGCGTTAGTTCACCCATGTCTCTACCCCATGAGGTACCCTTAAGGTGATCCCCTGCTCAGTTTGCACCACCTAGAGTGCTGGCAATGGCCCTCCTCCTTCACCTCGCGTGGTAGCCATCAGCCACGCCCATCAGCCCCTCCCCCTTGTGTCAGACCTGGCCCCTAGCACTCATTCCTGATGCCGATGGCTTCCCTCCCTCATGGCCCTCTACAAGGTTTTAAATTTGTTGCGTGTTGAGTTCTCCTGCATTCTTGTCTGCTTCCCCCTTCCCCTATCCTCGTGTCTCTGGTCAGGTATCCCCTATTTCCCCTGTCCCTGGGCTGTCAGTTCAACCCTCATGGCTACCAAAATTGTCTTCCTCGAGCCTTCCACACTTGAATTGAGTGAGTCGGCTAGGATTTTTTCCAATGCCAAAAAATTTACCCCTTTCTTCAACAAATTTGCAAGAGCCGATGATGAAATTACCCAAAGATTTTTAGATTCTTGGAATGATGGTGAGGTCACGGTGAAGGGTCTCCACTTCAAAGTGATCAAAGAGTTCTTGATGAAAGTTATAGGCCTGCATCATGAGGAGAAAGGCAGAGTTGTCAGACAGGATAAGCACAATTGGGAGGAGGAGCTGTCCCGCTTCTCGGAGCAACAGTGGGACAAGGCTAATATGTTTCGCTCCAACCTCCTAGCCCCCTTAGATGAGGCCATCATCTTGGTGATGCAGTACATCACCTGCAACGATTCAGACAGATGACTATTTAGTTTTCACCTTAGTTACTTCAACCACCTCCGAGGGGTCCATATTGTCATGTGTAAGGTACAGTAGTACTGACAGTTCCAAGGATTCAAGCTCGCCCCCTTATTTTATTCAATTTTTTCAGGATACTTGCTCATGTAAAGTGATAAGAATCACTATTTATTTTTTTACTATAGTGATAAAAATCACAGTTTATTTTGTACTTTTTTTTTTTGAGAAAGGGATTTGATACTAATTTGATTTCTTTGATAAAAATTGATCTTGATTTGATTTGAATTTGATAATTCACTTTCACTTTGGGATATCTTTCAGGGATATCATTTTGGGATATTGATCCTTCATTTGTAAGCAAGGAATTTATTCAAGTAAGAGGTAAGTTTGTCCTTTTTCCAACTATCAACATTTCCCAAACCATTCGCACAGGGGGATAAGAAAGAATAAACTTTTCACCTCAAGATACCTGGTCCTGCTTTATAGCGTTCATCTTTTGCTATTTCTTGTTAAGATTGTTTAGGTTGTTGATTAGTGATAGGCTTCTAATATGCTAAGGGCTATACAAACTAGACCTCATCTACAAAATCAAAGCAATATTTCTACCAAAATCTTGAGAAGACCACTAATTATGGTTGAATTACCAAAAAACCTTATTATATTCTTCATAGAAATAAGAGGGGTTGTGTTGAAATACACAATTATTCAAAAGGGTGATAACAGTGGAGAAGGTAGCTAAAGAAGCAAAGTGAGCCGAAGTACTCAAGGTTGCAACTGAAGCTGAAGCCAAGGAGAAAGCCAAAGAAGAGGCATAATGAAATGCATCCACATCAAAAGCACCGACTGGGGCAACCAACAAAAAGACTCCATAGCAGCCCAATGGATAAAGGCCTAGGATTGCTTGTATCCATGCGAGCTAAATACCTTGTGAGCTGCTAGAAATATTGGTAGTTTTACACTTTGCTACATTGAGTTTTTATATATATAATTTTGAATGGGCATTTTGATTGTATGACAACAAAATATGTTGATCTAAAAGTATAATATTTTAGTCGAATTGATATATTATAGTTGTTTTATTTTTCTTTCCTTGTTTGTATATCTCTTTTGTATTAGAAATAATGAATATTTAATGGAAAAGGTTGGAAAACTATATTGAATATTTGAGTTTGCTTTATCTACAAAAACATTAAAAAATGGAGCACCAAGACTAAGTATGGAGACAAAAATTTCACTGCAAAATAAAGATGCATTTACCCTGAGAAAAAGGCCCTGCACACTACAAAAGGAAAGAGAAAGTTTCATTACAAATGGCAAAATATTAAAAGATATGAAAGCACCCTAAGTTAAAACTTGGAGAATTGTGTTCGTCCCAAATTTGGAGAGAAGGTCTCATTTGCACCACTTTGGGGTGAACATATTTTCAATTTTTTTTTTTTGATTTTTTTGAATTTACATGGTGGAATCGATAGTCGCCATGAATCCAGGCAGGCTGTCCACATTTTATGGCTGCCACAGTATTCTACGTTGTCCGCCCTAGAAGCCACCACATAGATCTTCATACAGTCCGCCCCTATAACCACCATGCCACAATCATTTTAAACCTTTTACGACGTTGAAAGCACTAGGAAAGGGACAAGCGTTCAATCCGGTGAAACATATTTTCAAATTAAAATGATGTGCTCGATCGTTGCAAAGAGAACAAGTTCAGAAAAGGAGTGCATTTACCCAAAATATGGGGCAAAAGCTCTATTCACCCCACTTTGGGGCAAACGTCATTTGAAAGCGTGACATAAAAATTCAAAGGCATGAATGAAATAAATGGGTCAATATTGCATTCACCCAAGTCAAGGGGTAAATGCTCTGTTAGCATCTCCCACGGGTGAACGTCCTATGGAGAACAAAGTTGTGAATGCACTGGTGAATGCAAAGTCAGACAAGCGATGTTGCATAGTCAATGTTGTGCTCATCCCAAATGGAAGGTGATAGTCCCTATCACTCCTTTTGGGGGTGAACACAATTTTAGAAAAGGAAAACAAAATGACTATCAAAAGGATTTTTTCCTGGAATAAAAGGAATGGTGGTCACCATGGTCAAAGAAGGGATATAATCTACCAAGGTTAAAAATTCATTCTCCATTAATGCACAAGTTTTTTTAAAATGTGCCTAGAGCAGGTTGTAAAAATATTAAATAATGAAGGCAAGGAGTAACTCGAATTGTAGATCTCGAGTGAGGAAGACAACCATATTAAATATGTAATGCAATTTTCATGATTTCCAAAGCAGACGCGTGTTTTCAAGATGGTGAATTTCCCCACTCAAATGGCCAAGCCTTATAATTTTTTGTGCACCAAATCTAGAGATGCAGATTTCATGAAGGAATTTCCTTAGAAGATGGATCATTGTTTTGAAGGAATGTATTTTCTATATTTCCAAGGAGGAATTTCCTCGCTATAGTTCCTGATCTATGATCATTTTGTCTTCATGTGCATTTAATAAAAGAGGTGAAATCCTCTATAAATACTACTCAATGTTCATTGTAAAAAGAGGTTAGACATTTTGCAAGAAAAATTTCCAAGTTATCTACATCAATAGAAGATACAAGGCTTCTAAATTTACAAGTGATATTGTGTGTGATTCCATTTTGTATTTGTACATTTCTATTTTACATTCATATTACTTATTTGCTATTTAATTTGAATTCAACATTTGAATTTAAATGTTGCTAATGAGGAAGTGAGTGCTAAAGTGTTATACTGGAGGTTGTTTCTGCAAGTTTATGAGTAAATTATACTACTTTTATTTTATTACATGCTATTCCATGCTTGGGTGAATTTACTTTTGTTAGTATTCCCAAAATCCCACACCTTTGGTCTGTGGCTATATTTCCCACCTTTTTCTACAATTTCTATTTTTTTTCCTACAACTCTAGTCTTTAACCCATGTAGGATTTAGCTTGGGAGCCAACCCTCTTTGGAGATTTACATGGAGGACATTCATTTCCTATGGTCATGTTGGCATTTTTGCCACATTGATTCTCATTGATTAATGCATTAGTGTATTGTTGGAAATCTGATCTTTGACTTCAGCTTTGATGCAGCTTGGGCGAAAAAAGGAGAAAAAATGAGCAAAAAATGACTAAGTCTGAAAACTGCAGCGACGCGCTGACATGTTGCAGAATCGCGGTCAACGCAGTCAACGCAGGCAGGTTGGCCGGACCCGTCGCGATATCGCGACGTGTTCCGGAATCGCGGGTCGGTCGGCGGCAGAGGCATAAAGTTAATATCTTGCAGCGCGTCGCTGACATGTCAGCGAATCGCGACCAAAAATGGCGTTTGGTACGGCGACGGAAACATGTAGCGAAATCGCTACATGTTCCGTTTCGCGGGGCAGAGCGCAGGGAGGAGCTAACGACGAAACATGTAGCGAAATCGCTAAATGTTCCGTTTTCGCGGAGCAAGCTTGCGATGGCGAAGAGGAAGCCGGAGACGTAGCGAAATCGCTACATGTGCCATTTTCGTGGGTCAACGGTGGTCAAAGCATACGGCATTATAAGACATCGCGATTTCGCGACCTGTCACGATTTCGCGACCCGTCGCGTTTTCGCGACCTGCGCAGTTTTCCCGCCAAGTGCAGTATGAACGGCCGAGAGGGTTTTTCCGATTTCCGATGATTTAATGCTGACCCGAATTAAATAATTTGCGGATTTCCAATGCGGTTAAGGTCAAAGAGTGCCCAGGCTACCAAAATTAAAGGGTTTATTGGTTCGAAGTTGCCGTTCGTGGATTAATTCAACGGTTTTTCATGCACATATTCAAAGAATCGAATTTAATGAAGGGCCGCAAGCGTTTCATGGAATTTAATTTTTATTTCTTCGAGACTGCGATTAAGGGGATCATGTTCCTCGTTTCCTTCGCATGATTGTAGATCACGAGGAAGTTGGTTTTAATTATTTAATGCTGCAAAGAGGACGGACCTCTATAAAAACCAATGTAATTTTCATTTGCAAAGGTTGGAAAAACTTGCTGCTAGAAACTGGAATTGTATTTGCGGGAATACAAGGATCGACTTCTAATTTTTCAAGCGTCGCATGGATGAATTTGCTTTCTGTTTTCTGCATTTCTAATAGCATTCGTACTCCTGCATTGCTATTACATTTAAATTTTGCATACTGGATTTAAATACTGCGGTCAGGGTACAATTCCTGGAATGTGGGTTTGGAGGGATTTGCGGCATGTGATTGTGCGAGGATGAAGCTGATTTCTTGTGTTACTTGCTGTTGTTGCGTTTGTAGTTTCCTGCTGTTGTTTTTTTGATCCCATCACTTCGGCCTGTGGCCATATTTCCCATTCCTTTTTGCAACCTTTTAAATCTCTTTCCAGCAACCCTTATCTTAACCAAGTTTAGAATAGTGAAGGGAACCAGCCCACTCTGGAGATTGGTCTGGGAGCCATTTCTTGCTTCCAGCATTTCAATGTTGGTCGGGTCTAGGGCGCAATTGTAAAAATCCTTTCCTGTGGCAGATTCGTGACCAACAGGTCATTTAATGTTGGCCATGTCTAGGGTGCACAAATGTAGTTTTTTTGATTAGGCAGATATTTGACCAACAATACCATTTTCCATGGAAAAATTTAAGAGGATATCTAGAGGTAACAACCACCTAGATTTGAGCTAGAGGATCGTACTCCATTGATATGTCATTTGACTTAATATTTTTATGGTCTAAACTAGGCTCCTTAGAATTGGTATGATAAAATCCATTATTTCTTCCTTAATTATAGATTTTAACAGTGTGAGGCTAAGCATGATGTTTACATTAAAAATCATGATGAGGATACTTTATTAATTGTGTTGTATGTTGATGGATTTCTTATCATCGGTAACTCCACTACTTTGATTCAAGAGCATAGCTTTAGTCCACCTTTGATATGAAAATTTGGGGCTGTTGAACTATTTTTTGGAAATCCAAATTTATCGATGAGATTTTTGCATTACCATTTATCATCCTAAATGTATTGTGGATCATCTTCAATAGTTAAAAATTAAGAACACGAGATTATACTGAGAGGGGAGTGAACATTATAAGACCACCTCTTATTTTTATTTCCCAATAAATATTATGCAATAGATCAATGTCAATATCAATAGTAGTAATCAAAGCAATGCACAAATCATCACACACAATAGAGACACAAATTTAACGTCGTTCACCCAATGTGGGCTAGTCCACGGAGAAAATATTTCACTAAAATTTTCTCAACAAATCTATTGGGAAACCTTTATCTATTACAATGTTTATGGACCTCTGTCCAAAGGAGACACCAATCCCCTAATCAAGTTCGTGGATCTCTATCCATAGGATAACTCCTTATCCTTTGCTCTGGCTAGTGATATTCTAGAAGAACTATTGCCTCCACCACACTAGGTTATGGATATCTATCTATTTAAGATTCATATCTCACTCAAAAGACCTATCCTCACTGACCTGGCTAATGGGTCTCTATTTACTGGAGACTATCATCCTCTATACTCTATCACCTCCAAAGCTTGCTCTCACTCTATCTCAAATTTGTACTAAACATGGTCCTTTGATCTAGCACAAATTTACTCAATCTCTATCTTTGATATGCACTAAACACCATCCTTCTGTCTAGCACAAATATTATAAATATTTTTTCTCAAATCTACACTAAACATAGTCCTTCGGTCTAGCACAAATCTGCTCAATATTTGTCCTCAAATATACGCTAAACACAATCCTTCGATCTAGCACAAATATGCTCAATATTTGTCTCTAGTTTAGCACAAAATTATCCTCAAATCTACACCAAAATAAATCCTCAAATTTGTCCTCAAGCCTTAACACAAAGCTTGACTCAATTACAAATCAACTCTACTAGATTTACCCCAAACCTTAACCCAAGGTTTGAATAAATCAATAAATCAACTCTAATCACAAGTATTCTCAAAGACTTATCTCAAATATGCATTGTAAGCTTCCATAAAATATCACACTAATTTCTCCACAAGTCCTCTCTAGAACTTGTCCAATATTCTCAACAAGTCTTCACCAAGACTTACCTTAAATTTTCTCAACAAGTCCTCATTAGAACTTGTCCAATATGCTCAACAAGTCTTCACTAAGACTTACCTCAAATCTGTATTGTAAGCTTCCACAAAAGCTTACTCAACTCAACTCAACTTAACAAAAAATCCTCTTCAATAACTTAGAAAAGTTTCACATAAAATATTGTTTAATCTCAAAGAAACATATAGAGAATTGTTAGAGACTCAATATGCTTCATTATCACAACAAAGCTCAATCACTTTTAATCTCTTTCTCAAATCAAATTAGAATATAGATTTTTTTTTTTCAAAAAAGTTGAACTATCACTTCAACACTTCCACTTGACTAGGCTCAATCAACTCCATTAAATCAATCACTCAATGAAACAATACTTGCTTACAAATCCTAGTTCAAACATATGAATCCCCACTCAATTATTTCCAACAATGCATATCAAACAATATCACATAACAATGATACTCATGATATTTCACAAACCCTAGTTTGAGATAGTTCACAACTTCACATAACAATGATACTCATGTTCTTTCACAAACCCTAGTTCAAGCATATGAAATCTTACTAAATATTTTCAACAATGCTTATCAAACAAGGTTTCTAGTATCAACTTTCATTCCAGAAAATCAAACTCAATCGTTCTTATAAAACAACCCTTTTCTCTCCAACTTAGCATTCACAACATCCAACAATCACTCACAAGGAAGATGTGCCCATACCTTTTATTTGATGAAGAACTGTCCTTACAAACCTGTCTCAAACACAATTACTCTTTTGCCAATATTTAAGGGTTAGGTAGAAAAAACCTTCTCAAAAATTTATTCAATAATTTTCTCACAAATTATTTTCACAATACAAAACATTAGATCTCACTTACACCTTGTTACTCCTTTCAACTATATATTTAAACTCCTTTAAAGCCTTATTACTTCTTTCAACACTTTAATCACCAAAAATCACAATATAAAATTTAATTCCATAAACCTTATACCTCCCTAAATGCTCATGCCAACAAACCTTAGGATAAAGAATTAAATATTAAAAATTAAATACTTTTTGCCCTTTGTGGGATTCAAACCCACATTGCGCTTCCACCAACGCCCTAGCTGCGGCTTCCATGATCACATGAGCTAGGAACTCATGTGGGACCTAAGGGTGCCCGTGCACAAATATTCCCAAGGCTACCACTAAAAGCTTTTAAATATTAAAAGCTTCCTCCTTTTGCTACCATAGAGTCTCAAACCCGAGACCTCCCCTTTACTGCAAATTAGCATCCGAGATGATCACTATCTGGGCTAACCAGTAGGATGGTGCTATGAATTTGGTGTCACTCTTCTTTATGCCTTCCTATCCTCAGTGTTAGTGCTACACATGTTTTGTCCTTTCCCTTCTACATTTGATCGATGAGCATAGCCATCACACACAATTTTTGAATTCCACTCTTTAGCCTTTGATTAAGGCTATATTAATATGCCTTTCCAAGGCATTTGTATTCACGTTGGTGGATAATAAATTTGAATTTGCATTTCAAAAATAATATTTTATTTATAATTATTTAAATTCAAAATGAATTTAAATATTATAAATTAAATATTTAAATGTCCTTTGGGCCTTTTAATTAAATATTTAAATATCCTTTGGGTCTTTTCAAATAAAATAAAATATAAACTTCCTTAGGTTTTTAGGGAAACCTTTTGCCATTATCACCTTAGAAAAATAACCTTATTATTTTCTTTCAATAATCATGGAATGGATATATATTTTCAACCCTTTTATTTTAGCCAAATATTATGATATTGTTATCCTTCTTGCTTCTCTTTTGATGCTTCAACCATATAATATTTAAATTAAATATTATATCCTTACCTCTTAGAAAATCAACCATGAACCATTTTCTTAACATTCCTTTGACATCTTCTTAGTATTCCTTTGACATCAATGACAACAAATCCTGCTTATATTTACAACAATATCCCCCTTTGCAATTTATGGAAACCCATTTACTTTTTATCATTTCCTTTACCTCTTTCTATTTTTCTCCTCTTGAGAAACGACTCCCCCTAATTGAATGCTCTCCTCTTAACTCAAATATCTCCCCCTTTGTCATCAATGGCAAAGGGTCACCTTTGGGGATCGAGGCTAAGAATGAAACTCTTAGCTTAGCCCCTCCCCCACATCCTATTGAGGTGGTTAAAGAGAGATTGATGTTGATTTTTGTGTCTTGATAATATTGTCCAAGTTCTTTGAGTTTCTCCTAAACTTGTGTAACTTTTCCTTAGACTTTTTTACTTCCTTCCTTTGTAGAGCTACCTCATGCTCTAAATTTTCACATTCTAAGACTTTTGCTTCTAACTTATCTTTGAATCTTCTTGTATTAGCCATTGACTTATTTAGATCCTCTATAAGCTTTCCTTTATCTTCATAACATTCTTGAAACTAAAGCTTGAGTTTTAAGTTTTTATTTCTTACCTCCCTTAATGCATCAAGGGCATGAATAAGCTCTTCCTCAAGGTCAACTTCTTCTATATCTGATTCTTCCTCTATTTTTTTGCCTTTGAAAACATCTTCATTCTTTTTTGAATGATCTTTTATAGGATCATCTCCTTCTAATGCCATAGGAAGATTCTCTTGTGGTCCTTCATGTGTATCATTATATTCATCATCACTAAAACTAAAACCATTCTTTGTACAACTATCTTCAAGATAACCAAAGTTACCACATATAAAATACTTGAGAATTATTGGTGACATTTTCCTAACCACTTCTTTTTATTTTACCAAAAATAGAACTTCATCTTTATCATTATCTGAGGAACTATCATCACTATCACTTGAATACTTACTTGCTTTGTCTACATAGAAACTCTTCTTCTATATTTGAAATAACTTCTTTTATTTCTTGCCTTGTCCATCCTTGCTTTTATTTTGGTACCTATGTTTTTTTTTTCCATATTCTTATTATCCTGTTTCTCTTCATCATTGCTATTTCTAGATTCTTGATAATCAAATGCATAGTGACCATACTTTCCACAATCAAAACATCTAACATATTTTGTACCTTTAAGCTTTCTTGGATCCTTTTTCCTTCTGCCATCATCTACTTCTTCATCACTGGATGACTCATTGCTTGAATTTGAATTTTTACCCTTAGTCTTCTTAGTGGCTTTAAATGCTGCTTATTTATGGGGAATAGGTTCCTCTTTTGTTATCATATCAAAAGCTGTGAGAATACCAAGTAGTTCATTGCTTGTCAAATTATAACTATATTTTGATTCCTCTATAGATAAAATATTTTAACTAAACATTTTTGAGAGTGACATTAAAATCTTATCACAAACATCAGATTCTTGAACTTCAAGTACAAGTCCTTGTATGGAGTTAAAAACCTCGTCCACATGAAGTAGATAACCACTAATGTTTTGCTCATCCTTCATTAGGTCTTCAAAAATTCCCTTAAGATCTTGTAGCTTTGTATTTTTGACCTTTTTATCCCCTTCATATATGCCTTGCAACTTATCCTATATTTCCTTTGATGATTTGCAGTGCATAACATTTATAAACTTTGTTTTATGTAAACCTCTCAAAATTGCATTCATTTCTTTTGAATTGTAATGATGTAGAAGCTTACCATCTTTATCTAGAGGTGGAGTAACTAGTGGTGTGTATCTATTTTAAACTGCTTCCCATATTTCATTTCCAAGTACCATAAGATGAATCTTCATTCTCATACTCTAAAATATATAATTGCTCCCATAAAATACCAGTGTTGAATTATCTAAGGATCCACTATTAGAATCAATTTGTGTTCTTGTGAGATTTTTCTTCAAGCTTTTAAAATCTTTCAAAAAAACCCACTCTGATACCAATTAAAGAACATAAGCTTATACTGAGAGGGGGGGTGAACAGTATAAGACCACTTTTACTTTTATTTCCTAATCAATATTATGTAATAGATCAATATCAATATCAATAACAGTAATAAAAGCAATGCAAAAATCATCACGCACAATAGAGACACTAATTTAACGTGGTTCACCCAATGTGGACTACTCCACTGATAAAATACTTCACTAAAATTTTCTCAAAAAATATCTTTGGAAACCTTTCCCTATTATAATTTTTATAGACATCTATCCAAAGGAGACACCAATCCCCTAGTCAAGTTCATGGATCTCTATCCACATGAGAAATCCTTCTCCTATGCTCTTGTTGGTGATCTTATAGAAGAACTACTACCTCCACTACACTAGCTTATGGATCTCTATCCACTAAAGACTCTTGTCCTCACTCAAAAGACCTATCATCACTGTCCTAGCTAATGGAACTCTATCCACTAGAGACTATCATCCTCTATACTCTTTCACTTCCAAAGCTTGCTCTTAGCTCTATCTCAAATATGTACTAAACATGGTCCTTCGGTCTAGCATAAATATGCTCAATCTCTGTCTCTAATATGCACTAAAAATTGTGTTGGACATTTTGAGTGGATAAGTTGTCATTGATGTCAAGAGTGAGTGGTCATTGATGTCAAGATTTCTGCACCAGTCAGTGGCAGTTTCAGTGGGCAACATCAGTTTTAGGTTCTCCAGTTTCAGTTGATCAAGACCCGGTTTCAGGACGTCAGATATGGTCTAAAGTGCAAAAAGCCCAAGTGAATAATATTATAATATTTTTTATAATATTATAAAGGGAAGTTTTAAATTAATTATAAATTAATTAATATAATTTTTATTATAAATTAATTTATAATTTAATTTACTTAACTTAAAGTTATTTAAATTAATTATTAATTAATTTTGATATTAATTATAAGATTAATTTATATTAATTTTTAACTAACCCTAAGGAGGGTTATTAAAATTAATTTGAAATTCGAAATCGAATTTCTAAGCACCGACGTGGGAAGAACATTTATCATGTGTATAAAAGGGGGATTACCCACCTTACCATAACCCCCAATGCTTTTTGAATGATATCCCATGCTATGCGAACTATATGTGAATCGAGTGTGCAACAAAGGTTTTTAATTTTTTAAAGTGCTAAGGGAAGGCGAGAACATATCATCAACCAAGGAGGGAGCCTTGGTCACCAACTATTGGTAGCACAGTTGGCAACCGCGACAGTGGCAAGTCATTAGGGCAGCGATAGGTGCAGGTTCGAATCCCCGCAAAGGATCATTTTGGTTTTGCTGGAAAGCATGGTGGATAAGGTAGAAAGGGAAGGAAGGTTGACTTCCTTCACGTGGGTGCCTCTAGCCCATGTGGTGGGCTCCAAAGTGCTAAGGCGCTTGGCGCTTGGGGAGACGGTGGATCGAATCACGCCGAAACCCTTTTGAGGGATAATAAGGTATGCATTAAAGTTTGAGTATCGGATTTGTCGGAAAAGGTTGTTGAGGTATTAAAAATTAATTTTTGCATATTTCATGTGGTATATGAGGTTTTAGGGAGTTATAAGGATATTGCAAAATAAATTTTTGATATTATTTGTTTTAGGGTTTGAAAAAGAAATAAAGGTGTTTTAGAAAGATTGGTTGTGATTTTTGTGGTGTTGGATATTATTTTAAGTTGGAGTTGATAAGGTGTATCCAAGTAATTATTTTTATGTATGGTTTGAGGAGTGTTAATTTTAAAAGGGAGAAATAAGGTATATTTGAGCATTGATTATTTTTGTGTCCAAGGAATATTTTTGAGAGAGTATTGGAGTAATATTT
The DNA here is from genome assembly GCA_028583015.1 of Wollemia nobilis. Lineage (NCBI taxonomy): Eukaryota > Viridiplantae > Streptophyta > Pinopsida > Araucariales > Araucariaceae > Wollemia > Wollemia nobilis. The sequence goes on from JAQPPZ010016460.1 coordinate 895,179, forward strand.
TGACATCTAACCTCCTTGAGTTTGGCAAAGAAGTGTTTATGATTGTGGTAGATTTGTGTGGTCTACTTCTCATCAAGCAAAAAGGTATGGGCACATTCTTCCTTGATTGAGTTGATTGGTTGGTTTTCTGAAAAACAACTTTGGAGTGAAAAGGACTTGATTAGGTTTCCTTATTGAGTTGTTGAGCTATTGTGAAGATTGTTTTATAAGCATTGTTGTTGAAGTGATTAAGTTGAGTGAAGAACTTGAACTAGGGTTTGGAAAGAACATAAGTATCATTGTTATGTGAGATTGGTTGATAAGCATTGTTGGAAATATTTTGAGTGAGTGTTCATATACTTGGACTAGGGTTTGTGAGCAAGGATTATTTCATTGAGTGATTGGTTGAGTAGAGTTGGTTGAGCCTAGTCAAGTGGATGTGTGAAGTGATAGTTCAAGTTCTATGAAATAAATTGTTCTATATTATAAATTGATTTGAGAAAGAGGTTGAGTGTTGATGAGTGTGAAACATATTGAGTCTCTAACAATTCTCTATATATTTCTATGATAAAAGAGAGATTGAAAGTGATTGAGAGTTTGTGAGTGTGAAGCATATTGAGTCTCTAACAATTCTCTATATGTTTCTAAAAGAGTGATTGAAAGTAATTGAGCATTGTGATGAATGTGAAGCATATTGAGTCTCTAACAATTCTCTTTATGTTTCTATGAGATTGGATAAGTTCTAGTGTGGACTTATTGAGCAGATTTAAGGTAAGTATTTGAGAAGACTTGTGGATAGATTTGTGTGAGATTTTGTGGAAGCTTACAATACATATTGAGAGCAGATTTGGACAAGTTCTAGTGAGGACTTGTTGAGCAGATTTGGACAAGTTCTAGAGAGGACTTGTGGATAGATTAGTGTGAGATTTTGTGGAAGCTTACAAGGAAGATTTGAGATAAGTCTTTGAGAAGACTTGTGAGCAGAGTTGATTGATTTGTTCAAACCTTGAGTTAAGGTTTGGGGCAGATCTAGCAGAGTTGATTTGTGATTGAGTCAAGCTTTGTGTAAGGCTTGAGGATAGATATTGAGGATAGATTTGTGCTAGACCGAAGGACTATGTTTAGTATAGATCAGAGATAGATATTGAGGATATATTTGTGCTAGACCGAAGGACTATGTTTAGTACAGATTTGAGGATAGATTTTGGTGCAGATTTGAGGATAGGTTTGTGCCAAACCAGAGATAGATATTGAGTAGATTTGTGCTAGACCGAAGGACTATGTTTAGTGTAGATCTGAGAGCAATCTTTGGAAGGTGATAGAGTATAGAGGATGACAATTCTAGTGGATAGAGATCCATTAGCTAGGGTAGTGAGGATAGGTGTCTTCAGTGGATAGAGATCCATTAGCCAGAGTAGTGGGGGCAATAGTTCTTCTAGAAGATCACTAATTAGAGCTAAGGAGAAAGGAGTTCTCCTATGGATAGAGATCCATAAACTTGATTAGGGGATTGGTGTCTCCTTTGGATAGAGGTCCATAAACATTGTAATAGGGAAAGGATTCCCAAGAGATTGATTGAGAAAATTTTAGTGAAATATTTTCTCCATGGAGTAGCCCACATTGGGTGAACCACATAAAATTGGTGTCTCTATTGTGTGTGGTGATTTATGCATTGCTTTGATTACTATTATTGATATTGCTATATTTACATTGCATAATATTGATTGGGAAAGAAAAGTAAAAAGTGGTCTTATATTATTCACCCCCCTCTTAGTATAAGCTTGTGTTCTTCAATTGGTATCAGAGCGGGTTCCTTCGAAAGAGTTTAACAACTTGAAGGAAAAGCTTTCAAGAACACAATGGATTCTAAGAATGTGTCCTCAGATAATTCAACACCAATATTTTATGGAAGTGATTATATATATTGGAGTATGAGAATGAAGATTCACCTGATGGCACTTGGCAATGAAATTTGGGAAGTAGTTGAAAATGGATACATACCACCAGTTGATCCACCTACAGATAAGGAAGGTAAGCTTCTACAACATTACAATTCAAAAGCAATGAATGCACTTTTGAGAGGTTTGCATAGAATAGAATCAATAAAAGTTATGCATTGTAAATATGCAAAAGGAATTTGGGATAAGTTGCAAAGCATATATGAAGGAGATAAAGGTGTCAAGAAAGCAAAGATACAAAATCTCAAAGGACAATTTGAAGAGTTAAGAATGAAGGATGAGGAAAACATTAGTGCTTATCTACTTCGTGTGGATGAGGTTGTTAATGCCTTGGAAGGACTTGGATATCAGACTGAAGAATCTGATATTTGTGATAAGATCTTAAGATCTCTTCCAAAGAGATTTAGTGAAAATATTTCTGCTATAGAAGAATCAAAAGATGGTGATTCTTTGACAAGAGATATGTTACTTGGTATTCTTACAACTTTTGAGTTAAGAACAAAAGAGGAACCTAATATTCGGAAGGAAGCAACCTTTAAAGCAATTAAGAAAACAAAGGGTAAGAAGTCAGAATCGAGCAATGAGTCATCCAGTGATGAAGAAGCTAATTATGGTAGAAGGAATAAGGATTCAAGAAGATTTAAAGATGCAAAATCTATTAGATGTTTCAATTATGGAAAGTATGGTCATTATGCAACTGATTGTCAAGAAGCTAAAAATAACAATGATGAAGAAAAATAGGATTACAGGAACAAGGAATCAGAAAAATATAGGTACCAAAAGAAAGGTAAGGATGGACAAAGCAGACAAGGGAAGAAGTTCTTTCAAAGACAAAAGAGGAGCTACTATGCAGACAAGGCAAGTAAGTACTCAAGTGATAGTGATAATAGTTTTTCAGATAATGATAAAGATGAAGTCCTATTTATGATTGAAGAAAAAGAAGAAGTCAAGAAAAGGTCACCAATAATTCTCAAGTGTTTTAGATGTGGTAACTTTGGACATCTTGAAGATAGTTGTACAAGGAATGGTTTTAGTTTTAGTGATGATGAATATGAGGATGCACTTGAAGGACCAGAAGAGAATCTTCTAATGGCACTAGAAGAAGAAGAAGATGATCCTATAGAAGACAAGTCAAAAGAAAATGAAGATGTAGACAAAGGCAAACAAATAGAGGAAGAATCAGAAAAAGAAGGTTTTGATCTTAAGGCAGAACTTATTTATGCTCTTGACACATTAAAGAAGGTAAGAAAGCAAAACTCTAAACTTGAATTTTAGTTTCAAGAATGTGATGAAGAAAGAGGAAAGCTTATAGAGGATCTAAACAAGTCAATGGCTAAGACAAAGAAGTTCAAGGATAAGTTAGAAGCAAAGGTCTTAGAATGTGAAAGGTTAGAACAAGAAGTAGCTCTACTAAGGGAAGATTTAGAAAAATCCAAGGATAAGCTACACAAGTTTGGAAAGAGTTCAAAAATTGTGGATAAGATGATCAAGGTACAAAGAAGGTCAACAAACAAAATAGGTCTTGGTTTTGAACAAGCTCAAAAGAAACAAGAAGAAGAGTCAACCTCAAGTTCTGAAGAAGAAGAAACTTTAGAAGAAGACAATGTAAGAGAAAGTGAGACTTCTGAGGATGAGTTGGACAACAAAAAGTTCAACAAGGAAAGGAACAATGCACAAAGAAGAAACAGATGGAACAACAATCAGAATAGGTTAAGAGAGACTAAGAGACCAATGAGGTCAAGACAAGGAAACTTCAATGGAAGATGTTTCTCATGTCACAGATTTGGGCACATGGCTTCACAGTGTAGGACACATGAAAGACAAGAATATGGGAATTTCAGGAACATACAACTTTTCCATGGGTATTGCTACTCATGTAATCAGTTTGGTCACAAGGCAATGAATTGCAAGGTTCATGACAGAAAAGAATATGACTTCACTAGGAGAAATTCTAAGACATTTGCACCTCCAAGGAATAATAACATTAAGTGTTATAAGTGCAATAATGATGGACATACAACAAAATGGTGTAGAGCAGACATTCCAGAATCAAGCATGAACATGAACGAGAATAGAAATAGGAATATGGATATAAATAGGAATAGGAATATGGACATGGATAGGAACAGGAATAGGAATAGTCAAAGAAATCAGAAGGATCAGATGAGAAGGAAAGAGGATAAAGGTAAAGACCAGTGCTTGTTGGGAGTAGAAATACTCCCACCCCAGAATTAACCACCTCAAGAGGAGGTGGGGGAGGGGCTAAGCTAAGAGACTCATTCTTAGCCCCGAGCCCCAAAGGTGACCCTTTGCCATTGATGTCAAAGGGGGAGAGATTTGAGTAAGGGGGAGAGATTTGGTTTAAGGAGAGAGCATTGAGTTAGGGGAGAAGAAGAAAAAGGTCAAGTTTTGGTAAAAATAATTTGGGTTGCCATCAATGACAAAGGGGGAGATTGTTGGACATTTTGAGTAGATAAGTTGTCATTGATGTCAAGAGTGAGTGGTCATTGATGTCAATATTTTTACACCAATTAGTGGCAGTTTCAGTGGGCAACATCAGTTTTAGGTTCTCTAGTTTCAGTTGATCAAGACCCGATTTCAAGACGTTAGATATGGTCTAAAGTGCAAAAAGCCCAAGTGAATAATATTATAATATTTTTTATAATATTATAAAGGGAATTTTTAAATTAATTATAAATTAATTAATATAATTTTTATTATAAATTAATTTATAATTTAATTTACTTAACTTAAAGTTATTTAAATTAATTATTAATTAATTTTGATATTAATTATAAGATTAATTTATATTAATTTTTAACTAACCCTAAGGAGGGTTATTAAAATTAATTTGAAATTTGAAATCGAATTTCTAAGCGCCGACGTGGGAAGAACATTTATCATGTGTATAAAAGGGGGATTACCCACCTTACCATAACTCCCAATGCTTTTCGAATGATATCCCATGCTATGCGAACTATATGTGAATCGAGTGTGCAACAAAGGTTTTTAATTTTTTAAAGTGCTAAGGGAAGGTGAGAACATATCATCAACCAAGGAGGGAGCCTTGGTCACCAACTATTGGTAGCACAGTTGGCAACCGTGATAGTGGCAAGTCATTAGGGCAGCGACAGGTGCAGGTTCGAATCCCCGTAGAGGATCATTTTTGGTTTTGCTGGAAAGCATGGTGGATAAGGTAGAAAGGGAAGGAAGGTTGACTTCCTTCATGTGGGTGCCTCTAGCCCATGTGGTGGGCTCCAAAGTGCTAAGGCGCTTGGCGCTTGGGGAGACGGTGGATCGAATCATGCCAAAACCCTTTTGAGGGATAATAAGGTATGCATTAAAGTTTGAGCACCGGATTTGTCGAAAAAGGTTGTTGAGGTATTAAAAATTAATTTTTGCATATTTCATGTGGTATATGAGGTTTTAGGGAGTTATAAGGATATTGCAAAATAAATTTTTGATATTATTTGTTTTAGGGTTTGAAAAAGAAATAAAGGTGTTTTAGAAAGATTGGTTGTGATTTTTGTGGTGTTGGATATTATTTTAAGTTGGAGTTGATAAGGTGTATCCAAGTAATTGTTTTTATGTATGGTTTGAGGAGTGTTAATTTTAAAAGGGAGAAATAAGGTATATTTGAGCATTGATTATTTTTGTGTCCAAGGAATATTTTTGAGAGAGTATTGGAGTAATATTTTGACATCTAACCTCCTTGAGTTTGGCAAAGAAGTGTTTATGATTGTGGCAGATTTGTGTGGTCTACTTCTCATCAAGAAAAAAGGTATGGGCACATTCTTCCTTGATTGAGTTGATTGGTTGGTTTTCTGAAAAACAACTTTGGAGTGAAAAGGACTTGATTAGGTTTCCTTATTGAGTTGTTGAGCTATTGTGAAGATTGTTTTATAAGCATTGTTGTTGAAGTGATTAAGTTGAGTGAAGAACTTGAACTAGGGTTTGGAAAGAACATAAGTATCATTGTTATGTGAGATTGGTTGATAAGCATTGTTGGAAATATTTTGAGTGAGGGTTCATATACTTGGACTAGGGTTTGTGAGCAAGGATTATTTCATTGAGTGATTGGTTGAGTAGAGTTGGTTGAGCCTAGTCAAGTGGATGTGTGAAGTGATAGTTCAAGTTCTATGAAATAAATTGTTCTATATTATGAATTGATTTGAGAAAGAGGTTGAGTGTTGATGAGTGTGAAACATATTGAGTCTCTAAAAATTATCTATATGTTTCTATGATAAAAGAGAGATTGAAAGTGATTGAGAGTTTGTGAGTGTGAAGCATATTGAGTCTCTAACAATTCTCTGTATGTTTCTAAAAGAGTGATTGAAAGTAATTGAGCATTGTGATGAATGTGAAGCATATTGAGTCTCTAACAATTCTCTTTATGTTTCTATGAGATTGGATAAGTTCTAGTGTGGAATTATTGAGCAGATTTAAGGTAAGTCTTTGAGAAGACTTGTGGACAGATTTGTGTGAGATTTTGTGGAAGCTTACAATACAGATTGAGAGCAGATTTGGACAAGTTCTAGTGAGGACTTGTTGAGCAGATTTGGACAAGTTCTAGAGAGGACTTGTGGATAGATTAGTGTGAGATTTTGTGGAAGCTTACAAGGCATATTTGAGATAAGTCTTTGAGAAGACTTGTGAGCAGAGTTGATTGATTTGTTCAAACCTTGAGTTAAGGTTTGGGGTAGATCTAGCAGAGTTGATTTGTGATTGAGTCAAGATTTGTGTAAGGCTTGAGGATAGATATTGAGGATAGATTTGTGCTAGACCGAAGGACTATGTTTAGTACAATCAGAGGATAGATATTGAGGATAAATTTGTGCTAGACCGAAGGACTATGTTTAGTATAGATTTGAGGATAGAGTTTGGTGCAGATTTGAGGATAGGTTTGTGCCAAACCAGAGATAGAGATTGAGCAGATTTGTGCTAGATCGAAGGACTATGTTTAGTGTAGAGCTGAGAGCAAGCTTTGGAAGGTGATAGAGTATAGAGGATGATAGTCTCCAGTGGATAGAGATCCATTAGCCAGGGTAGTGAGGACAGGTGTCTTCAGTGGATAGAGATCCATTAGCCAGAGTAGTGGGGGCAATAGTTCTTCTAGAAGATCACCAGTCAGAGCTAAGGAGAAAGGAGTTCTCCTATGGATAGAGATCCATGAACTTGATTAGGGGATTGGTGTCTCCTTTGGATAGAGGTCCATAAACATTGTAATAGGGAAAGGATTCCCAAGAGATTGATTGAGAAAATTTTAGTGAAATATTTTCTCCGTGGAGTAGCCCACATTGGGTGAACCACGTAAAATTGGTGTCTCTATTGTGTGTGGTGATTTGTGCATTGCTTTGATTACTACTATTGATATTGCTATCTTTACATTGCATAATATTGATTGGGAAAGTAAAGTAAAAAGTGGTCTTATACTGTTCACCCCCTCTCAGTATAAGCTTGTGTTCTTCACAATGTCATTTGGTTTAGCATAAATATGCTCAATATCTATCCTTAAATCTACATAAAACATAGTCCTTCAATCTAGCACAAATCTGCTCAATCTGTATCCTCAAAACTGCACTAAACATAGTACTTTGGTCTAGCACAAATATGCTTAATCTCTATCTTTGGTTTGGCATAAACCTATCCTCAAATATACACCAAAATCTATCCTCAAATCTATCCTCAAGCCTTAACACAAAGCTTTACTCAATCACAAATCAACTCTGCTAGATCTGCCTCAAACCTTAACCCAAGGTTTGAACAAATCAATCAATCAAATTTTCTCACAAGTATTATCAAAGAATTATCTCAAATCTGCATTGTAATATTCCACAAAAGGTCACACTAATCTATCCACAAGTCCTCTCTAAAACTTGTCCAATATGCTCAACAAGTCTTCATCAAGACTTACCTCAAATCTGCTCAATAAGTTCTCACTAGAACTTGTCCAATTTGCTAAACAAGTCTTCACTAAGACTTACCTCAAATCTATATTGTAAGCTTCCAAAAAAGTTTACTCAACTCAACTCAACTTAGCACAAAATCCTCTTCAATAACTTAGACAAGCTTCACATAGAATCTTGTCTAATCTTAAATAAACATATAGAGAATTGTTAGAGATTCAATATGATTCATGCTCACAATAAAGCTCAATCACTTTCAATCTATTTCTCAAATCAAATTAGATTTATTTCATAGAAATTGAACTATCACTTCAACACTTCCACTTGACTAGGCTCAATCAACTCCACTCAATCGATCACTAAATGAAACACTCCTTGCTTACAAATCCTAGTTCAAGCATATGAATCCTCACTCAATTATTTCCAACAATTATTATCAAACAATCTCACATAACAATGATACTCATGATCTTGCATAAACCCTAGTTCAATATAGTTCACAACTTCACATAACAATGATACTCATGTTCTTTCACAAACCCTAGTTCAAGCATATGAAAGCTTACTCAATATTTCCAACAATGCTTATCAAACAAGGTTTCTAGTATCAAATTTCATTCTAGAAAACCAAACTCAACAATGCTTATCAAACAACCCTTTTCTCTCCAACTTAGCATTCATAACATCCAACAATCACTCACAAGGAAGATGTTCCCATACCTTTTGTTTGATGAAGAATTATCCTTACAAATCTGTATCAAACACAATCACTTTTTTGCCAATATTTAAGGGTTAGGTAGCAAAAACCTTCTCAAAATTTCATTCAATAATTTCCTTGAAAATTATTCTCACAATACAAAACATTAGATCTCACTTACACCTTATTACTCCTTTTAACTATTAAACCCAATAAGACTATTTTAAAATAATATTTAAACTCCTCTAAAGCCTTATTACTCCTTTCACCATTTTAATCACCAAAAATTACAATATAAAATTTATTTCCATAAACCTTATACCTCCCTAAATGCTCATGCCAAAAAATTTAGGACAAAGAATTAAATATAAAAAATTAAATACCTTTTTCCCTTGGTGGGAATCAAACCCATGTTGCACTTCCACCAACACCCTAGACGTGGCTTCCATGACCGCATGAGCTAGGCTCTCACGTGGGACCTAAGCGTGCTTGCAAACACTTATTCCCAAAGCTGCCACCAAAATATTTTAAAGATTAAAAGCTTCCTCCTTTTGCTACCATAGAGTCTTGAACTCGAGACCTCCCCTTTGCTGCAACATAGTGCCCAAGTTGATCGCCATATGGGCTAGCTGCTTGGATAGTGCTACGAATTCGGTGCCACTCATCTCCTCAGTGTTAGAACTATGCACATTTTGTCCTTTCCCTTTTGCGTTTGATCAATGAGCACATCCAACACACATAATTTTTAAATGCCACTCTTTAGCCTTTGATTAAGGCTATATTAATATGCCTTTCCAAGGCATTTGTCTTCACGTTGGATGATAATAAATTTGACTTTACATTTTAAAAATAATATTTTATTTATAATTATTTAAATTCAAAATGAATTTAAATATTATAAATTAAATATTTAAATGTCCTTTGGAACTTTTAATTAAATATTTAAATATCCTTTGGGTATTTTCAAATGAAATAAAATATAAACTTCCTTAGGTTTTATGGAAACCTTTTGCCATTATCACCTTAGCAAAATAACCTTATTATTTTCTTTCAATCATCATAGAACGAAGATATATTTTCAACCCTTTTATTTCACCCAAATATTATGATATTCTTATCCTTATTGCTTCTCTTTTTATGCTTCAGCCATATAATATTTAAATTGAATATATATCCTTACCTCTTAGAAAATCAACCATGAACCATTTGCTTAACATTCCTTTAACATCTGCTTAGTATTCCTTTGACATCAATGACAAAAAATCCTGCTCATATTTCCAACAAAAAATGGAGTGTAATCCTTTTTAGACCAACTTTTATTTAGATTTGAAACTATGAGCTAATTGTACCACACTTTTGGTTGATGCCATGCTATACCGATCTCTTGTAAGAGATATTCTCTATCATACTAACACTATACTAGATATAGATCTTGTTAGCTATTAATATAGGTATATTTGGGGCCTTGGGAGATTCACTAGATAACAATAATGTTTATTATTAGACACATCAAAGGGATATATCATATGACCATTCACTCCTCTATTGGTTCTCCTCTATTTTTAATAGATTTTTTAGATGTTGGTTGGGCACTCCACCATAAAATTTGTGTTCTACTCAAGATCTGGCTCAGTTTCATGGTGTTCCAAATACCAGTAAATAATTTCTTAGTTTTCTATAAAGTTTGAAAATTATGCTACCAATGAGGTTACCAAACATCTTAGGTGTATATTAATGATTTTGGAGGAGATTGACATCCCTTAAAGTTACCTATCTCCTCTTTATTGTGATAGTTAGAGTACTATTTAGCTTATCCATAATATTATATTTCATCAGCAAACAAAACACATTAAGATGTGGATGCACTTTGTGCAATGACTTCATCCTTATGGGATGTTAGATATAGTGTTTGTTTCTTCATTAGAGCAAACAACAAATATTTTTATCAAGATCATGCATGATATCACCTTTGTACACATGTGATATCTTCTTAAAACATGAGAGTGTCCCTTAAGGGGGGATGCAATGTACGATTATCTTTGTATTCCTTGTTAAACTTAAAGGAAGACATTGAAATGTATGGTGGTTAATCTTCTCTTGAGTCCATGACCAACTTTTTGTTATATTTTTCCTTTGGACCCATGTAAACCTTGAAAAGGTTTATTTTTGGTAATAATTTAATATTTTGTTCCTAAGGGTTTGTCTGACAACCTTGACCTAAGAGCATTATGTACTTGAGTACAAATATGCCTCCTCATCGATCATTCTATCATTGGTTTTGAGTGTAATTTTGATTCTCTTTGAGTGAAGATATTTTGGTGTCTAGAGACACCTATCATATACCATATTTCTTTCATATGTTGTGTATTTATTTTTACAAGCAATATTGGGTAATGTTTTATTCCTTTCATTTCTAGAAACTACTATGAAATTTGATATTATCCTATACAATCATTTTATGATACAATTTATACATTAAATGATTCTCCTCTATCAAAACACCCTATAATCCATTAGAGATAAATAATCACTAATATTTGGTCTTAGTAATAGATTATTTTTGCAGTACACTAAAACTTCCCCCAATAATTTTCAACAAATGAGAATGATCTCATTTTATCTAACATCTTCTTTTTACTATATGTTCAACAAATTGTGCCTTATACTACAGGCTTATGTGTTAAAGAGTATGAAAAACATAGGAAAATATATATATTTTTTTTTAAATCTAAGGTTTGTAAAAACCCTAAAAAAATGTATTTCATCATTTGTTTTCATAGTTGTTCCTTCACCAACTAAGAGTATGAAAAACATAGGAAAATGGTCTTTTTCTTTTTTAAATCTAAGGTTTGTAAAAAACCTAAAAAAATGTATTTCATCATTTGTTTTCATAGTTGTTCCTTCACCATCTAGAACCTTATTAGAACAACCCATCACAAGAAAAAATTAAAGAACCCATGAACTTAAAGTCAAAAGTGAGGCATGATACAACTAGATGATAAATATCTCCCTTATCTAATGACTTTAGAAATTCTCCAATATAATATAATGAGATATCCAAAATCGAAGCTTCAGTAAGAGGTTTTAGAAAACTCTAAAAATAAAAATGATGATCATATTATCTTTCTCCAAAAAGGTACACTTCTTTTAGAACTTTGTTGCAGAAGAACAAATAACTAGAATTCTAAGTTAAGTAATGAAGATTCATACTTGCTTTTGATACTATATTAAAATTTACACTATTTTTAAGAATGAAAATAATTGATCCATTACTTAACAAAGCAAGATAAAATCAAGTAACTAAAAACATTGAAATAAAGGGTGACCTTAAACACCAATAATCTAATAGACGAATAATCTTCTTCAATAGACAAAAATGATTGAAGAAAATGAGACATAAATTCCACCATAATACAAGTTACCCAAAACGACTGTTAAAAATTGACCAATAGATACTAATAAAATAATAAAATTAAGTCATGTTACAAGGTGTTTATTGGTTCATAGGGCCATATATCAAATGCCCATGTTACAAGGTGTAAAATCCTTTGTCATTTGTGTGTGAAAATGGTCACCATAGAACAACTATCACCCACTACATGCGTCACGCGTCCATCAACGTCGTAATTAGGTACTCCACAAATTTAGTTTCTTGCTTGTTGGAACGTGGTAAGCGTGTGCTATTGGCAAAGGTAGATTCGAATCATTCGATTGAAATTAGGCACGATTCCCACGATGGTATTCTCGATCCAATTTTCACTCTCTTTAACCAGGATTGAACACTCCAAATTCCCAACTCGCTGTTTAGAACCAGATAAGTTGAGAGCCTTCACCCAAAGAATTAGAGAAGGAAGAAAGCATTGATATGGATGAATCCCAGTTGATCCCCTCCCTACCCCATGAAATTGCCATGACCTGCCTTGCCAGATTGCCCCGTCACAGCAGGGCCATCGCAAGCTGTGTTTGTCGCGCGTGGAGGAATTCATTGAGCAATGACTCTCTCATCAATTCAATTCGACTTTCTCTCAACCTCTCTCCCGGATATTGCATTTTCATCGGACTATTTGACACAAAGTCTTATCTGGGATACGTCCGTGCCACGCAGAATAACACACGTTGGCTCTTGCTGGACCCTCTAACCCTTCGTACCCTTGCTTTGCCCAATCCCCTAGCCGCCGGAATTTCTATCGACATACATCTCCGAAGCGCAGCCGCAAATTGTGAGATATTTCTTCCGGAAATTCCCCTTGCTGTTAATCATCACAAGGTTCAATTTTCCTCAGAAGAAGATAAAGGAGACGAAAGCTGGAAGTGTATCCAATTCCTCCCGCCCTTCAATGGACAGAAACTCAGAAGATTCGCCTGTGCTGTAATGAAGCGATTCGTTTATGTCAGCGGTGGACTGCTCGACGTGACCAGAGAAGCTTCCAAAAGCGCCTTCAGGTATGACACTCTAAAAAATCAATGGGAAACGCTTCCGGACATGATTATGCCTCGAATTAATTGCGCAGGTCTGGTCATGGAGGAAAAGTTCTTCGCAATAGGAGGATACCATTTCACGGAAGGGGTTCCAGAGATTCATGCTTCGGGAGAGTTTTTCGATCCGAAGAGTGGCGAATGGACACTGGTGCCTAATTTGTGAGCAAAAGGCCTCAGACTTGCGGAAGATTCAAATATTATGGAGCCTCAATTTGCAGTTGTTGAGGAGAAGCTTTACGCGATGCAATCTCAGTCGAATGAGGTGATGGAATTCGATGCGTTGAAGGAGCAGTGGACACATTTTGGATATGTTGGAGGCAATTCTGAGATGCGCAGTTACGGCGTCAACTATAATTTACTGGGCATTGGAAGGGAGCTTTGGGCCATCAAGTATATCACGAGAAATTCCATCTGCATTTATATTTGTAATCCAAAGAGAAATTCTAAATCTATAAGATGGAGACAGATCAAGGTGCCAGAATTTGAGGGATTTGATCATGTTTTGACATGCACAGCATTGAGAACATAGCGTTGTAAATAGCGCACTAGGTAATAATGGCCTTAGGTTCAAATGTACGCTTGATGTTTTATGTTGTAAATAGCGCACTAGGTAAAAATGGCAGCAGAAAGTAGCGCTACCCATTCTGCTGCTGCCTAATTTCCAAATTGGTATCACCAGGTATATTGAACTGCCATGTATCAGATCCGGTAGAAGCGTTAATTTCCGAATTAGGTGAGGCAGTAGGTATATTGAACTGCCAATTCATATTAGATCCGGTAGAAGCGCTAATTGGTGTAGATGGTAATAGTCGACTACTATGTCATATCAGATCAGGCAGAAAATCTTGTTAATAAAAGGTGTGTTGACCGTCAAGGGCTTTTTAGATGAGACATGTTAATTATTTGCTTTGCTAAATAACAATTTTATCTGCGAAGGTCTATTGTGTGTATCTTCTTCTTGTTTACTAAATATTTTAGTGAATTCATGGCCGACACCAAACCTTGTAAGATTCACTACCATGGAAAATTGCAAGAATTACCTTGTAAAATTGTAAGGTTCAATATGGTTGTAAGGGTGCCCAGGTACGTAGGCTGTATTTCCTGAATATTTGATCAAGACGTTTAGAGTAAGCAATTACAAAGATACAAGTTACACAAAGTGGGGAATGTAGTAAAATATCTTAAAATGCACTAATCTTTTATCCCCTCTACATACCTAAGATAATAAAATAAGTATATTTATAAAGACATTTTATTGTATTAACTTTAATACTAACAAGAAAGAATATATATTTATTTTCATAAATTTTAAAATAATATTTAAATTTAAATATATTTATTGAATTTTTTTTTGATGAAAATGTCATTATATTAAAAAAATAATAAAAAAGGGTGGGTGGGATTAGCACACTCGGTAAACTAACACACTAACACCGTGGTCAGGAGTACACAAGAGTGTCAAAAACAATCCATAAAAATCCATATAAGAACTTCCAAATTAGTGTCAAATATGCATTCATAAAGAAAGGAGCCGAGAAATCACTACCAAGTGGAAGGCCTAAAGTTTTCCTCCATATGGTCATAAGTCCATCCAATGGTTGAAGAATTTGGAGCCCCCCAACCATCAACAATAGTACCACTAATAGTACAAGTTTGTACATTTGGTACAATTTCACCTCAACCAGGGGCATCATCTTGCTCAGGAGACCGAACATCCCCACCAGAGATTAGGTGAGATGGGCCTCTAGCCCTAGATTCTCTACATTTGCACTGCGGGGGGTTGGGACCAGTGTCTGGTAGCATAGGGTTGCGACCGACAATGGGTCCCCTAGTGAGTCGACAACCGAGACCTGGAACCTCCCTTGGAAGGGGAAGGAAGAGGCACACGACTCATAGCGCATGATGCATTCTCCCAATGATCCATGAGGGTACGTAAGTACTACATCTCCACATGTACTTTTCAACCTATACTTGAATTTGTAACCAACAATCAAAGAATATATCATATTTATCAGTAACAGAGAAGACATACCCAACATCTTATTGAGAACAAATAGCTCTATTCTGGGAATTCCATAGATAAAACAAGGTACTAATTCTAAAGATATTCCAAAAAACACCAAATTTGAAGGAAAAAGCAATAGGGTCATCCAAAATAGCATGCACGTAGGTAAAATCCTTCTACATAAAAGGTCTAAAAATTTGAAGAAGCCACTTCCAGTTCGACTGAGCTTGATCATAAAACCAAAAAACATGAAGTAAATCTTTTGCCTGTTCGCAAACCGGGCAAATGATATTATAAACACCGAGATGCTTGAGCCTATTACCAATAGGGAACCCCTAGTGCAAGAGACTCCAAGAAAAAAAACTATATTTATGTTCAATATAAGTAGCCCAAGCAATCCAAAACCTTTTATTCCATTAGGAGAGAAGAAAGACTAAGTCCCATATCAGAGTGACCATATCAACTATTGGAACTTGTAGGGTGAGCCATTTGTAACCAAGATGAGCTTTATATTGTAAAATATGAAGCTCCCTATGCCAACACCAATCTGACCACCAAGGTTTTTAAAAATGCTTATGCAATTTTATCCAAATAGAAAATGGAATACTATCAATAACCACCTCATAAGTATCTCTATCACCAGGATTTAAATTATGAATTTGACGAAAACGATCCTAGGGTATCCAAATCCTAGTATATCAGGAGAATAAATCAAAATTGGAAGTAATACCACGCTTGTAGAACCTCTGCGCTCTGACTCACCGCACCAGAGCCAGGGGAAAGCCCTGCCAAGTGATAACCAAAGACCACCAAATATTTATGGAAGGCAAAGAGACACCTGCTTTGTGAAAACTCCCTTTCCAACTAAGCCAAGGTTTGAAGGCCTCTAAGGCTTTCCAAATACTCTAAATGACAAAAGAACCTTTAAATTACAAGGGTAGTAAGAATGGATTACAATCCCACCCCTTTCCAAATTTTCTTCCCCTGAAGTAAACCAAAAGAATTCAATGCTTGGCCAACACTTTCAAAGATTCATCCCCAATTAAATATTGGGTGATCCATTTAGCACAAAGGGTAAAACCTTATCGATGAAAATCAAACAAACCCATGCCTCCATAGTCCTTGGGCAAACAACAAATTTTCTAGGCTACCCGATGAAAACTTCGTTCGATAGAATCTTTGGCCCATAAAAAATCTCTTAGAAGCTTATCCAGTTTTTTATAACAATATTTGGACGAAACCCAGCAAGACAAATAATAGACATAAAGAGTGGCTAAAACCTCAGAACAAATCTAAAATTTTCTTGCCAGAGAAATTTTCTTACTAGTCTAGTAAGAAAGCTTCTTGTCCATTTTATCAATAAAATACTAGCACAATTAAGTAGAGGAACCATGAAATGCAAAAGGAATTCCAATAAATTTAAACACCTCATCCATTTGAATCCAAGTCCATTGGAAATGACGCGGCCAACATGGTATCTAGGATTGAGATTACCAAAAACATAAGAATTTTTCCATTGTATAGAATAACTAGAGGCTAAACATAATACCTCTAAGCAACTAATAGTCAAGGAAAGGTATTGCTCATATTCTCGAAGTGTTAAGAAATAATCATCAACAAAATGACCATTGACCAACAGATGGTCAAATTTGGGGAGAGCAATACCCTTGATTAATCCTTGATCCACTTTATGGGCCAACAAATAGTCCAAAGCCTCTGCAAAAAGAATGAAAAGATGTGGAACAAGAGGACACCTCTGTCTTATAGAGCGACCAAGAGAAATTAATTGATATTGATTATTATTCAAAGTAAGAACAACTGAAGCATCTTGAAATAACATAAGAATGATGTTCACAAACACTGATCCAAAACCTAGATCCTGAAGCATGGCAGTTATGAAGTACCACTTCATCTTATCATAGGCCTTCTCAAAGTCAATATTAATGAATAAAGCATATTGTTCATAATTTATTACCCACTCCATACCTTTCCAAATAGCAAGAACATTATCAAGAATGTATCTTCCATGAACAAATCCAGTTTGTTCAGATCTGACAATCAAAGGTAGGAGAGATTTAAGCTTAAGTGCAAGGGCTTTATCAATAATATTATAGCTCACATTACACATAGTAATTGAACTCCAATTAGTGATGAGCTTAGGGTCTCCAGAATTAGGAATAAATTTAACATTACCTTTGTTAATAATGGAACCCAGTAAACCACATTTAAGGGCTTCAAGATACACTTTGTGGAGATCAGTACAAAGCATATCCTAGAATTCTTTGTAGAATTCACATGGGAAGCCATCAAGACTAGGTACCTTATCATTGGCCATGAGGGATAAGGCATTTTTTAGATCTTCTAGAGAAAGAGGAGTGTCACAGAAAAGCATTTATTCAGGAAAAAGCTTGTTGGGGATAACATCTGTACAATCAACAAGAGCTTACCTTCTAGCATCATCAAGGGTTTGATAAGAAAAAACACCTTGATAATGTGAACCAAAGGCTTTGACAATGTTTGGAAGGTATGTGAATCTTTGCCCATCAACTTGAATGGCTTGAAACTGGGAATACTAGGTAGGAGGTCTAAGGTATTGAAAAAATATTTGGTCACTCTGGACCCCACTTTGAGCCAATTCATTTGAGCACGTAATGGAGCACCCTTGGCTTCATACAAATCATATTTTTTAGATTTATTATTTTTTTTATAAAATATAGTATTTCTTATAAGTAGATGTTTATTTTAATTTCAAAGATAAATAAAAAACAAATGCAAATATTAAATAGCTAAATGTAAAAGTACTGTATTTTCATAAACTTAATTCATCTTCCATCTCTATGGTATGGTATTAAGCCTATGATTTTTGATGAAATTTATTATACCACTTATATGGTATTTGTGAGAATTAAATTGAGACATGATTATATGATAAGTTATTACTAAATACATTTGTTGGATCACAACAAACAAACTCAATGATTGTTCTCTTAATATATACAGACGAATAATGGAAAAAATAACTTTACACGGTGCCTACAACCATGTCAATTCATACTAAAATGTATATCATTATACTTCAAATTTTAAAACATAGATTGTGAAATAAACATAATTCTTCTATTTAATTAGAAATAAAGGATTTCTTGAATAAATATTTTAGAATCACTCATATTTGTTCTAAATTTTTCATTCGTTCTTTTTCATTTAGATCATCTTTAGGGGTATAAAGGTGAAAATTGTTTGGGGATTAAAGGTTTTTAACCTATATTAAATATAACATATTTAATTGACTGCTTTAGTAAATATGTAGGATCTTACAATAGATTTAAAAATTTTAATTAATTTATTTATTTAAAAAGTAAGGCTTTGAAAAGGTTGCCCTTTCCCTCAATACAATAGTCATACAACTAGTCAAGCTATATAGCCTTTTTGGTGACACTATTATTTGAACCTTAAGCAACCATTTTTCTAATAGGAATTTAGTAGGTAACCCTTCTCGTATTCAATGTGGTCTTTGTCTATATATTAAATGGATCTTATGGATGACGTGTTAAGCACTGCTCCTTCTTGGAAAGGATGCTAATGTGAATCTAGTATAAGATATAATTTTGTGCGTATATTTATTTATATCCCTTATGTTCTAAATTATCATCCTTCTTTTATATCTTTTGATATCTAGAAATGAAATCCAATTATTGTCTTCTAACTCCATGGTGAATTGCATTTCATTACATCAACTATAATCAAGTTTTTCAAGAGTATAAAAGTTTAAAATTCTAAAAAGGAATAGTTAACATAATTTGCGCATATCACATAAACATAAATAATAATTAAATAGGGTCCATTATGCTTACTTATGATATCACATCATATGATAATAGACATGAGGAAACCCACTTCATCATATTGATATCTACATGGTTAAATGATTTGGCTAACAATTGTGGTTGTCTAACAACATAAGTTTTGAAGATATCTTTTAAAACCATAATGCATATATATAACTATATTTGGAAATATTTATTTTTTGTATTTATTATATTTAATGGATCAAAATGTAGAAACTATTACGTATCTAGTAGGAATTGTATAACTCATTTGACAAGTTTTGTAATCTAAAGTTTTCAAAGTTGTTAAAAAAAATAATTTATTTGTCAATATATTTTTGTTAAAGACATTATTCTATTTTAAGAGCTAACTTTTAAAATAGTCATACATTATTTTATTTATGTACAACTTGAGTGGGCATCACAACAAGACTTTGAAACTCTAAATAGAAGGTTTAAGTTTCAACTCCGAAGAAGAGTAGAGTTGTACATCATACTTTGATACTAATATTTGGGTTGGATAAAGATACACATCCTCTATTAGGGTCGTCTTATATGATCTACGATCTTGTGGATGTTAAAAACTATTATTTTGAAAGTCATATTAGAATAGTATTTTGTTATTTTATATGTGAAATGCATGATTGTTTAAACTAGAATGGGTTGAGACATGCACTCTTATACGAATATGATTTAACTAAAATTTTATCTTAATTTAGTTTATTTTGATAAATAATGTTATTTTAAAATTTTAAAGAATCATATTTTAAGAATATTAACTTGTTTTCATGGTTTTTTGTTCTATAATTTTATCCACCTGTAATCCTTCTTTACAAATAATCTGAACATCATTCTTGCAAGACAAGAAATAATACAAAAAAAAAAATTGGATATAACTCTAATAATTATTTTTGAAAATTCTATTATCCTTTTCAATCACAATTTCCACCAAATAATGGTAAGACCACTATTGCATATAATGCATAGTAACTTAGAGTTGTAACAGGTAATTTATATCATCTACTCTCTAATGGTGATGAAACAAACCGATATTTTCTCATTTTAAAAAATTAGCACAATATGGTTGAAGCAATGGGATAATGAAAATCTAGATAATTTATATTTCTAGATTTTATGCAAGTTATATTTAAAATATCATTGGTATATTTTTATTAGCATATAGTGACTCGTAAGAATTTTGCTTTGGACAACTTATAAAAGAAATATTGAGTCCTGAAGGAGGGTCTCAGTTGATCAAATATTCTTTGAAGGGGAGTCATAAAAAGAAAGGAATGTTTATTGCTTCAAAGCATTATATCCCACATTGAACAAGGGTCTACCATTTTTTATACATTTTAAACTAACTCATTATTTCATGAAAATAAAAAATAAAACTCTTAAATAGAATTTTGAGTTTATTTGTTGTTTATTTTGAGGTCCCCTTTTGTCAATAAGATTGCTAATAGAGAAAAATAATAATAAATTATTGCATATATAATAACGTTTTTTAACTTTCATAAACTTAGAAGCCAATGGTTGTCATTTGGATTAAAATACAAGAGGATGTGATTTAAACTAAGCATCAAACTGAAATACAATTAGAATCCCCTTAATCAATAACCAATTGATAGGTTTATTGATCTATTGTAAAATTTTTGATATGAAGGTGATGTTTTCAAACACCTAAGAAAGGTTTCTATTCTTAACAATTTTACTCTGTTCAAATAATAGATTTATTTCTAAAGTAATATATTTGCCAAATTCATTACTTTTTCTTTCAATAATATCCAACCAAGTCCTACGCCTAACATTGTCAAACTCATAAGTTTTCAACTTTACAAGCTTGCCTATCTAAAATTATTTCCTCTATAAATGGCATTCCTATTGGAACATATAAACCTAAATTTTTCCTTACATCCTTTCCAAATTGATTTTCTCAATTTACATGTTATGCTTATTGGTAATGTTGAAATTTGCATCATATGTATAGGGATAGATTACAATAAAGTATTTATGAGATGTAACCTTCCATCCATGGTTACGAACTTATCTTTTCAACTTGTTAAACAAATTAATATGAAATTAAGTCCTAAATTTCTTGAACATTTATAAAATAATAAAATACATAAATATATTGATGATATTTTCTAAACTTTAAGCCATAACATATCTACAATAATCCATTATAAGTCAAGTGCACTACTAATGAAAAATATTTTAGATTCTTTTGTATGAACAAATTGTGTCACTTTATAATACCATGATAGTATTGATTAAGTTGAATGGATTCACTAACCAAGGGATGACATAGAATAATTATTTCTCATAAACTAAAGTGGGATTCAAAATGGCTATCTACTACAACCTTAGTACTTTCAACTTTTCCTTTAATTTTTATATTTGAAAGATGCATATCCTATGATTTTTCAAGAGCAATAAGGATATAGAGAACCTTAGAAGAGTCTATAAGATGAATCAACCTATGAAGTAAGAGATCCTTAATTAAATTAAAATATATTATATTGTTCTAACAACATCTAATCCATTCATAACAACCTTGGACAAAACCAAAATTTCTAAGAATATCATATATAAAACTTTTACAAAAATTATCATATATTTTATTCATATATAACATTATAGAAATACCTATGTTGTCTTGGTAACTATCACATCATTAAAAGATAGCTTTGTTTGAATAAAACCATCATAAGTTTACTATAAAACATAATGTCAAATTTGTTCTTGTATGAGTTCTCCAACTCCAAAAAACAACTTCTTACTACATATCATATGATTTGAATAACAAGAATCTAAGTACCAAGACTCTTTAGTTGAATCTTTTTCCACATTACATGTCAAGAACATATATTTTGATATCTCACCTTATTTATATGAAATATTTAAAATTTTCCTCCATTACTTTTCTTATTCTACATTGTCTTTCATAGTGGCCATGAATTTCCAATAATGCCACTGAACATTCCTCTTATCCATATATCTACCTCTACTTCTTCCAATATAGCCTTCTCTTCTATAATTGTTTCTTTATATTTTAGAATATTAATTTTTCTACATACCTATTTGACCTTGGGAATTTGAGCTTGATATAGCTCCATTATTGTTTGACACTCTATCCTTAGAAGAAAAAAATACTTGAATTTTTCTTCTTTGGCATTTTAATTATTTCTTTATGTGGCATAAGTGATTCTACAAATACATTAAACTCCTTCAAAGTTTTATTTTCTTCCATAATAATTCTCCAATTATTCCACTTTTTTGTGAATGTTCTTAACACCATTTTGACAATATTTCTTTATGTTGGTTCTTCAATACAAATACACATTTTCATGCACATTGTCACTCACTCTTATACATAATATATTACATTCTAATTTTTCTTCATACTTGAATTTTTATATTCTCCCTTCAATGTATGTACTTTTACTAATTCCATTTAAGCAAAACATCTATAGGATGTCTTCCTCCACATGTGTGCACACATACATATTTTTATATATAGTTGATAAAATACTTCAATTTGATAGTTCCTTGTATATCTATTTTACAATACTCTACGAATCCTTAGAAGTCAACAGTCATATTTATGCACAAAAAATCATAAATGTTTTCTTAAAATTTTGGGGTGGAAAGTGAAGCATTTCCATGAGCCACAAAAACTACAACAATAACATATGAAATTTTATAACCTTGAACTTTGAATTCTATGGTTAAAGAGAATCAAATCCTTAAGCTCTCCACTTCTCCAATATCCAAGCTTCAGCCTCTAATACTTTAAGTTATTTTTCATGGTACTCTAACATAGAGATATACAAAAAATGGAACACTTAGCATACAAGTCCACAAATCTCCAAAAAAATGAAACCCTTAGGAAACAAGTCCATAGATATTTAGAATATGAAACCCTTAATAGAAAAATCCATATATCTCAAAAATTGTAACCGTCAAAAAACAAATTCATATATCTCCAAAAAATTGAACCCTTCAAAGACAAATTCACAGATATTGAAAATAAAGAAAACCATTCATAGACAATTCAACAAAAACCTAAATCGATGGATTTCTCAACTTATTAAAGCTAAAAATAAAAAAACACATAGATCTCAAAAAAAGGAAACTTCAAAAGACAAGTCCATAGTTCTCCAAAAACTAACTTTACTATGGATATTATGGTATTTGGAACTTTCACCTAGTGAATTGATTTTACATATTTCCTCCCTCATTTACGACTAATTGGAGTACATCTGGATGGATCCCATTTAGTGGTATCCATGTTTTATCTTTCTCTCTAAGAGACCCTTAATTGGATATACAATAAACCATCTTATTTCCTTCTCTATAAACATGTACCATAAATTCCTCTAGTGAACTCATGGATCTTAGTGTATTTTTTTGATACATATGCTACTCTCCAACTTTCCATCACCCTATTATTGATGTAATTTACAATATTTAGTGAATTTCCCTAAATTATTAGTTTCCTATCCCCAAACTAAATAACCATCTTTACTCCAACCAAGACCACTCTAGATTTGGCTTAATTATAGGTCATAATGTACATGTACTAACTCATTTATTTGATCAATTCCATTTAGATATCCCATAAAACTGCTCCTTCTCTAGCATTCCATAGGGTTCCTTTAAAAGCCACATCAAAATTTAGTTTTAACCATCCTTGTTTGGGTGGTTGTCACTTAGTCATGCTCCTCAAGTCTCCTCGAGGATTTTAATGCACCCCAATTGGACTCATGTTCTAATGTTCACTTAATTTTTCCTCTTCCATTGACTTTAGACTCTCACGCACTTTCAATGTTTTAACAATATGCACTATGGATGATATGATGTGTTCTTTGTTCTTGGTTATAAATATCTTCTCAAATTTAAAAATATTGTGTTTCTCTCCAAAAAAAATTCCTAATTAAAATGAAAGAGCATCAAATTGAAAAAGTGATTTAGTATTGGAATCCTAAAAGGCTTCTTCCATTGTTTTATCAAAACTATCATGTTATTAGGCAACACCAACAACATTCCCATCTTCTTTATTATATTGTACAATATTTTGAAGGACTCTTTACATTCTAGTATGATGTGACTCATCAATTCATCATGAGATTCACAAAGGTAAAATTTATTAGGGAATTTCTAACCCCTTTTATGGAGGTTATTTATTGTTAAAATATTGTTTTGGACCACCATCCATAGAAAAATTGTTATCTTTGGTATTTATTTTGTTCTCCATAATTCAATCCCATTGAAATGCCCTAGAAACTACAAGTGAAATATCAAAGGTTGATTTAATAGTGAACAACCCTTCCTAAGTAGATCCCCATACTATTTTATCCTCAACCAAATTAGAGTTTATATAATATACTTTTAGTTTACCTATTATCTTTTGTAGCTCTTCCTCATACTGATTATGGGTTCTCAACTCCTTTCATATTATCTCTTTTTCTTATATAGCCAAATAATCACTAACCATATTCCCATAATTTTGGTCCATATCTATTATAATTCTTGCTAACTTCTCATCCTTCACTAATTAAAACTTTTCCAACCATGCATATTCTTAGACATAGAAAGACATACCATTATATACCTTTCATTAGATATATTTCCATAGCATCTCTCTGCCCTCTACTATATGGTTCCACATTGAATAACCATAGTAGGGCTCTAGTGTGATCAAATATTTACTACTGTCTTATTTTCCAAGGTATTTTCGCTTAGAATTATTGTACATAAGGCATGAACCTCCTTCAATAGCCCCTACCATATCTTTACTTCCAAAGCCTTGTTTATATCCCTTATTCTACTATTCCCAAGTCCTCCACTTGATTTTTCATTTCATACTCTCTCTCATGCTACAAGAAAATTTTTGCTCTTCTTCTCTAGTATGAACAATGAGAATTTTATTTGAATGCTTTCTATTGTATTAGCTACTTAAAGTAGGATATTAAACACTAATAATAAATATACATAGATTACTTGAAAAGTACTCTTGATACACTATAAATTACCTACTTGACTCAACAAATCCTCTTCAAATAATTTATTCTCGATCCTATCAATCAACGTATTCCACATATGATCCTTGCATTCTCCCATGATGTGTTATTTATTCCTAGCCTTCTATTTCTCTCCAACTAAATTCATGCATAATGAAAGAGAATCAAACTCCAAATCTAATTCAGTCTTGGGATCTTAAAAGGCTTTTTCCATTGTTCTATCCAAACTACATTGTTATTAGGGAATACCCACACTACCTCCATATTATTTATTATATTATACAATATTTTTAAGGAGCATTTATGTTCAAGTATAATGTGACTCATAAATTCCTCATGAGATTCACAAAGGTAACATATTTAGGTAATTGGAAACCCCTCTTATGGAGGTTATTTTTTTGTTAAAATATTGTTTTCGACCATCATTAATAGAACAATTGTTAACTTTGGTAATACTTTCCTTTCCCATAATTGATCCTATTGAAACATCCCCAAGCATTGCAAGTGAAATATCAAAGGATGATTTAACATTAAAAAACCCTTCTATAGTAGCTCCCCATACTATTGTATTCTCAACTATATTGGAGCTTACATAACATACTTTTAGTTTACTTGTTAGATTTTGTAGCTCTTCCTTAGATTGATTATAAATTCTCAACTCCTTCTATCTTATCTCTCCTCCTACAACCAAATAATCACTCACCATATTCTCATAATTTTGTTCCATCTCTACTATGATTCTTGCCAAATCCTCATCCTTCATTAATGGGTACTTATCCATATATACATCTTCCTAGACATGGAAATACCTACCATTTCTTACCTTTCATTGGATGCCTTTCCATAACATTGTTTTACTGTTTACTATGTGGTTCCACATTAAAAGATCCCTAGTAGAGCTATAGTGTGGTAGAAAATATATTACCCTCTTGTTTGTCGAGGTATTTGTCTCTTATAATTCTTGCCCATAAGGTATTGATATCCTTCACTAGCCTCAATCCTCCCTTTACACAAAGCCTTATTCACATCCCTTATTTTTCTAAGCCCAAGTCGTCAACTTGATTTATCATTGCATACTATCTCCCATGCTACAAGTAAAATTATTCTATTCTCCTCTAGTCCTAACCATAAAATAAATTTTGTGAATACTTTCTACTATACTAACTATTTTAGATGGGTTATTAAACACTAATAATAAATATACAAGGATTGCTTGGAGAGTAATCTTAAGAAGTTGTAACTTACCTGCTTAACTCAAAACTTTCCCATTTCATCCAAATAATTTACTCTACATCTTATCAATCAGCACATTCTATATCTGATCATATCCCATATGAACATTGATATTACCAAGTAAACAAAAGGGAGAGTTGAAATAATGCACCCAAGCTATCCTCCTATTCTTCTTTGTCAATTCTTTGTAATATTTATAAAAATGCCTTACTATTTTCCATATTTATCATTTGTTGGGATGTTTTTCATATAGATTTAATATCCTCCTAAATTCCTTCACCTCAACTACAAATAATCTTCCCAACAAAATTTTGTCATCCATAAATTACTGGTGAATAATACCTTCTACAAAAATATATGGTTTCAACCCACTTAATACTCCCACTCTTTTTGCTAATCCAATGAACCTTCCCAATGCTTCTACCATTATTATGAAGAAGTGTGAGTACAATATGTTGCCTTGTCTTACCCCCATATTGCTTTTAAAGAATCTAGCTGCATAATTTTTCACTATAACCAAGAATTTAGGTCCTATATGGCAACTATTCACCCACATTCTCCAATGTCTATTTAATCCAAACTTCTCTAGGACTCTATCTAGAAAACACCATGAGACTTGGTCATAGGCTTTGTTCATTTCAAGCTTTAGCACTATTACTTCTATTTTACCAATTGTAACTAAATGCATGGTCTTGATTTCTCTATCCAAAGTACACCTACCCTCCACAAATCTCCCTTGTTATTGTGCAATGATATTTGGGAGAACAAACTTTAGTTTTAACACTATCAATTTTGATATTATATTGTAAATGGAGTTACATAGAATAATTGGCCTGAAGTCTTTATATCACTTCAACCCAATGATATTTGGAATGAGCAATGGAAAAGTACTATTGAATTCTCTTAAAAATTTGATTGAGTGGAGCAACATTCTTATTATTGCTACTATATCCTTAGTTACTATGTTCTAGATATTTTGGAAGAAACCCACTTAAAATCCATTAGGCCCTAGAGCTTTAACTCTTTCTAGTTAGAAAAGAACTTCCCTCACCTCCTCCTCACTCACCTCTTTAACAATTTTTGCATTCTTTTCTCTAGATAGAAACCTTGGGATATGATCAATAATTTCCTCCATAGCTTCTTGATTATCCTCTTTATCCATTGCTAGCAATAATATGAAGAAGTCCACTACCATTTCTTTGATTTGATCTTCCTCTCTTATTACTTCTCCATATTGTTTTTGAATTTTGGTTATCAACGCAATACTTTTATGTCTTATGGAAGTGATATGAAAGAATCTTGTGTTTCTATCTCCTTATATTAACCATTGGTTCCTCAATTTTATCTCTAGTACATCTCCTCCCTTGCCATTACTGTATACAGTATTTACTAGATAATTTTCTCTCTATTATAAAGGACTTGGTCCATCCCATTTCTACTTATTTCCTCTTCAAGTAGACTCGTATCTTTCCTTAACCAATTCTTTTGCAAGAAGATATTTCCAAGCACCTCATTGTTCCACTTTTTTACTTCCCTCTTCACATGTTTCAATTTCTTAGCAAACACACATCTTGGATTTTTGGATTGGAAACATCCATCATATTTCCATATTCTCATAAATTCTTTGATGTTGCAGCCATATGAATTTAAATATGAAAGGACTATTTTTATTTTTGTACTCTAGAGTACACCGAAAGGAAAGAGGGTTATGGTATAATCATGTTCTTGGAAATTTTTCCAATGTATGCTCATAATTTTCTTCAAACCACTCCAAGGATAATACAACCTTATCCAATCTCACCTAGAGTAAGTCCTCCTCTACCCTCGTATTAGTCCACATGAATGCATTTCCACTAAAATCAACATCATAAAGACTTGATTCTAATATAAATTGTCTAAGGTCCTCTATACTCTTGGTGAATCCCTAGGACCTCATTTCTTCTCATGTGGGCTTAATGGAGTGTTCAAGTCTCCTACCTCTATCCATATTATCCCTCTGATCTGTTCTCCCATATAATTTAGCTGTTTACAAATGTCCTTTCTCAATCTACTTATATTTGGACCATAAATATTTGTAACAAGGAAAGCCACATTTGAAGACTTGGTTGACATAAGGACAAATAAGATATTTTCACTTCTAGATACAACGTCTACCTCATAGAGGTCAAAGTTACATAAAGTTAACACTCCTCCTGAAGCTCCAAATCTTATCCTTATTCCATATTCCACACTGATTACTTTCCCACATTGCACACGTTAATTTATTTTCTTGCAATAATACTATTTCAAGTTGGTAGTCTTTCATCATGGATCTCGCCAAAATATATTTTTATGGGAATTTTGTCTCCTAAAATTTCATGATATAAATTTCATATTTTACTTCTTGTAGTGGGCTTCTACCCACTCAAGACTACGGTCACCTACTTTTCATCTTTCAATTCATTATCTTTTGCATGTAAGTGTTTTTCCTTCAAATTTGTCTTTCCTACCTTCTTGGAATTCTTAGTTATGGTACTTTCCTTGAATTCCCTATAAATGGAAAGGGTGATAAAGGCCCTCATCTCATCTCATGGTATTAGTGAGCTTATCCTTTGTGGAGAGTCCTAATTTTCTATATTTGTTTAGTTTCCTCTATTTGGATCATTATTTCACCTTCTTCATCTCCATTTCCTTATAAAATATTTTCTTACCTTCAACAATACCATCTTCCTTTATTTCTTTCTTGTTTTATTTTGTCTCTCTCCTCTCCTCAATTTCTTGTCTTTGAATCTCTTTACCCTTCTTAGAGATTTTCTCATTTTTATTCCGTATTAGTCATTTTTTCCTTTCTTCATTCGTACTTTGGATTTATTTGTAATTGCTCCTTTGTATGTTTGGAAAATCCTTTTCTAGATGATCCATTTAACATAAATTTTATAGATAAATGGGTCACTCTCATATATTATGCTTTGATTTCACAACCCCCATATCGAGACCATTTTGATCTCCTTCAGTAGTTTCTATCTTGATTCAACTATAACACACATTCTAGTAGAAAGTACCCAATTTATTTCTTTAGTAACAAGATCTATAATGAGAAAGCCTCCAAAGAAATTTATATGCTTTCAAAAAAATCCTCCCCCTAGAGTTATATAGTTAAAATAGGGATCCTTACCCATACTAGGGCCACATTTATCCTCTTTGTGTTAGAGTTAAAGATAGGAATCTCTTTCTTGAGATATAGGATAGATCTACTTGTAAATCATGGTTCTCCTAGTAGTTTTCTGTTAAAAGAGATGAGAACTATTTTTTTTTGGTAGAAAGGAGAATTCCCCATGTCCTTTAACTTTCTAGTTATTAGCCACCCAATTCTTGATATGATACCTTGCTAGTATTAAGTATATGAGTATTAAGTCTATTATGTTCTCTTTAATAGACTTTATCAAGAATATTCAAATATATTCATCACTCCTTAGTTTTAGAGGAGACCAAAAACCATTGTTCCTTATTCTTCTCCTCATTTCTTTTTCTCTTCAACTATTCTATCCATGTTCTATTGTTCTTGTTTATGTTTCTACTCTCTTGTGATAGTTTTGGTCTCTTGTGCTTTAGTATCACTGGCTATGGATTTGATAGAGCTTGAGCATCATCAAAGTCCACATAGAAAATTCATAACATCAATAGTCTTTACAATTTCTTATTGAATACTTGCCCTAATATCCCTACTTATGTATCAATATCTCACACCTAAAATACAAATAAAACTCATAGATCTCTAGAAAATGGAATCTTTAGTAGATAAATCTATAGATCTCTAAAAAATGGAACACTCAATAGAAAAATCCACAAATATTCAAAAAATAGTTTTTTTAGCAGATAAAACCATAGATCTCCAAAAAATAGAACCCTTAGCAAACATATCCATAGATATTCAAAAAATGAAACCCTTAGGAGAAAAGTTCCATAAAAACCTAAAGTGATAGATTTATCACCCAGAGCCACACAATTCTTCTAGAAAAAAAATAACCTGACAAGATACAAACACTCACGAGACAAATCCATAAATCTCGTGATAATGAAAATATTATTAGAAAAAACCATAGATCTCTAGAAAATGGAACCCTCAATAGAAAAATCCATAAATCCCCCAAAAATAGAATTCTTAGTAGATAAATCTTTCCAAATACCAAATTAATAGATTTTTCATCTAGGACATCATAACTCTTCTAGAACTTAAGCAACGTGGTAGGACACAAAACCTCAGTAGACAAATCCATAGATCTCTCCTCCATAGATAACGTAAAATAGTTTCAAATAGAAAGAAACACTAAAATCCTATAGATTTATAAAAATGGAACCCTTAATAAACAAGCCCACAAATCTCTAGTAAATAGAATCCTCATTAGACAAATCCATAGATTTGTTAGTAGACAAGTCCATAAAACCCTTGTACACAAATTTATATATATGTAGAAGATGGAACCCTCAATAGATAAATCCATAGATCTGTAGAAAATGGAACCCACACTAAATAAATTAATAGATCTCTTCTCCTCCATAGATAATGTGGAAAAACTCCAGATAGAAATAAATCATAAAATCCCATAGAACTATAGAAAATAGAACCCTTGATAGAATAGTCCATAGATCACTAGAAAATGAAACCTCAACAAACAAGTCTACAAATCTCAAAAATATGGAACCCTCAATAGAAAAATCCATAGATATCTAGAAAATGTAACCCATAGCAAACAAATTCATAGATCTCTAAAAAATGGAACCCTCGGCAGATAAAACTACAGATCTCCAAAAAAAATGGAACCCTCAACACACAAATTACACAAAAATTTAAACTGATAAATTTCTCAACTTTTTATATGTAAAAGCAGACAAATCCCTTGTATCTCCAAAAAATAGAACCCTCAACAAATAAGTCCAAATATCTCTAGAATATTGAACCCTCGAAAAAAAAATCAACAAATCTCTAGAATATGAAACACTCAATAGATAAATCAATAGATATTAGGAAATAGAATCCTTAAGAAACAAATCCTTCGAAAATCCAAACCATCTCTCAGAACCTTACAACACTTTCAAAAAGACATAAATCAATAAATCTCTAGAAAATGAAATCTGTAGCAAATAAATCTACAGATCTCCAAAACATAAAACCTTCAATAAACAAAACAATAAATTTTTAAAAAATAAAACCATCAATAAAAAAAACCACAAATCTTAAAAAGAAAACTCAACAAACAAATCTATAAATTAAAAAAATAAATAAAACCCTCAACAATAAAAATCCATTTATATATATACACAAAAAAAAAAATTATTTACAATTTTAATTTTAAACTACCACACCACCAATAATGTAGCATGAATATAATTAACAATATTAAAGTCTCTGAGAAGAAACTCAAGTCAAAAACAACTAAAATGCAAATGGGCCAAAAGTGGGAATCCTTTGATGATCTTTTAGATCCAAAACTCTCTTAAATTTTGTGCTTTTTAAATTTTTAAAGGAGGTCATTGCTTGAGTATATAGAAACTACAATTATTCTCCAAAATATTAGATAAACCCTTGAAGGTGGTTGGCGGTTGTTGATGTAATTTGTAAATGTTTTCCTAAAAAAAAATATTAAATTGGTTCTAATAATTTAATTCATAATTATATAAATAGTTTATCTCTCATTTTACTTTTATTTAATAAATAAAATAAAAATAAAATAAATGGTTTGCCAAGTTGACTAGGAATGTGATAACCTAACCTCACCGACTACGTAAAAAATACTACACGCTCAACAATAACAATTAGAACATGCTCAACCTCACGAGAATGGCGAACATTTCCGTGTTGAAATACCACGCAATCTGAATATAGAACTTAATTATACCTCACTTGTTCGAATTTAAAAATTTGAACGTGGTCAACCTCACGGGAGTGGACCACATTCGCGTGTTAAATTTATCAATCCCAAGGTACCACACAATCTCAATATAAAAATTGATTATACTAGGATACAACATCCTCCAGCCTGTCTATGCAGTAAACATTTTATATATTTAAAAGGAAACAATTAACATAAAATCCACTTATTAAATTTTGTGATAATTATTTTGGGCATCCCAAATTAATATCATGTTTTTTTTTTTTTTTTTTTAAATCATTTTATTTTTTATTTTTCTCATAAATATTTTCATCTTCATCAATTTCTTTTGGTTTTCAAATGTATTCATCATTTAAGTTACTATATAGAAGTGCAAGAAATAACCTTGAAGACACATTTTCCTTATGCCACCTTGGAAACCCTAAACTAAAAAAAATATATTCTATAGTACTTATTGTTTTATGCTACTCTAAAAACCTTAAATTGCAATGACTATCCTCCATAGTAGTTTATTTATTATATTGCATGAAACCTGAAAGTGTAAAGGATAACTTGCATTTTACTCCTGGAAAAAAATGGAAATAATATGCCTCTATACAATTTATTTATTTATTTATTTTTTAAATTTACATCCAAATTTCCTTTACACCTCTATTTCCTTTTAAATTTAATCATTATAATTGTTACATGTATCCTTCGTACTTTCTTGTAATATCACGCAATCTGAATATAAAACTTAATTATACCTCACTTGTTCGAATTTAAAAATTCGAACCTGGTCAACCTCACGGGAGTGGAGCACATTCGCGTGTTAGATTTATCAATCCCAAGGTACCACACAATCTCAATATAAAAATTGATTATACTGGGATACAACATCCTCCAGCCTGTCTATGCAGGTAAACATTTTATATATTTAAAAGGAAACAATTAACATTTAATCCACTTATTAAATTTTGTGATATTTATTTTTGGCATCCCAAATTAATATCAAGTTTTGCTTCTCTTTGTTTTTTTTTTATTTTGAAAGTCATTTTATCCTTTTTTATTTCCCACAAATATTTTCATCTTCATCAATCTCTTTTGGTTTTCAAATGCATTCATAATTTAAGTTATCATATATAGGTTTATATTGTCCTAGGGAGCATGAAGTGCAAGGAATAACCTTGAAGACACGTTTTCCTTGCGCCACCTTAGAAACCCTAAAGTACAAAAAATATATTCTATAGTACTTATTGTTTTATGCTACTCTAAATACCCTAAATTGCAATGACTATCCTCCATAGTAGTTTATTTTTTATGTTACATAAAACCTCAAAGTGCAAGGGATAAACTTTATACTACCTCTATTTTTATTGCAAGGAGATGCATTTTACTCCTTGAGGAAAATGGAAATGATGTGCCTTGATACGACCTCTTTCTTCTTTTTCATTTTAAAATTTGCATCCATATTTTCCTTTACACCTCTATTTCCTTTTAAATTTAAGCTTGTGCATTATAATTCCTTATTACATGTATCCTTCGTACTTTCTTGTAATGTTTGCTTTAAATAAACTATAAAAACCTTTGCCATTTGATGAGGAAAAGGAGATATGTTTACAATACTTGTGTGATTGATAAATCGGTGATCTAGGTTATTTCTAATATAATCTAATATCCTTGCTTCACATGAGTTTGTCTCATCTCCTAGAATTTTTCTCTTTCTTAAGCATTTCCACTCTACAATTTTAGAATTTTTCTCTTTCTTAAGCATTTCCACTCTACAATTTTATGTCATATTCCTAGTCTCATAACCTTTTCAATTTCAAAATATAATATTTTCATAATGGACTTATTCATCCAATTCTCTTGATTCAAATTTAAATTTAATGATTTTTAAAATGGTTTTAAGATATCCATGGCAATCCCTATCCAAGCATATATAGCACGTTTTTGTTTTTTGATAGTTGGATACTCTTCTATGTTTTGCTAAACTTTTATTGATATTCTTGACAATCTCCTTATTGATAAGTTGGCAAGAAGTTTTTATATTGATAAAAAAATCATTCCATGATATTA
Source organism: Wollemia nobilis (assembly GCA_028583015.1). Lineage (NCBI taxonomy): Eukaryota > Viridiplantae > Streptophyta > Pinopsida > Araucariales > Araucariaceae > Wollemia > Wollemia nobilis. The sequence goes on from JAQPPZ010016460.1 coordinate 929,217, forward strand.
AAGACAAGTCATCTCTTGCTTTAAACCATGGGTTGTCACTCATTATTTTATCCATGACTATTGTATTGGATAAGATGACAAGAAAAAAAATCCTCTTAGAAGGAAAGTAATGGAATAATATGTTTTCAATCCCCACTTACATTTAATCTACTTTTGAATCTCCAAATAAGTTCACAACTATATAGTAAAATTTTATGTTATCCCTTTATTTTGAAGAACTATTACATCTTGCTTGATCATATCATCCTTGATAATCACTTCTTGTTAAGTACATATATTATAGATAAGGAGTTACCATAGAATTATTCTTCTTTCTTCCCCAAATAGAGCATCATTGATTTAAATTAGGGCATGCTCACTTCTAATTAGGGATTTCATAAATGGATTTCTTTCATTATTGCTTAGATTTTGCTGAAGATATTTTTTTAACTTATCCAAATATTTGTAGTAACTCTAAAGGTGAGGCTTGCTATTTGCTTGCACTTAATTATTTCTCATACTTGCTCCTTGCTTTCCATCATTTATTTCTTATGTTCATGGTCAATCCTTTCTCATACTTACATTTGCTCCCTTCTCAACTTCACTTCTTGTGCTTATTCATTCCCTAATTTTATTATTTTTATTTTTATTTATTACACATCTAAAAGTTATGTTGTAGTTGAATTGATGTTTTTAATTTTTTAGAACATAAGCATTTTGCATTTGAAATATCTTTTTATGTCTAGGAAACATAGGTAATAAATGACTGTGTATATTCACTATTTTAGATAACCTGTTTCTAGCCAATTACAATATATAATTAGATTTTTTTTGTGAATTTTGGAATTTAAAAAATTAATTATTTTATTTTTTGAAAAGTATACCAAAAATAAGATGATGCTTAAAATATTTAAAAAATGAATATTTTTTGTGCTCAATGTAATATGCATGCATAATATTTACTAAATGTTTGAATTTTTACCAATTATATCTTATTCTTAAATTCAATCAATTAGACATAAATAACAAATTTGATCCAACTCGTGTAACTAAAATTAAATATGCCCTTCATTGCCAAGTGTTTTATCATAGACATGCAATTTTTGAGTTGGAACATCGATGGAACATATTTTTTGTTGATTCATGAAGATTAAAAATATGTGGTTAGTATAGTAGCTAGATACTTTCCTCTAATTCCAAGGAATTAAGCATAGAAAAATGGATTCCATAAATCTAGGAATAACATTTCAAAACAACAAAACTTTTCAAATTTGATTATATTCAAGTTGGATTAATTTGCTCAAGTGTCGATTCACTCATAGTGTTGATTTGATTCAAATCCATCCACTTGCAAAGTGGATCGATTGGCTTGTAGGGGAAATAAATACTTTCTAGAGCAAATTGTTCATAGGCATATGTAGGGACAAAAAGGCAAGCTCAAATATTAAGGTAAAATCTTTAGACAGTGAGGTTTTGGCATGTACTGGTTCCATAACTCATTTTAAAAGCCTTCTAAACCTTTTGTAGGTATATTTAGAGGTAAATAACATTTGGATATGCATCGTTTTGATAGATATGCCCCCAAATATTTACTTTTGTTAGGAGTAATATTTTCTCATACTAGGTAAGTTAAAGGGTAAACTCTTATAAATAGAATCCAAAGGATCAATTATTGTTGAAAATATGTTGAATATTGTCCATGTTATTATGGTGGGGATAAATCTAAAAGGTACTAAATAATATCCATATATCCTCGCTAAAATATTTAGGGTTTCTTAAGCTATTTATTGACCCATATAGGCTATTTAGGGTTAATTATTTTAACCCATAGTTTTTCGCTCATGGTATTGTAAAATTTATTCTTGTGTTGTTATTTAATTGCACTTGCATCAAGGTTTGATGAGAGATGAGATATGAACATTATTGTATTGGAGATGGTTTTTTTTAAGTGAAAAATCCCTTGCGGGGCTGCCTTGGTATGAGAGACCACAAACAGGGGGTTCTACACCATCAAAGTCACCCGGGAGTCGCACCCGACCCTGCTCACACCAACATTATCAATTGGATTTTGGATACCCAATTCAGCTTTTTGGTAGGGTGGAGATTTGAACCTGGGACCTCCCTTGGAGGATTGACCTCTCCTCTCCAAATCACCTACAACACCTGGGTTATTGGATATGGTTAAGTTAATACAATAAGGATATATTATTGTGTTGAGTATTTTCTTGTAACAGTTTCCTAGGTGAAATATTGTGCTATGTATGTATCTGTTATCTTCTTATTTTTTACTTTGATTCTATATTTATTGTTTTTCTATATTTAGTTTATCAAGACATTTTAGTTTTCATTTGATAGTAGAGCTAGGTTTTTTAGCTTTTTTTGAGGAGTAAGGGTTTCAACCCTATGATAAATTTAATTCTTGAGTGGGAGTTGTACGCAAAAGAATCTAGGTGAAAGAAAATTATAGAAAGCACACGGGTAGAGAATGAAAAATTTAATGGATAAAATTTTGAGTTATAGAAACTCAAGATAGAGGATCCGTTGGATGATAGAGATCAGTAGATTGTAGTCTTAGGAATAAAATCAACATCAACGACAAATGGGGATTGGCTGAGTATTGATAGGAAGACAACGACTTCTATCAAATTATGTTTATTTGATTTGGTATTATTGAATGTATTGATAGAGACCATGACAAAGTCATTATGGGATACATTGGAACTTTGTATTAGAAAAAGTCATTGGTAAATAAACTCTTTCTCTAGAAGATGTTTTATTCACTTCAGATGAATGATGGTGACTCTATGGTTGAACATATAAATGATTTTAACACCGTAGTAAGTCATTTAAACATTTTTGAAGTAAAATATATGAAGAGGATATGTGTATTACTTTACTTTGATCATTACTTGATTCATGGGATAACCTAACTATGGTTATCACCAATAATACTTTTACATTAAAAGTGGAGGATATAGTAGGAGCATTTCTATTTGAGGAAATGAGATGAATATATTCTAAGGATTATCATTAGAGGTATGCCTTGGTTTTGAGAGGTCCTTCGTAAGAAATAAGAAAAAAGAAATTATGAGAAAGGAAATCGAGACTTAGGGGTAAATTTTTTGCTCTAGAAAAGAGAAAATATTAAAAGTATGGTAAAATATGGCATTATAAAAGAGGCTCTAGATCTAAAAAGGTTGATAATATTTGATGAAGAAACTTCTATAGAAAAAAAGACCAAAAATGAAGATTTAGAGGACATATTTTTAGTTGTAGTGTGCTCAAGTGAATGTCATGCCTAATGGTTGATTGACTCAAGTGCTTGCTTTTATCTGACTCCTCATAGGCAGGGGTTCTGTGAATATGAAAATATAAATGGAGGTGAACTCTACCTGGGATACAATTCGACATATAAAATAATAAGTCGAGGAAGAGTCAAGTTGAGGTTAAAATATGGAAGAATTAAAACCCTTCCTAGTGTGCTGCATATTTCAGGTTTGGCAAGAAATCTGATACCCATGAGTAAGATGAATGATGTGGGTTTGACTATGGTATTCAATAAGGATAGCTACAATATGGTTCATGGACTCATGGTTTTGGCAAGGGGAGTTCATACAAGAACTTTATTTAGACTTGAGACTAGCACTGTAATTATTAATTGTAATAACTCTTTAATTGTAGGGAAGAAAAATAAAGTAAAAGTGGTTTCAAGTATTCTTGTAGTGAAGACAATGTTGTGGCATCAATGCATGGGGTATATTGGTGATAAATGCCTTCAAACATTAAAAATGAAAGGTATAATGAAGGTGTTTTTAATTATCCATTAAATTTTGATTTTTGTGACCACTGTATTTTTGGAAAGAAAAATTGACTCAAGTTTCCTAGTAGTGTTACAAGGTCTGAAGGAATTTTGCATCTAGTTCACAGTGATGTTTTTGGACCTACAACAGTATCATTGTTAGGTAAATCTATATATTTTATTATATTTATAGATGAATTTTCAATAAACACCTAGGTATATTTTTTACGAAACAAATCCAATGTTTTCAATAAATTTAAAAAATTTAAGGTTCTTATAGAAATTTAGATAGAGAAAAAGATAAAGGTTTTGAGAAGTGACTTTTTTTGTTTGTTTGTGGAAAACACCCCAAATGGGATGCCACTTTTGGGTAAGTCCCAAGGAGACAGAGGTATCTATTCCGCAAAAAACTCCCAAGGCTCGCACCTGGCCTACCCCCTTCGACACACTCAAAGAGCATGCCTAAAAAAATAAAAAAAATAACAAACAAACACACAAACACAAACAAACACAAAAAATACAACAACATAAAAAAAAGACAACAAAACAAAGAAACAAAAAAATAAAAAACCACAAAACAAACAAAACAAACTAAAAACTAAAAAAAAAACACAAATAAATAAATAAATAAAATAAAATAAAAAAATAACAACAAAACACAAAACAACACATAAGAAAACCATAAAAACAACAAAACAACACAAAAACACTTTAAAAAAACCAAAAACACAAACCCCCCCAAAAAAACATGAAAAACAACAAAATCACACAAAAAAGAAAAAAAAAAACACAAAAATATGAAAAACAACAAAAACACAAAAAAAACAACTAAAACAACACAAAATAAAATAATACATAAAAACAAATACACCCCTTGAAAAACTAAAAAAAAAAAAGGAAAAAAAAAAAAACACAACTACAACCTTTCTAGGCCAAAATACGTTTAAGGCAAGATTCAATAGAGGAAACATAAGAAAGATATGTCTAATCTAGGGAACTAAAATACCTTGACCGAACCAAAGAGAAGCAAAAACAAATAAAAAATTAACTAGGTACCTCTAGTATTGAAACCATCCAAAGAAAAGATAAAAAGTAGATATTCCCTTATGTGTGAAGCCCACCATATGGGAGGGTGGTCGTAGCAAGTAAGATCACCTTTGTCCAATGCCCAATTAGCTAAAGCATCAACACTCATGTTCTGTTCTCTGACCACATGATTGTAATCCACTTTCAAAAAGCCCATATGGATTAATTGAATCTTCTCAAAAATTCTTTTTATTCTTCAATCAACGTTATGATTCTTGGAAGGAGTCTTCAAAATATTAATCATGAGTTGGGAGTCAAATTCAACCAACACCTTTTCCCATCCAACCTTAGAAGCCTCTTGAAGGCCTCTGAGGATACCATACCTCCCAACTAGGTTATTGAAAAGGATACCCAAATTCTTAGCAAAAGTGAAAACTAGGGAGCCATATGAAAGTCTACCAATTCCTCCTGCACTAGATTTTATAGGGTTCCCCCTAGAGGCTCCATCGGTATTGAATTTTCTATAATCCTTAGGAGGACGCTACCAATTACTTATTCTTTCCATCTTGCAATTACTCACGTTCCCTTTAATACGGTTGCACTTAGAAGAGTTAATATTCAATCTTTGCATCACTTGAACCCATATTTGGTGGGAGTTTTGGGGGTGATTAAGGAGTTGTTGGACTGATTCAACTAAGTTGGCAATGGTATTTTGCCACATATATTGAATATCATTTCTTTCTTGATTGAAAATTTGGTTGTTCCTTTCATTCCAGATATTCCAAGGTAGAATGGTAGAACCCATCCAAACTAACGACCTAATGAAATGATCAACACCCTCCTGATTAGGCCAATCCCTCCAAAGTTGTTCAAAAGTAGAAAAATTGGACCACTATAACCCAAGTAAGATGGCCATTCTTCTCCATAGCTCAGAGGTTAAGGTACACTTAATAAAAATATTATTAAGAGTTTCCACATTCTCTCCACATATTTCACATATAAAACAACCATGAAAACCATGTTTCATAAGTTGTCACCAGTTAGCACCCTACGATGCAATAAAAGCCATGTAAAGAACCTCACATTAGGCCAAAGATTTTGAGCCCACAAATGAGAAAATAGGTCATAAAATTGGTTGGGATTATTATGGCATAATGTCAAATAACCTTGAGCAACTGAATAATCACCCTTACTAGTGTTGCTCCATCCAAAACAATCTTTATCATGGGACCAAGAGAGATATCTCATATGTAGGATGCGTTGGATGTCTTATCTTTGAATTTCCAAAATTTGAATAGGCCAGTCCTCAATAGGGATCCAATATCTACCAACCTCTGAATTACCAGTATGGTATCGATAGTAATTAGTCACCTTTATCCAATTAGCTTGGTGAAGCTCCTCCATACAAGGCCTCCAATTAGGAAACTAAGTTATCAAAGGTTGGTGACCATCCCAAGAATTTCTCCAAAAATTTGCTTGTTGAACATTATGAATGATTCAAACTAACTTTTTTATTAATCAAATCCTCATGAGTCTTAAGAGCTGCTAAAATGGGAGAACATTTTATAGGTAATTGATAGCGAACAAGGTCTTCAAGACTTTTGTTCTCAACATATTTAGTGCAAATATTATTGGTCCAAATGGCATTGGGGTTATGTAAAATCCTCCAATATAATTTAGTAGCTAAAGCTTTGTTGTTATTAATAGCAGATCGGAATCCTAACCCCCTTCATTCTTAAGAAGACATAAAGTATCCCATTTCACCAAGGCCCATTTTATTTTCTCCTTAGTACCACTCCAGAGGAACCGATGATTAATGTGATCCAATTCTTAAACAAAAACCTTTGGTATAATCAACACGGTAGAAAAATAACTAGGTATATCTTGAAGGATAGATTTTACCAAGATAATTCTACCCCCAAAATAAAGCCACCTATTGGTCCACTTTCCAATTTTCTTCTTAACTTTTTCCAACAACCAATTCCAGTATTTATTTTTCTATCTTTAAGTATTTATAGGGATGCCTAAATAAGTGATCGAAAGGGAGGTCTTATTATATATTAATTTATCCAAGACCATGGATTCCTGTCTGGTAGAGCAGTGAAAGAAAATGACTTTAGACTTGTCTTCATTGATCAATTGCCCGATAGCCTTAGAAAAACAACTAATGATTTGCTTAATTTTAGAAGCTTCCTTAAATGTAGCTTTACCTAACAGAGTAGAGACATCAAAAAATTGAAGATGAGAGATAGGTCTAGCTCCATGAGCAATGGTAAATCCCTCAAGGGTTTTCTTGTCTTTAATTTTGGTTATAGTCCTACCCAAGCATTCAACAAGAATGATGAATAAATAAGTGGAGAGGGGGTCACCTTACCTAATACCTCTAGAAGATAGGAATTATTGTGGATGAACATAGAAGGATATTTTTGCATTTCCATGAAATGGATGGCTTCCTTAGGAAGAACTATATCATCCACTCTTTGATGCCCTTCCACATAACCTCCTTTTTTATGGAAAATAATCTTATGGAAAAGAGGCTTCAACCTTTCTGCCATGATATTAGTAATGATTTTGAGAAGAACATTACATAAATAAATAGGTCTAAAAGCTTATATATGATAAGCCTCTTGAGCTTCTAGGACAAGAGTTATATTTTTTTTGTTAATAACCTTCAAAATTTATTTGGCTTTCATAGCTTCTTCGACTACCTCTAATAAATCAGCATGAAGGATATCTCATAACTCTTGGTAGAACTCAATGGGAAAACCATCAGGACTTGGGGTTTTTTATTTTTGCATTTTAAAAAACACTTGTTGAAGCTCATTAATAGTAACAAGAGTAGTAAAAATAGAGTTCTCCTCAGAAGTGATAAGAGAAGGGATCACTTGAAGAATATTTTATTGAGAAATCGAATCAAGAGGAGTAGCAAAAAAAATATTGAAAAATTAATTCACAACAATAGAATTCATGCCATCACAAGTGTAGAAAACCTCTCCAAAATATGAATTTAGGGAAAAAATAAAGTTGTGGGATCTTCAAACTATAAGAGATTTGCGGAAGAAAATTGTGTTTCAATCTCCTTCTTTGAGCCATTGAATTCTATATTTTTGCTTCCACAAGAGTTCTCTTTTTTCCCATTCTTCTAACTGAGTTGTGAGTCTAATTTCATATGTACTTCTGCTCTCTTTGAGGCCATATAAACAAATTTTCTTGTTCAAATTTTCAATTTGAGCAATAACTTCATGTTTTTTTGTTGAATATCCCCAAACTACTTCCAGTTCCATGTCTTGATTTTGGATTTAATATATTGTAGCCTTTTGGAAAAATAATACATCTTAGTCCCATATCTTGGTTTACCTTCCTTCCACCATTGTTGCACTCGAGGTCTAAAGGAACTGTCTCTAAGCCATATTAACTAAAATAAAAAATGAGAGAAACTCACATTGGTTTTCCAAATTTCCACCATGACTAGCTAGTGATCCGAATCGACATTGTTAAGAGTCTTCACTTTAGGAATGTGCCCATGGATTAAGAAATGATTAAAGAGCAGTGACCTATCCAATATCTCCATGATAAAAGATAAGCCTTACCTTCTATTAGACCAAGTTATAAGGCCATTATCTAGATGGATTTCCAAAATATGAAGGTTTGCAATATATTCATTCATGATGTTAGTGCTCTTGTCCAAATTTCTATTTCCCCCAATTTTCTCATCCATAGAGAGGATGGTATTGAAATATCCTCCTATCAAGATCTAAGATTCATGAAAATGAGAGATAATATAACTTATATCCTTCCATTATCTTCTCCTTTCCTCCAATGAAATCAGAGCATAAAAAATTATGCAAAGCATAATTTGGTTGGAATGTCTACTTTGAATAACTATATCCAAAATACCCCAAATACCAACCATATGGTGAATAACTACCTCTTTTGGGTCCCAAAAGTACACAATGCCACCAAAAGTCCCCTAGGAACCGAGGGAAACAACTTTTCCAATTGGCCAGATTTTACTAGCAATTGAATCCGTTTCCTTTATTGACATATTAGTCTCTTGAAGGAAAACAAGATGAGGATGGTTTATCTGAATCATTCTTCTAATTTCATATTGTTTTGAAAGACTCCCTTTGAGTCCTCTAATATTCTAAGTAATGATATTAATTAATACCAGGGCTAAAATAGTTGGTAATGGAAATAATCTTACCTTCCTCTACAAGTTTTTCACCTTCTTTTACCAAATTATGTTGATTGGTCTTACGACCTACCTTTTGATTAGAATCCATCTTCAGTTTCTTTTTCATTGTTTATTGAATTACTTCAATTGAATTTGGGATGTCTTATAATCTTGAAGAATGTGTGTACACAGCCAAACTATTCCTAGAAGATTCAACAAATTCTATCTTGGGACCTGTATTATTTGAAGTCTCAACATTTAAAAGATTGTTTTTCTTGTGTATATTTTCTCCCTTTTTTTGTTGAAAACTTTTGATTTGTTGGTTTGTATTTGAGTTATTCCTTTCATATTTAAATTGTGTTTCTAATATTTTTGTTTCCATTATTTCCTCTTCCTCACCTAGGGCATAATTTGTGTAAATAATTTCAAACATATTAGCTGATAACTTTGATTGATCCTTCATAACTAGTTTTTTATGAGTGTTCTTCTTCTTAGGGATTTTGAAACCTATTGAGTTTGTATATTCTTTCTTTTGATATAAAATTTTATTTGGAAAAACACTATCCAAATGACCATATTCATGGTAAATTATACAATGAAAATGAATGTTCTCATAGTCCACTACTTGCTCCCAAGGGTCCTCCCCAAATTGTAATGTGATCATTTTAGGTAGGGTTTTGTTAAAATCCATTAAAACACAAATTCGAGCATAAATAATATGCTCAAATTTCTAAGAATAATCAGCAGTCATCATAAAAGTTCCCAAAGAGTTTCCAATTGAAGAAAAAATAGTAAAATTCTAGAATTTAATTGGGAGGCCAAAGAGTCTAACCCACACGAGGCCTGTAGAAGGCATATCTTCTTCGGATTTAAATTTAGTATGCCAGGGCTTCATAAAAAGCCCTTCCCTTCCAAAGAACCAAGGACCCCTTGAAATGTTTTCTCTCTATCTTCATTATTAGAAAATAAAATAATAAAATAACCATTTGGATAAATAGACATTTGTAACTCAACTTTAGTTTTCTAGATTTTTGCAGCCTAGACTTTGAAAGTAGATAGGCTCGGATAAAAAACTAAGAAATGACAAATTAGTCCTCTTTTTTCAGATCTTCAATACTATTCTGAATGTCGCCCATATCAAGCTTAACAATAGGAGTTCCATCAGCTTCTTTAAGTCATCCTGACTCAGTCTTCCTTAGAGGTTTACGAGAAGCCCTAAGATTAATGTTAACATTAGGTTGAGGCTGTTCACCATGGAGGACATCCCTAAAATTCATTTTTGGGGTCAAGTCTTAGAAATCCTTACCCTTTAAAGAGGTTTCCATTATGGATTTATTTTTGGGGTGCACCTTAGCACCATATTTGCTTGATATATGAACCATTTTTTTATCAGTTTCTTGAAACTTGTTTCATGATATCTTTAATCCATGCTCTGGATGCCGAGGAAAGGTTTGCTTTTCACTTTTATTGTGTGTAGAAAATTGGAAGCCATTATCAATCAAGTTCATCGCATGATCTATTGAAAGATAAATTTCTAACCCATCATGGGTCCCTTACAACATATCCTACTAAAATATTGAGACAAAACCACAAAATGTTGGCCACTAGGGCCTGAACACCCTAAAAAACAACCTTTGGAGCTAGTAGCACTCAACCCAGATGAAACCCTCGCATAGTCGCTTGCCAAAAATATCATTCACACATAGGGGTGCACTAGGATATTTTTTTCTCCAAATGATTTGAAAATTGGTGGAGACATTCTAGGGTTTGTCAGGCATCTACCCCCACAATATTAGTTCAATATAAGTTTGGATGAGTGAAATATGGCTGAAACAAGTTTGACAGTTTGGGTAGTCCTACAAAAAACGTCCTATCATCTCTATTCTATCTCTTTCAAGGTTTTGAGAAGTGATAGTTGTGGTCACTATTGCTCTAATAAATTTGAGTAGTTTTTCAAGGACTATGGAATGAAAAGGAAAGAAACAACTCCATATACTCCACAACAAAATGGAGTTGCAAAATAGATGAACAAAACATTGATGGATAAGGCTAGAAGCATGCTAAGTGGTGTAGGGTTAGAAAGGAAATTTTAGGTAAAAGTTGTGCTAACTACTTGTTACCTCATCAATATATCTCCTACCTTAGTTTTGGTGGACAAGAATCCATAGGAAGTATGGAATGGTATGAAACCCTCTCTCAATCATATAAGCATTTTTTGTTGTGATTGGTGAGTAGAAAATGGTGTTCTATAAAATGGTTAATTTTTGTTCATTTAATTATCAATCCGGGAGTCCATAAACTTATGAGTACCTATGCACAGTATATGCTTGTAGTGTGTGGGAGATGAGTTCCTATATATTGGTTGGTTTGGTGGGGGTTTGTTTGTTCGTGTAGTTTTAGTTTTAACCAAAACCATTAAAACTAATAATTTAAATAAAAATAATTAAATACAAGTGCAATAAAATAAATATGAATGAAAATAAATAAATCAACACACTACAAAATCTAAAGAAATTGTAGGAGGTAAATAAATTACACACTAAAAATAAAGTGCTAGAAATAAACACAGTTGCTAGAAAATAAAGTGTAGGAAATAAACACACGATACTAGAAAATTAAAGTGCAAGAAATAAACACACGACTAGAAATAATAAAGCAAGGAATAATAAAAACTAAAGCAAATAAAATAGGGGAGGATTACTACCTGGAGTGGGCCCAAGCTCTCGTAGGTGGTCCACCCAGCTAATTACGTAAAAATCACTCTTTTAGTCCACGTGAATAAGAACACTCGAAACTCTTTTATTGATAATGTATGCAGTACAAAAATATTAAAATTTCGTAGATCCATTTTCAGGAATGGCTTGTGTTCTTATACAGAACATGGCCAATCCCTATTACAAGAATAACTTATTTTAAAATTTCTAATTTAATCACAAGTCGTGATTCACTACGGTAGGTACGTGCACAACTATGATTTCCACCTATTAAAGGAGCGGTCAATTCTAAAATTAATCATCGAAAGATAAGAATGACACTCCCCTATTTTGCATAACAACTTATTTCTAAAAATCGTGCGATAAGTTATGGTCAATCAATCAACACATAGAATATAGGCGTTATATACCCATTAAACATAGGTGCCTACATATAGTTGGTATATATGGCCTTTTATACATTAGGATATATGTAGCTACTTGCATCGGGATATAGGTACCTACCTTCACCGAGATATAGGTGCCTACCTTCACTGGGATGTAGGTGTCTACCTCCTTCTGGGAAGTAGTCACCCTACCCTTAGTAGCATATAGGTGCACTCATCATTCACCGTAGTCTCTTTTAAAACATCTTCATACTTCAAAAACATTATATTCTTCGTGCATTGCTAGGTCCATGTGGGACCTCGACTGAAAATGTAAAATAAGTAACAAAAACCTGCATCTACGCACATTTTCCACTAAAAACACTAGTCAAGCATAATACTTCATTTTCTATTAAATACATGCAATAATTATACAAAAACATTTTTGGTGTTAAATATGCCATACAATACCTATTAAAACATGCATAAAAATGAGCATTTTTTTGCTCATCATACCCCCATGCCTACCATTTGACATGTCCTCATGTCACCTTCTACCTGTAATCCCTTGTTTCATCGATGACCTTCCAATATGCCTTGTTTCGGTGACATTGCTCTCGAGCTGTGGCCTTATCTTGTTCACAGTTTCTCTGGCGTCGACCATGCTTGTTGGTTCACCTGGGAGTTATTTCCTCTTCTCAGTTTTTCTCACGTCGACCATGCTTGTTGGTTTGGATAGGATTTTTTTCCTCTTTTAGTGGCCCAACAACAGTGACTGCACTATACTATATAGCTAGCTCAAATTTTTGCCAAAGAAAATGATCCTTAGGTAGTTGCACTATCATTTTTATCACTAGAGTATGCCACGGCTAATACTATGACATGCTAGTCAATTAGGCCTATGGAAAAATTACTACTTGTGGGTCTTCTGTTGGTGCCCCTACAACTTCATCTTTGACCTCAACATCAGGCTTCACAAAATCTGGTGGCAGAGGTTGACCTGTTCTTATTGGTGGTGGAAGTACGAGCTCTTTTTTGAACAACCCCATCCGATGGAAGTACTCCAACATTGGTGATAGTCCTTTGGTGCACATTGCTTTGAAGTGAGTTGGGTGTATTGGGTTAACACTGATACCCGAACTCCCTACTCATTCACTTGCCAGCTCGTCATTCTATCTTGGCTTGCTTTAGATATTCTTTGAGCTCATCCAGATAACGTCGATGGGCTTCAAAAGCTTCTAGTGACACAACCCATTCTTCGTCGGAGTTTGGATCATGTTGTGCCTTTCATTTCTTTCCTCATGGTTGCCTTGTAGTAGCCCTCTACCTCTTTTTCTTCGTTATTTTTGGGGTGTCTATGACTTTTGGTGCTTTGAGAGCGAGCACCACATTTTTCCTTTGGGGTGACATTTGCTAAACAATGGGTGGTTCTATTTTTGGTGCGTGCATTTCATCAACAACAAAGGGTTTAGCTATTGGCTGACCAACTAAGTAGGTAGCCACAAAATGATCAAATTTTGGCTAACCAAATGATTATGTAGTAGTATAATGTTCTACTAAGTTACCAGTAAATTGGGAACCTACAAAGTGTTTAGCTAGTGGTTGACCTACTGACTAGGTATCATCATTGTGTTTGACTGACCAACTAACTTGGCACTAGCAGAGTGCTTTGCTGATGAACAAATTGATTGGGTAGCCTCAATATCTTCATTTTTAGAGAGGTTAATGAAAATGGGTCTCTTTGACATGGTAGGGCTCCACTATCCCTCATAAGTGTCTACCACATGTGCCACTAGCTGCTCTCATGGAAGCCACCTTCTCCTTAGAGTTTATGAAATTGTTTTTGGATGCATGGTCTAGTTTATCTGTGTAGCCACATAAATTCTATTTACTTTTTGGCAAGCAATTGTCAAAATTTTTGTATCGTGGTCTTTCGGTTTTGCATAGATTTCATAAATTATTGCATAGTGTGGTTGGATTGCTACTGCTCAGTTGTGGCAACATGTTGAAATCCTTGCAATTTTACGTATACTACATGATATTTCTTCTTCCAACTAGAGGCCTATGCTTTAATATCCTATAATTGGGCTTGGGGGTCTTCCTTAAAAGACTCAATATAGGGTACTTCATCAAAATCCAAGCCCTACAAAACTTGTGTGTCTTGTTCCTCTGCTATGTCTTGGTCCTCTTCTTCCTCTATCAATGAACTATAATCAACTAATGCACCTATTTCTGCCTGAAACCAAGTAATAGGTAGTGATGTTGTTCAGTGTGGGCTTAATGTAGAGTGCAATGTCTTCCCATCAAAATTTTTGTATTGGAAAGTAGGCACCTCTATCTCTTCATCCACATTTTTTGTGTTGCTCTTTAAATGATTCAACTACAACTTGTTCTTATCTAGTGGTCGATGGTGGTAGTGCAACTCTCTACCCTTCGATGTGCCGAATTAGGGTTGAAATGAGCCTATGATGACCTAACACCACCATCATGCCTACCCTGTATCTACTTGCTTCATCCCATAGGGCACTCATCAGATAAAATGGGATGTTAATTCTATCCCCATGCAGTAAATGGTTCAAGAAGTGGAAGTGATTGGCGTTAAGCCATGAATACCTCTCGGTGCAGGTGAAGAATTGCACTACTTGTTCGAACATTAGCCTCCATACTTTCAAGATGTATTACTTTGGCAATCTTGAACGCATCAACCACGTCGTTGGTTTCCCAAAGAACCATTGAGCACATCACTCAATTTTATCTCCCTTATATGTTCGGTCCCTTGTGCATGGGAGGTCAATAACTTCTGCTATATACTCCTTTATTACTGGTATCACCAAAACCCACATGCGCACGACCCCATTGTCCATGGTCATTGCAAATTCCTATGCTACAATGAGGTCTTGGTCCTAGTTGAACAAATCATAGTAATCTAACCATGTCGTAGCTTCAAACTGGTCCCAAACAAATTTGTTGATGCTCGAAAGATACATGGATTCACTTATCTTCTATGCATGGTTATTTGAAGGTCCCCCATGGCTATTGCACTTTATTTCTTGCCTTTTTGGTGTTTACATAGTAACTATATATGTATAATTATTCAAAGCATACAACTACATGCTTACCTATAGTGGCCAACTATGCACCTTTAATTAGCAATAAACATGATATCCATGTAATTAATCTTTGAAGCACGTATCCAAATATAGGTGGATTCATTTGCTATTTCCCCCATGCCTAATTGGTACTACACGGTGAATTGCTGACATGGGGTATATATTGGCACTTAACACAAAGACGTTTTTCATGATAACTATGTACATCAATGACAAAAAAATCAATACATACCTAGGTAAGTTTTTATGAAACATGATATGTACGATGCTTGCTGGTATAACTTTATTGATCATGGCATTGACTATAGTGTACCTAAGTGAATCAGTGACTTGATTTCTTCCATGCGATGTGATATTATCAAACTAATTTTTATTGGATACTACATAATTAGAGTTTTCAAGGTCTCATGCTAAAAAACAAATATTGATTATTCATCATAAGAAGACACATTTTCTCATTAGAATTTGAAATTTAGTGTACTCCACGATTAATATCTTAGGAGTAAGCATAATTGGTTATTTCTATATGGAAAATAGGCCTACTTCATCCATAAAAAATATATATATCATCATTTTTACATGAACATAGGCACCACCAGTGGAACGTAGGCATCACTGGTTTTATCATGGAAATAGGTGCCACCCTTTTAGTGGGAAAGAGGTTCCACTACTGCTTCTTAATATAAGTGTCTTCCTTATTGTAGGAAGTAAGTTCCCATGCTAGCTAGAATATAGGTACCTTCTCCTTAGTGGGAAGTAGGCACCCCTGCACTGGTTCTGATATAGGTGCCACCTTCCTTATGGAAAGTAGTCACCATTGTGTTGGCCTGAATATAGGCACCTTGATTCTGGTGGGAATCAAGAACTTGTCAACTGACTCAAATATAGGTGCCACCCTCCTAGTGGGAAGTAAGAATCTTTTTCACATCATTACACTCCTAAAAAGTGATAAAACAAGGTATGTAGATCTTGCTTGATAGGCCTAGTTGTCTCGGATGCCTACAATCTACAACAGATTCCACGTGGCCCTACAAAAAGAAAATAAAAATAAAATAAAATATATCCTAAAAAGCACGTTAGAAAATAGCATATATATATAAATATATATTATTTTTTCATGTCTTTTTTTTTTTACCACAAATGCACGAGCATTCATCAAAATGCTAAAAATAGTGTTGGAAAATGGGGTCTCCCCCATGCTTGCATATGAATTAATCTCATGCATTTGAGGTGCATGATAAGGCTGTAATCGATGTCCATTGATCATCAAGAATTATTCTACTATCATCAATTTTTTAATATGGACAACTCCATTGTTGATCACTTCAACCACCTCGTACGAGCCCATCCACCTCTGCATGAGTTTTCCTTTTCTCTCCTAGAAACTAAGAATCGTATAATAATGCCCAATCTCCTTCTTTAAACTATTTGGGCCTTATGTGGTGATCATGCCACATTGCTCTCTACTTTTGCATTACTTTTATGTGCTACAACATGTCTTATCTATATTCATCCAACTGATTTAGTTGGCAAATATACTCTTGTTGTGCAGCGTCTAGGTTCAAATTAAGTTCTATAGCAATTCATAAAGTTTTTATTTTAAATTCAATGGGCATCATTGCATTCTTACCATACACCAATTGGAATGGTGTAAATCCTGTAGTTGTTTTCCATGTGGTTCGGTATGCCCATACTGCTTCTGAAAGATGTTTTTTCCAATATTTCTTATGTTGCTGCACTATCTTTGTCAAAATATTTTCCAACTCACGGTTGGTAACCTCCACCTAGCCATTAGCTTGTAGATGATATGGGGTGGTTTTATTGTGCTAAATTTGGAACTACTGCATCAGTTCCTGTATCATCTTTGAAGTGAACTGAGCTCCCTGGTCGGTGGTAATCTCCCTAGGAACACCAAACCTGGTGAAGATGAACTCATACAAGAACTATGCTACATTCTCCTCCTTTGTACTCCATAATGCCTGCACTTCAACCCACTTAGTAACATAATCAATACACACTAAAATATACCTCTTACCATTAGATTATGGATTGATAGGCCCAATAAAA
Organism: Wollemia nobilis; assembly: GCA_028583015.1. Classification (NCBI taxonomy): domain Eukaryota; kingdom Viridiplantae; phylum Streptophyta; class Pinopsida; order Araucariales; family Araucariaceae; genus Wollemia; species Wollemia nobilis. The sequence goes on from JAQPPZ010016460.1 coordinate 946,451, forward strand.
TCCATCCTCCATTTATCAAATGGTTCAATATGCACATGTGGTTGGAGGGACATTTCTTCTCATGTGGTTGGTCGACCCATTCTTTGATATTGATCACAATGGTTGACATATTTAACTGCATATTTAAATAATGAGGGCCAATAATACCCTGCTTGTAAGATTTTAAATGTAATTCTTTTTCCTGCAAAATATCCACCGCATGGTTCATCATGATAGGCTTTTAAAATATCTTGGGTTTCATTTTTTGCCACACATCTTCGCATGATTTGATCAGGACCTATTTTAAACAAGCAACCATCAATCCATGAGAAGGATGCACTATTTTCAATTAATGTTCGAGCTTCTCGAGGGGTGAGTGCAGGTGACACTTTATCGGTTGCTAGGTAATTAGCCATATCGGCATACCATGGTGTTTGGTTATCTAGAGAAAAAATATGCTCATCTAGGAATCTATCCTCAATTGCAGTGTTATCTTGAGAGATCAATCTAGATAAAAAATCTGCAACAATATTATCTTTTTCAGGTTTGTCTATAATAGTCACATCAAATTCTTATAGGAGTAAAAGCCATCTAATAATCCTACCACTTACCATTGGCTTGTTCATCAGATATCTGATGGTTGCATGATTAATATGCACAAATATTTTATAGCTCATGATATAATGGTAGAATTTATTAATCGCATGTACAACTGCAAGGAATTATTTTTCTATGATAGTGTAATTTAATTCAATGCCCATAAAGTTTTTACTAACGTAATAAATGGTGTATACTTCATTTTCCTCTTTCTATCCTAGTGTTGCCCCTATAGCATTATTAGATGCATCCACATAAATGTGGAAGGGGAGGTTCCAATTTGGACCCCTAAGCATAGGAGCAGTTGTTAGTTTTTCTTTTAATATTTGGAATGCTTGTTCACACTCATTTGTCTAGATAAACTTGGCATCTTTAGTTAATAATGTGTGTAGTGGTTTGGAAATTTTACTAAAATCTTGAATGAATCATTGGTAGTATCCAGTAGAGCCTAAGAAACTTTGGATATCTCTCTATTTTTGGGGGTAGGTAGTTCTTTGATGACCTCTATTTTTCTTTTATCTACCTTTATCCCATTAGCAGAGATATGGTGTCCTAAGACTATCCCTTCCATCATTAGCATGAAGTATTTCTCATTACTTAAGGATAGGTTAGTTTCTTGATAGCATTGGAGTACTCTTTCTAGATTTTTTGTAGCTTCTTCAAAAATTTCACCATAAATGGTGAAATCATCCATATAAACCTCTATAGTCTCTCCTACCATATCCAAAAAAATACTAAGGACTACCTATTGGAAAGTTGTGGGTGCATTACACAACCCAAAAGGTAAGACACGATAGGCAAAGGTACCCCAAGGATAGGTAAATGTTGTCTTTTCTTGGTCCTCTTCCCCTATTTGGATCTAATTGTAGCCATTGTACCCATCGAGGAACGAAAAGTACTTTCATCCTACCAAGGTATCTAGGACTTGGTCTATGAAAGGTAAGGGAAAATGGTCCTTTCTGGTGGCTTTGTTCAACATCCTGTAATCCACATAGATCCTCCATTTGCCATTTTTCTTGGGTACCACCACCAAATGTGACACCCATTGACTATGGAAATGGGATAGATGAATCTAGTAGATAAAAGTTTTTGCAATTCAACCTTTACTATCTCTTTCATGGCTAGATTCATCCACCTCTGAGGTTGCCTTACTAGTCTTGCATCATCTTCTAGGTAAATTCTATGAGTGCATACTTCGGGTGCAATACCCCTCATGTCTCTATAGTCCCAGGCGAAAGCAGTTTTATGGGTTTTTAATGTCTTTCAACCTTTCCTCTTGAACAGTTGTCAATGCACTATCAATATTTAATACTCTTCTAGGTTCTATCTCAATTTGTTTCACTTGATGTTCCCTGCTACCAACAAGTGGGGAATCCATGGGAGGATGTGAAGATTCTCCTTGTAGAAAATTTTTTATAATTAAATCCTCATCTATTTCATCTTCCACTTCATCTAGAGCCATCACTTGTTGTAACATAGGCAAGGCATCATCATTTATGACTTCAAAATTGGGCTCTCCCAATTCATCGATGGACTATGCAAGAGGATAAATGACTAGGTTTTTAACATTTCATCCATATGATATAGTCATTTGTCTAGTCCTACAACTAATATAGGCATCAATTGTTGCCAACCAAGGACATCCTAGTATGAGTGGATAACCACCCAATCCTGATTTTGACTTCAGGACTAGGAAGTCTATTGGGTATTCCCATGCATCTACAGTTATGATTACATCTTCTAGCATTCCCTCTAGGAGTACTATGGACCTATCTACCAATTGTAAGACTATTTTTATTGACCTCATGTCTGTTAACTATAGTTTATGCATGGTTTCCTTAGGCATTACATTTATGGTTGCACCTAGGTCTACCAAAGTATTGGGTATTATTAAGCCTAAAATTCTAATGGTTAAGACCGAGCTTCCTGGATCATAATATTTTGGGTGGTAGGTGTTTCCTAACATCAAGTCAGCTAACTGGCCTACCACATGTACTACTTTTGGTTGTTGTCTTCATCTTGGTCTTTTGAGACACAATTCTCTAATGGCTTTCATATAAATAGGTACATCTCTTATAGCCTGATAGAGGGGAATCATGATAGTAAGGTTTTTCAACCCTTCCATTATGTCAAATTTTGGTTGCATCCTTTTCCTAGTTTCTTGTAACCTTTTGGGAAAATGTGGAGCCCTTTCATTGGTTACCTATTCAACAATTGGATTTTCTTCTACCTCCTCTATCAAAGGTGTCTGTTCTATTTCTTCTTCTACTTCCTCCTCCTCTACTAGAGGTGTTGGATCTACTCCTACTTCTCTACCTAATCTAAGTTGTATTGGACTACAATCTACATGCTCTACACTAATATGATACATAGGATACATCCTTGTGTCTACCTGATAAGTGGGTTGATTTATCTTGTTGTTATTTAGATTCGAGGTTGGTTGTGTTGGTAGTTATTGTGGCTTGGAAGTAGGTGGTGCTGATAAACTAGGTTGTAGTGGGGATTGTGTTGTTGTCTATGGAGGTGAAGTCCATGTATTAAAATTCCTCCATTATGTGCCAGATTACTAGTATGGCATCCATGGGTATGGTGTATAGGGAGTAGGACCATGGGTGGTGTTCATCCAAGGTGGCTAACCCCACCATCCCATATTGGGTGTTTGGGCTTGCCCTTGATTCATAAAATTAGACCCACCATATGGTGGTGCTACTCCTAGAATTCCACCTCCCATAGGAGATTGTTGCCAATTCCTCCTATTACCCATAAAATATGTTTCAACTACTTCTAGTTCCTCTTTCATGTTTGCTAATTTTGGGTATAACTTCATTTTATGGTCCATTTGACAAATTGCACAAACTCAGACTTTGTATTCTAAACATTCATTTCTTGGGTGCTTCTTCCTACATCTTGGGCAGAAAATAGCTAATGTTGCTTTAGTTTCCTACTTCTTTTTTGAAGTTGGAATGTATCTAATTGGATTGCAAGAGATGATAAAATATCACTCTTCATGTCTTCTAGCAAAGTGCCTATTTCTGCTTTTGTTATTGAGGTTGTTGTTTTAGTCCCTCGAGTGATGGGTTTACCTTTTCTCCTAGAGTAATTTTGACATAACTATTGGATATCTATCATTTGGGCTTGGTAAATATCACCTCCCGCTAACAAGTTTAAAGCTTCTAATGATTCATTCGTGAGACCCCTTAAAAATATACTTTTTAAGGATTTTTCTCCTAATTTTGCATGGGGTGAGCATTGGAGATTAAAATTGAATCTACCCCAGTAATCCTCTAATGACTCTTCCTCCTTCTATGACATATCTAGGACTTCCTCTCAAGCATCCCTTGCCCTTCCAAAATCTTGGTATTGTTCTAAAAATATTTTCTTCATGTCTTCCTAGGTGGTTATTTGTTTATTCCCTAAATTGATAAACCAATGTAATGTTGAATCATCTAACGTGGAGGGAAAAAGTTTTAATTTTTGGGCATCTATTTTATAATCAACTGATCTACAAAGAACATCAAATTTAAAGAGAAAAAAGATCAAGATCTTTTGTTGGTAGTCCTCTAAAGATAGGAAGGTGTGTAGGAGAGATATGTTTCATTTTAGTGTCTCCTCTAGATTCTTCAATCGGGAATTCAAAACTGGTGGAAGCCTCATTATTTCCAATCATGGTTTTAGATGATGTAGGTGTTAATCTAAATGCTTCTACAACTGCTAATAAAGCATCACACTCATTTTTTGTGTCCTCAAATAATAGTCCTAAATCAAATCTTGAGGAAAACCCCCTTTGAGTGTTTTCCACATTGAGTCTCTATATAAAGTTTGGTCAAATATTGGATTAATATGCCAAGGTGTATCAGGTGGAGATGATTGTCCAACTTCAGGAAGTGTTTCAGACTCTTTCGAAGGTATTTCAGGTGATTGTGAGGTGACTTCTATTCTTTTAATAAAATATTCGTTAGGTCCTCTTGGCCTTGGTATACTCATGCATTCTTAGGTAGGGGATCTATAGGTAGATAGTCAAAATAGTTATATTCAAGTTGACTAACCTATGGATCCTAAATACTACAGTTGGCACTCCCCGACAACAATACCAAAATGGTGAGCAAAAAATGGTGTTTTGTAAAATGGTTAATTTCTATCCATTTAATATCAATCTGGGAGTTTGTAAACTTATGAGTACCTATGCACAGTATATGCCTATAGTGTGGGAGATGAGTTCCTATATATCAGTTGGTTTGGTGGGGGAATGTTTGTTCGTGTAGTTTTAGTTTTAGCCAAACCCATTAAAACTAAGAATTTAAATAAAGCAAATAAATGGAAGTGCAAGAAAATAAATGCGTATGAAAATAAATAAATAAACACACTACAAAATTAAAATAACTAAAAGAAACATTCAACTAAAAATAAAGTGCAAAAATAAACACACGATTGGAAAATAAAGTGCAGGAAATAAACACACATTACTGGAAAATAAAGTGTAGGAAATAAACACACGACTGGAAATAATAAAGCAGGGAATAATAAAAACTAAAGTAAACAAAAAAGGGGAGGATTACTACCTGGAGTGGGCCCAAGCTCCCGTAGGTGGTCTGCCTAGCTGATTACATAAAAATCACTCTTTTAGTCCACGCAAATAAGAACACTCAAAACTCTTTTATTGATAATGTATGCAGTACAAAAATATTAAAATTTCATGGATTCTATTTTTAGGAATGGCCTATGTTCTTATACAAAATGCGGCCAATCCTGTTACAAGAATAGCTTATTCTAATTTAATCACAAATCATGATTTGCTATGATAGGTGTGTGCACAACTATGATTTTCATCTATTAAAAGAGCGGTCAATTCTAAAATTAATCATCGAAAGATAAGAATGATGCTCCCCTATTTTGCATAACAACTTATTTCTAAAAATTGTGTGGTCTTCCGTTCAATCGATCAATGCACGAAATATAGGCGCTATATACCCGCTGAACGTAGGCACCTACCTACGGTTGGGATATAGACGATTGTATACACCAGGATATAGGTGCATACCTATGATAGAATATAGCCACCTTCCTTTACTAGGATATAAACACCTTCTTTCATTGGGATGCAGGTGCCTTCTTCCTTGTGGTAAGTAGTCACCCTACCCTTAGGAGAATATAGGTGCCTCTATCATTCATTGTCGTCTCTTTTAAAACGTCTTCATAATTCAAAAACATTATATTCTTCGTGCATTGCTAGGTCCATGTGGGACCTCGACTGAAAAATGTAAAAGAAGTAACAAAAACCTGCATCTACGCACATTTTCCACTAAAAACACCAGTCAAGCATAATACTTCATTTTCTATTAAATACATGCAATAATTATACAAAAATACATTTTTGGTGTTAAATATGCCATACAATACCCTTTTAAACATGCATAAAAATGAGCATTTTTGGTGCTCATAAGTGATGCTTATATGTATATCCCCAAATAGAAAAGGACTAAGCTAGGCTATAAATATGAAATATGTATATTTGTAGGTTATACTTAGTACTGGTGTTAAAAGATATAAGTTGTGGAACTCATAAATGTAGAAGATTGTTTATAGTCATAATATGATCTTTAGAGAAATAAAAGGGGTTCCAAAATAGGAAATGCAACCAATAAAATAACGTCAAATAGTTCAAGTAAAATTGGAATAGGAAGAAGAACCTATGGTAGAACCTAGTGCTACAAAATAATATGAACTATAGCAAGAGTCTGAATAGAAAAATTCAAAGGAAGAAGGTGAGGACAAAGCTAAAGATGTAGAACCTGGAACTCCATGTTTGAGTAGATTAGATCAAGTGAGAAGACTCATAGAAATGTATAGCCATTCAAATATTTATTCTACATTTAACATATCAGTTATTGATGAAGAACCCAATACTGTAAAGGAAGCACTTTAGTCAAGTTAGAATAATTCTTGGAAAAAGGCTATGGAGGAAGAAATAGAGTCCCTAGATAAAAATAAGATGTGCAACTTGGTGAAATTACCCTTTGGAAGAAAATCGATTGGTTGTAAGTGGGTATTCAAGAAGAAGTATAATGTAGAAGGAAAGTTGGAGAAGTAAAATGCTCATCTAGTAGCAAAATGTTTTTCTCAAGTTGAGGTAATTGAATTTGGTGAGATTTTTTCTCATGTGGCTAAAATAACTTCAATTATATTATTGTTGGGTATTTCTGCTACTTTTGATCTTGAAATAGAATAGATGGATGTAAATACAATATTGCCACATGATGAACTTGATGAAGACATATATATGTCATAACCAGAATGCTTTGGGGTAAAAGGTAAGGTAGAATTGGTATGCAATTTGAAAAAATCTCTTTATAGATTGAAGCAATCTCCAATAATGTGGAACCAAAAATTTGATAGGTTTTTTTTGACACTTGTGCTTGGAAAAAGCAAAGTAGATATGTGTGTGTATTTTAAAAAAGAAGGTAAAAAATTTGTTATCATTATTTCATATGTGTATGACATGTTGTTACTTAGTAACAATAGGGATATCATAAAGTTACTAAAATATCAGTTATCTTCTGAATTTGATATGAAGGATTTGGGTGCTGCAAAATTTATTTTGGGTATAAAAATTATAAAGGATTATGCAAATAGAAATTTGTGGTTAAATCAAAGGAAATATGTTGATTTGATACTAAAGAGGTTTAGTATGCATGATTTTAAACCATCATGTACTCCATATCATGTTGGTCAGCAGTTATCTAATAAAAAGTGTCCTAAAAAAGATGAGAAAATTAAAGAAATGCATCATGTTCCTTATTCTAGCATTTTTGGTAGTCTGATGTGTGCAATGGTCTGTATTAGATCTGATATTGCATATGTAGTGGGAGTAGTTAGAAAATATATATCCAATCCAAGAAAGGAATATTGGACTACTATAAAGAGGATCTTAAGATACTTGTGTGGAACTTTAGACTATGTTATCTATTACCAAGGAAAATATAAATATAGTAAAATTGTAAACCTACAAGGTTTTGTGGATGTTGACTATGTTGGAGATATGAACAAGAGAAGATCAACGAGTGCTTATGTGTTCAAAATATTTGGAGGGGCAACAATTTGGATGAGTAAAAAGTAATCAATGGTTGCTTTATCCACAACAAAAGTAGAGTACATTATAGCAAATCATGCTTATAAATAATTAGTGTGGCTATAGAGGTTGTTCAATATTTAGTCTTAAGCAGAAGGTTATGAGAATTGAAAATGACAATTATAGTGCAATATTTTTAGCCAATAATCCTAGTTTTCATGATCGGTCAAAACATATTGATATGAAATACCATTTTGTGAGAGATATGGTACAAGTGAAGTGCATGATTATGGAGAAAGTTGATACAAAGAATAATATTATTGATTCATTAACAAAGGTTGTACTTGCTTAGAGATTTTCTTGGTGTAGAATATCTATGGGTATGGTTGCCCTTGACAATTGACAATGGTATTTTTCAACCCTTATGGAAAGTATTCAAAAAGTGGGAGAATGTTGGAAATATGTTGAATATTTTTATGTTATTCTAGTGGGGTTAAGTCTAAAAGGTATTGGACACTCTACATGTATCCTCACAAGAAGTTTTAAGTTATTTTTAGACCCATATGGGTTGTTCAGGGTTAATTATTTGAACACATGGTTCTTTGCTCATGGTATTGTAAAATCCATTCTTGTGTTGTTATTTAATTGCACTTGCATCAACATTTTATGAGAGATAAATATTTGAATAACATGTGCTTATACTGAGGGGGGTGAACAATATAAGATAAAACTTTTTGCTTTTAAATCCATATGATAACATCAACAATATTAAAATAGTAAACATTACACAAAGCATCACACACATGAGATACATGATTTAACGTGGTTCACCCAACATGGGCTACTCCACAGACAAAATATTCCTTATAAAATTTTCTTAATAAATTCTCTTGGAAATCCTTTATCTATTACAATGTTTATATACCTTTATCCATAGGAGACACCAATATCCTAATCAATTTCATGTATCTCTATCCACAAGATACACCAATACCCTCAGCTGGTTAGTGTATCTCTATCCACAAGAGAACTCATTCTCCTTTACTCTGGTTGGTGATCCTATAGAAGACTACTACCTCCGCTGCTCTAGCTTGTGGATATCTCTCCATAGAAGACTCTATCATAACTCAGAAGATATCTATCCTCACTACCTTGGCTAATGGATTTTTATCTATTGGAGACTAATGTCCTCTACTATTGTCACCTCCAAATCTTACTCTCAGTTCTATCTCAAATCTGCACGAAACATAGTCCTTTAGTCTAGCACAAATCTACTCAATATTTGTCTCAAAGATGTGTCTCAAATATGTACTAAACATAGTCCTTTGATATAGCACAAATATGCTCAATATCTATCTCTAGTATGGCACAAACCTATCCTTAAATATAAACCAAAATTTCTCCTCAAATTTGTCTTCAATCCTTAACACAAAGCTTGATTAATTATAAATAAAATCTGCTAGATCTGGCCCAAAACTTAACTCAAGGTTTGAAAAAATCAATCAATTAACTTTGCTCACAAGTCTACTCAAAGACTTACCTCAAATCTGTCCAACAAGTCCTCTTAAGAACTTGTATAATATGCTCTCAATTCTTCTCTAAGACTTGTCTCAAATATGCTCAACAAGTCCTCACTAGAACTTGCTCAATCTGCTCAACAAGTCCTTACTAGAACTTGCTCAATCTGCTCAACAAATCTTCACCAAGAATTATCTCAAATATGCTCAACAAGTTATCACTAGAACTTTCTCAATCTGCTCAACACGTTTTCACCAAGACTTACCTTAAATATGATTGTAAGCTTCCATAAAAGCTTACTCAACTCTATCCTTAATTCCACTCTAGGACTTACTCAAATCAGCTCACAAGCTTTCAAAAAATATTTTTCAACTCAACTCAATCTATCATAGAAAACTTCTTCAATAACACAAACAAGCTTCACATAGAATCTTGTTTAATCTCACAAAAACATATAGAGAATGGTTAGAGACTCAATATGCTTCACACTCACAATAATGCTCAATCACTTTCAAACTCTTTTGTTTAACCATAGAAACATATAGAGAATGGTTAGATACTCAATATGCTTCACACTCACAATAATTCTCAATCACTTTCAAACTATTTTTAACCATAGAAACATATAGAGAATGGTTAGAGACTCAATATGTTTCACACTCAATCACTTTCAATCTCTTTATCAAATTACTAAAGAACAATTTGTTTCAAAAAACTTGAACTATCACTCCAACACTTCAATCAACTCCATCCAAGCAATCACTCAATGAAACATAACTTACTTACAAACCCTGACCAAACATATGAAATTTTACTCAAATATTTCCAACAATGCTTATCGAACAATCTCACATAACAATTATACTCATGTTCTTTCACAAACCCTAGTTCAAGATAGTTCACACTCAATTGACTTCACAATTGTTCACCCAACATACATGTGAAAATGCACTCAGTCATTTCCAGCAATGCTTATCAGACAAGGTTTCTAGTATCAACTTTCATTCCAAAAAACCCACATCAATCAACATTGGATATCTCAAAACCAAACTCAAAAATGCTTATCAAACAATCCTTTTCACTCCAACTTAGCATTCACAACATCCAACAATATTTTACTCACAAGGAAGATATGCCCATACCTTTGTTTTGATGAATATTGGATCTCAAAACCTGTCTCAATCACACTCAACCTCTTTGAAAATATCAATGGTTAGATATCACAAATCTATCCTTAATATTTTATTTCAAAAATATTTCACCATGCCAAAATATCAAAAATCAACTATGCCTTATTTATCCTTTCAAATCAATTAATAATATGACTTTATTTCAACAAATAACATCCAATATTGGCAAACCTTATCGCTCCTTTTATAAAATTTAATCACTAAAAATCAACCATAAAAATTAAAACTTTGCATACCCTTTTATCTCCATTTTATAGCTCATAAAATCCTTTAGATATGCACTTTTCAAAAATAAAAACCTTTAGGAAATAAAAAATTTAATTTCCACCTTCACACGTTTCGGATGCAATGTTAAACCTTAGCAAATGAGTGCATACCTTTTAATTGCAACAAAAAGGCCTCGGTGGGATTCGAACATTCGATCCGCTTATCCCAAGTGCCTCTACATAGCACATGTCCACCAAGGGGGCTACGTGCCTCCATGCAAAGGGAAAGGCACGTGCCTTCCCTTTGTCCCTTTATGATGGCGAAGATCAAAACAAAACTCATCTCTACCTTACCCAAAACACTATCTCACAGATTTAACCCGCGACCTGTTTCCTGCAAGCGACTTAGCATAGCCTTGCTACCAACTGTGCTATCTAGAGCCTTGCATTGTGAAATGTGCTCCTCACACACTTGTACCTTGGTCTGCCTCCTTAATGTTTCAAACACATGCGATTTCCCTTCAAACCTTGGTGCTCGATTTCGTTTGGTATTCAATCTATCACATGGATAATTTTTCTAAGGTGAGTTCTTACCCTTTTTTATATGCATGGTAATATTTTCAAACACGTCAGCGCATGAAGTAATTCGATTTCAAAATAATTTGAATTATGGCCCTTTAAATTAATTTAAATTTAAATTTTACCTTAGGTTAAAATATTTAAATTTAAATAATTTAAACTTAGGGAATTATAAAATTTCACATGGGTCTTTTGGAGGAGTAATAATATTATCACTCCTTGGCCTTTGTTTCTCTTCATACCAACTTATAACCGAAAAATATTATAATATTATATATTATAATATTATATATTATAATATTATTATTTTTATTAACCTACTTCTTTGCCTTGCTGGAAAAACTAATGGAGGGCATTAATAATACTAGAACTTGATCATCACACTTTTGACATAAATTCATGGATGACATTGAAACTTGGTCATCATCCTTATTATATTAATGATGATACACCTTGCTTTCTTCTTGACATCAATGACAACATACCTGTTGAGTGGTAATTTTACCCAATTGTGAAATTACACCCCCCCTTAGGATTTTGGTTACAAAAACCTCTTTTGCAAAATAGTTAAAATAAAAAAACTTCTCTGAGGTCTCCGCTATATTAGCATTTGCATGTGTATTAATAATCTCAATAAATATATATCAATTAAATGCTAGGAACACCTTAGTGATTGCAAGTAACTGTTAACAAGGGGCATGTGTTGGTTCATTTTACCATGCTATGTTAATGATTGTTCATAAAGCTTAACAAAAGTAAATGTGAATTGACCCTCATATGACCATGATGTAGACCTTAGTTCCTTTTATCTTGAAATGTTTTAAGGTAGATTTTATACATGTTTTGTCTTACATTAAATCCTAATTTAAACATGGAAATGAAGATTAAAATCTATCTATGTATGTGAATCTGAGATGATGAATAGGCTCATTAAATGTAGCATCTATCATGTATATGAAGATAACCTTTGATATTATTAATAAATTATCTCTCTTTGATGAAATTAATTTTCATAGAGACACCAATTTATTGCTCTAAAATAATGACCTCATAATGTCATTAAGAATTATTCCTCTTTAATGAAATCAATTTTCATTAAGAAGAAATAATTTCATGCTTTAAAACCAAGACCTTTGATGTAATGATAAATTACCCCTCTTCAATGAAATTAGAGTTTTCATGAAGAAAAGTGTATTTATTGCTCTGAAAATGATAACTTATGAAATGCCATAAAATTAACTCCCCATCAATGAAATTGAAATTTTCACGAAGTAAAGCTCATTTATGCTTGCAAATAAAAGAAACATAAAGCAGAAAACATCTGATTTGCCTTGAAAATGTAAAAAATGAATTTTCAAAATTATAAATAACCCTTAAAAATAGTAGTTTTCAAAAATATTTATAAAATCAAAATGGCCTCGAAATGAGTCTGAATCTATTGCGTATGAAAGATTGAAGTTCATTCTAGAGCTCATGTTGTAGACACCAAAACAGCACCAATCCGATTATGTGACTGCAAACACTGATCGCTTTGACAAACACAGCCCCCAGGGCAGCCCTCAGAGGTTAAACAGTGGTCTTAACCACTTTCATAGCAATTTTGTGAGGTCAAGAAGCAATTTGGCACACTTGGACACTTTGCCCAGTATTCGTCTCACCCAGGGACGAATTCAAAATAGAATCCGTCCCACCCCAGGATGAATTCTGAATCCGTCCCTGGGTGGGACGAATTCTAAGCTTAAAGGGCAAAAAGACAAATGGTGCCAAGTGGCAGCCTAAACAGTCAGTTAATGACTCCTGCCTTGCACGCGTGTGTAGGTGGACAGAGGGGCCGTTAGAAGACTCGTCACAAAAAGCATTTATCAAAGCCCAAGTCAACGGAGGACTCCCCTCCCTCATGGGAAGACAAGACTGCCACATGGCGCCTATGACCAACACATGGCATTTGTGCTTCCCTCCCAAAAGAGACCCCATGGGTCTATAAAAGGTGGGACTTTTCTCACCCAAGATAGGTGGAAGGAGTTTTCAAGCAACGAAGTGCTATCGAGTTGAAGACCCACTTGCATCCCTTTTGGTTCACCTTCCCACATCCACCAATCTCTTTTGCAAGGGAGGTTGTTAGGTGGCTTTTGGAAGCTTGAACCTGACCCAAATCCAACACATGGACACCTGAACCAACCAATTCGCCGACCCCCCAATCCTAAGAGGTTTTGGACCCATCCCTAGTGGATTGGCGCCGAAATCAAGTGCCAACGGTGGGAGGCCCACTTGGGCACCCCCGCACTTTCTAAGTTTTAGAGAATTCTAGATTACTTTTTCAGGTTGCATTTTGTGTTATTATGTTTGGTTAACTCACAGCTGTAATTTCGTAACTTTTGGTAATATTCTAGTATGTTTTGTGTCGCTTTGTTGTTTCATTGACTTGTAGGTGGCGAGATCAAATTATCAAGGGTAGAGGCCAAATTGGGAGAATTCGACCATCTGGGTCGTCCCAAAATGGCCCCAATTACATAACCCCCTTATTTGCAGGATTTTTGCAGATCTCGGGAATCGACATTGGAGCAGCAGCAGGTCGGCTTCTTCAACACAGAATAATTTGTCCCACCCAGGGACGAATTGCAGTCAGAAATCGTCCCACCCAGGGACGAATTCCAGAATTCGTCCCACCCAGGGATGAATTGCAGTCAGAAATCGTCCCACCCAGGGATGAATTCCAGTTGAAGGCAGATTGGCCAGCTGTCTCAGTGGCAATGGCCTTCTAGTAACATTTTATGTCTTCTGTCAAGTTTTCAAGCTGTTTAGAATCATTTTGTTTACTATTTTAGATAAATGTTTGCATGCATATTTTGATGATTTTAGAAGAATGAACACTTTTCACTTGCAGTAGGTGCTACTGACATATTCGTTGTTTCTTTGTTCGCAGGAGGAGCAGCAGAGGTAAGGACTCATCAGCGTAAGCGGCGGCATCGTCTTGGCCCGTCCATTCAAACGTGGGCATGCAAAAAGAGGAAGACTAAGTCACATATTGTAACAAATACGAATTTAACGCTCCTAGCCCCCAAAAATGGAGGAGACGTCAATGTAATCGAGGATAAGATATTTGAATAAAGAGGGCTATGATTTCTTTACATATTTTCTTTCATTTTCAAATTGTCTCCTTTCTTCATTTTTGTGCATAGGATTAAAGCGTTACATTTCGTCTTATGTTGCATAATTAGTGCTCCCTCTGCCCGAAATCTCGTGCTTTCAGTGGCGATCACGGTGGGACCCTGTTCCCTAGTTTTTAAAATCACGTAAACTGATTAAATTTTTGTGTTTTGTGCTTGACAGGTACATTTTTTTGTTGCAGACTGCTATTCGTCTCTGGCAGGGACAAATTCTGTTCTGAAATTCGTCTGACCCTGGGACGAATTCAAATTCATCTCTGGGAGGGAAAAATTCTGTTCTGTAATTCGTCTCACCGAGGGACGAATTTTTGTCTGCAACTTTTCAGAATAGAAATTCAGAAGCAATCGAAGCAGGCAGAGAAGAGGTAGGGATTTTATCATCTCTGTTAAATTTTTTTTTTCTGTTTTCTGTTTCTTTGACTGTTTTCATTTTATCCTGCATACTTAGGGAAAATCATTCATGCTTGTTTCATTTTCGATAAATAAAATGAATCTCACACACTCCACAAAACAATTTTAAACCAAGGAGCTGGTCGTAAGACCCCAGCCCTTGATCAAGACTCCCAATCAACTGTCGATAGAGAGTACCATCTACCTGAGGTGAGTCATCATATCGCGATAACTGAACTCCATTCTCCATAGGAGTTGCCATTGGCTTGCAGTCAGTCATGCGATATTTTTACAGCAATGTCTTGGCATACTTTTCTGAGACACTTTGATGGTGTGCTCCTTCTGGCTGAATTCCAGACCAAGACAGTAATGGAGAAGTCCGAGATCTGTCATATCAAAAGATTTGCACAAGTTTCTTTTGACAGTAGAGATCATATCTTCTGAACTCCCTGTAATGAGCAGATCATCCACATAGAGTACAAGCAACACTATCTCAGAACCCTGTTTCTTGAAATAGAGGTTTGCATCTGACGGACATCTCTTAAATCCATGCCGCATAAGGTGATTGTCCATTTTTATATACCAAGCTCGAGGAGCTTGTTTCGGACCATACAAGGATTTGACCAATTTGCAAACTTTCTCGCTGTTGGCCTTCCACTTCAAATCCTTCAGGCTGAGTCATATAGACTTCTTCTTGGATATCACCATTAAGAAAGGCACTTTTGACATCCATTTGGTGAAATTTCCACCCATATTGTGCTGCCATAGCACACATAACCCGAATTGTGGTCATCCGAGCAGTAGGTGCAAAAGTTTCCTCATAGTCGATGCCTTCCTTTTGAGCATAGCCCTTTGCAACAAGCCGGGCCTTATGCTTATCAATTGTTCCATCTCGCCTTGTACTTGACTTTGTATACCCATTTGCAGCCAATAGGTTTCTTTCCATGCGGCGGATCAACAAGCTTCCAAGTTTTATTCTTCATCGGAGACTCATACTCGTATCCATAGCGGCCTTCCACTGAGGCTCACTGAGAGCATCTTGCACTGATGCAAGTTCAAGACTATCTATGGTAGACATGAATGCCCTGTCATCATCAATATCCATATCCTCAACTTCTCTACTTGGAGTCACAGAAAGTTCCTCAAAATATTGACAAAGATCATCAACCTCACCAATTTCTCTGGCTTCTTTCTCCTTTTGAGCCATACTGCGTGTACGAGGTCTATCCAAATTCAAATTGGGAGGAGTGGATAAATTTGCATCTCTGATTGTATTTGTACACCAATTAGGATTCTTCTTCGGTGGTGATGAAGAATATGTAGAAGGTCCTCCTGTCTGTGTTGACGAAGGAATATCCTCTTCCTTAGGTTCCACAATATCCTGGTGTACTGTAGATGTGCTCTGTGATGTGAAAGCTTCATCAAAGACAACATCTTTACTGATATGAATTTTCTTGGTCAAAGGATCTATCAACCGATATCCTTTAGAGTGCTCAGAATATCCAAGAAAAATACATCTCAGTGTTTTCTCATCTAGCTTCTTCCTTTTTTCTTTCGATATGTGCATGAAAGCTTGACACCCAAAAATACGTAGATGAGATATGGAGGGTTTTCGACCACTCCATGCTTCCTGTGGAGTCATTCCTTTTAGGGCCTTTGTGGGTGCCCTATTCAATAGATACACTGCAGGTGGTGACAGCTTCTGCCCAATATTGTTGCCCAAGAGTTGCACCTGTGAGCATACAACGAACCATTTCCATTATAGAACGGTTCCTTCTCTCAGCAACTCCATTTTGCTGAGGAGTATAGGCAGTTGTTAACTGTCTCTTGATCCCATGCTTATCTAGGAATGTAGAAAATTCATTAGAGGTAAACTCTCCCCCTCGATCTGAGCGGAGGGTTTTGATAGAAGCTCCTGACTCCTTCTCAACGGATTTCTTGAACTGTTGGAAGAATGCAAAAGCTTCAGATTTCAGTTTGAGAAAGAAAACCCACATCTTTCGTGAGTAGTCATCTACAAATAACTGAAAGTACCTCTTCCCTCCAACACCGTTGGGTGTGAAAGGACCGCATAGATCGGTGTGAATTAGCTCCGGAGGTTTTCTTGCTCTTGTAGAGCTCTTCTCAAATGGTACTCTATGCTCGCTTTCCCGCTAGCAGCCGAGCACACCGGCAATGTGGCGGAAAGGGAAGGAAGACCCTTTACCATCTCATACTTGCTGAGCTCAAGTAAGTAGCCAGAACTAAGATGCCCATATCTCTTGTGCCATAGGGAATTTGCCTCCTTGGTAGAGACAGTCATTGCAACATGTGGAGTAGAGATAGCATCTAGTGCAAATAATCCATGCTTATAAAAAGCTGTTGCAATTTGTTTACCCTTCCTGGTAATGGTACAACACTTCTTTCCATTCTCAACATGAAAGTTGACAACCATATTTCTGTCCAGGATTTGTGTCACTGACAACAAATTGTTGGCCAATCCCGGAACATAGAGGACCTTGTCAATCTGACACTTGCCATCGGGAAGAGTGGATCGAAACCGTACCCTCTCCCCGAACCCTATAGGTTTTATCATCAGCAATGGTGACAGGTTTGCCCTCTTTGGCCTCAAATGATTCAAACCACGATCCGTCGCCGATCATATGTTTGCTAGCTCCGGAATCGACATACCAAATAGGATCCCTCTGAGTGGAATCTGTGGTAGTCATGAGCACCTTGTGTGCCCATTCGGAATCTGAGTCAGATTCTTCAACAACAACATTCACCTGGGGTTGCTTGTTCTTATTTTGTGGTTTGTTTTGGCCTTTCTACTTGTTCTTATGCCAACACCTGTTGGTGTCATGGTTGTCTTTCTCACGGATCTTGCACCACCTCTTCTTCTGTTGAGGTTGTTTGCATTTTCCTTTCGTATCCTCGTTGAGAATTTCCTCCTTTCCGAAAGTTGCCTCCTTTTTGCCCATTACCTTTCTTCCTAGAACCCTGCTTGTTGGTGTATAGGGCTGTATTGGAAGAATCATCCTTGTGAAGTTGGCGTGCCTCCTGTTGTTGGAGCAGATTGACCAACTCGATGTAGGTAATTTGTCGTTGGGACACCTGGATGGAGGTTATCAACATATCAAATGAAGAAGGTAAAGCTCTCATCACAAGTGAAATGAGAAGCTTTTCATCCAAAGTATCTTCGAGAGAACTCAATTTCTCTTTCAACTCAGACACTCTGCACAGAAAGAGTTCAACTGTTTCACCCTGCCTCAAACTCAGGTTATGAAGTTTTTGTTGAAGATGAAGAATGGTGGATTCATTCTTCCCCTCATAGATTGTTCTAAGGGCATCCCATGCCTCTTTACCACTTGCTTTGTCAGCTATATGAGGTTGCACTTCATCTGAAACAACAAACAAAATGAGCACCTTTGCTCTACTATCTTTCTTGTCAAAAGCAATCTGATCTGCTGAAGGACCTGTGGATCCTGCTATTGGTGAAGGCCTAGTTGCTACTCCAGTAACAATATCCCACAAATCTTCCATTTGGAGAATTGCCTTCATCTTATGTTTCCATGGTGTATAATTTGGACCTTTCAATAACTGATGCGGATCAGTCATCAATTTTGCAACAGCGGCCATAGTGAAGGTTCCTTATATCACCAAATTGGTCCCCCTTTCGATATACCTTTTGCTAGGCCAATATACCGTACAAAATACCCGCCCTTACGTGAGGGAAACTATAGGTATTTAGAAAGATCAACAAAAAATCACCCGCCCTTACGTGAGGGAGACTATAGGTGAATTTTAGAGATCATACGATACGTGGAACATAAGCGGTACTGAAAGGGAATCGCCTTGTTGATGGCACCTACCATAGAATATTCTTCTCATGCGTGGGGCGTAACTTCCCCTAAACACTATGAAGAATACTTCGTCAGGATTTACGCCTAAACACAAGTGCGATAAAGGGTAGTGGATGGAGTAAAAAAATGCAAAAAATCACGTACTTATTCCTCCCCGACGATTTATAGAGAACAAGCTCAAACGTCGTTATAGCAGCTATATTAGGCGGCGGATACAGTAGCCAAATCACGACAGCTTTACCTGTAAGTGCTGGCCAGAGGTATCGCAAATACCGAACGCTGCAGTGCAATAAAATTGCACAGATGGGTTTTATATTCCGGGGACTTAGGGAGTGTTTGATTTTAAGTTTTTAATGTTATAGTGCAAAAATGAAATATGCAACATACAACATAAAAAAAACTGCCCACAAGAATAACCCACAAGGTGTCGGTCACAGCCGAAAATGCACCTTTTACAATGCCAAATTGCTATTTTTTCGAAAAATTACTCTCTATCCCCCTTTGATTTTTGAAAAAAATAATATCCCCCCTTAAAAGGCTTTCTTTAACAAAGCATTTATAATAATTATTATCAATTTTAAAATTAAAATAAATAATTTTAATTTATATAGTTTTAAAAACTTAAAAAAATAAATTAAAATTAAATTTTAATTTATTAAAGTTTAAAACTATATTAAAAAAAAATTAAAATTAAAAATTTTAATTAAAAAAAATAATAATTAAAAAATGACTTTGACAAAAAGAAATTATACCTTGGGGGGAGTCGGCGGGATTCGAACCCCCGACTTGCAGGCTCCCTGAGCCTTAACCGCACGGCTCACGACCACGTGAGCCAGCGGGCTGATCCGAATAGGATCAATTGAGTTTCTCCCTTTTCAACCCCGAATGGTCCTCCTCCTCTTCTGCGGCCTCCGGTTCCTGCTTGGTCCGGCTTTTGCTACTTCTCGGTGCTCTTATTTTCTTTCCGACAAAAAAAATTCCCACTGCGTTCCAGAGACGCGCGCTGTGTTTTTTCTTTTTTCTTTTTTTTTTCAAAAAAAATTCAACGGGCGAGGGCCTCCCTTTTTTTTTTTTTTTTTAATTCGGAAGTGACGGGGTGTGAAGTCGCGCGCTCCACGAAAAAATGAGGGGGGGGGGAGCTGCGTCTACTTGATGCACGCAGTCGGGCCTGCGGGGGAGCTACGTCTAAACGACGCAATCGGGCATGGGGGGGGGTTTATACTCCCCCTACCACGACGGGCGGGAAATTTAAATTTCCCCCCACAGCATCGGCAAAGGGGGGGAGCCTCCTCTTCTGTCGCACGGCCTGAGCGACAGACTGTCGCACGGGCCTGCGGTGACCGCTCCTCTGTCGCACGTCTGCGACAGACATCGCGCGAGGGAGCGCAGACCCTCCTTGTCGTGCGTCTGCCACAGACGTCACGCGGGGGGTAGCGCGGGCCCTCCTGTGTCGCGCGGCTACGAAAGTCGCATGCGCGGGGAGTGGTCCCTCCCACCTGAACGCACGTTCCCGTCGGTCGTGCGTAATGGGGTCCGGGCCCTACGTCTGCTTCGACGAGCGGTGGGGAGTCTGGTCACTGCGGGTCCAGCAGCCTGCTTTCTCCTTCTGTCGCGTCTGCGCGACAAAAAAAAAAAAAATAACTGCACAACCGCCCAGTTTCTCCAACCTCGGCTTCTCGTCACGCCTCCCTGCTCATCGCTGGCTCTGATGCCATGATAGAATTCAGAACATTCTTGTATTATTCACAGCGGATTAAATAGTGATTACATAGCCGGGAATAGAACACCGACGGAACTGAATATGTTACGCAGTTGTAACAGCAGTTCTAATTAATGTAATACAGACAATAAATTAACAGTATGCTAAATAGTACGCTAACATAAAAAAAATCATCATAAACAAAAGATAAAAATCTACGCATTTTGTCATTTTCTCCAAAAGCTCCAAGGATTCCCATAATCGCTTGGTCACTCCAAAATGTCCCAAAGGTGTCCATGAACCCTTTGGTCAACCCAAGAGCACCCCAAATGTGCCCATAAGTGATGCAGGACCATCCAACAAAATATGGGAAATCTTGTATTTTTCCCTAAATTTTAGTGCATCTTGCCGGGGCCATAACTTCTCAACCGTAGCTCCGATTGACTTGAAATTTTACAGGGAGTTAGTTGGGATAATTTTAAACAAATACAATTCCCTAGAATCCTATTTGCCCAGAAAAGTCAGTTTTCGAGGCCAAATTCCATCATCTAGTGCCCCAAAATTAGGTTCTAAAATTGCGTGCCCAATTTTTTACACTTTTTGAGCTGTTCGGATGTCAATATATCCTAATGTATTTAGATCTAGGACTTGAAACTTCATTTTTGTCTTATCTACCATAAGAGGGATGCACACGCCAATTTTGGGCCCCATCTGACTCATTTCAATTTTTAGGATTTTTAGAGAGACATCATCATGGTGATCACCCATAGCCAAGCCCAATCACGGGCGGATGCTGTGGGGAATATCCAAGGAAGAACGAGTCACCTCCGTTACAATCCCAAGGATTTGGTCATACCACCTTGGTGACCTAACACACAAGGCAGTCCCCTCCACACCTTAAAGGAAAGGGACTACAGGGACACCTCTTCGAGGAGCACTCCTATTCAGCATAACATTCAGCACACACCCTTCCATGAGGGGTACATTCATAGGAGAGCTCCCTTAGAAGCTCGTTATGAGCGATCATCGTGCGATGAAGCGCTAGGTCAACATAGGGTTCGACGGGAGGAACCACATGATTACATTATCCCTCCTTCACCCCCTCTAGTTGTCAGGACTACAAAGAAAAATCTAGAGCACAAGGCTCCTCAGGCGGGGCGAACTAACTCCGTCCATCCCTTTTTCACTTATGAAAGAGAGCAAGAGGAATATCCCTACCTTCCTCGAGAGCAATATACAGTGCGGGAGCAATATGCCTCTGCACCTGCTATCTATCAGGACCACTCACTGAGGCCAAAGCCCCGAGGGAATGCTGCTACCCCCAACAGAGGGATGTGTCCTATAGAGATCTTGGATCACTATGACCGAGGTCTATATGTCAGAGAGGCATCTAGGCCTTCTAGACATGAGGCGACAAGACCAACCATCTTAGAATCTGAAAAGCACGTCGCACGCCAAATGCAATTCATGCAACTTGAGCTAGAGCGACTAGAGCGACTACATTTAGAGGAATTGTACTATATTAACAAAGAACACCTTCAGCGCCAGAAGGATGAGTTTTTCCAACACACTATGCAGGAGAGCCAACATGAAAGGGAGTACAAGGAAAATCATCGCATTCCTCGAGGACAACAAACAGTGCGACCTCAAGTACATGCCGCCTACATCGACAGAGGGAAGCGACCCATTGAAATTTTAGATCATCAAGATCGAGGCCAACACATAAGAGAAACATTCGATCCTCTTGAGCAAAATAGGGTAGACCGAACTGACCCGATAGTCGCCAGACATACCACCCGTCAAGCCCAAATCACGCGACTTGAACAAAGTCATTAGGAGATAGAGTATCGACACCGCTTGGATAGAGAGCACATGCAACATGAAGCGGATGAGTTACGCATAGAGCAAGGTCGTCAGGAGTTAGAAGACTTATACATGCAGCGCAAAGCAGATAAGTTGCGCTATAAACTACCTGAGGAGACTCCAACCCCTCACACACATAAGACAAAACATTACGAGAGGCACAACCCCTGGGTGCAAGACAGGTCATCGCGACCTCATCAAACGCTACCCCCAACACCTCCTAGACAGGAGCGGGAGGCTACTCTCTTGATTCCTGAAGCACCACCCTCGATGCCTCCTAGACATGAACGGGAGGCCGCTCCTATAACCAATGATGGGTGCCTTCCTCAGACATCCACCCAGGCTTATGAGCCACCCTTAGAAATTCATGAAGAATCCTCTAAGGAATTAGAGCGAGAAGAAGAGCGAGATGAAAATCCCCACCAAGGCATGGGGGGTACTATCCAGCTACCCCTCCATAAGCCCCAAGTTCCTCAACAAGAACCAACCAAAGAGGAGGAACTCAAATCTCCCGATACATGCAAAGCACTAGAGCACTTAGAGTTGGTAGAGACCAAGATTTTGGAGCTCCCAAGGCCCAACTTACATAAGGCTCCTTTCGAAGAAGATCAACCTTTAACCATAGGGCTACCTGATGATGCAGTCATCCATGTCTCAGAATCTACAGATTCTGATGAGCTATACACATTATCTAAAGGTGAGGATGAAATAGACATAGCACACAACAATCACATAAGACAGCATCGGCATCCCATAAAAATTGAAGAAGCATGTCAACAGATAAACATAATACTAGGGCATGAGTGGCGCGTTAACCCACCATAGTGGGACCAAGCATTACATCCGCCATGTTGGGCACACAAAGAGCAACTTCCACCAAGAGACATCATAGCAACATCAGTGTCGCGGGCGGACCCTATCCTCATCTCCATGCATAGGGATGATCCATTCATGCCCATACCTCTAGAGCCGGATCCGAAGTGCAAATACCATCAATCTGGGGGTACCTCTATCCCCTGAAGAACCATAATCCAAACCAAAAAGCTCCAAGGATTATCGCAATCCCTTGGTCACCCAAAAAGCTCCAAGGATTATCGCAATCTCTTGGTCACCCCAAAAAGCTCCAAGGATTATCGCAATCACTTGGTCAAAACCAAAAAGCTCCAAGGATTATCGCAATCTCTTGGTCACTCCAAAAGCTCCAAGGATTATCACAATCCCTTGGTCACCCAAAAAGCTCCAAGGATTATCGCAATCCCTTGGTCACCCAAAAAGCTCCAAGGATTATCGCAATCTCTTGGTCACCCCAAAAAGCTCCAAGGATTATCACAATCACTTGGTCAAAACCAAAAAGCTCCAAGGATTATCGTAATCTCTTGGTCACTCCAAAAGCTCCAAGGATTATCGCAATCCCTTGGTCACCCAAAAAGCTCCAAGGATTATCGCAATCACTTGGTCAAAACCAAAAAGCTCCAAGGATTATCGCAATCTCTTGGTCACCCAAAAATCTCCAAGGATTATCGCAATCACTTGGTCAAAACCAAAAATCTCCAAGGATTATCGCAATCTCTTGGTCACTCCAAAAGCTCCAAGGATTATCGCAATCTCTTGGTCACTCCAAAAGCTCCAAGGATTATCGCAATCACTTGGTCAAAACCAAAAAGCTCCAAGGATTATCGCAATCTCTTGGTCACACCCAAAAGCTCCAAGGATTATCGCAATCTCTTGGTCACACCCAAAAGCTCCAAGGATTATCGCAATCACTTGGTCAAAAACAAAAAGCTCCAAGGATTATCGTAATCTCTTGGTCACAAAAAAAAAAGCTCCAAGGATTATCGCAATCACTTGGTCACCCCAAAAAGTTCCAAGGATTATCGTAATCACTTGGTCACCTCCAAAAGCTCCAAGGATTATCACAATCTCTTGGTCACTCCAAAAAGCTCCAAGGATTATCGCAATCTCTTGGTCACCCCAAAAAGCTCCAAGGATTATCACAATCACTTGGTCAAAAACCAAAAAGCTCCAAGGATTATCACAATCACTTGGTCATCCCAAAAGCTCCAAGGATTATCGCAATCACTTGGTCACCCCAAAAGCTCCAAGGATTATCGCAATCTCTTGGTCACCCAAAAAGCTCCAAGGATTATCGCAATCACTTGGTCACCCAAAAAGCTCCAAGGATTATCGCAATCACTTGGTCACCCAAAAAGCTCCAAGGATTACCGCAATCACTTGGTCACCCCAAAAGCTCCAAGGATTATCGCAATCACTTGGTCAAAACCCCAAAAGCTCCAAGGATTATCGCAATCACTTGGTCAAAACCCAAAAGCTCCAAGGATTATCGCAATCACTTGGTCAAAAATAAAAAATAATCAAAAACAACAAAAATTTGCATCTCATTTCTAGGCATACTCAAATTCATCAATCGAGAGCTCTTCTCGCACCTCATATTCATATTCACAAAAATAAATCCATCAAAAATACAAAAATATGTAGTTGCATTAGCATTGCATCCATACATTGCATATTTGTGGTCGTATAGGTCAAAGGCACCATAGGCTATAATTGCTCTGATAGACCATCTTGTTCCACACTGTTCCATTTTACAAAAACAACAAAAACACCATGCATTGCTTTTTACCACACTACAGTCAGTGGTCTTTTAATGTATCAAAAGCTTTCATGATTTAGTCATCATTTTGCTCTTTAGCCATGTAATGTATCAAGTCAGACAGATTTTATGAAGGTAGAGTCATACTTGAAATACACCTTGTTACGTAACATCCCAACACAAATTAAAACACATAAAACAATTCCTGAGTTGTGTGAATGAAAGATGAAACCTGCGTAGTAATCCAGGTCACCACAAGCGAAACGGTCATCTTGCTCATCCCCCTGTGTGAATGACCCCAAGAATGCTGAGAGTTGGCAAAAGGACAAGCATCCTCCCTACCCAATTCCCTAAGAATCCCTAGTTCTCAATAGTTGCAAAACATCAAAAATTTGCAAAATGTCAAAAATCAAATACTTGACATCTTACAGTGCAAAAATAAAAGGGCACAAATGATAGTGATTTTCATCACTCCATATCCCCAATCCCTTGCTCAAAAGAAAAAAACAAATCAAAATAAACAAGTGATCTTATCACTACAAACGAGCAAGTATCCCAATACAATTGAAGAAAAGAAAGGAGTGGAACTTGAATCCCTGGAACTCTCAGCATTCTAAAAGGTCATAAGGCAAGCCTCGAGTATCGGTTTGGTTGATAGCCTATCGATAACTGGCGGTAAACCTCTCGCATGACGATATATCTGTCACATTAACTTGCGTACATATCAATGTTTGCATGTGGATGAGCTAGCTTATGGTATCTTGGATAGCACCGTAGATTAATCTAACTGAATACAACAAAGGAGTTAGTGGAGCTAATTAGGTGATCCTCAGTACAGGTTCGGTTGAAAGCCCATCTGGCACTGGCGGTATCCTGATAAATACCACAATAACGAACTCAATTGCACACACAGGGATGTGAAATAGCTTGGTTAAAAACAAGTCTGACTCATACTTTGTTCAAAAGTCTTGTAAGACAAAGTACAGTCTTGGCTAGTGAGTTAAAACCGTCTGAGTCTCAGAAAACCTTAGCTACATTTCTAAACCAACTGCGCCGCTTTTCATCCTTACAATACCATCAGAAAATACAAAAATAGAAAAACCATGTATACATGTAGAGCCATACATCACAGCAATCGCCTAAAAACAAAATAACAGAGCTCTAAACAGTCTATGGTGCCATAGCCAAACATCACAAATCCCATTCATCCATTTCATATCTGCATATCACATATAAATAAAAAAAAACATTTGCAATCATCATAGCATATGCATCCATCAAAATAACAACATGCATACATCCATATTCAGCAACCATCATGCACAAGATCAAAGAAAATCAAAACAACAAAAACAACAAATAAATGCAACACAAAAACAAAAAGCAATAAACATTGCCAGACACAAGTGCTCTTGCACTTAACCTCTTGGCATAGAAAAATTGATGTCGGGGTTTACATTGTCACTATCCTACTCCCTAAGAAGGCTACCATAGCTGGACCGCTCCACGGGAAGATGGATTTTCGACAATTTCACCCCCAAATGGCATCACAAATGGGCCAAAGCCCACTAAAAAACAACAAGAAAATCAAAACAACAAAAACAACAAATAAATGCAACACAAAAACAAACAGCAATAAGCATTGCCGGACACAAGTGCTCTTGCACTTAAACTCTTGGCATAGAAAAACTGATGTCAGGGTCTACATTGTCGCTATCCTACTCCCTAAGAAGGCTACCATAGCCGGACCGCTCCACGGGAAGACGGATTGTCGACACTTTCACCCCATTACGACGTCACAAAAGGGTCAAAACCCATTCAAAAACAACAAAAAAAAAAAAAATGCAACACAAACAAAAGCAATAACATTGCCGGACACAAGTGCTCTCACACTTAACCTCTTGGCAAAGAAAATCGATGTCGAGGTCCAAATTATCGCTCTCCTACTTCCCCAAGAAGGCTACAATAGCCGGACCGCTCCACGGGAAGTTAGATTTTTGATGATTTCACCTCATTACGACATCACCAAAAGGGTTAACACCCACCAAAAACAGGTCCAAATGTTGGAAAAATTGCACACGCTTAATGGTAAACCCTTTAAAGGCACCCTTGCACAAGTCATCTTGGATCAAGCGACTCGTCGCTTCTCTCATGAAGGTCATTCCCTCATCGATTTGTCGCTTGAGGGGGTAGTCACACTTAGTCACCAACCAACAATCACACACCCAATTAAGGAAAACGACATGCATTCAAAGAATCATTGACAAAGACAATCACACTCCTGCTTGGGGCAGTAAACAAGCAATAATCAAATCAATCAAACACTTGGCATTTCGT
Organism: Wollemia nobilis; assembly: GCA_028583015.1. NCBI lineage: Eukaryota > Viridiplantae > Streptophyta > Pinopsida > Araucariales > Araucariaceae > Wollemia > Wollemia nobilis. Next base: position 973,495 of record JAQPPZ010016460.1, read on the forward strand.
GAATCATGAACACAAGGTTCCCCCTGAGGATAAAAATGCCCTTTGCCTGTTCATGATTGATCAATGTCTAAGTTCAATTCACACCTCACCAAAATAGGTTAATACTTGAAATCAAATTCCTTAGCTCATCAAAAGCAAGGATTCAAGAATGCATGCCCTTTCCATACTTGGGGCATCAAAAGTTGGTTAGGTTACCAAGAAACCCTAATAATTAGTGCTTTGGTTATCTATTTTTGCTCAGCACTACGTCACCCGTAGCGCTTCCCAAAAAGGGGCATCTGTAGACACCAAAACAGCACCAATCCGATTATGTGACTGCAAACACTGATCGCTTTGACAAACACAGCCCCCAGGGCAGCCCTCAGAGGTTAAACAGTGGTCTTAACCACTTTCATAGCAATTTTGTGAGGTCAAGAAGCAATTTGGCACACTTGGACACTTTGCCCAATATTCGTCTCACCCAGGGACGAATTCAAAATAGAATCCGTCCCACCCCAGGACGAATTCTGAATCCGTCCCTGGGTGGGACGAATTCTAAGCTAACGGGCAAAAAGACAAATGGCGCCAAGTGGCAGCCCGAAACGGTCAGTTAATGACTCCTGCCTTGCACGCGTGTGTAGGTGAACAGAGGGGCCATTAGAAGACTATCACAAAAGGCATTTATCAAAGCCCAAGTCAACGGAGGACTCCCCTCCCTCATGGGAAGACAAGACTGCCACATGGCGCCTATGACCAACACATGGCATTTGTGCTTCCCTCCCAAAAGAGACCCCATGGGTCTATAAAAGGTGGGACTTTTCTCACCCAAAGACAGGTGGAAGGAGTTTTCAAGCAACGAAGTGCTACCGAGTTGAAGACCCACTTGCATCCCTTTTGGTTCACCTTCCCACATCCACCAATCTCTTTTGCAAGGGAGGTTGTTGGGTGGCTTTTGGAAGCTTGAACCTGACCCAAATCCAACACATGGACACCTGAACCAACCAATTCGCTGACCCCCCCAATCCTAAGAGGTTTTGGGCCCATCCCTAGTGGATTGGCGCCGAAATCAAGTGCCAACGGTGGGAGGCCCACTTGGGCACCCCCGCACTTTCTAAGTTTTAGAGCATTCTAGATTACTTTTTCAGGTTGCATTTTGTGTTATTATGTTTGGTTAAATCACAGCTACAATTTCGTAACTTTTGGTCAAATTCTAGTATGTTTTGTGTCGCTTTGTTGTTTCATTGACTTGCAGGTGGTGAGATCAAATTCTCAAGGGTAGAGGCCAAATTGGGAGAATCCGACCATCTGGGTCATCCCAAAATGGCCCCAATTACATAACCCCCTTGTTTGCAAGCGTTTTGCAGGTCTCAGGAATAGACATTGGAGCAGCAGCAGGTCGGCTTCTTCAACACAGAAGAATTTGTCCCACCCAGGGACGAATTCCAGAATTCGTCCCACCCAGGGACGAATTGCAGTCAGAAATCGTCCCACCTAGGGACGAATTCCAGTTGAAGGCAGATTGGCCAGCTGTCTCAGTGGCAATGGCCTTCTGGTAACATTTTTTGTCTTCTGTCAAGTTTTTAGGCTGTTTAGAATCATTTTGTTTACTTGTTTTAGATAAATGTTTGCATGCATCTTTTGATGATTTTAGAAGAACGAACACTTTTCACTTGCAGCAAGTGCTACTGACATATTCGTTGTTTCTTTGTTCACAGGAGGAGCAGCAGAGGTAAGGACTCATCAGCGTAAGCGGCGGCATCGTCTTGGCCCGTCCATTCAAACGTGGGCACGCGGAAAGAGGAAGACTAAGTCACATATTGTAACAAATACGAATTTAACGCTCCTAGCCCTCAAAAATGGAGGAGACGTCTATGTAACCGAGGATAAGATATTTGAATAAATAGGGCTGTGATTTCTTTACATCTTTTCTTTCATTTTCAAATTGTCTCCTTTCTTCGTTTTTGTGCATAGGATTAAAGCGTTACATTTCGTCTTATGTTGCATAATTAGTGCTCCCTCTGCCCGGAATCTCGTGCTTTCACATGTAATTATTTTTATCATTTTATTTTTTTTTCATTTTTTATTTTAATGCCTGAAAATTAAAATAAAATCTGCAAAATAAAAGTTAAAAAATTGTAAAATAAAATCTGAAAAACATGACAGAAAATTGAAATATAAACATGCAAAACACTGCTTTCTACAAAACCGAAGACGTGAGAAATTCTTACATGCAACCTAGCTACCTGAATCTGCATTTGCACAACTCTAAATAATCTAGGTGCGAGCTTCTAAGGAAAAAAAAATGAATAAATTTCATGTTTTAAACCTTCATTGGTGCAACCATTAAAAAAATGCATTCAACACCCTCTATAAACCTGAAACATGAAAAATGGAAAAATAAGCAATTATAACATGCATGCAACAATAAAACTCCTCCTTTCTTGCTAATTAGATGCAAATTTCTGACATATTTTGTATTAAAACATCTTTGTTTTTACATCTATTCCAACATCAATGTAACCCTTTCCAAAAAGAACCAGCCCCTGTGCCTTCTCTGAAATGCATATTTAAAATTTCGAGAAAATTCTTTTGTTCCCCTTTGAACGCTGTATTTTTATTTCTTGCAACTCTTCACTCGCCTCTTTGTTTGACTCTATTTGTTTGAGTTTCATAATCTATTCTTTCATTTTACCTTTTGAATGTTGGTTTTCATAACATTTGAAATATTTTATTTCTTTTGTATAACACCTTTTTATATACAAGTTGTCCTTGTAAATCCTCATCATTAAACTTGGTAACACATTTATTTGTTCAAGCCTGCCCTTGTATCATATCATGAGGCTATACAAACACACGGTGCGTGTATGCATCCTAAAGAATAGCTTGTTACCATATCTACATTCATCACCAAGTGCCTACCACACATAATGGCCATCTCTTTTGGTCCATAACATTCGACAATTATTTGAAACATCCTGAACACATATGCGGAATATTGTGCCACTTCCGCCTCATTTCTTCTTACATGAGACGTCCATGACGTGTCCTTTGAATTAACGGATTATACATCACCCGAGGCCTTTTATCTGTGCTATCAAGGACATAAATTTTGTATGTGTCTCAAAGCGTGTATGTCCGTATGCCACACCCAGTTTCATTCAACATGGGGAATTCGTCTCACTGTGCACCTAGTCTACCCTCGACATTTGATTTTGATTTTGATGATTTTTGCCAAGGCGTTATTCTATTTTCGACATCATTGCTACCGCGATTTATGACACCCCAGCTACAAACACTCTGTCCCCATTGAATAGGTTACTGAAGTGACTAACGCATGAGGAAACATCCCCGACACTCTCACTGCCTTTCACCCTACTGTAGTTAGGAATCTTCAAACCACCAAATATCCTCTTCATCGTTGTATTTCTTGATTGCTGGATACGTCTCCAATAATCTCATCACAATTTCATCAAACGTCACCCAAACTTACTCTGCCATGTAGTTTTGGTTTCATATCATTCTGCGTATCCTATTTGCTATCATCTCCAAACATTATTGCTTGCCAATACCACCTATGTTAATCACTCTTCTACTGCAGACTGTGAAATTATCATTAGGGTCAAAAACTTGAATCGGTCTCTGAGTTTTTGGAATCTCATAACTTAATTATAGCATCAACTGAACCTCACTATACACAATATGTTCTACATCGACATTCGCGTCTGGCTCGATGTTGGTTACCCTACGTCTGAATCGCCTACTCTATACCATTTTCACACAACCCCTTCCACAGTGCCACGTAGTCCGCTACATGATCACCGCTCGAATACGCTTCCTCATTTCGGTGTGACTTCCATGAAGTCTAATCCTATATAGCTCTGTATAGCTCTTTCTCGCTCATGCCTATGTTTTCTAAACAATATGGGTCCATGCATGTCCAACATCATGGAATTACGCCCATTGTATTCATCTTGAAACGTATCCCATTCGAGTGGTTTTATGACTTTACTATCCAAAACCTACAGCCTGTATTGTGCTTGTTGTTCAAATGTATGATGTCGAACCCACGAACCACATCACATGCACATGCTCATCCAACCTCTTCCATTGTATATCGCACGGTGTCCTCAACTAACCTTTAATTCACTGTGTACCACACCAAGTTTTTCCCGTAGGCCCTACGTTCTGCTCGTGTCATGATAGCTATCAAATCATCATCATTAGACACAACCCATTACAAACTCTTTATCATAATACATCGAGTCATGATTTCTATTTGCTTACACAATATTTGGATGAGGTCTTATTGTTTCTTCGAATGCCATGTCATATACGTTCCCCTTTCTAATTGGTAGTCTTCATAGCCTCACGGTCATCCTCCACTTTAGCCTGCGTGGACCATGTCCCTTAATCGCAACGTCTCTAGAGTCTATCCTGTGACTACTGATCAGATTCCCCATAATCTACGCAATTGTACTTCATGGCATCGAATGACTAGCTCCCTCTATCTGCTTGAAACAACCCACTGCGTTTCATCTACGTCTGGATCAAACTTTTGGGTCACTCTACACTACTATTTAATCCATGATTCACGCCGATAAAAGGAGGTCCAGTTTCACATCCAACCGAACGTCCGTCACTGCATTCGGAGCCCCATCACGGCTAATCGCAAAGTCAATCTCATCACCTTGCGATGTTGTGTATCAATGTTTATCCGGTGACTTTGGTTCCATTTTGATCGTGATTGTCTCAAATTTTGTGCCAAGACAGCCAAGGTTATCCACGTTGCACATCGGGTCACATTCGTCTGATGACACATCCACACGTATGTCGCACATAGACCTCCGTCGTCGTCATGCTCTCCCCCTCTATCAAGTGAGTCTGTCTTGGAGTTCGCCGCATTCAAATTAGATACTTGTTCATGTGCAACACACTAATTAGCTTACCCACAGCACTCTATAGCAAAGGGGATCACTTTCACTTGCTATCTCAAATGTACTATAAAAGGATTGTATCATGCACTTCAAAAAATTAAATAATCAGCAGGCATGAACACTTTCTTTTTATTTTAGTTTGTTTATTTACTTTTTATTTTTGAACATAATCATTGGTTTCAGTAAAAATTATATTTATATAAAAATTTTATTATTATTATTATTATTTTATTCTAAGATTATTTATATATATATATATATATATATATATATAAATATAAAAGTTTATTTTTTATTTTTTTATGTTTTTTTTTATAGAAGCTTAACTAATTTTAATTATTTGAATTGATTTAACCCAAACTATTAAAATTAATCAAAGCTTTCCCACTCAAAATAACAAAAAATTAAAAGAAACTAAAAAGGCCACATTAGCAAACCATGCTCTCATGAAGGCGGCCTTATGACAATTATCACTCCAACAAAGATTTTCAATAAAAACGAAATGTCAAATTTTACAAGAAAACAAGAAGACCTCACAAAATGAGGAACCTCGGAGTCTCCATGAAAATCCCATGATTAAGGTTTCATAAATATGCTTACCCAAAGACAACCGAAGTCCGAAAACCAAAATTTTAAAAGTGGGTCCCCAAGCTTTGGGGCTAGTTGTGGAGCAGCCACAACAAATAGTGACTCTGCTGGGAAATGCTCTTGAGCATTTCGGGTGAAGAATCCAACCTGAAATGAAAACACATAAGATTAACGAGACACAATAATTTAGCAATGTCCCGAGAAGATGGGGGCAAACATCTTGAGAATGAAAACAACTAATCTATATGCCTTTGCTCAGTGTGCGCAAAAGTGATTCATTCTTATATTTCTAAAAATACTCCAGATTCTATCATCCCTTTTTGCATTAGGCTACAAAGTATCGCTAATAACAAAAAGACTATAGATAGAGCCCCACTTCTAGTCAGGAATCCATAGGCCCAGTGGAGTTTATCTAACTCACACTTGTGTCTACTTAATGCTTTGCAAAGCCTTTCCTTTTACCCGAGCTATATATAGACATAGCCCTACTACCGGTCAGGCATCCATAGCCCTGATAGAATTTATCTAGATCTTGTGACTAATTTGATCAAGCTTTTCGATGCTCATTCTCATTTTGTTTCTCTTCTTTTTTTTACTCTTTATATATATATATAATATTTTTTTCTTTTCAAAAGACAAACCTTGCAAAGCTTCAAGCATCACTGGGGTAAGGCAGCCTACAATTGAAGAATTTTAGATTTTTGCCTAGGGTTGTAAATCAAGATAACTTCATCCTTCCTAATACTAGAAACACCATTTAATGTGTGTGAGTTCCATGTGGAGCTTTGGCTAATATTTCATTGTTACAATTTCCATCATTTTAGTCCCAAAATTTGAACATAATCACCAAATAACTCATCCCCCTTTACTCGGTTTCATCAATTTTTACATCAGGTACTCCAACCTACTAACTAAAGAAGCTTTAAAAGTGAGCAAGAGGCCATAAGTTAGCGACCACAAAACATCACCTCAAAACAAGGGAATAACCCAAAATGCAAAAGTCAAAACATCAACCAAAACTATATACAAATGTACAATATGGTACAAGATGGTGCAAAGCTTGAACTATCACTTGCCCTGATCCCAAACATGATTAACACATTTCAAAAGGCATATAACATGACATACAAGCCAAGCCAGGGTTATGCATAAGGGGTCGGCCCCAAAATCTATTTATAAAATCAAGGCGAATTGTCTTGGAATCCCGACGATATTTGTAGAAGTATACATGGCGAATTGCATTTATTTGTTTCCAAAAAATTTCAAACCATGGTGAATTTCATTAATTTATCTCCAAAAAATTTCAAACCGTGGCAATTTTTTTTGTGTTGGGGGCTATGAATATCGGTTTGCAAAATCTAAAAAATGTACGACATACTTAAAAGCTTTAGGTCGATATGAAAGACTTTAGGCCGACATGACGATCGATAGCATGACGATCGACTGCAGGCATGACGATCGACTACAGGAATATCGATCGGTTGCAGGCATGACAATCGGTTGTAGGAATGCTGATCGGCTGTAGGAATGCCGATTGGATGCAGTTATGATGATCGACTGCAGGTATGACGATCGGTTGCAGGCATGACGATTGAATGCAAGTATGATGATCAGTTATAGGTATGACGATCGATTATAGGTATGATGAGAGGCTATAGGCATGATGATAGGCTGTAGGCATGATGATCGGTTGTAGGAATATCGATCGGTTGTAAGCATGATGATCGGTTGCATGTGGATCAGTTGCAAGCATGTCGATGTGCTACAATAGTGTCGAGTTCCCAGTCGATAGCAATGGTGCATTTGTGCCACGTGTCATCCATCCATTGAATGATTGCATGCAGAGGACATGTGTCACCCATCCAAGAGCTTATTGCATGTAGAAAAGTCTATATAAAGGGATTAACAATCATTTTTTCATCTTTTCTATCATAGTTTTAACTATTTTCCTCTCGTTTTAACGCATTCTCACCCCTTTTCCTCTCATTTTAATGCAATCTTAACCCTCTTCCTCCACTTTTATCTTGGTTTTATCATTTTACCTTAATTTTTAAGCAATTTTTAACCCTTTTTCTCCTGTTTGAACCCTTTTCCACTGTATCTTCTTATCCATACCCGTACACCCTATGGCATCCCCTACAACCCCTGGAATGTTTAAAGTTAATTATAAAAACCTGGTTTACCCCTTGATTTCAGAAATTTTATCAACACCGGGTTATGACATGTCTTGGGTCACGGACTGTGGTCTTCGGGGTCTAGTTTCAATGTCGCATTTTGACATGGACATTAAACTGGTGGAGAGGATCATTGCAGCTTATAATATGGATTTGGGTAAGGTAAATCTTGTCATCGACAACAAAAATATCGTTCTTTCTTTCACAGCCATAGATATTGCCAGATTGACAGCATTGCCCCATGTTGGTGTTGAGCCTGTCACTTCCAAATACCAATTAACTGATGAGGACAAACTCTACTTGGAGACCAACTTCAAAGTGCAGTCGAAATATTTTCAAGGTATAACTATTTTTTTATTTAATTGAATTTAAATTCTTGTCACTGGTGTACAATTACTGATTTTGTATTTTTGTAGTTACGTCCACCAAGTCCAGAAGGGGTTTGACCGTACCGATGATTGAAAATAAATTTCTTCGGGCATGTTGTGAATTCTTCCTTGCCAGACTCGTTCTGCAAGGAAGGCCGACAAAAATTCCGATGTGGGCCTTAGCGTATTTGGTCCGTTGTATTGCACACCAGAAATTTGACTGGTCCACCTATGTCTCACATCGGATCATATTGGAAATTGAGAACGTGAAAACCCACGCTTCACCCTCGTTGACAGTTAGCACATGCAATTATATTATTGCTTTTTTTATGAATATTTTTATAATTTGCAGAACACTCCTGTACCAACATCTTGGCACTCAACCCTAGTCAATTTAGCCATGACAGAACAATAGGTTCAGGTAATTTTTTTGTTAATATTTAAGTAAAATTTTTTATTTTTCCATTGTTTGTCTTTTTGTAATTTTGACATTTTATACCAAACATAGAAAAGGGCATCCTCTTCCTCTTCAAAGTGGGATGTTGTTGTCAGAGGTTATAATCCAGAGGAATCAGGAGACTCCGAAACACCTACAGAGGAAACAACACCACCGCTAAGGAGAAGATCAACAAGGAAACATAGAAGATCTAGTTCTCCTGATCATCGACAACCTACGGTTGCACGTCCTGTGCCAATGGGCGTAGTTGCACAAGAGGTTTCATCTTCGGGGAGTAAGTTTTAATTACTATCGAAACAAAATTTTCACAATTTTTTTATTGTTTTTAATTAATTTTTTTTTTAGATGTACAACATGCCCACATTCCATTTGCAGTAGCAGCTACGCAAGATGTTTTTTCTTCTGCCGGTAAGTGTTATAACAAAGTTTGCAACCAATTTTCATAATTTAATTTTATAACTAGTTTTTATTTTCTACCTTCACAAATTTTATAACTAATTTTTATTTTTATGTTTCAAGGTCCCTTACAACAATTTCGTCAACAAAATCAACAAATGTCGCCCCCTCCTCCACAACGCCAAACTCAAATGCGAGGTCAATGCTTCCTAGTTGGAAAACACATTCTTCCATCTAGGCCATAGAGAGAAGCAACACAACAATTTTCAGAGAAGGAAGCATCAAAGACTTTTTCAGGATTTGGTCGTATTTCTATTGCTAATTTTACTTTTAAGGATATACTGAAAGCTTCTAGTGTTGGGTTGGATGAAGTTCCACTTGATAAAGATTTATTTTTGCAAGATAACACACCCACTACTTTTCAACTATCAGAATTGCTTCAAGACAAAGGAAATGAAGGTGCAGAATGTTCAAGCAAATCTCCTCCAAGGGAAACAAGCACCCGTCAGGCTCCTCCTCGACAAGAGGATGAAAGATTAAACATTTCAGAAAAATATTTGGTTTTTGATAATGTTGAATCTACAATTAAGGATTTACTACTTCCAGATATAACAGAAATGAAAAAATGGGAGTATCGGGCAAAGGTGTTGATAAAGGAAATTAATGCCCGATACAATAATTTTTCAAAAAGAGAAAAAAATTGTTGTTGAAAATGAACCTGAAAAGATGGAGGCTCTGCTACAACAAGTAAAATCTGGCATTTTGAATGTGAATACATCATACACAGATGAAATTTTAAAGTTTATGATGAACATATTGGAGAACATAAACGGTGAGGCCCAAGCTTATTACAATGAATGGGCAAGTGATAAGAAAAAGGTTGTTGTTGTTGTAGCTGCAAAGAATGTTGTTGAGGTTTGACTTAATCACTTTTGTGTTCAAAAATTTTTTGTTCTTTTTTTTTAAAATGTAATTATCTTTTCATGTTGATTAACTATTTTTCCTTTTTGTAGGTAAAGTATGAAAATCTCAAGAAGCAGGTTCAAAACCTGCATGACTATCTCAGGATGGCAAAGGAGTTCTTAAACGCTTCCATGGCAATGAAAAAAGAGCACAGGAATCAGTTCGACAAAACAACATTTTGCAAAAAATCATTATCCGCAACGGATTGGATCTTGATGTTCTGCTAAAGGAGAAGGGTAAAGAAGTTCAAGGACCAACATCTGAAGATGTTGGCAAAGAAGAAAGCACCCTTCTCGATGGAATGCAAAATGTTGAGAAGATCCTTATCAATTCTGGAGCAATTGATAGTACTGTTACCTAGCCCGAGAAAAGAGTCGTTGGAATGCAGAATGTGGTAATCGTGGAAGTAGTGGATGAGGAAAAAGGAGCTGAACATGGGAAAGAAGAGGGAGGAGTCGTTGCTATGGAGACTGTGGAAGCCATTGAGAAGGCAAAAGGAGTGGAGGAAGGGGGAAAAGATTCTGAAGTGAGAAATTGAATTTTAAAACTTGATATTTCGAAAGACAATTTTAAGACATTTCATATGTTTTCATTTGAAAACAAGATACTTGCTTTTATTATTTTACTATTACACTATTTACATTTATAATTGTGTGTTATTTTCATTTTGTCTTTTTTATTATGCTATATTGTTTTCATATTCAATGTTAGTTTACGATGGAGATATTAATGAAAGGGTTAAATTTCAATTTCCATATATTATGCTATGTTGTTTTATATTTCAATTTTCAAATGAGTTTACGAATGATATATCTATGCATGTGTTTAAATTTTAGTTTATTCATATTCATTCTTGTTGTAGTATAAAAGTGAGTATTTTCATTTCTATTATGCTATATTGTTTTTATATTTCAAGTGAGTTTACAAAGGATATATCTATGCATGGGTTTCAATTTTCAGTGCATTCATAGTCATTCTAGTTGTTGTATAAAAATGTGTATGGTCATTTGTATTATGCTATATTGTTAATCTATGCATAGGTATAGATTTACATGTTATTCAAAGTTATTCATGTTGTGATATAAAAATGAGTATTGTCTTGTGGATTCTGCTATGTTGTTTTTATATTTCAATTTTCAAATGAGTTTACGAAGGATATATCTGTGCATGGGTTTAAATTTTTAGTTTATTCAAAGTCATTCTTGTTGTTGTATAGAAAAGTGTGTTGTCTTTTTTATTATGCTATATTGTTTTCATATTCAATGTTAGTTTACGATGGAGATATTAATGAAAGGGTTAAATTTCAATTTCCATATATTATGCTATGTTGTTTTATATTTCAATTTTCAAATGAGTTTACGAATGATATATCTATGCATGTGTTTAAATTTCCATTTATTCATATTCATTCTTGTTGTAGTATAAAAGTGAGTATTTTCATTTCTATTATGCTATATTATTTTTATATTTCAAGTGAGTTTACAAAGGATATATCTATGCATGGGTTTCAATTTTCAGTGCATTCATAGTCATTCTAGTTGTTGTATAAAAATGTGTATGGTCATTTGTATTATGCTATATTGTTTTTTATTTCAAAGTGAGTTTACGAAGGATATATCTATGCATGGGTTTCAATTTTCAATGCATTCATAGTCATTATAGTTGTTGTATAAAAATGAATATGGTCATTTGTATTATGCTATATTGTTTTATATTTCAAAGTGAGTTTACGAAGGATATATCTATGCATGGGTTTCAATTTTCAGTGCATTCATAGTTAGTCATTATAGTTGTATAAAAATGAATATGGTAATTTATATTATGCTATATTGTTTTTATATTTCAAAGTGAGTTTACAATGGATATATCTATGAATGGGTTTAAATTTTCATTTACCATATCTAGAGTAATATACTACATGCATTTTTCATACATATGTAGAGAAATTTTTACTAGTTATGTATGTATACAAGGTTTACTCAATGATAAAGCATAAACCATAAAAAATCACTATATTTTGTCACATCATACAACTTATGATACTAATGATACATACAGACATACATTTAAAGTCAAAGGAAAAATAACTATGTTTTGTCAACATATTCAAATAGTTCAATAACATAGCATCATTACGTATACATGGTTTTCAAATTTTCAACTTACTCAAAGTTATAGCTTAAATCATAAATATTGAAAACATAGACCTGTCCATATCATTAAAAAGCAAACATGCATAATAATTGAAAATTGAATGATTATATGATTTTTTCAAATCACTAAAATTTTACAACAAATCAAATACGAAAAATCTTTGATAATATGAAAATTTTCAAATCATTGACATTTATAAATGATATCAAATACGAAAAATCACTGATAATATGAATTTATTCAAATCACTAAAATTTTACAAAATGATTTCAAATCCGAAAAATCTTAGATTATATGAATTTGTCATATAATCATTGCAATTTTTAAATTTTTGGAAGCTGATACAAAGCTTTATCGACTTCTCCAAAAGAACCAAGAATCATTTGTGAATTATGTGTTTCCATAATCTCATCATCACTCCTAGCTGAATCATTTTTATCATTATCAACCATATTAGAGAGACCTCTTCTTTCTGCTAGGGACTTCCAATATGTCAACGCTCTATCATAGGGAAACTTACCCACCTCGTACGATGACACATACATTCTCAAACAATTTTCCAAATTTCTATCCAACTTATTATGAACTTTTGATTTAACAAAAGTTAATGCACTGAAAACCCTTTCGTCTTCAACAGATCCCAAAATCATTGTCTGACATAATTCATATAAAATAAAGTATTCACTCATAGTATCTTGCAAGACACTACTTCGATACAATTTTTTCCAGAAACACGTGATTGAACCAGTCTCATGTGGATTTTTGAATTGTGCAATTTGATTATCCATTGTTATTCCAAAATTGGTTGATTGATGTCTCAAAATATCTTTGTTTAGAATACCATTGATTTCAATGCCATTTATTTCCATACTTTTAGAGAAATGTGTCATAATATTGCCCATATATTTTACAAAAAACTCACTTCTACTACTATGGTCACCACAAGGATTCCAGAAATTAGGATTAACAACAGCCATGGCCTCAAGTGTCTCATCTCTCTTAAAACGATCTCTTATTTCACTTGTTAATGCATTTGCAATTCTTTTCAATTTATTCTTAGTGCTATCCAAAACCTCATCGAATCTGGAATGTGTAACGGGCACTTGTTCAACATCATCTATTAGAGTATTTAATCACTTTTCAAAATGATATACAGGAATCAACTTTCCATGGATAGCAATACAAATATTATCGTTGATGTTGAACTTTAAAAAGTTGTTCGGTTCATTGACATTAATTAACGTATTCCAACTATCAAACTTGGGATCCTCAAAATATTTTTTGGATAAATAAATCCTGTCAATAATCATACATATTTGTTTTCTCATCCTCATGAAATCGACAATATAAATTGCCCTTTCCTGTGCAAGTTTAATCATAGTATTCATTTCTTGTAACATTGGTAGAATACCACATAATGTGAGAAGAGTTTCCAAGTCAGTCATACGAAAAAGCAAATCTTTTGCCTTGTCAACATCCCTACGATGTGCATACATAAACCCAACCAAGGATTGATATTCTAAAAATACCCTTTTTGCAAGAAGAAATAGTGAAATCCACCTGGTTTCCACATCTTTTAACATTTTTTTGCCTTCAGTTACACCTAGAGAAAACTGTTGAAACTCTGCAAACCTTTTTGGACTGCATGAAAAGTATGAGTGTATATCGCGGATGAGTTCTTCCACTCTAGCTACATTATCAAAATTGCTCACAATTTTGTATGCAAGATTCATTCGATGAGCCATGCAATGAATAGGAATCACATATGGGGCAATGGAAGTCTGAAGCCTAACACAAAGACCATTCCTTTGTCCTTGCATTGTAGCCGCACCATCAGCTCCAACACAAATTAACTTTGTGGCAATTTCCTTTTCATCCATTTCGGCAATATCCTTTAAACTGGTTACAACAACATTATAAATGTTTTCCGCATTACAATTTTCAATCATCTTATGTAGTGCTAGTAAATGAGGTTGTCTCAAATGATTTTTGAATGTGTAAACATGTATGCAAATCCAAGATGTGTTGTCAACAATTGTTACCTCATCAATGGAAAGTGAAATAAATTTGGCTTGTTTCACATTCTCTCTCAGGTCTTCCTTCTCAACCAGTGATAGACATTTTACCATTTCCCAACCACTTCGATCTGACCAATGTGAACTGGTAAGGTTTTGTACATTGGCTAGTTGAAGTATTTCCTTAAAATCAGCAAAATCAGACATGGGTCGACCTTTTTTTAGAATATTGTATACAATAGCAAACTGTAATTTCTTTGAGGCTAATACAGTCTTATTAATTTTTTGAAATTGTGCCTCGATTGTTCCACCCTTCTCAATGAGAGTTTATTTTTGTTTCATTGCTTTTTCATATTCAAGTGCATATCTCACATGCACACATTCTGTTGCATCCTTCCACCTATGAAATCTGTTAATTGTTCCATCACTTCGTATTTCTTTGATGTAAACTTTCCCACAATGTTTTTCTATTGTGTCTTTCTTATTTTGCAATAAATGATCCTTTCCCAACTTCCATGTACAAATAATGCATTTACACACATTCAGTTTCTCATCTCGCTCAATAAAGGGGTATAACCATGCCCATTCATTTTTAAAATCCCTTCCAATAGTCCATTCACTTATCTTTTGACGTTTAGATTTTTGACTACAAGATTCCCAAAGGTCTGAATTTTAATTGTACTATCATTTTCTTTTTCGGTTGATGTGTCTGAATTTAAAATCTCTTGAAGTGGTTGTTGAATGTCGTTATTAGGAAAATTATCATGTGGTCCCATCTCATCTATTGGAATATCTTCGAGTGAACGCACATCAAGGTCGACAATGTTTACTGCATTCAATGTTTGGTGTTCTCTATCATTTTTTGTTGTAAAAAAGGCACTATTTTAAAGAATTAACAGAATACAATTTTACAAAGCATTTAAAAAGAGGTAGATAAGTAGAAAACCATTTATCTATTAATAGAGAAAGGTTTTACATTTAAGAAGAACATAAATATTAAAAAATTGATGGTAAAAGGTGTCTATACCTACAAGTTGTGTAGAATCTGTAGAGATTGATGCCTCATTGCATTTTGATATTTGTGTAAAATATTTTAGAATTGTCTTTTTACAAGAATATTGGCCTCCCTTCTTTCCATCTTCAGTAGGTGACATTGTATCTGTAAATAAAAACCTTCAGATGTTAGGAAATGTATATGAAATTGAAGGAAAATAGTAGACATCCCTCAAGACGAACCTATGCTACCCTGTAGAATGACATCCTAAAACAAGAAGCAGTACAAGAAAATGCTCCTAACACACAACATGACAAGGATACTTATCGACCACAGTTGCAGATAGTGCTTCTACACTGTGTATGAAACATACTCTAAGAGACAAGAAGTAGTCTCTAACAAGAGAAATGCTCCTGACACACAACCAGATGACATTGATAGTTGTCTACCATAGTTGCGTATAGTTCACCTACAGTGCCTATGAAACTGTAGAAAAAGAGATTTGGACAAAAGAACAATGGAAGAAGAATACTCTACCAATTTTTAGTCATGAATCCTCTACAACCGATAGGCTTTTGCCGATAGACACTTCCCTGCAATCGATCGACTTATACCGATCGATAGTCCCTACAATCGATAGACAAATGCTGATCACACGTCCCTACAATTGATAGATAAATATCGATCGACACATCCCTACAACCGATAGAATGATGTCGATTGACACCTCTACAACCGATAGATAAATTTCGATCGACTATCCCTACAATCGATAGGCTTATAACGATAGACAACTCTACAATCGATCGACGAATACCGATCGACAACACTGCAATCGATCGACTAATATCGATCGACATAGTCCTACAACTAATAGACTAATGTCGATCGACACATCTACAACCGATTGAAAAATATTGATCGATAATCCCTACAACTGATAGGTAAACATCGATCGATAGTCCTTGCAATCGATAGACGAATATCGATCGACACCTCTACAATCGATCGACTAATAACGATCGACATGGTTCTACAATTGATTGACTAATATCGATCGACACCTCTACAATTGATAGATAAATATCGATCGACAATCCCTACAACCGATAGGCTTATATTGATAGACATAACTCTGCAACTGATCAACTTATGCCGAAAGACATGGCTCTACAACTGATCAGCTTACGCTAACAAACACATCTCTACAAATGATCAACTTATGTCGACATACATGGCTCTACAATTGATCATCTTGCATCGATCGACACTCCTCTACAACCGATCGGTTTATTTTGATAGACACTCCTTTGCAACCTTCTCAAGTTTTTCGTTGTTTTAGAGCTATTTTCGAGTTAGAGTATTTTTTATGTATGTTTATCGGTACCTAGTACAATATATATACGGGTAGTATATGAGGCTATTTGGGTGGGAAAAATAAAATCATTTATAATTTGAAGGTGATTTGGGTGGGAAATATAAAATCATTTATAATTTGAAGGCGAATTGGGTGGGAAAATCAAAATCATATGTAATTTGAGGTCGACGAATTAAAATAAAATTAGGTTCATGATTATCAATGACGGGTGAATTTACCCCAAAAAAACTTCCACCTCGTAAATTTTGGGTGAATGGGCCCCAGTGAAAGGATCCAAAATTAGCCTTTTCAAAATTTTAAAAATCCTAAATAGAGCCAATTTATGATATTTCATGCTTATGCATAACCACTGAGCCAAGCCTTATGGAAATCCAATGAAATCCAAATTAGGCCAAATAATACAACAATTTTCATCGTGCCTCGCTCACCCCACCAATTTGATTTAGTTCCATTAATGATCCTATAGGTGAGCTTCAAATCATTCAATTGATTAGACAAATTTTGATTTTCAATTATTTCTTGTCTATTCCTTAATATGTCAATTTCACAACTCAATTCATGATTTAGAATTAGTCTTTACTTTTCAAACATGAGATTTTGCAAATAAGAGCCTATTTATAAAATTTTCAAAGCTAATTCATTATTCATGTTTTTAGGCCAATCAAATTTATACAATTACTTGCAAGCATCTAGGATATTTACTAAATGAGGATCATCATAAATTTCTATCCTAGATTCCATTATCAGTAATTGATAAATCTGATTCAACAATTCAAATGCATCAACTTCTTTTTCATTCAATAAAGCATTCTTATTAAAGGTGTGAGTATAAATAAATCCTTGTTCTTCATTCACCTTCAATAGCATTTCATCATAAACATCATTTGAATTCAATAAATGGTTATACAAATTTTCACCTAAAGCTTGGATATTTGAACACAAAAGGTTAGATTATACCTCTTGTAGATTTTCATTTACCAAGGCTTGGTGATTCATTGTGATTTCTTCTTTTACCTCATGGTATATATCTTCTTCATTGATTACCTATTCATCAAACATACCAAAATTAGGCACCCAATTAAAAACATGCCCATCCTTTTCAAACCTTAAATCTTGTTGGTCAAGGTGTATGCTAAGTAACCCATGTTCATAATCAATCCCTTGAGTTGCTTGAAACATATCCACTTATTTGTCATTTGGTTTCGATTCTTTGTTCACTATCCATGGTATATCTTCATTTGCATCCTCAAAATAATCATGTGAATTTGTATCTAAATTTTCAATATCCCAAAATGAAAGAGCAAATTCTACCTCTTCCTCATACAAAATAGATGATTTATAAGAAACTTTTACCATTTCTTCCCTTTCTATTTCAACAAGATCTTCAATAAATTCATATTCACTATGATCTAATTTGGGAACTTTCTCGATTCTTGCCAATGCAATATCTTCATGTGAAGTATAAGTTTCAACATCTTGCATATCAAGTGGAATAGAAGTCTCATCAATAGGGGTGTGAGAAAATAACACATCTTCATATCTTCCCCAACCATTGTAAAAATTGTCATCTAAATTTGTGGGATGAAACTCTATTACATTTGTGATATGATCTTTGGATTCATCTATCAACTCTTTTTCTTCTTTATCCTCGTTAATATAACCATTGTCATTTTTTGATATTTGATGATATTCCAATCCTTCTTTCAAAACATTCTCAAATTGTACAGGACTTGTAATATTCTCATGCAAGAAGGAAATTGCATTATCCTGCATATCAATTGACACAAAAGTTTCATTAGAAGGTTTGGAGTGAGTGTAATCTTCCCACTTATTCCAAGAATCATAGTAATAATCTTCCAAAATCAAGTGGTTATGCTCAACTACTTCTTCAACATTTTCCAACTCATCAATGTGTTTCTCATCAAATTCACCTTCACCTTCCTAAAATGGTTCAATAACTTCCAAAATTGGGCTACTCTTTGTATTCAAGTTTGCAAGACTATCACAATCCATATTTGTAACCCATGATTCAATTTCATCATAATTTGGAAGGTGTGGGTCTTCTTGACCCTTAGTTTCAATAATCTCATCTAAAGTGTCTTCCGAGAATTGGTGGTGAAATTCTATTATACCTTCAAATTCATTTATTGATTTTATTTCCACTTCACTTTCCACAACTTTATTCAATTCTATGGTAGGTTTTATCCTATCACATATCTCTAAACTAATTAGATTTAGGACACCTCCATTATCTGAATACTCATGCACTTCTAGAAATGAATCCATCTCTACACAATCCTCATTAAGAGATGTTGGCTTGGAAACATGCATCTCCTATTGGAATATATCTAAGGTGGTTATAAAATTTGGACATTCAAATTCATCCCCTTTATCATTCACCTTAGGCATCATTGGAGTAGAGGGTGCTATCTTAGATGGTTGGTGTAGGTTGGCATCAATAGCTCTAGAAGGATAATCTCTCATGGTAACATGTTGTGTCTCTTCTTCTAGTTTTGAAACACACTGTTGTTATGCCTTTTATATGACCTCATAGATTATATCTAGTGATGGGTCATCAAAATTTTCCCTTAAATATGTAGAAATTACGAGGCGTATGGCTCCCATGTATACTTGAATAGCTTCCTCTTCTATCGTGTTAAAATTTTCCCATATTTGAGAGTGCAACTCACGAAACCTCTCATTGAATTGACTCATGTATTCATTAGGCTCTTTATGAATATAGATAAACTGATTTTGCAACATATATAAGTCCACCTAATTACCAAAATGATAAATATATGTTGCTTCTAGTATGATCCAATAAGTTCTAACCTCCATGGATAATTGGCCATACCAAAAGAATGTTTTATCATTCAAAATGTATGAGAATAACCTACAAGCAACATCCTCATAAAAAAAATGGCATTGAAATAACGTGCTCTTGTAGACATGCAATTTTTGTATGTATCCCCATGTCTCATTTTGATTAAACTATCGTAGAAACTCCAATAACATTTCAGGAATTTGATGGGGTGTTCCAGGCATAGGAAAACGCTTATAATGATCCCCTAACATAGATACCATTCTTTCTCTTAAATATATCATTTCAACTCTTATATCACATGTCGCCATTAGTGAAACTCAAGGCATAACTTCAAAATCAAATTTGTTAGTCAAATAAAATATCTTTCAAGGAAGTATAAAATGACTAACAATTTTCAAATGAGTAAACCACAAAGATCATCATGTTAGTATCGTCCAAAATATATGCATCAATTAAACCATGACATGAAAGATCATTCTCAAATTTTCCAAATGGTTAGTGTTAACACATCATCAAATAGAGAATGTTAGAATCAATGAAAGTGATCAATAAAATTTCATTAATTAAGACCAATATATTTGAACAAAATTTTCAAGTAATATGAACAAGTTAGCATCTAAATAGCAATAAAATAAATCAATTTAAGCCCTCCTAGATCTCAAAGAGTTGAGTGCTAAAGAGGCTAAAGATGGTAATAAATGAACTTGAAATATTTAGCAATTCACAACCTTATGATTATACCAAATCACATTCTTTCTTGTATGAACAATCAAAAGCGTTAGATCAATGAATACCAATTCATGCCCTCCTTCTAGCACCAAAATGTTGAGTGGTAATTTTATGCAATTGTGAAATTACACTCTCACTTAGGATTTTGGTTACAAAACCCTCTCTTGAACAGAAGTTAAAATAAAAAAAATTATCCAAGGTCTCCGCTATATTAGCATTTGCACATGTGTATTAGTAATCTCAATAAAGATATATCAATTCAATGCTAGGAACACCTTAGTGATTGCAAGTAACTGTTAACAAGGGGCATGTGTTGGTTCATTTTACCATGCTATGTTAATGATTGTTCATAAAACTTAACAAAAAGCAAATGTGAATTGGCCCTCATATGACCACGATGTAAACCTTAGTTCCTTTTATCTTGAAATGTTTTAAGGTATATTTTATCTTCCTTTATTAAGTAGATTTTAAACAAGTTTTGTCTTGCATTAAATCCTACTTTAAAAATGGAAATGAATATTAAAATCTATCTATGTATGTGAATCTAAGATGATGAATAGGCTCATTAAATATAGCATCTATCATGAAGATGAATAGAGGCTTTGATATGATTAATAAATTATCTCTCTTTGATGAAATTAATTTTCATAAAGAGACACCAATTTATTGCTCTAAAATATTGGCCTCATAATGTCATTAAGAATTATCTCTCTTTAATGAAATCAATTCTCATTAAGAAGAAATAATTTCATGCTTTAAAACCAAGACCTTTGATGTAATGATAAATTACCCCTCTTCAATGAAATCAGATTTTTCATGAAGAAAAGTGCATTTATTGCTCCGAAAATGATAACTTATGAAATGCCATAAAATTAACCCTCCTTCAATGAAATTGAAATTTTCATGAAGAAAAGCTCATTTATGCTTGCAAATAAAAACATAAAGCAGAAAACATCTGATTTGCCTTGAAAATGTAAAAAATGAATTTCCGAAATTATAAATAACCCTTAAAAAACAATAGTTTTCAAAAATATTTATAAAATAAAAATGGCCTTGGAATGAGTCCAAATCTGTTGTGTATGAAAGATTGAAGTTCATTCCATGGCTCCATGTAATTATTTTTATCATTTTTTTTTTCGATTTTTATTTTAATTCCTGAAAATTAAAATAAAATTTGCAAAACGAAAGTTAGAAAAATGGAAAATAAAATCTAGAAAACATGACAAAAAACTGAAATATAAACATGCAAAATATCGCCAATATAATGCCACCCAATTCCTGCAAAACTGAAGATGTGAGAAATTCTTGCATGCAACCTAGCTACCCGAATCTGCATTTGCACAACTCTAAATAATCTAGGTGCGAGCTTCTAAGGAAAAAAAATGAATAAATTTCATGTTTTAAACCTTCATTGGTGCAACCATTAAAAAAATGCATTCAACACCCTCTATAAGCCTAAAACACGAAAATGAAAAAATAATCAATTATAACATGCATACAACAATAAAACTCCTCCTATCTTGCTAATTAGATGCAAATTTTTGGAATATTTTGTATTAAAACATCTCTTTTTTTACATCTATTCCAACAACAATGTGCCCCTTTCCAAAAAGAACCAGCCCCTATGCCTTCTCTAAAATGCATATTAAAAATTTCAAGAAAACTCTTTCGTTCTCCTTTGAACGTTGTCTTTTCATTTCTGCAACTCTTCACTCGCCTCTTTGTTTGACTCTGTTTGTTTGAGTTTCATAATCTATTCTTTCACTTTACCTTTCTAATTGTTTTTAATAACGTTTAAAACATTTTATTTCTCTTTTGTATAACATTTTTTCATTTACCAACCGTCCTTGTAAATTCTCATCATTAAACTTGGTAGCACATTTATTTGTTCAACCCTGCCCTTGTATCATATTATGAGGCTATACAAACACACGGTGCATGTATGCATCCTGAAGAATAGGTTGTTACCATCTCTAAATTCATCACCAAGTGCCTACCACGCATAACGACCATCTCTTTTGGTCCATAATGTTTGACAGTTATTTGAAATGTCTCGAGCACATGTGCGTGATCTCGTGCCAGTTCCACCTCATTCTTCTTACATGAGACTCTTCCATGATGTGCCCTTCGAATTCATGTGTTATACGTCGCCTGAGGCCTTTTATCTTTGCTATTAAGGACATGAATGTCGTATGTATCTCGAAGAGCATATTTCCGTATGCCACGCCCAATTTCATTCAACACGGGGAATCCGTCTCACTGTGGACTTGGTCTACCCTCGACATTTGATTTTGATTTTGATGATTTCCACCAAGGTGTTCTTCTATTTTCGGCATCATTGTTGCCACGATTTTTGACGTCCCAGCTACCAACACTCAGTCCCCATTAAATAGGTTACCTAAGTGACTAACGTATGAGGAAACATCCCCGATACTCTCACTGCCTTTCACCCTGCTGTAGTTAGGCATCTTCAAACTGCCGAATATCCCCTTCATCACTGTATTTCTTGGTTTCTAGATACATCTCCGGTAAGCTCATCACAGTTGCACCGAACGTTGCCCGAACTCCTGTTTCCATGTAGTTTTGGTCTCATATCATTCTGCATAGCGTATTTGCTATCATCTCCAAACATTGTTGCCTGCCAATACCACCTATACTAATTGCTCTTCCACTGCGAACTATGAAATTATCATCGAGGTTAGAAACTTGAATCAGTATCTCAGTTGCTAAAATATCGTCACTTAATTATAGTGTCAACTGAATCTCACTGTATACAATATGTTCTACATCGACATTCACATTCGGCTCGAAGCTGGTTACCCTACGTCTGACTCGCCTGCTTTATACCATTTTCACACAGCCCCTTCCACGATACCACGTAGTCCGCTGCATGATCACCGCTCGAATACGCTTTCTTGCTCACGCCTATGTTTTCTGAACAATACGGGTCCATGCATGTCCAACATCATGGAATTGAATAACCTACCATGGAACGGTGCCCATCGTATTAATCTTGAAATGTGGCCCATTCGAGTGGTCTTATGAATTTAATATCAAAAACTTGCAACCCGTATTGTGCTTGTTGTTCAAATTTATGATATCAAACCCTTGAACCACGTGACATGCACATGCTCATCCAATCTCTTCCATCATCTATCACATGGTGTCCTCAACCAACATTTCATTCTCTGTGTACCACACCAAGTCATTCCCGTGGGTCCTGCATTCTGCTCATGTCATGATAGTTGTTAAATCATCATCATTAGACACCACCCATTGCAAAATCTTCATCACAATACACTGAGTCATGGTTTCTATCTACTTACGCAAGCTTTGGATGAGATATGACCATTTATTATAATGCCATATCATATACGTTCCCCTTTCTAATTAGCAGTCTTCATAGCCTCACGGTCGTCCTCCTCTTTGGTCCACATGGACCATGTCCATTCACCGCAGCATCTCTAGAGTCTATCTTGTGCCTACTAATCGGATTCCCCACAATCTACACAATTGAATAAAACACCTTGATCATTTGCTTCCTTCGTGTCGTCGAATGACTAGCTCCCTCTATCTGCCTGAAACAACCCATTGTATTTTGTCTGCGTCTAGCTCAAACTTCTGGGTCACTCTGTGCTGCTATTTAATCCACGATTCACACCGATAAAAGGAGGTTTGGTTTCACATCCAATCGAACATCCACCACTGCATTCGGAGCCCCATCATGGCTAATCACCAAGTCGAGCTCATTACCTTGCGACCTTGTGTATTGATGTTTATCCAGCGACTTTGGTTCCGTTTTGATTGTGATCGTCTTGAAATTTGTGCCAAGACAGCCAAGGTTATCCACGTTGCACATCGGGTCACATTCGTCTGATGACACATCCACACGTATGTCGCACATAGACCTCCGTCGTCGTCATGCTCTCCCCCTCTATCAAGTGAGTCTGTCTTGGAGTTCGCCGCATTCAAATTAGATACTTGTTCATGTGCAACACACTAATTAGCTTACCCACAGCACTCTATAGCAAAGGGGATCACTTTCACGTGCTATCTCAAATGTACTATAAAATAATTGTATCATGCACTTCATAAAATAAAATAATCAACAGGCATGAACACTTTCTTTTTATTTTAGTTTGTTTATTTACTTTTTAACAGGCATGAACACTTTATTTTTATTTTAGTTTGTTTATTTACTTTTTATTTTTTATTTTTCAATATAATCGTTGTAAAAATTATATATATATAAATTTTATTATTATTATTATTATTATTTTATTCTAAGCTTTCATATATATATAAGTTTATTTTTTATTTAATTTGATTTTTTTAAGAATCTTAACTAATTTTAATTATTTGAATTGATTTAACTCAAACTATTAAAATTAATCAAATTTCTCTCAATCAAAATAACAACAAAGTTAAAAGAAACTAAAAGGCCACATTCACAAACCATGCCCTCATGCAGGCAGCCTTATGACAATTATCACTCCAACAAAGATTTTCAATAAAAACCAAATGTCAACTTTTACAAGAAAACAAGAAGACCTCACAAAATGAGGAACCTCGAAGTACCCATGACGAGCCCATGATAAGGGTTTCATCAATATGCTTTCCCAAAGACAACCGAGTCCGAAAACCAAAATTTTGAAAGTGGGTCCCCAAGCTTTGGGGCTAGTTGTGGAGCAGCCACAACAATACCTTGCTCAAATTTCTAATAATCTCTCCCTTTGTCATTGATGACAATCCATTTACATTTTACCATTTCCTTTATCAATTTCTATTTTTCTCCCCCTGAGAAACTGCTCTCCCTGACTGAATGCTCTTCCCCTAACTCAAATATCTTTCCATTTGTCATCAATGGCAAAGGGCCACCTTTGGGGCTTGGGGCTAGGAATGAGACTCTTAGCTTAGCCCCTCTCCCACCTCCTTTATAGGTGGTTAATTATAGGGTGGTAGTAGAACTACTCCCAACTTTTCTTGAAGGTACTCAAAAGTCTCTTTCAAAAGTGGCTTAGTGAAAATATTTGTAATATGCTCCTTTGTAGTAACATATTCCAACTTGACTTGCTTGTCTATCACCTGTTCTCTCAAAAAGTGATACTTGATCGAAATATGCTTTGTCCTAGAGTGCATCACTAGATTTTTTGAGATATTTATAGCACTTGTATTATCACACAATATGGGAATAGGATGATCATGTTTTATCTTGAAATCCTCTAGAGTTTGCTTCATCCACAATACCTATGTACAACTAGCAACTACTGCAATATACTCTACCTCTACTGTAGATAGGGATATTGATGCATGTTTCTTACTTAGCCAAGAGACTAAAAAGTCTCCAAGAAAGAATGCTCCACCATTTGTAGTTTTTATGTCATCAATATTGCCAACCCAATCTGCATCTGTATAAGCTATGAGAGTGAAACTATCACTTTTGGGATACCAGATCCCAAAATCCATAGTCCCTTTTAAATACCTAAGAATCCTTTTTACTACTACTACATGTGTCTCCTTGGGTGTTGCTTGAAACCTTACTACTAATCCCATAGTCGGCATGATATATGGTCTAGTAGTTGTGATGTATAATAAGCTGCCAATCATAGATCTATATAATTTCCAATTTTCCTCTGGATATTTATCATATTTACTTAAGTTACATCCTGTAACCATGGGAGTACTTACTGGTTTGCATTATTCTAACTTGAATTTCTTTAGCATCTCTTTTATATACTTGGTTTGTGAAAGGAACACCCCTTTCTCTAATTGTGAAATCTAAAGTCCAAGAAAGAAGGACAACTCACCAAGCATAGACATATCAAATTCATTCTACATACTCTTTAAAAATTTTAGACACATCTTATCATTGTTTCCTCCAAAAATGATATCATCAACATAAACAACCACAATTGTAAGTCATTCCCTTCATTTTTTATGTATAAGTTACTATCCACTATTCCTTTATTGAAACCCTATTCCTGTAGGTACTAATCCAATATTGAATACCAAGCCCTAGGAGCTTGCTTTAGTCTATAAAGTGCTTTCTTCAATTTGCATTCGTAGTCTAATTTATCAGTCAAGTTGGAACCTTTTGGCTACTCAATGTAAACCTCTTCTTCTAAAACACCATTTAGAAAGGCTGATTTAACATCCATATGATATACTTTGAAGTTTTTGAAGCTTGAAAAGACTAAGAATATTTTGATAGCTTCAATTCATGCAACTGGAGCAAATGTCTCATCAAATTCAATTCCGTCTACCTATGCATATCCTTTGCACACTAATCTTGTTTTATTTCTAACCACTTGGATATTTTTATTTAACTTGTTTCTGAATACCCATTTAGTGCCAATCACATTTTTGTCTTTTGGTCATGGAACAAGTTCTCAAGTATTTCTTTTCTCTATCTGATCTAATTCCTCATCCATTGCATTAACCCAAAACTTATCTTCACTTGCCTCATTGAAGTCTTTTAGCTCAATTTTAGATAACAAAGAAAAATTTTCTTGTTGAGTTTATGTCATTACCCTTCTCCTTATCTGTCTCTCATCTGGATTCCCAATGATTAGCTCTCTTGCATGATGTTTTTGTACATACCTAGATGGATTCTTACGAAGAAGACTTTGTGTTTCTTCATCTTCTTCTTCTAATTCCTCACAAAACTCCTTTTGACAACTTCCATCTTCCTGATACATAATTTCTTGAATTGGTTTTCTTAATCCTATCTTCTCATCAACTGTTACATTTATACTTTCTATAATAGTGTGCTTCCTTTTGTTGTAGCATATATAGGATTTGATCTTAGTATAATAACCAATAAAAATACCCTCATCACATCTTGGGTCAAATTTGTCCAAGTTTTGATCTTCCCATATCATGTGACACTTGCTTCTAAAAACTTTGAAGTGTTTTACAGTGGCTAGTCTTCCCTTCCAAATATCATATGGAATCTTGTGATGGTTTACTCTTATTTGAGCCTTATTGATGGTATAAACTACTGTGTTGACTGCTTCTCTCCAAAAACTATCTAAAATTTTGGACTCATTTAACATAGCTCTAGCCATATTCTCAATAGTCCTATTTTTCCTTTCAACTACTCCATTTTGTTGAGGAGTTCTTGCAGTTGAGTATTCTCTCTTGATTCCATGTTGTTCATAGAAATCTACAAATTCATTTTAGGTAAAATCTAATCCTCTATTTGATCTCAAACACTTAATCCTCTTACTTCTTTCATTTTCAACCCATTCTTTAAATACCTTGAATTTGTCAAATGCTTCTAACTTATCTTTCAAACAAGTTGTCCAAATCATTATGGAGTAATCATCTATAAACAATATGAAGTAGATTTCACATTGAATACTATGTGTTCTAGTAGGACCACATAGATCAATATGTATTAGTTTTAATGGCTCAGATGACATATATCCCTTTGATTTGAAACTTGTTCTAGTTTGCTTTCCATGTTGACAATGTGCACAAATTGTGTTTTATGGCATTTTTAGCTTGGGTAAATCTCGAATAGCCTATTTATTGCTTATGTTGACTATGTTTTCAAAATTCAAATGACCCATTCTTCTATGCCACAACCAACTCTCATCTTCTTGTGATAGAAAACACTTTTCTCCTTTAATATCACTAAGCATATAGAGGTTGTTTGGAGTTCTACTTGCATTTGCAATGACTTTTCTAGTTTTAGACTTTCTTATCTCACATCTATCTGAGTGAAATGTAACCATATGATCTTGATTACAAATTTGGCTTACACTTAGCAGATTATGTCTCAAACCTTTGACATATAGTACATTTTTGTTCTTGTTTTCCCATTATCTAAACTCAAAGTTCCTTTTCCATAGCTTTTTGCTGATCCATTATCACAAAAACTTATTGATCCTCTATTAGTTTATTTGAGTACAAGAAACTTCTCTTTATATCTTGTCATGTGTCTTGAGCAACCACTATCAAGAAACCATTGTTCTTCTTCATTCTGAGCATGAAGAGTTGTTTGAACTAATATTGATCTAGGTTTTTCATCCCATTTTCTTTCTTTCCTAATTGTTGAAGTTGTATTCTTTTTACTTGACTCAGGAAATACCATTTTGCACCATCTAGCCTTGTGCCCAAGATTATTGTACTTACAACATATAACATAACTATCCATAAGAGGTGTAAAATAATTGAAATTTCTATTTACATCCTTTTCAGCATAACCAGTGCAATGTACAACTCTATGACCATATTTGTTACATGAAAATAAATAACCATGGAAGAGAGTATGTAACCTATTTTAATGCCTTGTAAAATATGATCGAGTGCTCCTCCTTTTGTTGTAATTAAACTTTGTCAATGGTTCTTCTTTGCTCTCTTCTTTCCTAATATCTTTTCCTTTCAGAGTATGAGTCACTTGCTTATCTTTTTTTGAAGTCACTACTTATTGAAGGTTTGACTCGTTTTTCTGTTTCCCAAAATTTATATCATGTAGTACCTTGGTATTTTCAACTTCATCCTTAGATAAACAATTTTTTCTTCTAATATTTCACGTTCTATTTCTCTTGCTCTTGATAGATCTATCATATCCTGTTAAATTTTATTTCCCTCTTATACCTTTATCTTGAGTTCTATGAGACTATGTAGAAGTTCTATCCTTGCTTCTTCATCCTCTTGAAATTGATACTTCAAACTTGAGTTATTATTCCTAACCTTTTCAAGATTCCTGAGACTAGCAAAGAATTCCTCTTTTATGTCCAACATGGTCTCTTATTCACTCTCTTAAGTCATGTGTTTCTGATAGATCTTCCTCCAAGTTGTTAGTTTTTTCATGGAGAGACCTACTCTGATACCAATTGAAGAACATGTGCTTATTCTGAGAGGGTGGTAAACAGTATAAGATAAAAAAAATTATTTTCAATCCATATGATAACATCAACAATATTAAAGTAGTAAAAATTACATAAAGCATCACACACATGAGAGACATGATTTAACATGGTTCACCCAATGTGGGCTACTCCACGGAAATATTCCTTATAAAATTTTCTCAATAAATTCTCTTGGGAATATTTTCCCTATTACAATGCTTATGGACCTCTATCCAAAGGAGACACCAATATCCTAATCAAGTTCATGAATATCTATCAATAGGAGACACCAATCCCCTTAGCTGGTTAGTGGATCTCTATCCATAGGAGAACTCCTTCTCCTCTACTCTGCATGGTGATCCTCTAGAAGACTACTACATCCATTGCTCTGGCTTGTGTATCTCTCTCCATAGAAGACTTTGTCCTCACTCAGAAGATATATGTCCTCATTACCTTGGCTAATGGATCTCTATCCACTAAAGAATATTGTCCTCTGCTCTTTTCACCTCCAAAGCTTGCTCTCAGATCTATCTCAAATATGCACTAAATACAATCCTTCAGTCTAGAACAAATATGCTCAATATCTATCTCAAATATATACTAAATATAATCCTTCGGTCTAGCACAAATTTTCTCAATATCTATCTCTATTCTAGAACAAAACTATCCTCAAATATGCACCAAAATTTGTCCTTAAATTTATCTTCAAGCCTTAACAAAAATCTTTATTCAATCACAAATCAACTCTGCTAGATATGCCCCAAACCTTAACTCAAGGTTTGAACAAATTAATCAATCAAATTTACTCACATCTACTCAAAGACTTACCTCAAATCTGTCCAACAATTCCCCTCAAGAACTTGTACAATATGCTCTCAAGTCTTCTCTAACACTTGTCTCAAATATGCTTAACAAGTCCTCACTAGAACTTGCTCAATTTTCTCAATAAGTCTTCACCAAGACTTGTCTCAAATATTCTCAACAAGTCCTCACTAGAACTTGCTCAATCTGCTAAAAAATTATTCACCAAGACTTGTCTCA
This sequence comes from Wollemia nobilis, assembly GCA_028583015.1. Lineage (NCBI taxonomy): Eukaryota > Viridiplantae > Streptophyta > Pinopsida > Araucariales > Araucariaceae > Wollemia > Wollemia nobilis. Next base: position 1,003,347 of record JAQPPZ010016460.1, read on the forward strand.
AATATGCTCAACAATTTCTCACTAAAACTTTCTCAATATGCTCAACAAGTCTTCACCAAGACTTACCTTAAATCTGATTGTAAGCTTCCACAAAAGCTTACTCAACTCTATCCTTAAGTCCACTCTAGGACTTACTCAAATCAACTCACAAGATTTCACAAAAGCTTATTCAACTCAACTCAATCTATCACAGAAAACTTCTTCAATCACACAAACAAGATTCATACATAATCTTGTTTAATCTTACAAAAACATATAGAGAATGGTTAGAGAATCAATATGCTTCACACTCACAAAAATGCTCAATAACTTTCAAACTCTTTTGTTTAACCACATAAACATATATAGAATGGTTAGAGACTCAATATACTTCACACTCACAATCATTCTCAATCACTTTCAAACTCTTTTTAACCATAGAAACATATAGATAATGATTAGAGACTCAATATGCTTCACACTCAATCACTTTCAATATCTTTCTTAAATTTGTAAAGAACAATTTGTTTCCCAAAACTTGAACTATCACTCCAACACTTCAATAAACTATGCTCAATCAACTCCACTCAACCAATCACTCAATGAAACATAACTTGCTTACAAACCCTGACCAAGCATATGAAAGTTTACTCAAATATTTCCAACAATGCTTATCAAACAATCTCACATAACAATGATACTCATGTTCTTTCACAAACCCTAGTTCAAGATAGTTCACACTCAAATGACTTCACAGTTATTCACCCAACATACATGTGAAAACACACTCAATCATTTCCAACAATGCTTATCAAACAAGGTTTCTAGTATCAAATTTCATTCCAAAAACCCATATCAATCAACATTGGATATCTCAAAACCAAACTCAACAATGCTTATCAAACAATCATTTTCACTCCAACTTAGAATTCATAACATCCAATAATATTTCATTCACAAGGAAGATAAGCCCATACCTTTATTTTGAAAAATATTGGATCTCACTACCTATCTCAATCACACTCAACCTCTTTGACAATCTCAATGGTTAGATATCACAAATTTATCCTCAATATTTTCTTTCAAAAATATTTCACCATGCCAAAATATTAAAAATTAACTATGCATTATTTCTCCTTTCAAATAAATTTATAATGTGAATTTATTTCAACAAATAACATCTAACACTCTTGGCCCATCTTATTGCTCCTTTTATAAACTTTAATCACTAAAAATAAACCACAAAAATTAAAACATTGCATACCCTTTTGTCTCCCTTTTATAGCTCATAAAACCCTTTAAATATACACTTTTCAATAATGAAAAACTTTAGTAAATAAAAAAATTAATTTCCACCTTCACACATTTTGGATGCAATGTTAAACCTTAGCAAATGAGCACATACCTTTTAATTGCAACAAAAAGGCCTTGACGGGATTTGAACATTTGATACGCTTCTCCCAAGCACCTTCATACAACACACGTGCACAAAGTGGGCTACATGCCTCCACACAAAGGGAAAGGCACATGCCTTCCCTTTGTCCCTTTCCAATGGGGTAGATAAAAATAAAACTCGTCTCTACCTTGCCCAAAATGTTGTCATGCGGATTGAACCCATGACTTGTCACCTGCGAGTGACTTAGTGTAGCCCTAGCTTTTGACTGCGCTATCCAGTGCCTTGCATTTTGAAATGCGCTTCTCACACACTTGTACCTTGGTATGTCTCCTTAACATTTCAAACACATGTGATTTATCTTCAAACCTTAGCGCTCGATTTCATTTAGCATTCAATCTATTGCATGGATAATTTTTGTGAGGTGGGTTCGTACCCCCTTTTATATGTATGGTAATGTTTTCAAATACGTTGGCACATGAAGTCATTCGATTTTTAACTAATTTGAATTATGGACCTTTAAATTAATTTAAATTTAAATTTTACCTTAGGGTAAAATATTTAAATTTAAATAATTTAAACTTAGGACATTATAAAATTTCACATGGGTCTTTTGGAGGAGTAATAATTTTATCACTCCTTGGCCTTCGTTTCTCTTCACACCAACTTATAACCAGAAAATATTATAATATTATATATTATAATATTATTATTTTCATTAACCTGCTTCTTTGCCTTGCTAGAAAAACCAATGGAGGACATTAATAACACCGAAACTTGGTCATCAACATTTTGATATAAATGCATGGATGACATTGAAACTTGGTCATCATCCTTATGATATTAATGATGACACACCTTGCTTTCTTCTTGACATCAATGACAACATAACTTGCTCAAATCTCCAACGATATTATTGTATTGGATACAGTTGATTTTATACAATAATGAGATATTATTGTGCTATATTTTTTCAAGGGTTTCGTAGGTGAAATACTATGTTATGTGTGTATTTGTTATTTTATTTTTTCTTTGATTTTGTATTATTATTTTTTGAGATTTAGTTTATTAGGGCCTTTTAATCTTCAATTATAAACATATTTGGCCATGAAAATTTAAATCTACACTCCATGATACACATATTATGCATTATATCTTATGAAATTGGTGAGAAATTGGTAAGTCTTTTGCTTTCCATTAGTGGTATTGCCATTACAATTTGTTATTCATTCCACAATTTCATCTCTAGTGAATGGGTGCATTTTTTAATTTGTATTATCATGTGTTTATTGATCATACACGTTCTTGCTATGGATATGGTTAAATTATCATTTCAAATCCTCATGAATTAAACTTCAAAATTTATTTTTCATCTATTTTAATTTTAGTACTTTATTTTTTATATAATTAGAGTAGGTTAGATTAATAATTAGAAAGGATAGTGTGAATCAAGCCTAAACCTATGCATTATAAGTAGCCACAAGCCCTTCCATCCAATAACTTGTTGAAACACTAGAATTAGGGTGCATTATTGATAAAATTAAGAGTCTGGACCATTCCCCAATTCAATAAGTAGCAAGGTCATTAATACCAAATATAATTTATTAAACAAAGGTAAGGATTGTGATTCAGTTTTTATAAGCAAAATAAAATGTGTTATCCATTGATAGACTTATATTAGGTACCTACATGGTAAATGAAAACATTGATGATATATATTGATCCATCATAAGATTCTTTAATTAAAATTAAACAAGGTTCATCATTTAAGTAAGGATTGTGATTTAATTTATCAAAAAAAAAAAAGCTTATACTAAGTAAGAAGAAGAAGGGCATCCTTCATACTCATTGGCTATAAATTAAATAATATCTACTACCCATAATACAATTTGAATAAAAGGTACACATTTTATTCAAATTGTATTATGGGTAGTAGATATTATTTATCAAAAAACAAAAAATTTTATACTCAGTAAGTAGAAGAAGGCCATCCTTCATACTCTTTGTTTATAAATATGCATTAGTAATAATCCATCCTCATCAAGTTCTTTCAAATACATCCATTTATAAATGTAACTTTTCTTGTCTATTAATAAAAATAAGTTTTGACTACAAAGGAATGGAAGTACGCATTTCATGCCCTATACTTATTTACTTGTAATTAGATGATATTTGAAATAATTTTTTTGATACTCATTTGTTAATAGTAACTTTTTCTTTGGGATTCTATATTTTTATATTCAGTATTTAAACTATAATTGTACCACTTTTATTGTCTACATTGTATTTCACTTACTCTTGTTATATAAGAGTTAACTAATTGCTCTCTATTGCTTTTCTTTAGATTAATGCTCTTTTATTGTTACTATGGTAGGTTTACAAATTTGTTGTAGTTCTTTTGCAATCTAATCATATTCTATAGGCCACAATGTGCATCACCACCACATGGTCCTGTTTGTTAAATACCTTTTCTTTAAATATATTTTTTACCTATCAAATATTTAAATTGTGAAATATATTTTGGAATAAATCTAATCAATTACATTATCTTAAAAAAAAAGGATAATACTCAAATAATTAAAGATATTTAAGGTATCCTTAGACACCAATGATATGCTATTAAATGATTACAAAGAATCTAATGAAATATAAAATGGTTAGGTGGGAAGGGGTGTAAATACCAAACCACGATGTAAAACCACACATTTAATGTCAATTAATATGACTAGTTATTGGATGATAACTTGATGTTCTAAGAATTTCATTCAAAATTTCAAAAGTGATAGGAGAGATTTCATGAACATTAGAAAAACAATTGTTTGAACCTATATTTTATGATGTAATTGGAATGTAATCTGGATATGATATGAGAACCCCACTTGAGATCCATGATTGAGGAAGCATATATATTTTTATTTTGAATATGATAGGTCTATTCAACACCCATTTGTGAAGTTGAAGGAGCATTTATTTTCCATAACCCTAAAACCTTGAAGTAATTATCCAAGAGAGGACAAAATTATCATACATCATGGAAACATGTGGACTGGTTTGACTTGTCTCACTTCTTACAATTATAATTATTATAGATGGTGGCATAAATATGGTTGATATATCATGATTGGGTATTGGCATGGTGGCATTCACCGATCCCCCAAAAAATTATTAAATACCAAAAATGTTTCAAGGAAACTAGGTAGAATATGGAAAATTGGAGATTCAAACTTCAACAATATATACTATCCCTTCAAAAAATCTATATGTAGGTAGATTTTCTTTCTAGTGCCTTTTTATTTTAGCCTTGTGCCTATTCAGGAATTAAAATATTATTTCTAATATTTTGAAAGTTACCCTTCTTTGAAAATTAGGGGTAGGATTATATGGGGATGAGCTATAAAAATCTTCATTATCTTTTAAAATAGGATTGTCATTGCCACATAGATAGAGACATTCTAATTCTTCTTGGATTGAAATATGTTTTTGAAACTCACGGGATATATAACTCTTTGCATCTATTTTTATAAAGTATCAATATAAATTAGTAAAGGAGTTAGGATTATGTTTGGATGATTTAATATAATATTTTTTAGATTTTATATTTTAGAAAGTGTAACAATGAAAAGGGAAATAGAATAACCCTTATAACTTCATATTATTATATAACAAGCCTTTCTACTTACTCCAATTCACTATATATTCCAAGTCCTCATAATATATACAAATCTCTCTATATACTCATAGGTATGTGGAATAGAAATGGTATGTGAATACCAAAGTAGGTACAATGAAGATAAGTGTCATATGAGTGCAAAATGGGTATGGAAAAGCAAAATGGTATGCAGAAGGGTCTAGGATTTGTCTAAGGTTTATATATTTGATTATATCACCCTTTATCTCATTAATTTATTTATGCAAAACCTAGATTAATTAAAACTAACATATTCATAGGATAGAAGAAGATCGAAAATTAAAAAAAATGGAAGTTTCATTTTTTTTTATAGATAAAACAAAAGGGGTTTTGAAAGGGGCTCCAAATATTTTACAACCAAATTTTGAAAAGAAAAAAAAAAGTGATCATCATACCAAGGATCAAAAGGAAACCATATCTATAGACTGATACCCTAGAGAAGGCTTCAATAGACCGATGAAAAATAGAAGATAAGGAAGCCATCCTTACAAAGAAAACTTAAGATAGAAAGGTTCAAACAAGCAACAAAAATAAAAACTCAAAAAACCCTTGCCATGAAGGCCCATATTAATCCTCAAGATGATCTTGCTTAGCTGAATCAACGTTGAGGTCATCCTCCCCTCCTTGGGTACTATTCTCATTCATGGTAGTAAAGATCTTTCCAACTTGGAGGAGCATGGAAGACAAATATTTTAAGAGTTCCACCATGCTAGCCCAAGGCTCAATTCTTTTTGGTATTTCCCCACTTCTGTGGAATGAGTCCATTTGGAGCCTCCCTCTAATTTGATCTTCTTGGGCTTCATCGAGATCATCTCTAGAGTAGATTTTGACTGGTTCACATCCATAATTTTACATTTATCACTTGAGGCTCTGCTTTTGGATGAATGGTAAGAAATACCCAAAATTAGTTGGATATGGGGTGTAAACATGGATTCTAGCTTTAACTTTAGCTTTTCTAGTCGATTCATCCTTCGAGTCATCATTGTTGAGGATCGAGGCTAATGAAATCCCTTCTTGACTGCTAATAATAACAAAAGTCACCTTGTTAACTTCCTTTTGCACCATGTGGTCATACAGTATGAGGTGGAGGTCCTAGTGCTTAGGTTGGGTAGAAAAACCATCCTTAACATTAGATATTGAGACTTCAAATGACCAAAATAGGTAATCAAGAATGTTAATGTCCCTCACCAAACACATATGGTTCAAAAATATGATATGAAATCTCCTTAATGATGAGTTGATATCATCCATGGTGAAATATTCCATGATGGGGACCATCACCCTATCCTAGGGCTTAGGGAGACCCTTTCACACAATACCACCTTTGTCCCTAACAAAACACTTGCCTTTCTCTCTAAAGTTGAAGAGTTCCCCAACCAGGGAATGCTTATCCCTATGGATGATATCACCATCAATAGGCAATTCAGTCGCCTCTACGAGTAGACGTATGTTGAATTTAAACTTAAGACCTATGAGAGTCACTCGAAATCTATCCTATGAGGAAATTAATTGATCAAAAAGGGTCATGTCACTTCCCTTGAATTTGTAGATAAAGGGAAACATTCAATGAATCTTGAAAAATTATTCAACCATAAATTTAATTTATTAATCATCTAATCTACTTTATTTTTTGAAAAAATGTGATTATCACCTAAAAATAAATGGACCCACGAGTTATTTACATCAAATTAACCAAAATATAATGATGTCAAACATAGGTATAGGATAGGAAAATATCATCTCTGATGATAATTTTTTTATTAGATAAAAGAAGGGGTTTTGAAAGGATCCCCAAACATTTTTATAAAAAGCAGAATTGAAAGAGCTCAAGGCTTATCCCAAGAGACTCTAACAAGAAGGACCACCCAACTAAAACAACAAACAACCAATACAAAATAGTGAGCCAAAAAAATGACCGTTGAGCTAGATCACCTAATCCTGTAGGAGAGTAAAACAAAAGGATCGCTATCCAGAACAAAAAATAATAAGAGAAATATCAAAATTCATAAATACTTATACCTTAAGAGACAATTTCCATAAGTTTCTTGTGTCCTTTTTAGGGTTCTCAACTCACCATGTTTTTTGTTGAGTAATACCTTGGATCTCCTCGATGAAAGAGATAGCAACCTGAAGAGACCCAATCAAAGTCTGGTGCTTCTAGTCCAACTTGTTGAGGAAGGGTATTATATTGAAAGACTCATGTCTTGGAAAGGGATACTCTTATCTAATTTTGGTTGTTTTGTTTGATAGCTAATATTTCCTTTTTACTAGATAATTCTCTTTAGATTCTAACATTTCTACCAAGATAGGGGAGGTTTCAACCTTCATAGATTTCATGGATAGATGTTTACAGTTTCTTGTGCATCTAGCCATGATAAATCTAGGTAAAACTGATGTGACACACAAATAATTGTCCTTATATTTTGTAGATATAATATGACTTTTAAGATCTTCCAAATTGAACTCCCAGGAGGCACTGGATGAAGAGTTGAAAGAGACTAGGGGCAGATAAAAAACAAGAGGTTTTTTTGGTACTTAGTTTTTAATAAAGCCTCATCCACCACCACCCCTTTATTCTTAGCCATGTACTCAAAATTTAGTAAGGATAATCCTTGGTGGGTAGGGTCTAACCCTTTCCCTCCTCTCATGTTTATCATTGCTTTTTCTAGGGAATAAAAAATAAAAATATGGAATATTCATGAGTTGTTTACATCTCAACTAGTTCAAAAAAATTATAGGGAAGTTGTGCAGCACCTCTCTATTGGAATCTAGTATGAAAATTTCTATGATCATAGAGATGACTTGATTATAAGGAGCTTTGATGGGCTTAGTGTTGTATCCATTCTACATTTTTTATTAATACTCATATTTGTCAAGAACGAAGCTTAATTCCCTAATGAGGGAGTGCTTCTTTTTTTATGGCACACACCATAAATTGGTAGACCCATCACCTCCCCAACTAGATCTATGGAGATTTCAAACTCCAAAGCACCAGCTTGAACCCAACCTTTCCTCCATGAGTGTACCATTTTCTTAGAAATCCCTCTATTGTGATCATAGAAGAATTGTATGTAATCCAAAAGGCCACCTTTGTGAAGAATCTTCTTAACCTCATCATCCACCTCTAAGTAATTCGACTCCAATGGTAACTTCTACCCTTTCTAAAGAGGACACTAGCCCATATTCCATAGCTAAAAATAGAAAGACTTGGAATCAAATCCTCCACACCTTCAACAAACCACACTACAAACATAATATCTAAATGAATTTAATGAGAAGAGAGATTAGTTTGGGTATTGACATATAGTTTCAATAAAAATTTAAAACTCATGCCATAAAGTGTAGTGCCACCAATTAAGAGGATGACCATAAAAGGAAATACACTACCAAAGACATGATTCTAAAAAATCCCACAACTGATACCACTATTCAAACTACAAATCTCAAGCTTCCCATCTCCACCCGCTTTCCACAAAAGATTCAAAAATCCTATCAAATGAATGTATCACGGGTTAAAGAGGTAGTTACTCTCCTAATAAAAGGAAGAAGACCTATCACTATGCCATATTGAAAAGGCACCTTTAAAATTTGGAGATAAAATGACCAAATCCATATATGAATGGTAGTGGCTTTGATTATCAAGAAGCATGCAAATGTACAATTGCTTATGTGGCCTACCACCTCGTAAAACAACATGCAAAAAAAAAATCTCCTACTTCATCTATTTTTTCTAAACCAATCCATGTATGTAGGATAGCATCTCTAGCATGGAAGGCAACCAATGATATGCGAAACCACCTCACTTCATCATAATCCATTAGACAACTAGTTTTTTAAACTTGATCTATAAAACCATACCTCATCCCTGGGGATAAGCCTCTAGCATTGGGAGTAACTAATGATGTGGCTAGCCATTAGTGTGCCACCAAAATTATAGATTCTCCACTTGGTCCTATCAAGCCCAACTGATTCCTTAGGAATATTATCTATAGAGAAGGAGCTTTTACTGTAGAAAGTGGTGCTAAATCCCCAAATTTTATATTTAAATTTGAATTTGAATTTGAATAGGAGTAACCGAAAACCCACTAGCTTATGAATTGTAATAATAACCATAAGAATGAGCCTCACAACTCCTATGGAAAATAGGAAAGGATGCAAGGAAGGATGGATCTTACTAGATAATCAGAATCACCAATCAACATTACTCACCATTGAACCCAAGGAATTAGAAAGTGGTTCCATATATGGTGTATGCTATCACACCTCAATGGATGGGGTTATAGATGAGGCTAAGAGATTAGATAAAGGGTGTGTGTGTCTAAATCATCATTAACATATTAATACCACATCAGAATTTGTAAGTTATAATGTATTCAAACAAGACAAAATTTAAAAACTAAAAGCAAAAGTTCAAGCATTTAACCAATTACGATGAAAATAGGAAATATTTTTTTTTAAACTTCATTTTTGAAACAAATTGAGTAAGGTAGAGGATATTGAATGCAATTCTAATTTTAAATGCATTAAATTAGAATGTATATATTTTTTCTTTTTCTTTTTAATTTTGCAATATTGAGACGAGAGAATGTAGTCTATACGATTTTTTGTTCCTCGAAATGCAATCTAATATCAAGTGCAAAAAAAATAAAATAGTATTATATATTTGGAATTCTCTAATTTTGTATAAGAAAAAATATTCTTCTTTGTAGGCTCTAACAAAATCACAAGGGCCCTATCATGCTAACAAAAGTTCAACTGGTGATGGTATTATTGTCAAAGATGAAAATGAATAAAAATAAATATACAAATATGATTTGGAAGACAAGTAACAAAGTTAGAATACTTTATATTTATGGAAAATAAATATAGATAAATAGATATTGAAGTAATAAAATAAAAATGCTTTAAACAAAATCTAAGTAATATGCTCTTTAAAGTTATAAGCAAATTAGTTAGAGTGTCATAACAATTGAATAGGGTGTTTTCCTTAATAGTCGTGCAAGGTTTTAATAAATATAATAATATTCAATAATATAATTGCAAAACCCTAATTTATAAATATACATAAATAAGATAGAATAATATAGACCTAGATTTGGATGCTTGAAGGATTTTTGATCGTCGGTACTAAAATCAGAAGTGTTTGACATGGTTCTTGAACTAATCTTTGATAGGTAGACATGCACATATAAATATGAAAAAATTAGCAATGGATTGGGGGCTTGCATCATCTAGGACCTTAGCACATTTAATATTTTGATAAATATTTAACAAATGGAAAATTTGATTATGATGACAAGATAAAAGATAATAATTATATGGTTATGGCCCTATTATAATTTTAGTATTCTAAAGTAGATTGTTTTAAATTCTTGTCATGAGTATGATGGATATTTGTAGTGCAATAGCACAGGTACCCAACTATGATTTTTATAAAATATAAATAAAAGGATAAAATTGGTAAAATGACATTACATGGATCAATTGAAATATGCTTACAATAGAAAAGAATAATCATTAAATGGATTTTAAAATAAGATCTACCCATTTTTTAAATATTAAAAAATCCATAGGTGATAAACTATGCTGATATAAACATGTCTATGATAACATAATACTAGATCTTAAAAACTTCATTTTAGACCCTACAACCTTCATAAATTTTGATTAAGTTTTTCAAACATGATAAGAAGATCTAAATGAAAATCGGTTTAGTCAAGATAATAGATGCAAAGGTGATAAAAACCACTCAAAATATTTATAATGGAAAAGAAAAAGAAAAAATGCTAATATAATATTAACATATGAAATTGTATGATAAAATGAGTAGGAAGACCCTTTCTTTAAGTACTAAACAAGTTATAAATCCTAGCATGATATAATTTGACTTACTAGCTCCTTAGTTCTATAAAACAATTGATGTAATTCTTGTAAGTATCATCCTATAGAATTTTATTTTCTCAAAAGATGCAAAAAATAAACAACATTTTTGCTCTTGGATTATTCTTCCCCAAAATGCCTTGTGATTACAAAAAATTAGATGTTTCCAAAATTTACTTGTTGTTCTAGTTGTTAAACTAGTTGATTACCCTCTCTTTTTCTTTGCATGAATTCATTATTTTTATTAACATTGTGATTAATCATTATAAGGATGGGATATTGGACAAAAACTTTCTTCGATGGTTGTTGTTGGAGTTGATTGCGTAGGTGATAGCTTATAGGTAGGTGCAATGAAATTATTTTATATGATTATATTAGAGAAGATGTGTAGCAATAGATAAGAAGAATGACTATGCTCATTTGAATGGGATGAAGAGTATATGGATTTTCAATTAGAGTAGAAAACCATTAAGAATAAAATATCAAAATGATTTATGGTGTTTGAGTAGTCAATTGATTGCTCCTTTTAATTTTATTATTCCTAATAGAAATTTGGTTTGATGAAGCTCTAATTATCATAGAAGAGAGTGATATGAAACCATTAATGAATTCATAACTAATAAATAATGATTAGCATCTATTAAAGATATTTGGAATAGTCATTAGTATCACAATATTCAACATTTATAGACATATTAGATATGGTACATTACCAATGACAACACCAAGATATCAGTCTAGATCTAAGATAAAATAAAATGTTGATAGTACATAAATTATTGTCAATATTAGCTACCCATTTTACATCATAGTAACATTTTGAGGTAGGAAAAGGTTTGGTAGAATAATGAATGCCTATATAGTAGGTTTATTTGATATACTAAAGAATATACTTGGTAGCTATCCAATTCTCTTATGACGTGTCTACTTGTACCTAGAAAATGTGTTGATTGCAAATACAATATTCAACCTAGTGTGTGCAAGGTAAATAAGAACTCTAATAAACAATTAATACAATGTAGGATCATCAAAGAAGAATAATAGTCATCCTAAATCTTCAACCTTAAGTCAAATGAAACACAACTAAGCTTTCATTCCTACATGCTAAATTACTATAATAATTAAGACATACTTAGAATATGATATAATAGCATCACATGATGATTATTCAAACTAAATTTCCAAGTAGTGAATAAAACCTAGATATATTAGATTAATGGTGTCTTGAAGCCATAGATTCATATTATAAATCATATATATTTATGTTCACATGATAAGAAGACAATTGACATACATAATAATAATAAAAATATGTCCATGATGCTTGATGTAGAAATCATGTTATACCTTGCACCAAGTAAACCCATAACTAAGAAAATAATATGGTGTCTCATACCGAGCATGAGGCACTTGCTTAATTCTATGCAAATACTTCTTAAGATGATAATGTACAAGAGTAGAGTTATTTAAAATAAATTTGAGAGGATGATGTGTATATCTCCTCCTAAAGGTCTAAATGAAGAAAAACAACCTCCACATCCATATAATATAATTCCAAACCATATTAATCATCAATAGAAAAACCCATCCTCATAGAATGCATACAATATCCATGGTACATGGTATCTCTATAATAAACTCACTCCTTTTAAGAGAAAACCTGATCAATAATGTGGGGGGTCCTACTTAAATTATTGTTCTAAAAACTGAATACTGAGAATATTAGGAATTTTGATAAAATTCTTGCTCTAGAATAAAAATTGGTTTATTAAGAAGACTTTAATCCAACTTGGATTATATTGGAGATATTACATTATTTTATCATGTAATAGTTCAGGGAGTGATTTATTTAGTTTAAGGTTTTATTAATATAGTAGTGAGTTTAATATTTAGTTTATAGTATGTGTCAACGTGTGAAGTGTTTGAGGTGTCAAGAGTGCAAGTGTAAGTTGTCTGAGTTAGAGAAGATTCATGTATGATATCATGTTTGAGTTATGTAATTATGATATACCTTGTCATTATAAGAGAAGAGTGAAGGTCAAGAGACATGCATATGAGGAGTCACATCTAAGTATATATTGATGACAAAGCATTGCAAAAAGCATCAAAATAGCATAGCTTCATCCATGATATAGTATATTTTATTCATAATATTTTAGTATTTTGTGTGCATAATTATTATGAAAATTATTGTATGTTCTTGGAGAAATTTACTTAAGAGGAAATAAACTATAAAAGAATTGTCTAACTAAATTATTTAGAGTTCTAAATATTAATTACCTATATAAAAGAGAGCAGGCTAACATGGTCTGCCAAAGATTTAAATCCTTTCCTTGAGTATATTTATAACATAATTATTATAAATATTTTACTATGGGAACATAATTTATAGTCAAAGGGGAAAGAATAATATCTTGTTGTTATCATTATGTACACCATTATTAACAATGGTTCTTACTTGGACAAAGGACAAAATGTCACAAATAAAATATAAGTCATAATAATGATGAATGAGTATTCAATGTGACAACACTAAGGGTTGGCCTCTAGGTGATACTAAAGGGTAGTCTATAGTACTAGCCACACATTTAGATATTGCAAGGGTTTTATATAATGATGTGGACCCCAACTTTGAGGATCTCCTCAATATCAAATAGGAGGACAAGATTTTCATAGTAGGCACTTTATATAAGGAATTTAGTATTTCATATCTAGGAGTTTTCAACATGAGTTGTCATAGACCAAAATCTATCCATTGGAGCAAAAAAAAACTAGAATTCCAACTCTATCTATTGCAATAAAAAAAACTAGAATTGAAAATGGCATCCACATCTATGGAGAATAATTTTCTAAAATGGTGGTATATCTCATTGGAACAGGCATGTAGACTTGTATATTATAGGTGTGGAAGCAAAAGTTACAATAGTAAGATGCTAAAATTAAATATTATTTTGTAGGAGAGTAACACACACATTTGCTACAAATTCAAAAATATTAGTAGACAAAATAGGACATAAGTGACTCAAAAAATAAAATGGGATGAAAATCATTTGAAAGAAGGATCAAAATTACATATGGAGAAGTATCATCTTCAAGTATCATTTGATGATGACTCAAAGAAAAATGACACAATTTTTTTGGATGTCTTTTATCCAATAACAACCAAAAGGATCATTAATTTACATCAGAGTGAGAAAGGGATGATTTCTAGTTCAAATGGAAGTGCATTATTTTTTTGGCATGGTGGTAGATTTTAATGGAAATAATAGAGAATCATTTCAAGGCACTCATCCATGTGGTTACCATGACAATGTACCCAAAAATTTTATAATAAATAAGCAAAAATTATAAATATGAAACATAAGCATTTGGCATTGGAGAACTACACAAATTCTAGTGAGGTGATGACATAGATACTTAAAGAGAAAACTGACCAGAAGATAAGTTGAATGAAGAATTTAATTTTAATTTATAATGAAAAAGGATAAAAGCAATTTTTGACAACCAAAAAAAAATTATGAAATGTAATTGGATTTCATTAAAGTCCAAATTTTGAATTAAGTTTTTTTATTTGGAAGAAAATTTACCAAATAATGTAGTATGGGGACGTGTTGGTGATATTACATTATTTTCTCATGTAATAGATTAGGGAGTGATTTATTTGCTTTAGGTGTGATTAATATTTAGGAGTGAGTTTGATATTTAGTTTATAGTATGTGTCAAGAGTGCAAGTGGGAGTTGTGTGAAGTACTGAAGAGTCATGTAAGGTATCATGTGCGAGTTATGTAATTATGAGATATTGTTCATAATAAGATAAGAGGTAAGGTCAAGAGGTATACATGTGAGGAGTCACATGTAACTATATACTGATGATAAATCATTGTAGAAAACATAAAACTAGCATAGCTTCATGTATGCTATAGTAGAATTTAATAATAATATTTTTTGTATTTTGTGTGCATCATTATTGTGAGACATTGTATGATCCTAAGAAAATTATCTATCAGGTAATCAGGCATACTTGCCAATAGATACAAGATAATCTACAAAGTACAAATCCAAATCATATATCTAGGGACATCAAGATAATGATCCAAATGATCTAATGCATCCTCAAAATTTTCAACTTCATACAACATAGTAGAACTACATGTAGGAGGATAAAGCTAATTTGGTCGGGTATCCAAAATTATAGGAGAAACTAATTCTAGTGAGATGTTGGGGAATTAAAGTTACACCACCAATGTCCATTGCATAATAGTACAAAAGGATTGGAAATTTATAATACCTAGAATATAATCATTTATGGTAGAATCACTTGAGGAGAGGATATTCAATAGAAGGAAAGAAGAATATTCAAGAAAAAAAGTGGAATAGAAAAAACCAAATGAAGAACATCATCAAACATCACATCATATCAAATGAGAATCTCCCAAGTTATAGGATCATAGAGGCAATATGCCTTAAATATATTATTATCAAACAAATAAGTCTACTCCCCAAGTAATAATGATATTACTTGTAGTTTGTTATATTTCCCTTTGGGATTATGATTGCATACAACTAGTTTATAGATACAAAAATGTTATATTGATGGTTTAACATATTTTTAATTCTCAATAGGTGTGATACCTTTTTTTGCTTGGATTATAAATTTATTGATGATATGTGATACACAAGGTATTAATTCATCCAAAATCTTCATCTCCATTTGCTTGGCATGCAACACATATTGAGCCTATCCTGAATAACCTTGTTCTTCTTTACCAACCCATTCTACTAAATAAACTCATGAACAATATACTCCAAAGTAATTACATGAGATGCAAAAAATACTCAAACATATTACTAAAGAAATATTTACAACCATCAATCTTTAGTTACTTGATCCTCTTATCACATTGATTCTCCACCTAAACTTTGTAAATGTTAAATTTTTTAAAGGTCTCATCCTTGGTATTAATAGTATAGATCCACAAAACTTTGAAATCATCCATAAAAGAAATAATATATATATTTTTAAAAGAGATTGGTTGGCTAGGATTACAATTGCCACTATGGAATGAGTTATAAAGACTTAAAGAAACAATTGGCTTTCCATTTTGGAAAATATTTTCAATGATGACTACCCATAATGCATCTCTTACAAATTCCATTGCGTGGAGCTATGGATAGAAACCCATTTACCATATGAAGACAAGTAATGTACCTTAGGGATCCATAGTTAGCGCATGAAAAATTATGATGCCAATGCATATCAATACTGTCTTCCTTCACTATAACAACAAATATTTTTTACTTGGAAGAAGAGAAAGATGAAGACGAAGGGGCACACTAATATTGTACAACTAATATTATTTGTTAGACTATCCTAAATCCAGTATCTTAAAACCATCATTAACATTTTTAATCACTATATAAAAAGCTAAAGTTCCATATTTTTAGTAGTGTGAGTAATGTATTTAAAAGAAATAAGGTTAAGGCTAACACCTAAAGTATTTTTAAAAAATTCCCTTAAAATGAGGATTCGAGAGTCGTATCACCAAACCAAGATGCCTACAAATAATTATCATCAATAATAATAATTCACTGACTATAATGTTGTACATTATAATTATATTAATAAATGATAATGTAGACACCCAATTTTGGCATGTGAAACTTGAAGTAACCCACCAAGTAACCAATTTGACCTAATAAACTACCTTAACCCAAATTTTAGACATTCCCTCTTCAAAAGAAAAATTGTTGGTAATATATTGGAATCACTTGGTAAAAAAATTATTGTCCATACTAAAAATTTATAAATGTACCCTCTTTCTCAAATTTGATATTTTCCACCTAGTTTGACCCCAAATGGTAAAAATTGTGAAAACATTGGGTAAGAAATCACTGATGAGAATTTTGTAGGCAATGATTTTATTTCTACAAGTACAAAATGTTAAAATATCGGGTTCTCTACCCTTTGAAGACTCCTACCATTTATAAGATAATATTGTAATACTTCCCTTTTTAAGATCCACCCAAGTGGTCCTCTAAGATATGAATTTGAAATATTACATTCTCCTTTCATATTTCCATGAATGCTCTTCTCCTTTCCTAAGGCCATGGAATTTATATAAATTGTACCCTATTACATCTCCATGAATAATTTTCAAGAACTGACACTATCAAATTTGCTCTAGAAATTGCTTTGTTTCTCTCTTATTCTCTTGCTCACATTCTCTACACTCAAGCACTTAGAACACATATACCAATCAAAGGGAGAAAGGAGGCAGGATAATATATCTGGTGATATCCCCTTCTTCTTATTATTTCTTTATCTATGTTATTTTGTTGCTTTTGAAAAAATGAAAAATATATTATATTTATAGAAACTATATTACAAAGTTAAATGAGCTTGATAGGAAATACGAGTGAAAACAAATCCTCCACCAATCCCTCCTGGCTCAAAAATTACCCATGCCTCTATATTTATGTTATTTCACTCTGTGGCCTCACTGTGATAAATTCATTAGAATCACTAGTTGCTCTTCCTATGTTACTATTTGTTTGTACCACCTCTTGCATCCCTTGGATTCTTTGGTGACAACATAACTGATTTTCCATTTGAGAGTCCACATATTGCCCTTACTCTAGTTATTTTCCCCATTTTTATCAATAATGCCACTCTATTTATCTCTCGCTTGATATGTGTAGTAAAAATATATTGAAAAACCTTCCAAATATTTTGAACTGCTTCCACCTTTCTTCTCTCACCAATTCCTAGAACTTGAAAGGATCTCATAGGACCCAAGATTCCAATCCATATTTGAGAGTTTGTCTCTATCCATAGCTTATGTAAATATAGATTTTTAGCTATCATTGATGCTGATAAGATCATCTATACTTCTGGTTCATTATTTTTTGTCTCTCCCACACAATCTGCTCTCTAGTACACCTGTTCTCCCTTCCAATTTCATATGATAATGCCAAAATCAACTTTTCCAAGGTTTTTAGTAGAAGCCCCATATGTGTTATCCTTCACCCACTCTCTGGGAGTAGGTCTCCACTCTATTTTATTTGAGGAGATCTCATTTTTTTTTATTTTACAATTATTCCAAAGCTCCATAAAATAGTCACTTCCTCCATTTCTATGTTTTTTTCCTCTTGTAATCTAATAGACAATGTTTCCATTACCTTACTTATAATACTCTTCCATACTTGATCCCTTGTTCTATAATTTGATCTAAATATGCATGTATTTCGTTCTAGCCATAACTACCACCATATGAAGCTAGGCCTCAACTTCCATGCTATTTTTATTGTTTTAGTATTAAAGTTGCATTGTTTCCATTTCTCATAAAAGCTTTTCTGGATCTCAAAAATTTCCCAATGTTGTATCATCTACCTCCAAAAAATGATCCATATGTCTTTAGCAAAATAACACCCAAAAAAATATGTGATTCAAGGTCTCATTTGCTTTTCCACACATAACACATTTGGAAGGCCTGTAGAAACCTCTTTTTTTCAGATTATCAAATGTCAAGCACTTTTTATGGTTAATCAGCCACAAACTATCTTGTATTATTCCTTTGCCTTATAGATTTCCAAATTGCTTCATCCCCATCCAAGCATATCCCTCGTAGAACCATCCTGAATTGGGTTTCTTTGGAGATGTCTCCATATTTTTTCGGTTAGTTCCTCTACCTCCCTCACTGGTGATTCTTGGGGATTTTTCCATTGTAGTATGTCTAGAACATATTGATTCCATAATTCATATAGGAAGAGGCTTTCCAACACCATATCTTTTGGAGCTCTACTTTCCAACTATCCATATCTAGGAATGTCTAAATAGTTGGTTGATATTGATTCCATGAATCCTCCCAAAATAGGGCTTCCTTTCCATACCCTAACTACCAATATAGGTATGGATTTTTTAACTCCTACTCTACTTCCATTTTTCTCCATACTATAGATCCCTATCCTTCCACTCTGTGTCTTAGGCTGTCTTTCTCAACCACTAATGGATAATATTTATCTTGTAACAGTCTACTCCATAAGACCCCAGTAGTTGTAATTCATCTCCAATATAACTTTCCTGCTAGTGCTTTTCTACTTTTGGATGCTAGTATTATCCCCAATCCTCCTTATTTTTTTGGTTGACACATCTTCTCCCACCCAACTAGTGCTAATTTTTGTTCTTCACTTGCACCTAATCACAAAAAATTTCTTGTGTTTTTATCAATATCTTTCAGAATTTTCTTTAGGGCTTGAAGTATGGAAAATTTATAAACTGGGAGAGCTTGTAGCACAAATTTAATCATTGTAAGCCTTCCTCCCAGGCTTAGCCATTTGTGTGTCCATTTTCTCAACTTAAATTTAAGTTTGTCAATCAACCTTTTCCACTCCTTGCTTTTTGTTTTCTTTGTAGATAGAGTTACTCCTAAATACTATATGGGTAAAGGAGTTTCCATGAATTTCAACAATTTTATAATTTTATCTCTCGCCCTCTTCATTGTATTGAAAAACTATTTGAGATTTTTTTTCCATCAAAATTTTACTTTGTATCTTGAGTATACCCATCAAAAACATTATTTTATGTTTCTTGCTACTAAGAGATTCGGTTGAATAATTAGAGTTGTATCATCCTCAAAATCGAGGTGATTTATATCAATCTAAGAACTAATTTTCAGACCCCTTAGCCTCCCCTCTTGTCTCTATTTTTTTAACAGTCTCCCTAGACCCTCTACATAAAATATAAAAAGGTAATGGGTAATAGGGTCCCCTTGCCTCAACCCCCTTCCTGCTATGAACATGGAAGAGGGAATGCCATTTATTAGAACTAAGAATTATGTGGTCTATGTACAGGATTTTACCCAATCTTTCCACTCCTCTACAAAGCCCATTTTTTCTAAAATATTTTTCAAAAAATACCATTATACTCTATCATAGTCTTTAGAAAGATCTAATTTAATAAACATACCTGGGTCCTTTTGCTTGGACATTATGTGTATCACTTCTTGTGCCACTACTATTCCATATAGAGTTTATCTGCCTTCAACAAAACCACCTTGCTCACTTGAAATCAGGTTTGGTAAAAATGGTTTCAACCTCTCTGAAAAATATTTGTTAATATCTTGTATACTACATTACATAGTGAAATAGGTCTATAATTATCAATTATATCACTAGGTATGCCCTTAGAAATTAAAGTGATAAAAGTATAATTCAAGGCTTTTAACATTTTCTTACTCTATTTTTTTCCTCTAGTGCCTCCACCATTGCTTGGCCCATAATTTCCCAAAAAAATTGATAAAATTCAATGGGGAATCCATCTGGTCTTGGGGTCTTTCCTGTTTGCATTTTTTGTATGATTTGTGATGTTTCTTCTAGATAAATTTCCTCCATTAATAATTTATTATGTTCTAGTTTGACTAATTGTGGAATTGCCTCTAGTATCTTCTCCTGCCATATAGCATTCAAATTTTCATTGCTACTAAAAAGAGTATGGAAGTATTGATTTGCTATAGTTTTCATTTCACTTCCACTAGTTTTTACCTGACCCATCATATATGTAAGACCTGTAATTCTATTTTGTTATCTTCTAGTTGATATTGTCTTATGAAAGAAAATTGTGTTTTGATAACCCTCTTATAACCATGTAACTCTGGATCTTTACTTATAATAGATCTCTTCTTGTTCCTCCAAATATTTCTCTTTCCTCATAATTTATGCCTCACATTGCAATAGATCTTCCATAATAGTTCCTTGTCTTATCTCCAGAGCAATCTTCTCCTTTTGATCCTTGATTTCATTCTTTTGGATTCTAGTGAGTTCCTTCTTGTGTTTACTCCTCCTTTAGTAGGGTCCTAACATATTTTAGTTTTTTTTCAAGTTTGAATTGGGTTGTCCCAAATATTGGTTTCCCTAAGTACCACCACTTTTTTGTGTGGTCCTCCAACTCCTCATTTTCATCCACCATAGCTGAAATTTAAAATTTCCTACAACTTTATGATTATCTTCTTCTATGCTATGACTTACAAAAAAATTATCTAAAGAAATCCTATCCATGATTCTCGATTGATGCTTGGTATATAGGTATAGTTCCTTTCCCATGAATAAATGATCCAAACAATATTTGATTGTGTCCCCTTCCTTTCTTCTATTTTTCCAGGTCATGGAGCTATCCATAGTTGGGATATCTATTAGATTCATTTGACATGTTATTGATGAAAAATACCTCTCCTTTTCCTCCAACATGGATTTGTCTTCTTTTTGTTCCTCTATTCTAATATTTGCATTGAATTATCATCCCACAATCCATTGGTCCTCTAGGTAGTTGTATCTAAAAGTCTAGATTGTTTCCCATTGATCCCTCTGTGCTCTAACTGTCTATGCTCCATAAAAATTAACTATAGTCCAATTTTTACCACATTCCTTATTTTGTAATCGTACCATCAATAGCCCTCTCATAGAGTCCCCCCTTATCACTAGGAAAAATTGGTTATTCCACATAGTGGTCAATCCACTTGATTTCCCCTGTGTAGAATGAGTAAGGATCTCTCCTTTTTACCATATCCTCCTATTTTTTTTTTGTAGGTATTCTCCTTGAGTTTTGGTTTCTTGTAACAAAACTATATATGGACTCATATCTATGATAATTTCTTTTACTACCTTTAATATGGGGTGACTGCCTAAACCCCTCACATTCCAAGTAATTAATATCATTGAAAATTAGGAGAAAAATATCATCCATCAATTTTACCTTTCCATTCTTCTTCAAATCTCTTCCCTGTTCCTCCATATTTTCCTTTTTTGACTTCCTCCCTAAATATTGGTTTGGTTTTTATATATTTTCCACTTGATGAATCCTTAAATTAGGGTTGTCTTTGTTATTATTTCATCATTTCATCTCTATTTTCTGATTCAAAACTATCCCCTACTCTATTTCCCCTCCTCTTATCTCCCTCATGGTTTGAATCTCCTCTTCCATGAGAGAGGTTGTGTTTGGTTTCATTTTTTGCTTGTTTCGTGACACTAGATTGGAGTATTTTTCCTAATCTACCAGTGTGACTTGTTGGGCATCCTCCTCTAATATTTTAATTTGAAAATCCCCTTCTATTTCCAAGCTTCCTAGTTTTTTGAATATCTCATATCTATTATTTGTTCTTCTTGCTTTTTCTCCTTGTCTCTAGTTATTGTGCTAATTTCTTTTGTTTGACCTTTTGATTACTTTTTGGAAGCCCTCAAAGTTTGTTGGGCATTTTCCTTCCTTCTTATTTACCTTCTACTAAGGAGACTGGCCCACCAGGTTAATATTTATTCTTATCCCCTCTTGTTCAAATTGATGATCCTTAATTGTTGGGCACATTATAGCCAGATGTCCATGATCATGGCACACCCAAAATCTGAATGGAATAGCCTCATAATCCAGTTGTTGGTGCTAGAAAAAATCTCCTTTTTTTATGTCTATCTCTATGAGACTAACTTCAATTTTGTAGTATCTCTACCATTTCATAGAACCTATAACTTTATAGAGACACCTTATAGCCATACCAAGATCTTTACATAAAAACTTAACCCTTTGTTTACCCCTTTTGTTACAGGAACAAAATTGCTCCCTATATGGTATTAGGGAGCAATTTTGTCAAAGACTATTTTCTACCACTCCTTTATTTCTATTTCCACAAAATTAAATCACTACTCAGGCTAGTGATGTTTTCAGATAAATTCTTATTGTCCCCATGTTTTGGTTTCTTATAGAAACAAAATCACTACCTATAGATCAACAAATTGTCTATCAATATTTTGTTCTTAATTTCAAAACACTAGCCTTTATTTTCTCATTCATCCTTATTTTTGTATATACTACCTAGTACTTGATATTGAAATTTAAGAATATTCTCACAATTTTTTACATTATGTTAAATTAACTAATTTATAGAGATAAAATTGATGCCTCTACATTTATAGGCAATGAATTCATTTTCCATGTTTCTACACTTCATTTATTATTATTTTTTAATAAATAATCTAGGGGTTTGACCACTTAATCCAAAAATCTCACTACTTCCCCTAAGCTTGGTAGACCCCCAAAACTAATCTCTCTCTTCAATTATTTTTGTCTATGGAGGATTTTATGAAATCACTGGCTATTAGATTCTAGGATTTTATTTCCAGGAAGCAATTTCATCTCAACCATAAATATAAAATCTTCTATTTTATTTTTGCAATCGCTATTCTTGTAATATTTCTATTTTCTATCTTATATAGAATTAGATTTTTTTATGATTATCACAAAAATAAAGAAAAATTAAGGAATCTAGGTTAGTAAAAAATAATTTTTTATTTCTTTGTTTTAGGCATCAAACTTGAAAAGCATATAGTTTATATATTAGGATAGCTTGTTTGTGCTTTTTCTTGAATGCTTGCTATAATAAAAAAGGAAAATTATTTGTTTTGTTGTGTTCATTAAAAAATAAAAAAGTATATATGATAGCTTTTGTATTCTTGCATCAATAGTGTATTTTGGCATATCATCCTAGAATAAGTTTAGTTAGATCCTAAAAACTTATTAAAAGAAAGGAGAGCCTTTTGTCCTCTTTAGGAACCCCTAGGTGTTTTTAAATTGAACTCATAAAAATGTAGTATAGGATTCAACATAGCACACAAAATTGCTTCAATGTTTAAGATGAGAAATACAGCCTAGGCCCTTCCTAGCATTGTTGGTGGAAAATCTTTTATTGAGTTCCCATATTCTAGTGAACCTAACTTGAATACCTCATGGGTCCTATTTTACTCTCTTAGTGTACCTATCAGAACAATAATACCTTGTTAGGAGTGAAACAACGAGGCCTCAATTGAGAGCATAGTGTTTGGCTCAATCAAAGGCCTCTAGTAGATTTTACAAGGAAAACGTCTTATTGAGAAGTACTCTTTAGATACACTTGAACTCTTGCTTCCCATTACTTCTAATTGTAAACAATTATCTTGACCTTTTGCTCTCAAAATATGTCAAGCACTTTAAAGTTCTAAGGCCATCTCCTTTGCTTACCATTTTCACAAATCTATGATTGTGTTAGATAAAAACTTTTGCCTCCTATGGGAATTTTTCTTAAGTGCAAATTACTAGTGAGGAGACACTATAGATCCTAAGTTTCTTGACCTTATACTCAACGTAATCATAGATAAAAAATTGTTAAAATTTTTAAGAAATATCACATAATCTTCATTTGCATAGATTATCTCCCATTAATAAAGTTTAATAAAAATATAACCCAATTATTAGTTCAATTAGGGTTGTATGCTACCCTATAAATAACCATAGTATGACTCTCTACGCTAAATTGGATATATTGTAGGTCAAGCACTCTATAGTCCCATATAGGATAACATGTGTACTTTAATCCAAATGAGAAGTATAACTTGGTGGGCTAATGGGAGTCATAAATAGGATGCTCTATTATCTCTTACAATTTATCCTAGATAACATATCTAGGAGTGCTCATTCTCACATACCTCAAGGCATCTCTCATATATGATCACATGTATTGAGAGGACTAGATTCTTCCATGTGATAATGATTATATCATAAGGGTGGGTGTATTTAAAGGTTCAATTATATTGTGAATCCCCTAAGGTATATCGACTAGATTGGTATCTTGAGTGAAGGTATTATAAAGAAAAATAATCTCTTAATTAATTATTGAATCTCTAAAACTTAACTAATTAATTCTCGCTTTTATTTTTGTAATTTTATTTTACTAAAATGAAAAAATATATTTTGGAAGCACCATGTTCATTTTTATTTTTCTAATGCTTAAATTTTAACCACTAACATTTATTTAATTCATATTTTGTTGAAATTGATTCATCAAAAAAAAATATGGCATGAAAAAGTCATGTCCAAAATATAGTCAACTCTTTGATAATATTTTTTCTATTTCACTATCTTTGGAAGATCAAACCATTGAAACTTGATCTATAAATTGTATTATGGATGTAATATTATGATTACTTCCCCTTAAAATTTTAAATGTTTATCAATTTAGATCACAAAATTACACCTTTCCTATCAAAGTTTTCCTAGTAAAAGCCATCTTAGCTCCTCTGGTAATCCTAAGATCAATAAAATATTTAAAGACTATTTGAATGCTCAGTGGCCTTATTGATAGTAAAAAGGGAATTTAATGGTTATTAGAATTAAATATAATTAAAATAAACATATAAAAATAAACTAATGAAGTGAATGATATGCAACCAACTACAAATTAAAAAAATTATTCTCTTATACTAGTGAACAAGTTATAGTGGGAATGGAAAAGGAGAGGAATAATCTTAAAGCAAGAACAAAAATATAAGTAAACATAAAGGGATATTTATTTGGGAAACAAAAAATGAATGTAACAAGTATAAATAAAAAGTGGAACTAAGACCATAAATAAGAATTAAAAGTGACAATGGGAATGGCATCATCGAATATTGGAAGTATGGGTAAGTCCTTAGAAAAATATGGATTAAGGATTTATAAATTATTATAGTCTTGAATTTATTTTAGCACAAAAAAAAATTAACAAGGAATTTAAAGTTGCATTCAAGAAGATTTGAAAGATCAAATATTGTTTAGCAATTTGTAAATTTTCTAAAGTTTCCACCAAATTTGAAGGTTTCTCCTAATGGAATATTGAACCATTTAAGAACTCGATCAAGGTCCATCCGAAATTGGCTGAACAAGAGCCTTGAAGAAAAATGCAAATAAAAGGAAGAACAAAAGCCTTGGTCGCTAGACCTACATGGTAAGGAATGACAACAAAAGGCATAACCAAAATTTTGATGAAATATGAAGGCTCCGCAATACATAAATCAACTAGGACTAAAAGAAAAGTTTATCCTAGGGATACCTAATGAAATCCAACAACAAACCATATATAGCTAGTGGTAATAGACAAAACAATGAGAGAAAATAAAAAGGAGGCACTACCATGGGGAACCCCAACTAGACGTAGAAATACATGAGGGGTAATTATTGGATTTTTGCTAGCTTACCTCTAGCCATGCCTTGGACCCCACATGATATACAAAGGTGTATAGTTTTTCAGATGTATGGTATTTTATTTTTAAGAAGGTACATCATTTAAGATACTCTCATAAGACCTTTAGAGGAGAAACCATGGATACGAGGGCATTAATGATAGACAATCTCTAATATATTTCTGGTATAGGTGACAAGACCTCATCTTCAACAACTCTAGACCTAGAAACTATGGGATAATATACCATGAATGCAAAAGTATTGTACCGTGAGTGGGAGTTTTTGAAAGTGGGGAATTTTAATTTTTTGAGGAAAATTCCCAAGCATTATCTATAAATATGCATTCCTCTTCTCTTCATAAGGATTGAAATTCATCCATATTTTAGTGGGTGCTTTTATCGATTCTCTCATGTGTCCCAACCTATATCAATCCTTATGTAGCTAGCTAGGAAGTTTTGCAACCTCTTTCTCTACATGTATGTAACTTGGAATTCACACTAATAGGAATTTTTTACTATAAGCAATCCCCATCCTAGTTTTGGTGTAGATGTTCTATTTTATTACATATTATTGGAGGGACCTATGTTCCTCGTGCATTATCAACCATTGTGCATGTGTTCAATTCAACCTACGAGGGTATGGAGGATCTTATTATATATTTGACATAACACCACCCATAGATAGGCTTTTCATTTCCTACATTTTACTTTTCTAGGGATTTATTACTTTCTTTTATTTTCTCTAATTTATATTTTGTGTCATTACCTACTTTTCATTTTGCCTAGAGAACCTTGGTAGAGTAGGACTACCATAGGAAGGGGAATATGAGAACCAAAATATCACACCTAAACAAGGATCCGAACTTGGTAAAAAATCTCAAAAGCCATCTAGAAGAGTTGTGTCCCATGCTCCCCCAAACTTCCTGGTGCTAGCACCCCCCCCCCACAAGGTGCAAGGCACTATATGAATCTTCTCAGAGGGACGACGAGTGAACCACAACCGTGGGGAGTCACAACACCCAAGGAGGTGCAAGGTTGCTTTGCCCCCCAACAAACATATAAGGAAAACACAAAATAATATTGTTAGCAATTTTTTTTTATCAAATAGAATATTTTCTTACTAAAGTACGGTTCTAGCCACTATCAAACCTTATTCATTCTAAATAAATATTTGGTCTTTTCCAAGTTAATTTATCTAATAGAGAATTTTAGTTACTACCAATCTCTCTCATGTTAATCTCTTGCATGGTTAAGCAAAATTTAATGCACTATAAATAATTATTCAATAATTAGACAAATATTTTATAAAATCCACCATGGGGGTTCATAACCAATGAAACATAATTGTTGAATATTTTATTTACCATTCTACAACAATATTTTAAGGTCAAACTATTTTGATCATTAAGGTGACAAAAAGGATAAATAGGTATATATACATCAATAAAGGATATTACGATCCATACTCATTAGTCTATCAACTTGTGTAGAGCATCTATGAGCAATACCAAACATGGATTCATAGATATTTCTATTATAAAAAATGTTGGTATAACTTACTTACAACCACTATCTACTCTCATTAATACCAAGTTGAAAAGGTGGATTTTAGATTTGTACAATGATGATATACTTATTTCAACTTATAGTAGCAGCATCAACCTTGAGTCAAGTTCGATATTCATAACTTAGAACTCATAAAACCTCCTCTTCTTAGCTTATACTCAAGGATTTTTTCCTACTAAAATCTAAATTTTACCACTAATAAAGCAATACCTTTGAATAACACAAGCTTATACTGATAGGGGGGGTGAACAGTATAAGACCAATTTTTACTTTTATTTTCAATTCAATATTATGTAGTGTATATATAGAAGTATTCAAAGCAATGCACAAAACATCATCCACAAAAGTGACACAACAATTTATGTGGTTCACCCAATGCGGGCTACTCCATAGAGAAAATATTTTGCTAAAAATTTCTCAATCAATCTCTTGGGAATCCTTACTAATTACAATGTTTATGGACCTCTGTCCAAAGGAGATGTTGATCCCCTAAATTTCATGTTTGTAGATCTCTTTCATAGGATAACTCTTTCCCCTTCTACTCTAGCTAGTGATCTTCTAGAAGACTTTGTCTCTCTACTGCATTTACTGATGGATATCTCTCCACTTGAATATTCCTCACTCAGATTTATATTCAATTGTACTGGCTGTTGGATATTTATCCACTTAGACTCTATCCTCTGTACTCTATCACCTCTAAAGCTCTTTCAATAGGTTCACTCATAACCTCCTCAAATTTGCTCAATAGGCTCACTCAGAACCTTCTCAAATCTGCTCAATAGCCTCACTTAGAACTTGCTCAACTCTGCTCAATAGACTCACTTAGAACCTGCTCAAATTTGCTCAATAGGATCACTCAAAACCTCCTCAAATCTGCTCAATGGGCTCATTTAGAACCTACTCAAATTTTCTCAATAGGCTCACACATTTTTTGTCCAATCTGCTCAATAAGTCCTCTCTAGGACTTGCTCAAATTTGCATAGCAAGCTTTCACAAAATGTTACACAAAAATAGTCCACAAGCCTTCTCAAAGACTTGCCTCAAATCATCTCAACAAAATCTCAACTCAATCTCATAGAAGCATAAAGAGAATTGTTAGAGACTCAATATGTTCTATACTCAAATCCCAATCTCAATTCAAAGTAATCTCAACTCAGCTCAATCTTATAGAAGCATAAATAGAATTGTTAGAGACTCAATATGTTCTATACTCAAATCCCAATCTCAACTCAAAGTAATCTCAACTCAGCTCAATATTAACTCAATCTCATAGAAGCATAAAGAGAATTGTTAGAGACTCAATATGTTCTATTCTCAAGGCTCAATATCAACTCAATCAGAATATAGAATAGTTTGTTTCATGGAACTTGAACAACCACTTCATGCAACCACATGACTAGGCTCAATCAACTCTACTCAACCAATCACTTTAAGAAACAACTCTTTCTCACAAACCCTAGTCCAATAATGAATCAAATAACTCAAAATGTTTCCAACAATGCTCAAAAACAAATCTTACATAACAATGATACTCATGTTCTTTTCTAACTCAAGTTCAAGTTATTTGCATCATCCATTGGCTTCAACAAAAATGCTAATAAGAGAAGGTTTTAATCTCAACTCTCAATTCAGAAAACCTTGAAGCATAAAATCAAAGTACTTCACTCAACCAATGGTCTAAACAACAATGCTTATCAAACAATGTTTAATCAAAACTCAAAATCTAGAAAACCTTGAAGCATTAACTCAACCACTTTCAAAAAGGAAACCACAATCAATCCTTTTCACTCCAATGATATTTCAAAAATCTACCACCTAAATAAAATCAATGGAGAGTATTACTCATACCTTTTTGATGACTTATGAGTTGTCCACTAAATATGTCACACTCAACACACTTTATTTTTCAACACTTAACAAGGGTTAGATATCTTGAGTAATAAGACAACAATAATATACAAATAACATCTTATTACTCCTACTTTATTTTAACATCCACCAAAGTTATTTTTAAAAGAAAACCCTTACTCAAAATATCTTTCACTAAAAATAACTTTATCAAAAACCCTTATTACTCCTAACAATTTCAAAAATCACAATTAAAAATAATTCACAACTCAAAAAGTCACCATGACCTTATTCCTTAAGGTTACTCAACAAATCAACTAATGAAGAACCTGTACCCCTTATCACTCCACCTTAGGTAATCTAAACAAAAGAATAATAAAAACCTTAATACCTACCTCGAGGGGAATCAAACCCTCATCTTGCCCCAATGTGAACGCCATAGTCGTGGCCAAGCTGCCACACGAGCTATGGACTCATTGGTGAAAAAGAAGTGTCACCTGCTTCTTATCCTTCACCGTCTTCCACCAAGCAAAAAGTATGCACCTTGGGCATCTCAACAAAACAAATCCAAAAATGATGCTTGTGGGAATTGAATGCACAACCTCCTTGTCACCAACACCTTTGCACAATCCAAGCTACCACTAGGCCATGTTGCCCAATGCATTTTGGGAAGTGGTCATTGTCTCCATTTAATGTTCACTACGTCACTTAAATGAAAAACACGAGCCCTTTTTTCTTTGTAAATACCAAGCGCAAATATCAACGAGCAAGGATGAATGAATTAATTCAATGGAATATTTATATGCCTTCTCTTTGCTTTGGAAATGTTGGATTTTTTGAAACTTCCTTCATGACATCGATGGATAAACTTTTAATTTTAATTTTAAAATTTAAATTTAAATTTTAAATAAATTAAAATTTAAACTAAATCTTTAAAATTAAATATCTCCATCACCGGGGCACCTTTTTCGATGAAACGAAAAGCCAACTTGGGTTTTAAGAAAAACCCATTTCAAATATGTCATCCATGGTTTTAAATAAAAACCTTTTGCAAAGCTTCCCTTGAAGCTCCTTTTGGAACCACATGCCATGCATCCCTTCTTGAACCTTTGATCAAAAATATTTGCTTCTCATGAAGCTCTTTGTGAAGCACAAACATAGTGCTTCTTACATAGATCCTTTTAACATCAATGACAACTCTTAGCTTAGGGACTAAAATGTCCATCAATCTCCTCCTTTGTCATTGATGGCAACCCATATCCTTTTACTGAAATCTGACCTTCTTTTCAACTCCCCCTGGGACTTTGCTCCCCCTGGATCAAAGCTTTCTTAAATATAAAATCTCTCCCCATATCAAAAAATCTCCTCAATATACACAAATATCTCCCCCTTTTTCATCAATGGCAAAGGGTCACCTTTGGGTCTCGGGGCTAAGAATGAGCCTCTTAGCTTAGCCCCTCTCCCACCTCCACTTGAGGTGGTTAATTTTGGGGTGGGAGTATTTCTACTCCCCGAAAGCACTGCTCTTTACCTTTCTCTTTCTATCTTCCTTTTTGAGTTTTTTGAATCCTCTCACTATTTCTTACCAAGTCGGCATCTCTCTTCCTGTCATCACTTTTGTTCCTGTTCTTATACATGTTCTTGTTCCTGTTCATGCCTACTTCTAGAATATTTTATCTACACCATCTTGATGTGTGACCATCATTATTGCACTTATAACACTTAATGTTATTACTCCTTACAAGTGCAAATGTCTTAGGATATATCCTAGTGAAGCCATATCCTCTTCTGCCATGAACCCTGCAATTCATTGCCTTATGACCAAACTCATTGCATGAGTAGTAATACCCATGTAAAAGTTTTCCTTTCCCATATTCTGGTATTTTTTATGACCTGCACTGTGAAGCCATGTGTCCAAACCTGTGACATGAGAAGCATATGCCATTGAAGCTTCATTTCCTAGACCTCATTGGTCTCCTATTATGATTGTTGTTCCATATGTATCTTCTTTGTGCATTATTTCTATCTTTGACCTCTCTATTGTCCAACTCATCCTCTGATGTCTCATTCTAACTTACACTATTATTTTGTGAAGTATCTTCTTCTAAAATTCCTTCTTCTCTAGACTTGAAGTAGACTTTTCTTCCCATTTATTTTGAGCCTGTTTGGAACCAATACCTATCTTTTTTGTTGCTCCTCTTTGTATCTTGATTATTTTGTCTACACTCTTTGAACTGTTCACATATTTGTACATTTTTTTCTTGGAATCCTCTAAATCTTCCTTTAGTAGTGCCACTTCTTGTGTTAACTTTTCACACTCCAAAATATTTGCTTATAACTTATCCTTGAACTTAATTGCCTTAGCCTTTGAATTTTCTAAGTCCTCTATGAGCAATAAAGTTTCTTCATCACATTATTGAAACTAAATTTCAAGCTTAGGGTGTTGCTTTCTTACCTTCTTTACTGTGTCAAGAGCATAGATAAGTTCTCCCTTGAGATCATATCCATTATCCACTGAATAATCCTCTATTTGTTTTCCTTTGTCCCTATCATTACTTTTGGTTTGTCTTCTATAGGATCACTTACTTCATATTTTAATGCCATTAGAATATTCTCATATGGTCTTTCAAGTGCATCTTCAAAACCATCATCATTGAAACTATAGCCATCCCTAGTGCAATTATCTTCAAGATGTCCAAATTTACCACATCTAAAACACTTGAGAATAACTGGAGTCCTTTTCTCTCTAACCATAAATAGGACTTCATCTCTATCATTGTCTAAAAAACTAGCATCACTATCATTTGAGTACTTACTTGCATTATCTGCATAGTAGCTTTTATTTTACCTTTGAAATAACTTATTTCCTTTTCATTTTTGTTCATCCTTACCTTTCTTCTTGTACCTATGTCTTTTTTATTCTTTGTACTTGTGATCCTATTTTTCTTTGTCACTGTTGTACTTTGGCTCTTTGAACTATTTCACATAGTGTCCATACTTTCCACAATTTAAGCACTTAATAGATATTACATCTATGAATATATTGGAACCTTTATCTCTTCTACCATAGTTAGCTTCTTCATCACTAGATGACTCACTGCTTGATTCTATCTTTTTACCCTTTTTATTTTTGTCCATTTTGAATGCAACTTCTTTCAGAGGAATAGGATCTTTTGTTCTTATCTCAAAAGTAGTAACCATGCCAAGCAAATAATTCCTTGTCAAATAATCACTATCAATTGATGTTTCTATAGCAACAACCTATTCACTATACCTTTTTGAAAGAGTTCTCAAGATCTTATCACAAGAATCGGATTCATCAACCTTCATTCCAATTCCTCTCATATCATGTACAAGTTCATCAATATTACTAAGATAATCATGAATATTTTCATCATATCTCATTCTTAAGTTCTCAAATTATCCTTTGAGATTTTTGATATTAGCTTTCCTGACACCTTTATCACCCTCATATATGTCATGTAGTAGATCCCACATATCTCTTTTTGTTTTACAATCCATAGCCTTCATATATTCTGATATACCCAATCCTTTTATAATTGCATTCATAGCTCTTGAATTTGCATGCATTAGAAGATTATCTTCCTTATATATAGGAGGATTGATTGTAGAATCAAATCCAAGTTCCACTGCATCCAAAAATTCATTTCCAAGTACCATCAGGTCAAATATCATCAGCATACACCAATACAAGAAGTCACTTGCATCAAATACTGGTACTACATTATTGAAGGACCCA
This sequence comes from Wollemia nobilis, assembly GCA_028583015.1. NCBI lineage: Eukaryota > Viridiplantae > Streptophyta > Pinopsida > Araucariales > Araucariaceae > Wollemia > Wollemia nobilis. The sequence continues at coordinate 1,036,473 of JAQPPZ010016460.1, forward strand.
TCCTTTTGATCCTTGTGATTGATTGTGTTATTAGACCACTTTTCCTTCAAGCTGTCAAACTCTTCAGATGGAACCCACTTTGATACCAATTGAATAACACAAGATTTTACTGAGAGGGGGGTTGAACAATATAAGATCACTTTTTACTTTTCTTTTCAAATTCAATATTATGCAGTGTATAGATATTAGTATCAATAGTAATAATGAAATCAATGCATAAAACACCATCCACAAAAGTGACGCAACAATTTATGTGTTCACCCAATGTGGGATACTCCACAGAGAAAATATTTTGCTAAAAATTTCTCAATCAATCTCTTTGGAATCCTTCCCAATTACAATTTTTATGGACCTCTATCCAAAGGATATGTTGATCCCCTAAATATCAAGTTCATGGATATCTTCCACAGGATAACTCTTTCCCCTTCTGCTCTGGCTAGTGATCTTCTATAAGAATTTGTCTCTCTATCGCATTGATTGGTGGATCTCTCTCCACTTGAAGACTACTCACTCAGATCTATCCTTAATTATCTTGGCTACTGTATTTCTATCCACTGAGACTCTATCCTTTGTAATCTATCACCTCCAAATATCTATCAATAGGTTCACTCAGATGCTTCTCAAATTTTCTCAATAGGCTTACTCAAAACCTGCTCAAATATTCTCAATAGGCTCACTTAGAACCTGCTCAAATATGCTTAATAGTCTTACTTATAACTTGCTCAAATATGCTCAATAGGATCACTCAAAACCTACTCAAATATGCTCAATAGGCTTACTCAAAACCTCCTCAAATATACTCAATAGGCTCACTCAGAACCTGGTCAAATTTTCTCAATAGTATCACACAGAACTTGTTCCAATATTCTCAATAATTCCTCTCTAGGACTTGCTCAAATATGCATAGCAACCTTTCACAAAAGCTTACACAAAAATAGTCCACAACCCTTCTCAAAGACTTACCTCAAATCAGCTCAACAAAATCTCAACTCAATATCATAGAAGCCTAAAGATAATTGTTAGAGACTCAATATGTTCTATACTCAAATCCCAATCTCAATTCAAAGCAATCTCAACTCATCTCAATATTATAGAATCATAAAGATAATTGTTAGACTCAATATGTTCTATACTCAAATCCTAATCTCAACTCAAAGTAATCTCAACTCAGCTCAATATTAACTCAATCTCATAGAAGCATAAAGAGAATTGTTAGAGACTCAATATGTTCTATTCTCAAGGCTCAATATCAACTCAATCAGAATATAGAATATTTTTTTTCATGGAACTTGAACAATCACTTCATGCAACCACTTGATCAGGCTCAATCAACTCTACTCAACAAATCACTTCAAGAAACAACTCTTTCTCACAAACCCTAGTCCAAGCATGAATCAACTAACTCAAAATGTTTCCAACAATTCTCAACAACAAATCTTACATAACAATGATACTCATGTTCTTTTCTAACTCAAGTTCAAGTTCTTTGCATCACCCATTGGCTTCAACAACAATGCTAATAATACAAGGTTTTAATCACAACTCTCAATTCAAAAAACCTTGAAGCATAAACTCAAAGTACTTCACTCAACCAATGGTATAAACAAAAATGCTTGTAAAACAAGGCTTAATAACAACTCACAATCCAAAAAACCTTGAAGCATTAACTCAACCACTTTCAAAAAGGAAACCATAATAAATCATTTTCGCTCTAATGATATTTCAAAAATCAACCACCCAAATAAAATCAATGGAGAGTATTACTCATACCTTTTTGATGCCTTATGAGTTGTCCATTAAATATGTCACACTCAAAACACTTTCTTTTTCAACTCTTAACAAGGGTTAGATATCTTGAGTAATAACACAATAATAATATCCAAATAACACCTTATTACTCCTACTTTATTTTAACATCCACCAAAGTTCTTTTTAAAATAAAAGCCTTACTAAAAATAACTTTCACTAAAAAGAACTTTATCAAAAACCCTTATTACTCCTAACAATTTCAAAAATCATAATTAAAAATAATTCACAACTCAAACAACCACCATGACCTTATTCCTTAATGTTACTCAAAAAATCAACTAACGAAGCACCTTTACCCCTTATCACTCCACCTTAGGCAATCTAAACAAAATAATAATAAAAACCTTAATACCTGCCTCGAGGGGAATCGAACGCTCATCTTGCCCCAACGTGAACTACCTATACGTTGCCAAGTTGTCGCATGAGTTGTGGGCTCATTGGTGAAAAATAAGCGTCACCTGCTTCTTATCCTTCACCCTCTTTCGCCATGTGAAAAGTATGTGCCTTGGGTGCCTCAACAAAACAAAGCCAAAAATGGTGCTTGTGGGAATCGAATGCATAACATCCTTGTCACCAACACATTTGCACAATCCAAGCTGCCACTAGGCCATGCTACCCAATGTGTTTTGGGAAGTGGTCGTTGTCTCCCTTTAATGTTCGCTGCATCACTTAAACGAAAAACACAAGCTTTTTTTTCTTCGCAAATACCAAGTGCAAATATCATCAAGCAAGGATGAATGAATTAATTCAATGGTATACTTATATGCATTCCCCTTGCTTTGCAAATGTCGGCCTTTTTGAAACTTCCTTCATGACATCGGCGGATAAAATTTTAATTTTAAATAAATTAAAATTTAAACAAAATATTTAAAATTAAATATCTCCATCACTAGGGCACCTTTTTCGATGAAACGAAAAGTCAACTTGGGTTTTAAGAAAAACCCATTTCCAATATGTCACCCATTATTTTAAATAAAAACCTTTTGCAAAGCTTCCATTGAATCTCCTTTTGGAACCACATGCCATGCATCCCTTCTTGAACCTTTGATCAAAAACATTTGCTTCTCATGAAGCTCTTTGTGAAACACAAACATAGTGCTTACTTACATAGATCATTTTTTCATCAATGACAACTCTTCTCTTAGGGAATCAAAATATCCAACAACCTTCTCTATCCATCTTTTGTGTTTTCTTTTTCCAACTAAAATGTTGTTGTAGCTAGGCTAAAAGGATGAGAACCATGAAAACTTATTCCTATCACAAAACCATTTACTAGTTACAAATTACTAGGAATACCGTTATGGTTTAAACAACATACAAAGAAAAATTCCATGGAGATAAAAAATAAATTTTAGAATATAACACTCAAATCATAGTCATAGTCACTTTTTTTCCCCTTTCCCGTTAATGGAAATAAAATAAAGTTCAACATTTAACATAAGGATAGAATATACAATCATTTTCATCATTTTTCAATTAATAAACTCAAAAAGAAAAGAACAATGAATACATGATAATTAGGTCATTAATTTAAATCCACCAAAGCTTCAAGGAAATTAGTTATTAGAGTGCAACTAACAAAAATCCCTTAAAATATCATAATAGAAGTTCTATGAAAGACTTATGTTTCATATCATAGACCATATAAAATGAAAGGTGGAAATTGTAATCCTTCTAGACCTCAACCTTACCCATGATTTTTTCCAAAGTTTCTAATTTTCTCTCATAAAATATTAATTGGTTCCCCTTTCATTTCCCTAGTTCCAAATCCTCCCTTTATGGGTATAATGGTGGGAGGTGTGTTAAAATAATTTCTTCTACCTAAAACGAATGCTCTACTATATTGGTAGCTCAATTCTAGTGAAAAGCCCTTGAAATGCTTTTTGTATAGAACGTTGCAAACATGCAATTGGCCTCAAAGCCTTGATATATATTTAAAATGCTTCTCTAAATCAAATTTCATCTAAAAATGGCTTTATCCAAGGATAGAATGGTCCAATATTAAGGTATCTATGGTTTTGGTAGTTAAACCACTTTGGAGTATATTAAAAGCATATATTCACCATTATTTCTATGGGATGGTCTCTTCTGTCCAAAGAAAAATATAACAAGTTGGCTCAAAAATATTTGAAAAACAAATTCATTGTTCTCCTTTGTGAAAACTATATGGAGGTGTTTTATGGTCAAATTTTTAATTGTTAAAAACTTATTGATAAAGGGACCAAGATCATGGTACATTGGCATGTATTAAATTATAAGACATTTTTTATGCAAATGGACAATCTCCTATGTGTATAAATTGAGACTAGATAACTACATACATTGTATTCCATTTAATTTTTATTTCAACCATACCTATTATGCATAGATCCATTTTTTGTTTGTGATGTGTCCAAATGAGTTTGATATTCTTGCTCATGACACTATTTGGATTACCTTTTCTTGATGATACACTCCCTCTCATTCTTTTATGAGGGTTGTCTTTATCAAAAATTAAAATTAGTTTGTAGTCACACATGATTAATACTGAATATCAAATATGCTTGCATTAGAATTAATTTTAAACTTAGAAACTATGACTAACCTCTATATTTTCCATATTATGTATAAAAAAGGTTAAATTTATATTAAATCTTGCATTTAAATTTTTCTTTATTTTTTGTATTGTGACACTAACATTTCTAAGTGAAAAAAGACTTAAAGGCTATCCCTTTCACTTTATATTCTTTGAATAACCATAAATCTATAACTAATAACTTAAATTATGAATACATTAGAAAAATGGAAGAGATTGATGGGGAATAAAGTGTAGTTGGGAATAGAAAAAGGTCAATAAGGACCTCAAAGTAAAAATAAATAGAAAGAAAAGAATACTGGGATATTCATATCAGTTGTCAAAGATAAATATCATAATTTTTAACTAAAAGTGGACTTAAGCTACCAAAGTGATATGGGGTAAGTGGCACAAAGAACAAAGAGTTTCACATCATAAACCAAAATTCCAATCTTGTGGGTGAATCCTAACATTTTAACCATGGGGTTTGGGGCAAATGGTCAAGATTATGGACTTTCACATCATACACCAAGGTTCCAATACCATAGCTAAACCTTAACATTTAGCCAATGGATTTTAAGACAAGTAATCGAAAGCAAAGGGTTCCACATTATATATAAAGGTTATGATAGTTGAAAATATGAGCTTGTAATAGGGAGACCTAGGTTCAAAATTTCGAAGCAATATTATACTACTATGTGGTTTATTGAAGTAGATGGTAACATGGCGATGATATAATAGGGATTGGGAGTTACGAGGAATCAATGGGTTGTTATAGTCCTAAAATTATTTAAATACATGAAACAAAAGTTAGTGAGGAATATAAAGATGCATTCAAAAGCATTTTGTTAAATTGTGATGTTGATCTTTATAGTAACTAGCCAATAAAGATTCTATATCAATGAAAAATATATCAAATAGTTTTATAAAGGACATAAAATTTAACAAAGATGAAGAATATCCCAGTTGGAAATGCAAGTTCAATGTAATATAATTAACCTAATAACAATTTCTATATTTTGACCCTTCCACAAAAATATTTCAAATTAAAACCACAAATGATCTATTAAAAACTTAGTATAAAAAATAAAAAAATATTTTTAAAATGTTTGCAAATCCAAAATTTTGAATTTAAATTTTAGTTTTAAAAATTAAAAATTAAGAATTAGAGTTTTTTTCTTAAATAAGTGTTTATTTTAATGTGCCTTAAAAACCCTAAAAATAACTTATACATAAAAATTAACTATTCTTTGTCATTTGCTTTTTTATTTTCCAAGCATGCTATTACCTAATTTCACATGATACATGCTTACAACCACCTATATATTAACATTAATATTTTTCTTGAGATGAATTTCCAATGTAATAGCATGAGATTAGCTGAAATATCCTCTTTATTCTCCTTTCTCACAACTCCTTTGATGCCTAACCTTTTATTCAAATGTTAGAATTAAAGTTTAAAAATGTTATCAATTATTTCATTAATTTTATTATTAAGCATCAAATCTTAGGCATATTTGCATAGTAGCTTTTACCACACATGCAAACTCAAATGTAAATTGAAGATTATGAGGTTAGAAATATAAAACAAATAAAGTACATATACATAATTGCAATCTTGTTAGTCCATGGAATAGTGATCGACATGAATTAAAATTATCACATTTTTTTTTTGTTTAATTACATTAAGGAGATGCGAATTTATCATGTCATTATATACTATATTTTTGAGAGTTATGCCATTATTATGCACAATGGCGAATATTTGTAAATTGGGTGAATATTAGGATTTTCAAAATTGGAAATTTGCAAATATGAGGACCCTCGATGTCAGCCCATTCGCCTAAAATTTTCAGGACCAATTTTTCTTAGGGTCAATTTACCACAATATATATCCAAACATAGGCATATTTGTACTCGTTGGAAAGCTCTTTTTGAGCCTAATATAATGGTGGTGTTTTTATAAAGTTATAAGGTGATTTAATAGGTCAAAATTTACCCCAAATATTACCTTACTTTTTAGGGCTTCAAATGCCCCAAATTTTGGTATGAAGATGATTGATTTGATTTTCTTATAATTCACCTTGATTCGCCTTGATTTCTATTAGGATTCACCATTTTTTTACAAGTACATTTCGATTCCAACCACTTATGCATAACCCTAAGTTATGCATCTACCAATCACATAAGCATGTAATTTATAACATTTGTCGTGGTAATTTTCTAGATATTTTACTACTCTAGATGTTGTTCTTGATCCTTTATATACTACCTATTATGTCTTGGATTAACACCAATATGAAAATGCACTATAACTATCATCTAATGGTTAGTATTGAAGGTGAGCACCCACTAGTTATAGCCCAAACCCAATATTGGATGAATCAAATTACTTTGACTCAACCTCCAGAGTAGGTTGGTTCCTTGTCAACTTAATGAATGTTGACTCTTTTAAACTCAAATGAAATAGCATAAGAGTAGAGATAGGGATGATAAATGGTTAAGATACGTGTAATGTAAGGTGTACATATGAAGCTAACAATATAGGATTCTACCCAATACTCTTCAGAGAACAAATATAAAGAAATCATTGGATCTAAAAACATTCATATTTCTACTATATTCACAAATAAAGCTCATAGAATATTACAAGAACCATTCCAAACATCTAAAGTACTAGAAATCCAATATCAGTAGAATAAACCAATACTGAGACTAATAAAAATAAATTCTAAAAAACATACATTCATATTATGAATCATTCCAACTGCTCTAAGGTAGCAATCCAATATCAATATAATAGACTATCCTAGAAACATTAACATAAATGACTTCACAAGTTTTTACTAGATAATGAAGAAGATACAAAAAATTGAGCCAAACATTCCAAGCAATGCTCCTTTATTTGATTTATAGAAGAAATTACAATGGTGCAATAAAACACGTCATAGTCAACCCTTTGAAGAAAGGGATCAACCTCTATTTACATTCATTATGATTCTAAGTATATAAGGGTTTTTGGATGGAGTCTAGATCTCTATAATTTTTTTAGGATTTTGTGGCCTACAACTATATTTATTAAAACAATTGAGCTCAAACAGGTAAAGAATTGATCTCAGTCATCCATTATTCTTGCAAATGCTCAATCACCATAGATCTACAATAGAATCTTGTTGATGAACCAGTTGATGAACCATTCTAGAAGCTTCCAAATTAAAATGCTTTATTTTTCTATTTGATTCACCTTCCATAGCCTTTGGTTTCATTTTCAATATTCTTTCTATCAACCAACTACATGAGAATCCCATTACATTTTGAATTGTTGAGAAGATTCAATGCCCTCCATTGATCTAAAAATGGATGGTCACAATTGAATTTGCATAAATAAGAATTGGCAAGTCACTTTTATTTTAATTTTTATATTTTGAATGCCTTAGGACGTGATCATGAGAAAAATCACTTTTAATTCGTTGTTTTTCTCAAAATCGTGCTTGATTTTCATATTTTGGCTTGTTTAACTAGTTTGACCATGATTTGGAGGAAATCCTTAGTTTTGATGCCTCATATATTATTTGGATAGCTTAGATCATGGCCATGGGCCACCTCTCCATCTCTTGTTAAGTTATAATGTTGATTGTGATATCAAGAAGGCTCTAGGCTACACTAAATTTTGTCAACAAGCTTTGAGATCATTTTGACCGCATCATAGAGATTTCTCATGGTCATGGGATATTTGCTTAATTATTCAAGATAGTCATGACCTAGTAAAACCTCAAATTTTTTCTTCCCTATGTACCACTTACAAAGTAAATCTCATGATCATGGTCCAAAATTAGATTTAGCCAAGTTTGACCAAATTGACCATGGACTCATGAAAATTCATGGTTTAAAGCATCTTCTTGTTTTCCCTTGGTTGTGTTGTTTACAAAGGAAGTATCATGGATGCACTGCAAAATAATATATGTGGCATATGGATAAAATTGACCATGGTTTTGAGAAATCTTGACCTTGAGCTTTGGACCTCACAATCATGATTCTTTTTGGCTAAGTGCTTCCCTTGCTTATTTAGTCTATTTTTTTTATACTTCTACCTCATGGTCATAATCCTTTAGTGGTGAAGCATTTTTTTGACTAAATTGACCCCAAATTGGTGAAAATTCATTATGAAAAACAGCTCAAACCCACAGTCCTTTCCTATTGAGTGGCTTTGACTGTATTCTAATTGCGACTTTAAGAAAACTTGAGGTTTTGAACCTCTTCCTGAAAACTTAGCCAATTTTTCAAATAATTTGGTTATCTTCTTGGTGATGTAGCATACTCTAAATGTTATTTATCTTCTCCCTCTACAATATGGTTAAAAATTGACCTACATATTTGGTATTTCCTAGGAGACTTTGCTTGCAAATTTATAGAATTCAATTAGCCTTATATTAAAATGAACACTTTCTCACAGAAGAGGGATAAAAAGGTAAGTTCAGTGCATGGTAAGCTATTAAAGGGAAAATAAATCTAGTAATTATTGTAATATAAAGTATGGTGTTGGGTGATCAGAAATGGAGTGCATGAAATAACAAAATGGTTCAATTGTAGTTAAGAAGGGAATATGGAGACGAATAGGATATGGATAAAACAAAGTATGAAAATCCACAAAAAAATGGGGAAGAAGAATTGGATATATAAAAAACTAAGAGGTAGGTGACACTATTTATAGATGAAAGAGATACCAAACTACAGTGCTAGACATATAAAAGAGAAAACAATAAAGGGGCAAGGGAGATATATGAATTATGGATAACCATAGGAAAAATATGCCTACAAGAGTATATTTCATTGCTACTCAGAGTTGCTTCAAGAACAAACATATTGCCATGGGTTGATATATCAGCCACTTATAGGCAATCATCTATATTTCTTGTGCTTCCATGGTTTTCTTATCTACGTTTGTAGGAACTTTCAGTTGCTCATACTTGGTCATATAAATATTTGTTTGCACACTCAATCTCATCTCTATGACAATAATTTTATCCTCTATTTTTCAATGTATGCCAAACCTTATATAGAGTCAAGTCGTGCAAGGCCATTTCATCAACTGACACTCATGAAACTACACCTCTTTGGTTTCCAATATATTTAGCCTTTCTTGGGCTATCTATTCATGTGTTAATTGGGCTCTTCCCTCATGTTGCTTTGTATTCAACTGGTATCATGTTGGTCATGGTATGACATGTTCCCTCACTTGGATAAGCTATAGCAGTGCTACCTATGTCTTATCACATATTTTAGTATACATTATGCCATTCTTGAGTGCATATGTATTTGTCCAATGGGATATCAAGTCTAAAAAATAATTATAGAGGGGGAAGATATTATTTATTAAAAATAATTTTAACCAAAAAAATAAAACATCATGTGAAATATTTGATAGATGTGGTAGATTCTACATCCGATCCCCCATGATTTTAATCCTTCAATGTACCTTTTGATTTCCTCAATTTTCTACCACAATATTCTCCTCTTGTTCCTTTTAATTATATGTATAGGGTGATATAAGGCACATGTTCTCACATGAGCTTGTTCTACTTATTACATCATAGTTGTAGTCAAATATTTTATTTACTTGTTGATTATATACACAAAAATATGGTGTGTGTTACCACATCTATATCTAAATATATTCTTTTAATTTATCCAAAGAATATGGAATGCCTAGACCAAATGGTACCAAATTTATGTTTTTCTTTGTATTCCTCATCTAATAGTTCACAAATATTTTCAATATTGTTATGAGACCATTATGATTCTTTCTCTCTTCTTAGTTATTATGTGTCCTATCCAAGTGTAGCTCTTATAGCACACATATCTCCATTACTTATTACTCTACTGAGTATTGCATCTTGTGAAGCTTTCTATAGATACTCTATCCATGATTACTTTTGACAAAATGGTTCAACCTTATTGCTTCCTTTTGACAATTCTTGTTAAATATCTAAGAAATAAGGGAGCAATTTGGGGTTCCTCATATTTTAGTAGGGGATATAAATGACTTTATATTCCTTTTGTGACCTCTGATTCAAATATATTTGGAAGTACTCTAATCAACTTATTTTTTCATGTGGAAAATTGTCTATTTTTTACCTCATCTCACAATTGGTTCCTTTTATCATATTTACTTCTTATTGTTCATATCTTTTGAAAAAAGGATGAAGCCCCTAGTTGGGTATATTGATTGCCTTCTTAACTCCACAGATCTCTACCTAGTTCAACTCTTTATTTATGTATCCCCAACCTACCTAGGGATATCTTTAGACAAACATATGCCAAATAATGCAAGAATATCAATAACCATTAGGTCTTGCATGATGATCCAATGTGGGTGCTTGGGTACCATCATCATGAACTTTATCAAGATGCCGACCCTTTTTGCTAGCCTTCTATTGAATTTTAACCATCCCAATGCTATCACATCCATATTCAATATTATATTTTCATAGATCTTTAATGTTATTACTCAGAATTTAGCTCTCGAGCCTACTACACAATTATGTAATATACATTTTTCCAATGAGAGTGGTAAATAAAATGGAACAAAATGCTCTTTATAAAGGCTTAATAATATACCTCTTTAAATTACATCATCTCTTTTTGTTAATTTTCGTATGGAGATATCAATAATATTTACCTCTGAAGATACAAATAAGTCTTTTCTTAGATCTTGCTATGGTGAAATAGAGTCTTTGAATAGGCTTTAGAATTGCACTATCCTTTCCATTCTCTCTTCCAAAGTCATATTTAGAAAATATATCCTTATATAAGCTTCAAATATTCCTTGATTTAAGGATATCACTACTGTGATCTGCTATTGAATACCTATTTGATTTTCCTTATCATCCTTTTGGAATTTAAGGATCAGAGAGTGCTCATCATTATTGTCTTCCTAATGGTTGGTTGTTGTGTTGAAGGCTATCACATTATCTATCAATCATGATGTTAGTAATTTTTTTTGGTATGAATTCTCTACTTGGATGTAATTGTTTAATAAGAGTGGAGGTATGACAAACATATCATCGCTCTCCTCTTTACTATATTCCTCATTTCATTATGTTTCTCCTTTTCTGTTAAAACTAACATCCATGAGTTGTGACACATTACTTTGATGGAAATATTGCCACTAAAGCTTGTATTTGTTGGATTCCCTCACTATATATTGTGAGAAATATTTCTTCCCTCCTTTTTCAATTTGCATGAATCCTTGGGTCATCATTTTCAATCCCTACTCTTTCTACAACTGATTATATTGATTAGTGGGTATAATATTATTTCTAGGTTTTTGTAATGGTCATGACTCCATCTCCTTAGGGATATTATTATGGGGTGGATTAGGGGAAGGGATAAAATAAATAGTGACCTATCTATAAGGGAATTTATCTTCTATAATTAGCATATTTTCAGCATGGATGGCTTCTCAAAAGATATGGGGAAATCTCTTTTCTTTGGACTATTGGACTAGAATACTTAGGTTAGAATGAAATGCATGAATATAATAAATATATGCTTGGGTGGAGGAGGTTTGGTATTATTTGGGAATTATTTTTCACATTTTCTTGAAATGGATAATAAAGTTGAAAATAATTTCCTAATAAGTTCTCTTGATGAATGAAAATTGAGTAAGCAGCAAGAAAGGGTCTCTAGAGTCATCAAATTCATTAATAAGAGCATCGACTAGATCTACCCAAATATGTATACTTTTATCTTCTAAATACTTAAACCACAATTAATACATTACTTTTGAAGTGTAGAACAAATAACCTAATCATGACATCTTCAAATAGAATGTTATATATGGAGTACAAAGAAGCTATATATTGACAATGTTTGAACACAAGTTTTTCTTTTCCTTCAAAGATAGGTATGTTTCTTATGGTAGCCTTGGGTATGTAATGAAATATTGAAATAGAAAGAGGACCTAAATAATACCAAGAGGTATAATATTAATGAGTAATGACCTAACCTTATGGAACTTTAGGGAATATATGGACTTTAACACATTTGAGCTTCTGACTAAATTTTCGAAGGGGGGATGAACGAATTTATAATTTTGAATTATTTATTGAAATGGAGTCATTTGATGGACATGAAATATTATGGTAATGAGTGAGGTCTTCCAAGGTCTTATACTCATGGAGTCACTAAGTGAATTTACTTTCTCCACTTAATGAGTTCATGGAAATTCACTAAATATTGATTCCTCTGAGGAACAAAAACAATCAATAGAATTAATATTCACTCGATTTGAGGTAAAATATTATGAAAGAATACAACCAGACATGCTAGGAACTATTGTGGCTTAGATTGACACCAAGATGAAAATTAACTATAACTATCATCTAATGATTAGTCTTGAAGGTAAGCACCCACTAGTTATAACCCAAACCCAACATTGGATGAATCAAATTGCTTTGACTCAACCTCCAAAGTAGGCTAGTTCCTTAGCAACTTAATGAATTTTGACAGTTTGAAGCTCAAATGAAATAGCAAAATATTAGAGATAGGGATGAGAAATGGTTAAGAGATGTGAAATGTAAGGTGGATTAATGAAGCTAGTAGCATATGCTTCTACCCAAAACTCTTCATAGAACAAATATAAATAAGTCACTGGAACTAAAAACATTCATATTTCTACTATACTCACAAATAAAGCTCATAGAATATTACAAGAACCATTCTAAACATCTAAAGTACTAGCAATCTAATATCAAAAGAATAAACCAATACTTATACTAATAGAAATGAATTCTTAGAAACATACATTCATATTATGAATCATTCCAACTACTCTAAGGTAGCAATCCAATATCAACAAAATAGACTATCCTAGCAACATTAACAAAAATGACTTCACAAGTTGTTACCAAATAATGAAGAAGATACAAAAATTTGAGGTAAACATTCCAAGTAATGCTCCTTTATTTGATTTGTAGAATAAATTACAATATTGCAAGCAAACACTTTAGAGTCGACCCTTTGAAGTGAGGGCTCAACCTCTATTTATATATTTTTGCATTCATTATGATTATGAGTATACAAGGATTTTTGTATGGAGTCTAGCTCTTTGCAATATATTTAGGATTTGGTGGTCTACAGTTGTATTTCTTGAAATAGTTGAGCTCAAATAGGTAAATAATCAATCTCAGCAATTCCCTGTTCTTGCAGTTGCTCAATCATCGTAGATCTCCAACATAATCTTGTCAATCGACAATTATCGAATATTCCAAATGAAAACACTTCATTTTCCCAATAGTTTCACCTTCCATGGACTTTGGCTTCATTTTTTATGTTCTTTTTGTCAAGAAATTGCATGAGAATAATATTACATTTTGAAATATTGAGAATATTCAACGTCTTTCATTGATTTTAATGTGGATGACGATGATTGAATTTGTATCACTAAAAAATATAGAGTCACTTTGCTTTTAATTTTCACATTTTTAATACCTTGGCATGCGACCATGATAAAACTTATTTTTATTTCTTTGCTTTCCTCAAAATTATGCTTGATTTTCAAATTTGGGCTTGTTTAACCAGTTTGATCATGATTTGGAGGAAATTCATGATTTCAATACCTCATATCTTCTTTGGATAACTTATCTTATGGTCGTGGGTCACCTATCCATCTCTTGTTAAGTTATAATCCTGACCGTGATCTTGGGAAGGCTTTGGGTCGTATTAAATTTTATCAACAAGCTTTGAGGCCGTTTTGACCATGGAAAAAAAATTTCTTACAATCATGAGCTTTTTGATTCATTCTTCAAGATAGTAATGGCCTAAGAAAGCCTAAATATTTTCTTACCATGCCACTTACAAAGGGAATCTTGTAGTTGTGGTCCAAAATCAGATCTAGTTGAGTTTGATAAAATTGATCCCAGACTCACAAAATTTCATGGTTTCAAGCATCTTCTTATTTTCCCTTGGTCACGTTGTTTACAAAGGAAGTCTCTTGACCACACTCAAAAATAAGATTTGTGGCATCTACAACAAATCAACTATAGTTTTAGGAAATCATGACCTTGAGCTTTGGACCTTGTGATCATAGTCTTTTTTGGCTATGTATTTCCCTTGCTTCTTTAGGATATGATTTTGATACTTCTACCTCACAGTCGTGATACTTTAGCATTGGATCTTTTTTTTGATCAAATTGACTATGGATTGGAGGAAATTCATGATCTTGAAACAAATAACTCATATTTGTTATCCTTTCCCATTGAGTGGCTTTGACTCTCTTCTGACCATGACTTTGAGAAAACTCATGGTTTTGAACCTCTTCCTAAACACACAGTCAAATTTTGAAAATTTTGGCTATCTTCTTGGTGATGTAGCGTACTCTACCTGTTCTTTCTCTTCTCCCTCTATAATAAGGTCACAAATTGACCTACACTATTTACTCAATTAAGAAGCTTGATCTATTTATGTCCTTATTGATTTGATTATGGATATGTGTTCAAATTTTAATGATATGGAGGTACCTCTTATTCCTTATACTACTATTGAATACATACTTTCCTTATGAATTTTAATTTTGAGTCTCATCATACTCCTAAAGGATATCAAACTCCCCTCAAGAAAGTAAAACTCATATAGCAACAAACATGTTACAAAAATCCTCCATTACATGCTTTGCTTGATACGGTGGACATTGAAGGGATACAACCATAAATTTTCAACTATAGAGAATTTTGATTAGGAGACAATAATCAAAATGACGTATCAATACTCTAATGAAGAATTAGACTTATAAATTATTCCCATCACATAAATATGGTTTCAAATGGATATATGATACCAAATTTGGTGTTGGTAGTCATATTGAGAAGCATAATACGTGACTTATTTTTGAGGGTTCTTATTAGAAGGAATGATTTGATTATGTAGATGATGTTTATATTATGGATACCAATAACTCCATTTATATAATGCTTTCTATTATTGCCTGATTAAATTAAAAAAAATAAAAGAATATATGTCAAGATTATCTTTTTATGAGGATATATAATAGGAGATCTACATGTAGTAGTTACTTGAATTTGTATAGTATGATCCTATACCATTAGTTTACTAGATGAAAAAATACTTATGTGAGATTGTGTAGGATCATATTACATATTATAAGAATATTCACACTTTATTTCCCAGTTGTGGATTCCATGAATAAGACGTTCATAATCACGTTTATGTTGAGCATATGTTGGAAGTTATTACATCATGCATAATGTGAATATAAATTGAGCAACCACTCAACACATGGATTGTAAGGTTCACTAGGGGACAAGGGTAGGTGTAGATTGTTCAATATTTGGTCATCTATTGTATTTAAATACCCTTTCATTCTCATAATACAACTCATTTTCAAAGCATTAAAATCTAACATGTAGTATCAGAGCAGGTAAGAGGAAGAAATAATTCTCCTTTTTATCCTCCTCTAGCTTCAACATAGAGAAATCCAAGGTGCACTCTATTTGAGATAAAAAATTTCAAGGGTAAACTTATCTTGTATAATGTCATAACCATGAAGAAAAATTTCATGGGATATTCAAGAAGTTTTGGGGTGAAACTAACCCCTAACAAAGGAAAAATACTTTAAAAGAATAAAAAGGATTTCAACCACTTTAAAGACCAAATGTCATAAAGCCTATAACAACAAAGACAAGATTACCAAGAAAGAAAATAATTGTTATTTTGAACAAGGAAAGGAAGAAATAAATATGTTGCTACTTAAAGGTTAAAAAAAAGAATCAATATAAAATCCTCTTGAAAAATACATCAAAGACATTTTTTAAAGGTAATAAAGTAATTTTAAAGAATATATAAACACCTCATAAAAAATAGCCCATTGAAGCCATTGTTTGAAAGTCTTTGAAAATAATAATGAAGAATATATATAAGGCTCATTAAAATATAGCCCATAAAGGCTCATAGAAACATATAGTAAAAAACTCTCAAAGCTACAAGAAGTAATACAATACGAGTTGCAACATTCATATCACAAAGAGATACTTCCAATAAGTGAGTGGAAATAAAATATTGTAGGTACTCATTGAAAGAAGAATATTTTTTAGATTCTAATAGGTGCCCAAAGGCACTTCAACGAAAAACAAAAGCCTAGAACTAAAGTAACAATGAAAGAATTTTTTTTTACAAAATTGAACTAACTATTTTAATATTGGAACACCGAAAATAAATTGGTCGTTGCATAAGATACGTCCAAAAATAAGAAACTAGATTTACAAAATTAAAGAGGCACATGAGGAACAAATATATAAACTAATTTTTGACATTCACTCCAATGAAATGGTGCAAGAGGCTTATGAGAAGTAAAATAAAAAATAAAATAGCAAGGATCACATGCCTCAATAGGTCATATTAAGAAGTCAAGCATAATATAAGAGGAAAAGTAGAAGAATTTGTAGCAAAGGAAAAAAAATAAATAAATAACAAGAGATAATATGACTACAATTGAATAAATAACCATAGATGACCATATCTACATTCAAAGAGACTAAAAATTCCAACACGTGCATCTATAATGGAAGACAAAAGCCAAGTAGAAGCAAAGAAAAAAAGAATAAAGAAGTGTAGAATAACATTATAGGAAAAATATCCCTATTATCATCATTATGTCATAAAAAAAAATTGAGTCATCACAACCTGAGGATCATAGTAGAAATTCATGTGAAAAGGAAGAAAGAAATGAAGACATGTAAAAGAATGTTGAAAAATTAAGATAAGTATGAAAATGTTGTTGGAGACTACTATAGACATAGAAAGTAAGCAGGTATGAATTTCACTCACTCAAGTGTTAGAACGATCAAAGCATATTAGAATAGAGAAGTTCTAATCCCTATTATTCATATATAGATGTTAACCTTGGAAGTAGTGCATGATAAATATTAAGGAGCTATAAAATGTTTCAAAAGACACTAGGGATTAGGCTAATGCATCCACCAAATAAAAGAGGACGGAAAAGTAAATAGAAGAAAAAAAGGCTTGAATTAGTTTAATTATCATCAATATTGAGGAAACATATTTGACTTCAAATCTATTATGAGAAGAAGAAGAAAGAGGGATCAAAAGGTATACATTTTTTGAAAGACCTCTTTGATTAAAAGGAAAAAAAAAAAAAAAAGATTAGATTATTCTTTTACAAGATTTGAAAATATATTATTTGAAAGGTCAAAATAAAACTATAAGAACAAAATATTCTATGAAATATTTTGTAGAGGAAGAAACCTTTCTTCTACTCAATGAGACACTAATTATCTTGAATTTTTGAAGCATCATTTTAAATTTGAGCATATGCATATATATGTGTTAGAAAAGGATTTTCAAGGTCGAGTCAATAAAAGAAGAATATTTGAATTTTATGAAAGACTATCATAGACAGTGAAGCACCAAAGTTCTTGTTACCAAATTTCCAATTGTTGAGGGGAAAATAGTATGCTACCTGGAATAATAAACTCATGATATAGCTTGAGTTTGTGGAATTTTGGCAATTTGTGGATGGAATCACTAACTTCACTATCATAGAAGAAGAAGATAAGACAAATTTTGACAAGGTAGACATAAAATCAATACTCATCATCATTTTTGAAGTAGGAGATGAGATCCAAGCATGCATAGGAGATACGACCATAGCCAATAATGCATGGGAGATGTTGAAGGTAGTATTTGAAGACAAGAATCAAAATTAGTTTCTATTCTTCTGAAGACAAATCCATTGCCTAAAAATAAAGAGTGGAGAAAATTTGAAATCATACATGAGGAGAATTATAAAATTATGAGCATTGGAAACTAAGGTATCTTATTAAATGTTAATAATTATTATTTTGAGATCACTCACATCAAAGTATAATTTTTAATTATATTAAATATGACTAAGAAAATACCTAGCTTTGAGAAGCTATTAAACCTACTTCAAAAGGAAGAGGTATCACATTCAAGACAAAGAGAGGAACAAGTACCTTCTAAAAGGAACAAGAATTTTAGAGGCATAAGGAGAAATAATTCTCATCACAAAAAAGGACATGCATTAGATACACATGCCCAACTCAATGAAATTTGGTATATTGATTCTAGAGAAACTAGACACATGACAAGAAGAAAATATTGGTTTCAAAATATAAGGTACTCCAGATATGTATAAAATTTTCTCTTAGGGATGACACACCCCATGAAATTAAATAGGTGATATAAAATTATAATGTGGATCATGCAAATTCATAATTATAGAAGTTTTATATGTTCTAAGACTCACCAAAATTCTAATATTTGTTAATCAACTACTTGATCACAACTTAGCATAGCTATCAAATACAATATATTTACATCACTTTGGCATTGAAGATATGGTCATTTAATTTATGCCCACCTTATTGAATTAGAAAACAAAAAATGGTTGCATGTATTCCTTAATTACAAAAGCCTATAAATATTTATCAGTGTTGCTTAGATGGGAAGCAATATCAAGCTCCTTTCAAGACTATAGAATATCAGTCCAAGGCACCTATTGATTTATTTTGTATCAATTTGTGTACACCCATGAAACCAAGCTACAATGGGACTAGGTAATTTCATATCTTTTTTATTATCATACCCAAAAAATATGGGTATATATCTTTTAATACAAAGATGAATCTTTCATCTACTTTTAACAATTTAAATCCTATAGAGACCTCCATAGGAAAAAAGTATCCATATCCTCTACTTAGATCAAGGGGGTATTTACCAACAATATTTTTTTAGCATTTTTTAAGTAACATGGCATTCAACAACAACTATCAAAAACCTACTCATCACAACAAAATGATAAAATATAACATAGAAATTTTATAATGTATGTTGATGGATTCATAACTTAGACACTCTTTTTGGGTAAAATTAGTACATATAGTAGTTTACATACTCAATTGATCCCTTATTGTATCACTTGAATATATCATTCTAGAAGAAGCATGTCCTGGACACAAACCATCAATCTCTTATCTTTGGGTATTTGGTTGTACAACATACATGCACATTCCAAAGGAAAAAAAGACATAAATTGGATGAAAATTCTTAGCAATGCATCTTACTAGGCTATAGTGATTAATCAAAAGCCTACAAACTATTTGATCCATAATGAAAGAAAGTATATTAGTCATGATGTTGTATTTGATGAAAGAAACCACCTTCATCATTGTCACCAGAATATTTAATTAACTCATCCCAAATAATGATTTAATGTGATGAATAGATTATAAATTAAGGGTTATTTAGTGATATCAATTATGAATAAGATTTATCTATTCCATTGTAACACATGAGGAGAATGCCTAAGCGATACAATAGTACATTGAAAGCATCTAGGATAGATGAAATTCTAGACACCTATTCTACAAGATCAAGAACAAAAAGCATGACTCACAATACACAAAATATACCTCTAATGACTACAATTGATCCATCTAAAATTAGAGGAAACCCTTAAGTATACTACTTGAAAAAATGCTATGCACATTGAATACCAAGCACTATTGAGAAACAATACTTTGATATTGTTGATCTTCCACCAAGAAAAAAATCTATTTGATGCAAATGGGTTTTCAATGTCAAATACAAATTAGATGGAAGTATTGATAAAGATAAGAAATAAATGTAACAAAGGGATATGCACAAAAGGAAGGCATATATTATGAAGAAGCATTTTCCCCTACGACAAATATAAAAACCCATCACAATTATTATTGCTTTGGCCCCATAATTTAGATGAAAATTCATCAAATGGACATGAAAAGTGTCTTTCTTAATGGATATTTAAAATAATATTTTATTTGACCCAACTACAAGATATCATCATACCTAGATAAGAAACAAAGGTTATATAGATGCAGGTTACACAAGTTGCATTGATGACTAAAAATACACCTTTGGATATATATTTTTCCTAGGGTCTACACCTATATCATGGGAAATCATGAAATGATAAATAGTCACTCAATATTCCACTAAAGTAGAATAATTTACAACAAGAGAGTTGTTATAAATTAAATTGGCTAAAACACATGTTGGAAAATATGTAAGTACAACAATATTATCCTACAATCATGTACTATGACAACCAAGTGTACTAAAAATTTTTCATAATACATTATTACATGAAAGTACCAAGCACATTTACATGGAATGCCACTTAATCTATTAATATGTTCAATAATAGAACATCTAACTCAAATTTTGTTCTACTCAAGAATAGTGTACAAATATTTTTACCACCACTAGGATGAGTCAAATTTGAAGAATTCAAAATTTTCCTTTCCAATACTATGATGTAATAAAATGATAATATTATGAGTTATTACATCTTGTATAATTTGAATATAAGTTGAGCAACCACTCAACACATAGTTTGTGAGGTTCACTAGGGGACAAGTGTAGTAGGTTATTATGCCATATTTGGGTATCTATTATATTTAAATACTCTTTCACTCCCATAATACAATTCATTTTTGAAGCATTAATATCTAACAAAATTATGTTTGAAAAATTCTTGATTGTAATGCATTAGGCTTACAATTTAAACGTCACCAAAATTTTATCTTTCTTCATTTGGAAAATGAAACTATGTCTATCGAACTTGTTTGAGATGATAGATTTGGACATAACTCACTATTTCTTAGGTATTTAAATATTCTCTCTTAGCTTTAGTATGCTTTTAATACCCCACATTCTTTTTAATAAAATATTTAAGTTAATTACTATACCTTTCTCTTCTAGGTTAATGTTTTAGATTAATTAACCTATTGCCTTTGTTGATGCTATTTATTTATTTATTTTTGAAGCAAGGGTCATTTTTACCTAATGGTCATTTGAGCATAGTATTCTTTGTTAATTTAAGTTTATATATATCTAAATACCTCATGATATTCACTAGAATAATTCCAAGTTTTCTTCATAGCATTGTTCTTATAGTACATATAAGCATCCATTATATCATAAAACTCTAATTTATCATAGGGATATTTAGATGTGGATTGGTCATTTTACTAATGAGTAAATGTCCAC
Organism: Wollemia nobilis; assembly: GCA_028583015.1. Lineage (NCBI taxonomy): Eukaryota > Viridiplantae > Streptophyta > Pinopsida > Araucariales > Araucariaceae > Wollemia > Wollemia nobilis. The sequence goes on from JAQPPZ010016460.1 coordinate 1,057,927, forward strand.
TTTGGGTAACTCTCTCATTTTTGGTCTATTTCTTTGGTTATGAAGTACATAACATATCTCTATCTTCTACCAAAGGAGAATATTGTAATGTTATCATCATTATAGAACATATTGGGAAAATATGAATAGTTATTGAGTAGTTTATTCTTTTAAAAGATGAATATTAGTTAGCAAGTTTGCAACCTAGTGGAGAATGATTTAACCAATCATATTGAAATTTGGATGTATTATATTTTACAAATATATTCCAAATGATATATTATGCTAGTGCATGTTCTTATTGTAGATTAGGTTGTGGGCATTTTCATGAAGGTTATGCCTAATGTTATCTTCATAATATTGTAGGATCAATTGGATATAGAAGAGTCTTATTTAAATGGGGATGTTTCATAATGTTATCTCTCAATGTATTGCTCTTTTATTAAGGGGATCTTTGTGTACTCATTTAGCATAGGATAAAACTAACTTTGTATTATATTCAATTGTTGTTTGCCTATGGTGGTATATTCACCCTATAAAGTGATCCTTATATTATGTTTCTATCCAATAATTTGCTAGATTGATATTTATGGGATCCATGAGATTACATCATAGGTGATATTCTACCCTTATTCATCCATCACTTTGTACATCAATTGAAGCTTTTTATTTTTAGTGAGAGTGTTTTATTTTTATCCTTCCATACATTTATCCTATCTATTTTTATTATTACTATAAAATTTTATAATGCATTTATTGTTAATTTATTTAAATAAACAAATAAATTACACAACATTTTTAATCCAATTTTCCTAAAATATTTAAACTATTAAAAACTAAAAATAATAATGTGACATTTTCATTATAAGAACTTTTATTTGTTAAATTTTTAAATTGATTATATAGGATTGAAATAGGTCAAAGTGTACTACAATATGGCTACATTAATGTGGTATTTCAATAAAAATATGTAGTGATATTACAACCAATTGAAATTCATTGATAAAATTTGAACCTAGACTTAAAATTTGAGAGATCATATTTTTCACCACTTAAGCTCCTACCATTTGAGTATTTGATACATGATTAAATTCATTGAAGTGAATGATAAAAATAATTGCACTAGGAAGAAATAGTTGTAGTACCACCTTCCTAATTATTTATAAGAGGAACATGAAATATTTTTATTCATTAAATTATATGTTCAACCATATATTATTATTTTTTGATAATATGGACAAAGGGCTTTTGAATGGTGCTCCAACCCTTCGAAAAGAGTGGATCAACCAACTAGCTGGAAACAAGGAAAAATGATATCAACATAGCAAACTAAAAAGGATCCACAAAATAGACAAACAACAAAGCTACATTATAATCGACCAAAATAAATAATTTTTTTTCCTAGGGGATCCCTACTATCATAGATCAAAGCCATTTGAAAACACAAATTATCTCTTCGAGATTTAATTGTCTATTTTATTTAATCCATCTCAGAAATCCTCCTGCAAAACTATGCATCTTTCCTACAAAATTCACAATTTTGCTAAAAAATCTATCGATCTATTTCCCTCCCTATAAATATGATTAATCTCAACCACTTTGAGGGTTAAAATCCATATTTGGGTTTCAGCAAGTTCATTTGTGATAGTCCAAGATGGAACCTGAACACCTTTGAGAAAATTATTGTTATTGAGGGAATCTCATTCAATAATTACCTTCCTACATTCAAAATTTCTAGTTGACAAAACCCTTGAAAGAGAGCTTGTTTCTCTACAAAATTAATGGTATGATGATCTAAATTTTTAGTAAAAACCAACAAAATCCTCTTGTCAGAGTCTCTAACCAATCGCCCCACACCTAGTTGGTCCCAGATTCCCTTTAGAAGCTCTATCAAAATTTAGCTTCAACCAGATAGGAGGAGGAGGTTCCAAAATAGTAGTATGTCTAGTAGGAGCTTCAAGGTGATGTTTGGGAGAATAATATCTAAATATAATAACCAAATACACCACCAAATTGCAAAGTAAAGTGACCTTATCTAAATAAATTTCATCCACATTCTCAACAATGGTAGCAACAACATGAAGTGCCACAAACGTAGTTGGATGGGAGATATTTTTAAAGGCTCTAGAATTCCTCTCCTTCTAAATACACCACCAAACATGAGGTAAACCAAAGGATCAAAAAGCTCAAATATGAGAAGATAGAAAGGGAGACCTCCATTGTATGATCAAGTTAGACAACTTTGGAAAAATCCAAACCACTAACGGTCCTCACGAATGGGTGAAGACAAACTGAAAGAAGGGATAGTCAGACAACAGTTGCATTGGTGACTCTTCAACACTACCACATAGGTAACATCTGTTCGGGATAACCAATACCCTTTTCTGAAAATTATCCATTGTGAGGCACTTCCCTTGATCCATAAAGCAAAAGAAAACATTAAATTTGGGGGTAAGATTCTTCAGCCATATATATTATTGTAAACATTTAAGGACACATAGTTCATGCAAACTCTAATAATTTTTTATAATGAAACAAATTCCATGATAGCAATAATAGTAGTAAATCTAAAAAATGTGGTAACAAGAAAAGATTTGGTGGAACACAATTTAGATTCCAAAGAAAAAATTCACAATAACAAGTATAAATCTAGATTGCAAGTCATAGAAGAATCCTAGCCACTAGTAGAGGGCAAATTCTCTTATATAGTTAGAGAGGAAAAATATCTTATACACACCATAGACAACAAAATATTATGAGTGATCAAATTTCTACAACATGAAGCACCAAGTTATAATATAAATACTTAAAAAAAAATTATCCCTCATGCTCAAGGGTCTACTAACTAACCTAAGGCTTGAGATAATTATATCAAAGATAGTCTATGTGGATACATCAGATCCATTTCATGACTTTCTCTTAGAAATATTTATCCATAAATCTAGAAAATACTAGAGAAGGCTTGTTGGATCCCACCCCACATGTTCATCTAGAAGATCCTACCACTCAATGAGGAATGCCTACACTAGGCAATTCTATATATTATGGACACAAAAATGGAATATTCCTTTTGGTTGAAGGTCAATCCACCCTTCTTCATACAACACTAGGACCATCATATGAGACTAGATATTTTGACCAATCACTTACTTAAGACACATAACATGAAAATCAAGATGGATTTTATGTTGGATAATATTAAGTTATTTGGTAAATGCTAATGTACCCCCATGGTACCTATTGACAATTTTTGTCACATTGCACAAGGGGTAGATAAAAATCAAAAAATTCTCTTTGTAGAGTGTTTTGTTTGTTGCTTCGAAAGTATTTGTAAGTGTTGCAGCAATTTTGGCTTTCAATGCCACCCCCTTGCACATGGAATGAAGAAGAAGAGCTCCACTGCCGAACAAGCCAAAGAAGATAGCTTCGCCAAAAGAAAGAAAAGGTGTCGTGATATCGCGACATGTCACGTTTTCGTGGCTCAAGGCAACAAGGTAGAGCAAGCGAGAAAAGTGTCGCGATATCGCGACATGTCGCAATATCGCGGCCGAAAGCAAGAGGAAGAACCAGAATGAAAAAGTGTTGCGATATCGCGACATGTTGCGTTTTCGTGGCTCAAGGCAAGGAGAAGGCTCAAGCAAGAAAAAGTGTCGTGATATCACGACATGTAGTGTTTTCACGATCGAAAGCGAGGAGAAAGCCAAAACAAGAAAAGTGTCGTGATATCATGACATGTTGCGTTTTCACGGCTCAAGGCAAGGAGAAGGCGCAAGCAAGAAAAAGTATCGTGATATTGCGACATGTAGTGTTTTCGTGGCCGAAAGCGAGGAGAAAGCCAAAACAAGAAAAGTGTCGCGATATCACGACATGTAGTGTTTTCGCGGATGAAAGCGAGGAGAAAGCCAAAACAAGAAAAGTGTTGCGATATTGCGACATGTGGTGTTTTCGTGGCCAAAAGCAAAGAAAAGGCATAAGCAAGAAAAGTGTCGCGACATGTCCCGTTTTCGCAGCTCAAAGCGGCGAGAAGGCGCAAGCAAGGAAAACTGTTGCGATATCACGACATGTCGCAATATCGCAACCAAAAGCAAGAAGAAAGCCAAAAGGAGGAAAAGTGTCACGATATCGTGACATGTTGTGTTTTCATGGCCAAAAGCAACAAAAGAGGGCAACGACATAGAAATGTCGTGATATCACATGTCATATTTTTACGATGCAAGAAGGAGAACCAAGTTGAAGACTTAGAAATGTCGCGATATCGCGACATGTTGCTTTTTCGCGATGGGCACGCGCTTCAAGCCAGGTATTTTCCCGAGACAATCAAGTGCCTCGTAAATGCATTCTTTCTTGCCCAATAAGCTTGTTGTTCTTTTTTGGCAATTGGAAGCGAAGTGTCAGTCCCTGAAGGAGAGTCCGACGAGCATGGCAGCCACTCGAGCATTGCACCAAGGATACTCAGGCGGTTCATCAATGCATATTTCTGCGGTTGACCCGGTCACAAGTGCCTATTTTGGTAATGGATTAGAAAGCTCAGTCTCGAGGGCCGCGAGAAGCCGACTTCTCAGATCTCAAGAATATACTTCACCATTCTGTGTAATAATGATTCAGAGGGTCGGGTCCTCTATAAAATCCCAAGCATTGTAATGTAAAAGGGGGGGAACTATCTGCTAGAAAGCTACTGCAACTTGATGTCCTACGATTAATACAAAAAATCTTTGAGCTCAATTCTTCTCTTTTATGCTGCCTTATGTGCTTGATTCTTTTGTCTTTCTTCGTTTATATATCGAGATGCTGAACCCTGCATCCGGTGTGTGATTCGGGACTGTACCCTGAAACTCGTTCTGAAGGATACATAGGAGTTGAAAGGCGTCGTGTTGGCTTTCTTTTATGCTACCTTCTGTGCTTGATTATTTTGTCTTTATTCATTTGTATGTTGGATGCTAAACCCTGCGTCCGAGGTGCGATCGGGAAATGTACCCTAAAACTCGCCCGAAGGATACATAGGAAAATCTACATTGTGTTTCTTCCATTTATCTTTGGTATTATTTGCTTCTATTCAGGTTGTTAGTTGGTGATCATGCTTCCTGTTCTCTCCCACCTTACATCACAAATTTCTCTAACCCTAACTCCTTTTATCTCTTTCCTACATCCTTATCTTAAAACACCCAAGTAGTTTAGCATAGGAGCCAGCCTTTCTTCGAAGATTGGCACGAGGGGCATCTCTTCCCTTTGGCCTTTCAATGTTGGTCTAGGTCTAGGGCATATACTTTTACTCAAAATCCTTTCCTAGGCAGATTTGATGACCAATAGTTTTTGGCACGCCCGGTGGGACATGACTGTGTCTATCTCAGAAAGATCCATAACCAGTCAAGGTCCCATATTTTAAACGCAAAACCCATCTTCACCAGGGCCAATAGTTCTAATCAGTTCTCGGTGTGACCCGATCAGTCTCACCTTCCGAGTGGTAGTGAAAATTGATGCTCTCATTACCAAAAGACTCTTAGCATCTGGCGTGTATCGCTCCAAATTTTTTGCACCCTTACCTTCAGGCTATAGGATCCGTGCCCGGAAGGGGGATGGGAAAAGGATGTCGCGGTACCTCGGACTGAGAGGACTTGCGAAGGTCCCGCCTCTCAAGGGAGGTGTATTTTGATGATTTTTCGACGGATGGTGGGTTCACCGGGAAACATTTAATGGCGGTTTCCACGCCTAGGTTTGGAATGTGTTTTCATGTGTTCGTTTTTAGCCTTAAGCATTCATATCCTAGGTTTGGCCAAATGAATCTAAATTAATCTATATGAAAGTGCAGATTTAATGAATACGAGAGAACAAATTTAAGACAGAAAAATAGAGAAATTAAGGAAGAATACGATCCGGATGTACGATGGAGATTTCGATGTTTGAAGCGATCGGGATCGTCTGGAATTCGATAGAATCGTCCGAGATACGACAAGATCGTCCGAGATCGACGAATTCGAAAGAATTCGTCAGAGACCTACAAACAGAAAAATAGATGCCAAATACAAAGAATACCACTATGATGACAGAGGGAAACAACACAAAATGACAATATGAATACTAAACAACAGTTATGAATAGAAATTCAAACAAATTATGATATTCTAATGAGAAATTATGATCTTATCATGCAATCTAAGCTAAATGGGTGAACTCCAAATGCAAGATAGTAAGAAATAAGGATAAAACTAACTAAAATGTAGAATAAAACAGCAAAAGGTATAAGAGAAAGCGCAAACTCTGGGCACTGATTGCCCCCAATGCGAGTTGCAGTCAAAATCATCTGGAAGTAATGAAATCGTCTCGAATTGCGACAGGATCGTCCGAGATTTGAACGAGATCGTCTGCGACGATCTGAGCTTGCTCCGGCTGAAAATCAATGAGGTCCCTGCAAGAAAACTTCAAAATAACAAAGGCAAAATGATACTCTAGGTATTCTAATGCACGCAAAATCAAGTTACTGAGAGAAATTCAGCCAGGGGTTGGGAAGGGAAGGTCCTAAGGATTAAATAGGCTTAGGGGAGTAGTTAGGAGGTTGGAGATCATCCCTATTTGGGAGATCTCCAACGGGGGAGGGTCCCTAACAGCGCAGACACGCTTCTGCCCGGATTAGAGACCCGTTGGAACAGAAGCTAATTGTGCAAAATTAGTTTTGCGACAAGATCGTCTGGACGTCCTAGCCAGACGAAATCGTCAGATACGGGGCGATATCGTTCGATCGGCGACGATATCGTCAAACGGTCAAAACAACCTCTAAAAATGGTGCGAAAAAGGGGAAACGGATTACCCGACAGTTAACGGGCGGTTTGGGAGGTTAAAATTTGAATTTAAATTATTTACTGGAGTGAATGTAATTACTAGAATTTCACTGCGCCAATTTTAGGGTGCTACATTTTGCCCCCTCTTTAGCGAATTTTCTGAAGAAAATGCGTTAAAGATGAGTTCTTCTCGATCTACGAGAAAGCAAAAAAATTATTCCCATTTTTAGGCGACGATTCTTGGTCGAATCGTACAACAGCTTACTATGGTGCCCCCTCCGTGTTTTTACCCAAATCGAACGTTTGAGGTAAAAACGCGAAAAAGCAAAATTATTTTTGAATAAAATTAAGAAAAATAGGGTAAAACCCTAATTCATTTTCTGGTTTTAGAGCTCTGAAGCAAAAAAATGGTGGAGACGACGCACAGATCAACAGAGGTCCGACGCGGTCTACGGGTAAGAGTCTAAACTTAGTTTAGAATGCTTTAATTTGATTTTACATGCTTTTTAGGTAAATTTTAGATGAATTTTGAGCATCGCGGCCGTTTTTGGGCCGTCGACGTCGTCGGGACGAAATCGTCCCGATTTCGATGAAATCGTCTCAATTTCGCCAATTTCGTCCGAGGGCGAAATCGACGAAAGGGGGACGATTTCGTCAAATTAGGGACGATTTCGGCTTGCGAAATCGGAGACGATTATGCTCAAATTTGGGATGATATCGTCCAATTGTGGACGATATCATCATTTGATTAAATTGAACTTATTTTACTTGCATTTTTAAATACTTGAATTGTTTATTAATGATTGTTTGTTGTTTTGTTGTTTATGTTGCAGAGAGGTTTACTAAAAAGCAGGGAATGGAAGTATGGAGGTTTGAGAGATGACTTGGCCGCTCTTACACGAGCGAGAGCGGGATCAGGTGGCATAGGCCGGCTTGCGGCATGTGGCGGGAGATGCCACAGGTGTCTACGAGATATGGGGCTACCGATGGCCCTAGCGGGAGAGATGGTATCCGGGTTCGTCATGTTTTCGGCTACCGACAGGGGAGATGACTCCCACTCTAGAGGATGTATGGAGGATTTTGAGAATCCCCATACAAGGACGATTGATTACTCCTACGGCCAATCAGGGCCATGCTATGGGACGATTGTGTGGTGACCCGAGCTTCGCCCTGGAGAAGGGCGGAGTTAACATCGAGGCACTGCGTCAGATGCCTAGGGCATCTAGACTCACACGGGTTCTAGCTGGAGTAGTTGGTGGACTTATGTTGTGCCACCAGAGCGGATGCAGGGTACCATGGATGCTGGCAGATGTGATCTACGATATGCGGGACCATGGGTATAGATTCTCTTGGGGTAGCTTTGTACTATGTCGGTTGTACAGGATCCTACATGGGGTCGTGTACAAGGGCGGCCGATGTCTGGTGATGACATCGCTCCTACAGGTTTGGTGCTGGGAGCACATTGCAGTGCGAAGGCCGGTAGGGCTTCCTCTGACAGGGATTGATGGGGAGAGGCCCCGAGTTTTCTACTGGTGGCTCCGAAGAGGGTCACAGTGGCGGATCGACCTTCCTATGTCCCGAAGACTGCTAGATGACCTAGTCCCGGACCAGATTACCTGGAGGCCATGGAGGGAGCATCCAGGGTGGGCCGAGGATGGACAGGAGTTGGCTCGCATTAGGCGAGTGTGATGGCTACGGATGGAGAGGGGAGAGGTGGAGCTCCATCGCTATGACCGAGTTTTGTGACAGTTCGGTCTGCAGCAAGGGATCCCATCTCTTAGGGATTACGAGTTTTCTCGGACTGTCCGGGATAACACCACAGTGAGCGGGGCTCTAGACATGCAGCGCTTCTGGAGTCAGGACACAGATGATGCCCCCATTCAGCCAGTGGATGGGGACGACGCAGGGGTCACAGATGGCTACGATGCCTGGTATGCAGGCATCCGCCCTCCTCGGATGACGAGGGCTCAGGGTCCGATACATGCAGTCATGCGTCGGATAGGGAGGCGGTGCCAGGCGGCTATGGAGGTGGCCCGGGGTCACGGCGGGAGAGAGCTGAGGAGGCCACGAGGCACGGGAGAGGCCGCGACGAGAGGGAGAGGAGGGAGGCGAGACCCCCTTCTCCATAGAGAGAGAGGCCACCATCGCCCGATAAGGGCAAGGGTGTTGACACAGGAGAGAGTAGCGAGATGGCTACTCTCCGGACGGAGAATATCCATCTCCAGGCACAGGTGCAGGCTCTACGGGATGAGGCTGCACGCCACCGAGATGAGTCTACACAACTCAGAGACGAGATTGCATGCCTCAGGGCACGGGGCGGAGGGGCGAGCACTGGGGAGCTGACACGGGCTATTGCCCAAATTACTTTCTACCAAACTTTGTACTATCAGTTGGTGCCAGAGGAGGATAGACTACCCTTGCCGACCAACATCGTAGAGCCGATCGGGATTGGGTCGTCTAGGACTTCGTCCCGATCGAGGACTAGGACTCACAGTACTACACAGACTGCGATGGGGCCACCTCGTCCACCTCAGGGCGGGGGAGGAGATGAGGTCGAGAGCTCGAGGGGCTCTCGAGGCTAGAGGACTGCATTACACTATACATATTGATATGTAGGTTTATTATTTTTGATAGAGGATTGAGTATGCCGAGGTACAGATTGTGGCATACCGATCCAGTTTTGATGATGTATATATGCGGTTGATATATATATGAGATGATATAGTTTTGATCATATGACTTGTGTTATGTGTATGTTTATGATGCTTTTATGTTTGATTGATTTGATTTGATAATTGGATTGAGGATTCATGAAATTATGTCGTTTTGAAAATTTATAATTTTGATGTCATGCGGTAATATTTTAAATGAAATAATCTAATGTAACAAATGGATTGTTTGTAATGTGATGTGGTAAAAGAAATAAAAAGAGACTTCTAACAATAATTTCAAAGGACATTGTCGCTATTATAGACCATTTCATGGAGTCGCTGCTCACTCGGTCGTCAAGCTAATCCCAATTATAGAAATATTGTTAAAAGTAAAAGAGTGCTTAAGAGACTGTCTTAAGACTTTGGTGCAATGGTGCAAATGATGATGATGATGGTTTGCTTTCAGATTTTTCATAAAAATAGTATGCATGAAATAATGATTTTTGCTAGGCATAAATTCCTAAGTGTGATAAAATTTTTGGATAATTCTTTAGGAATTATACCATCTTTGCAAAATTTGAAGGTTAACATAATGACATGAAATAATGAAAATGTGTTTGCTTTTTAAAAGCATAATTTGTGTAACATAATGATTTAAGTCATATGGTTTTCATGATTTTTAAATAAAGGGGGAATAACATTGTTGCAATGATTTGCGCTAAGCATAGAATATGTAGGTATAGACTTATACCATCATCGCGAAAATAAAAAATAGATAGTTTTATTGCATGATTGACTTTTAATAAACAGAAAATATGAAGATGAGGACTTGCGCTAGGCATAAAATTCCACTTTTGGTTTTGGAATTATACCATCGTCGCGAAAGTCAACCAGATATATATGTTTTGATTGTATATTTTTGAAAGAAAATTTTGATTTTTCTATTATATAGTTATCTTTATGCTAAACAACTGTACTTGAATTATTCCAAACAAGTTGCAAAAAAGAATATTTCAAAGTATTTTGAAGACAAAAGTTAGATTTATAAGGAATCCCATGTGCATATGTGAATTCATTTCCGATCTTGATTTATCATAATGATACACAAAATCTCTCAAATACAAATGTGTGTGCAATTGCTTTGTGCATTTACCAGTTTTGAGCAAGATAATATGATACAAGTGATTTGAAGAAACCAAATAAGTGTTCATTAACCATGATGTAGATGCATATAACCATACTAGACTACTATGTAGGTCGGATTATCAAGAGCTAGCTAATCCATAAGCAGACATAGGTCTGTACAAAAGAAGGTCGCTAATGTGACGGACATATCACCACGCTAGGAGTTACCCAAGGCCAAGCGGGTTGGGCACAAACCACCTGTTATGGGGCTTACCTCACGATTTTCGAATAATTGAGAATTCCAAGGATTCAAGCTCATCAACCCTTCTTTTCTTTTCAAAGGGTAGGGAAAGGGATTTTATTGCTTTCTTGCTTTCTTGTGCTTTTCTTTTCTTTTCCTTTTCTTTTTCTTTTCTTTTTCTTTTTGCTTTTCTTTTTGTACTTTTGCTTGATTTTTGAGATAGTGCTTGAAATATTGTTGTAATGATATAAAATAACATTTTTCTTTTCTCTTTTTTCTTGAACTTTTCTTTTCTTTTTCTTTGCTAGGGATACTTGCTCAGATTAGCTGTAGAGCAAGGGATTTTTATTATGGGTAGGGGTGAGCTTGTCCTTTTGCCAATTCTCAAAGATTCTAGACCATGTGCATGATAGGATAGCAAGGGAAACTTTTCGCTCAAGAAATCACTTCTACTATGTAGCAAAACATGGAAATTACAAATATAATCATTTTATTGTGAAAAGATGTGCTTGGTTTAAGTAAATAACAAGATCAATTCTCTATGCTCAAACTTTATTTAATTGAATTTTGTGAACTTTGATATAAGAGAGATTAGTAATCATGCCAGATAAAATCAAGATATTTATTTTTGTGAGTGTGCAAGTGAGGGATTCCAAATAAATGCTAATTTATCAAAAATAATTTGAAACATATAACTGCAACATTTGTAAGAAAATATATATAAATACTTTTTGAGAAGTTTTGAGAATACTGACTCTTTCTTTCTTCTGTATATTGTTTTGGTTTCGAAAGAGTCAAGCATATTGCTGTTTTTATATTTTTATCATTATTTTGTTTTTTTTTTGGTTTTTTTTTTGTTTTTGAACAAAAAATTTAACAAGTGCCATAAATAAATGCAACAAATAGTTTTGAAGATTTTTGATGATTATGAATGTTTTTGATGTTTTTGAATTGATAAATTTGAAAGAAATACAAGATAGTGATATATACAAGGATGAAATGACCAAATTTATGCATAGTAACGTTTAAGATGCAAAATATTCATGGGTTCTTTAAGTTCTTTGCCATCTAAGGTAGACAATTTGTATGCTCCTGATTCAAATTTAGCAGTAATAATGTATGGTCCAAGCCAGTTGGGCTCAAATTTACCTTTAATGTCCTTAGTTGCATTTGTATTTTTTTGGTTTTCTTTTAAAACAAGGTCGCCGATCTCAAAGGATCGATGGCGAACTTTTTTGGCATATGATCTTTTAAGCTTGTTTTGGTAGGCACGGAGATGCTCCAAAGCATTGATGCATTTTTCATCTAGGAGTTCCAGCTGACTAAGTCTACCAGCACGATATTCATCTCCTACTTCAGTATCTTGAAGTAGCAGAGCCAAAGAAGGAACTTCTAATTCAAAGGGAAAAAGCTTGCACCTTGCACTAAACCAAAACAAATGGTGAAGTTCCGGTGGGGGTTCGAACACTAGTTCGATAGGCCCACAAGGTTGGATATAATTGAATGTGCCGGTCCACGGCCGGTTTTATTGACCAATATTTTGAGAATTTTGATTAAGGTTTTGTTAGATGCTTACCTTGACCATTACCACGAGGATAATAGGGAGTGGACCAGCGATGTTGAATCTTATATTTTTGGCATAATTTTTTAACATCTTTATTTTTGAAACAAGTTCCATTGTCGGAGATGAGATTTGCGAGAATTCCGAACCTACAAATAATTTGATTAAAAATAAATTTAGAGACTTGTGTGCCGGTGCAGGAAGCTAAAGGCATAGCTTCGACCCATTTTGTGAAATACTCGGTGGCGGTTATGATGAACTTGTGTCCATCGGATGACACGGGATTGATTTTGCCAATAATGTCTAAACCCCATTTGGAAAATGGCCAAGGAGATGAAATAGCCTGCAGTTCTTGTGCGGGCGCATGGACAAGGTCAGCATGTTTTTGGCACTTGTCGCAATGGCGCACATACTCATGTGCATCCGTTTCCATGGTAGGCCAAAAGTATCCTATCCGAAGGAGCTTTTTAGCAATGACGCTACCACTAAAGTGTCCTCCACAAGATCCCTCGTGGGCTTCACTCAAGGCTAATTTAGACTCTTCTAAGTTTAAACATCTTAATAGGATACCTTCAAAAGATCTCCTATATAAAGTATTGCCAATTATTACAAATCGACTTGCTCGTCTACGTAATAACCGACTTTGGTTGCTAGTAGAATTGGCAGGGAAAGTCCCATTTTGGAGAAAATCAAATATGTCCATATACCAAGGTTCGGGGAGTAGTTTCATTGATTAGAAACACATCCAAAGGTTCTAAGCATGACTTATTTGAAGCGGGTTCCTGGAGTCGACGAATAATGATAGTGGCATATTCGTCATCTAACTCCAAGGGGAGGAGAGATGCGATTGCGGCCATAGCATCGATTGCACGGTTGCTAGTTCGAGGAATAGCTTCCAAGGTAACTTGATCAAATAGAGACATTAATTGTAAAACATAGGCCTTATATGGACCCGGTTTATCATCTACGGTCCGATAAACTTCATTAATTTGGTTTATAACCAGTTGAGAATCACCATAAACTAAAAGGTGTTTAATTTTTAGCGCCAAGGCAGCTCGTAATCCAAGGATTAGAGCTTCATACTCAACGGTATTGTTGGTGCAAGCAAATGTCAATTTGAAGGACAGAGGAATAAGATGTTTTTGCGGGGATATTAAAATAATTCCCGCACCAGCCCCACTCATGCATCGGGCTCCATCAAAGTATAAGGACCATTGTTCAATATGGTCTGCCTCTGATTGAAGGCATTCATCCGAAAACTCGATGATGAGGGGATGGGTAGACTCTAAGGGTGCAGCAGCTAATTGATCTGCTATGATTTGACCCTTAACAGACTTCTGTCCTATGAATGTGAGATCAAACTCGCTTAGAGCAAGAACCCACTTGGCTGTGCGACCCGATAAATAAGGTCGACTCATGAGATACCTTAAGGGGTCGTATTTGGCAATGACATAAGTTTTTTGACTAAGCATATAGTGTCATAATTTTTGCGTAGCAAAAATGACTGCTAGACATAGTTTTTCTAATGTTGTATAGCGGGTTTCATAACTGATGAAGGTTCGGCTAATATAATAATTAGCACGTTCTCTCTTTTCATCGTCAAGTTGAGCTAACATAGCTCCTAAGGCAGAATATGAAGCTGAAATATATAGGAGGAATGGGCGATCAGGTTTAGGCGGTGAAAGCACGGGTGGATTAAGAAGGTATTGTTTGAGAAGTTCAAAAGCTTCTCTACATTCGGTGTCCCAATTAAAAGGGACATCCTTCTTAAGGAGTTTAAGAAAGGGACCGGTTTTGTCCGCCAGCTTATCGATGAAGCGACGGATAGCTTGAAGCTTACCTTGTAAACTTCGTAATTCAGATATATTAGTAGGTGCGGGCATATCAGTGATGGCCGCAATCTTGAGAGGGTCGATTTCAATACCACGAAAAGAAACTAAAACCCCTAATAGTTTGTCGGACTTAACTCCGAATATGCATTTTTTTGGATTTAATCGAATAAGATATTCTCGTAATCGATTAAAAACTTTTCTCAAATCATCTAAATGATTATCTTCAATAATAGAGCGAGCTATAATATCATCTACATAATCGTGTAGGATATCATGCATCATATCATGAAAAATATAGGTCATAGCTCGTTGATAAGTTGCACCTGCGTTCTTTAAGCCAAATGGCATCACTTTCCAACAAAAGGTACCCCAGGGGGTAATAAAGGCTGTTTTAGCTTGATCTTCAGGAGCTATCCTGATCTGATTATAACCGGAGAATCCATCCATTAAGGACATCATCCCACTTCCGGTAGTAAAGTCAATGATTTGATCCATGTTTGGAAGAGGAAAGTCATCTTTAGGGCATGCGGCGTTAATATCTCTAAAATCTGTGCAAACCCTAACTTTGGTAGCTTCTTTCTTGGTGATTGGAACTACGTTTGAGATCCATTCGGCATAATCAATAGCTTGTATAAAGACAACATTCATGAGTTTTTCTAACTCCCCTTTGACTAGCAGAGCCACTTTGGGATGCATTTTTCTAAGTTTTTGTTTAACGGGTTTAGCATCCGGATGGACCACTAGATGATGCATGACTACAGAAGGGTCTAGACCTGGCATATCTTCATATGTCCAAGCGAAAACATCTTCATACTCTTTAAGGAATGCAATGTATTGTTCTTGTTTTTCTTGACTTAATTCTGATCCAATATTGATTATGTGAGGATTATCCTCAGTTCCAATATTAATTTTAATGACGTTTTCTACCTCCATGTGTAGGTCTCTTTCAAAGTTAGGTGGGGCGGGTGAAACGCCCAATTCTTGTAATTCTTGTAAGGTTAATTTGGATAATTCATCTTGAGGATTAGTGGCCTCAAGTTGGGCTATAGTTGGTATAGAACCATCAAAATAAAATCCATTGTGTAACATCTCTTCAACAGAGACATCATGGAAGATATCTCCTTCCAACTCTTCATCGGGGTCGGCAATCATTTCGGGATAAGCTATGGATAGCATGTTACATGAAAACGACTGATTTTTAAGAGGCAAATCATCACACCTATCCAAATAATCTTGATAACATATGAGATGATCATCATCTTCAACAGGAAAGGGTTGACCCTTACTAGGAAATAGGCCCACACCACGGCGGGCGAGGCCACGGTTCTACCTCGAAAGGTTCTTTCATGCCATTTTGGAAAGGTCCCAAGCCTTTCCCTTTATATCCCATTTTAAGCATCATGGGTTTAGCTTTAATATATTCATTGGTAAAATAACACCGAGCGTATCCCTCATGATGAGTTTTGATATTCCGGGGGATTCTTCCCCAGTCATATCCTTTATAAATGAAGGCGCAACTCCCGACTTGGTAAGTGCTTCCCATAGGTTGTGGGAGGCCCAAAGTACGAGGAGATGGCGGTAAGTTATTTAAAAGAATTGAATCTTGCATGAAAGCATTTGTTTTTTCTGATATTAATGTTGTGGATAAATCTGGTAAAAGTTCATCAGAAAGGGCATAAGATGTAGAAGGATCATTTCCTATATCTTGAGATGTGGAAGGTATGATTGATGTGTTTATAGGTTTTGAAATTAAAGGAAGAGAACATGAAGGATTGGTTATAGATTTAAGATCTTTTTGAGGTTCTAAAGTGATTTGTTTAGAAAATTGTTGATTTATATCGGAGGATGAAATTAATGGAGGGGAAGTAGGTGAAGTTATGGGTGTGTGTTTCACATGTTTAGATGAAAAATAAGAACTAGGATGTGTGGATGACAGAGCGGGGCAAAATTGCACTCCAACGGGGTTACTGCCAAAGCACACATATCAAAGGGTCTAGGGTCACCATGGATAGTGACCAACTGATTTTTAAATTCAAACTTAACACATTGGTGTAAAGTTGATGGGACAGCCCGCATTGCGTTGATCCAAGGGCGACCCAAAAGTATATTGTACGATGTTGGGCAATGTACAATAAACACGGTTGTTTCTAGGGTTCTAGGACCAACTTGCAATGGGAGGGTAATAACTCCACACGTTTCTTGTGTTTCGTCATTGAAAGCTTTGATAATCATATCGATTTTCTTCATTTCATCACTTCTAAAGCCAAATCGTTGGTAGAAGTCAAAAGTGCAAATGTTTAGAGATGAGCCATTATCAATCAAGACTCGTTTGATAGCTACATCTCCAATTAGAGCAGTAATGTATAAGGGATTGTCCTTATGTAAACTGTGTTGTGGTATATCTTTATCCAGAAAGTCAATACAATCAACCTCTCGAGTGATGATAGTATTGGCCATAGCTTCAGGTTGGATGTTTTGAGGTACCATCATTTGGCTTAATGTAAGCATCAACTCATCCCTATGGGTGGGAGAAGATCTTAACAGATCCAAAAGGGAAATTATGGCTGTAGTATTGGACAATTGCTCGTTAATATTGTAAGGGGGTTTAGGTTGAACATTAGGAGCATGATTCCCTTTATTGGGATTTTCAAAACGAATGGAGCCGATCCATCATTCTGATTTGATTCTTGTTGGGAATTTTGAGCTTGTTGTCGGGTAACGACTCCAATGGTACCTACAATGTTATATTGAAGACGTTGAACTGGTCTCGGTCTAGCATTTATGGCTTGTTCATTTGAGAGGAATTGATTAGAAGAGGGTCGAGTAGTAACTCTTCTAGGAAATGGTTCTTCTGGAACCATAGCATCTGTGATGGGTTGAATAGGATCTGATTCATTTTCAGAACTATTCGATTGGTTTGAAGTAATGTCTAGTTCACTTTCACTATCTGATTCTACATCACTAGAATCAGAAGTTTGAAAATTATGTAAGGGCATGGTCGTAACCGAGGGATAAGGTCGTGTCAAATATTTGAGGATCCTGAACAGGTAATTGTCCGCTAATGGTTCCTACATATCGGGTAGGAGGGGGAACGTTATGATGTTCGATTTGATTGGCTACCTCTTTACCATGTCTTGGTAAAGGGTGTTGAAATATGTCTAATGTTTGATTAGCATTTTGATTTTGATTTTTGGGAATGGTCTTTTGAGTATTATTAGGAGGGTTTTGTTTAGGTTGGAAGGCTTGCACTTCCATTTCATTATTATCAATCAAATCTTGTATTTTATGTTTCAACCTTTTACAAGCATTGGTAGAGTGTCCGGGTCCTCTATGGAAATCACAGTGTAAGTCAGCTCTGTATCCGGGTATAGTTGGATCAGGTTCCCGGATAGTTGGTAATTGGATCAAACCTCTTTCGAGTAATTGAGGTAAAATAGTTGATAAGGGTTGGTTTAATCTAGTAAATTCTCGAGGAGGCTTATCAGGAGGTTTCAATATAAATTTTTCTGTTGTCTTCGTTGCATTGATATTAGCAACATTTCTGCTATCAGTGACTCCATCACCGACAACTTGTTTGTTTTTATATTGATTTCTGGATGTTTTCTCATCATCCTTCTTCCTAAGTTGGCCTCTCCTAATGAGGGCATCTTCTACTCTTCGAGCTAAATCTATAGCTTGATCGAAGGTAGTTAAAGTAGCTATTGATAGCTCATAAGATATTTGTTCTTGTAAATTATTGATAAAAATGTCCAACATTTCCCTATAAGGTAGCACAAAGTGCGGTTTTCCTATCAATTGCCTCCATCTAGCTAAGAAATCGGCAAAACATTCATCCTTGTCTTGTTTTAAGTTGTATAAATCTTTAATGGTTACATGCCTCTCGATGTAGGCACTAAATTGATGGACAAATGATTCAGCTGTTTCTTCAAAGTTTCTCAAGGAATGAGTGGGCAATTGATAGTACCACTCTAATGCCATTCCACCTAAACTTTTCGGAAACATTTTTAGTAATAGCAAGTCATCATGTGATATATCATGACATGCTATCCTAAACATGCGAAGATGCTCTATGGGATCTTCGGTTCCTTTATATATAGGCAAGATGGGCATGGGAAAATGCTTAGGGTACGGTTGAGCTACAACTATGGGATCCAAAGGTTGACTACGGATCTCTCGATAATTGTATGGACGGTAGGGATCTATCTGGTCCATACGTGAAGCTAAGCTGTTTCACCATGGTTTCCAGATTACTAGTTTGCCCCATATTGGTTTGGTAGGGCATTGACATGGGTTTTGTGAGCATATGATGGAGGGACATGAAGATTAGATGCCATGTTACTATTGTGTAAATTATTGGTAGGAAAAGTGTTATGAAGGAATTTTGAAGTTGTATTATGATGTATTCCAGATTGTTGAAAATTGGTATTTGGTTTCGTTTTAGGTTTTTGTTTACTTGAAGCATATTGCTCAATAGTTTGGCGGAATAAAGTAGTGAAGGAAGGTTTCTTTTGTGTGGGAATGATTTTAGGTTGAATAATAGGTTCCTTAGGAGGTTGGATAACCTGTTGCTTTGACATGTTTTGAATCATAGTGACCATGTCTGTATTGGATGGCCCAACCTTGTCACTTTCTTGGTCAATGAAAGACAAGGGATTAGTGCGCACATCATACATATATTCCATGGCTGCTTGAGTGTTACTAATTTGCCCTTTATCCATACGAACTGCCACATTAAGGGCGTCAATGTTATCATCAAGAAATTTCTTGAAATGATCTATGTTGTCAAAAGCAATAGTTCCATCTGGAGCTACTCTAGGGGATGAGGATCCATCCTCTTTAACACTTCCTTCTTGTTCATTGTCTTCACCTAGGTCATGTTCTGATTGATCTAGAGTTTTCCTTCCGGAATTGGATCTTCGGGGAAGGACATTTGGGTCTCTAGTTGTATCTTGTAACCAATCTTCTTCTTCTCCTAAAGTTTCTTTACCATTCCTAAGTTTAGTCATGGTGCTTTAATTTTGATTTAAGCAATATATATATATATATATATATATATATATATATATATATATATATATATATATATATGCAACAAGATTAAGAGGTATATATTTACTATATACCTACTACAATATTTGAAATGAAATGTTTAAGTTTTTGCTATGTTTTTTAGTTTTTTGTTTTTGAAATAATGTTGTAAAAATGACAAACAATACAATAAATGCAAGAAATAAGACTGAAAATAACAATCTAGTTTTCTATAAACAATTTATAAATATCATTAATGGGCTCTAATTCTTCAGGAGTCATGAAGTGTTCTTCTTCAAATTGAAAGTTTTCTTTTAAAAATTTAATGAAAAGAGCTATAGTGATATTATCTGTCTCAAGATCTTTGGTTGATAAAAGTAAAGCTCGTGGCAATACTCTCGATATAACACAGCTCGAGGAACTCTATTCCATATTTCCCTATCTGTAAGAACAACCTCTTGGTCTTCTACAAGACCTAGGAACTGGTGTACAATGGCTGCGTTCTCGAGGTATTCCTCGAAGGTGAACAATTCTGAAGATACAAGAGCTCTCCTATAAGCTAACCATCTATGGCAGGCTCTCTGAAGTTCATGATAAAAGACAAGTTGATGAGGATCCAGGATTCTATCTAGGACTAGCCTCTTGATTTGCTTAAGTTGTGTTGACCTAGATGAGATGACACTAAGTCTCCTATCAAGTTCGTTCCACAAGAATTGATTTCTATCTGTTTCAGGCACACTAAGTACAGAATTGACTTCTATGGCTGCCAATTGGTTTTCTACATTTATAGTAACTGCTAATATTTTCTTAGGAGCTACCATCTAAACATGATATTAAACTTAAATGATTTTAAAATGCATCTATGTTTTAGTTGTTCTATTTTTTTTTTGTTTTTGTTTTCTTTTGTTTTTGTTTTCAAAAGGTTATGATGCATTCACGTCGGGTTCACCAAAATGTATCGCTCCAAATTTTTCGCACCCTTACCTTCAGGCTATAGGATCCGTGCCCGGAAGGGGGATGGGAAAAGGATGTCGCGGTACCTCGGACTGAGAGGACTTGCGAAGGTCCCGCCTCTCAAGGGAGGTGTATTTTGATGATTTTTCGACGGATGGTGGGTTCACCGGGAAACATTTAATGGCGGTTTCCACGCCTAGGTTTGGAATGTGTTTTCATGTGTTCGTTTTTAGCCTTAAGCATTCATATCCTAGGTTTGGCCAAATGAATCTAAATTAATCTATATGAAAGTGCAGATTTAATGAATACAGAGAACAAATTTAAGACAAAAAAATAGAGAAATTAAGGAAGAATACCGATCCGGATGTACGATGGAGATTCGATGTTTGAAGCAGTCAGGATCATCTGGAATTCGATAGAATCGTCTGAGATCTGACAAGATCGTCTGAGATCTGACGAATTCGTCAGACGAATTCGTCAGAGACCTACAAACAGAAAAATAGATGCCAAATACAAAGAATACCACTATGATGACAGAGGGAAACAACACAAAATGACAATATGAATACTAAACAACAGTTATGAATAGAAATTCAAACAAATTATGATATTCTAATGAGAAATTATGATCTTATCATGCAATCTAAGCTAAATGGGTGAACTCCAAATGCAAGATAGTAAGAAATAAGGATAAAACTAACTAAAATGTAGAATAAAACAGCAAAAGGAATAAGAGAAAGCGCAAACTCTAGGCACTGATTGCCCCCAATGCAGATTGCAGTCAAAATCATCTGGAAGTAATGAAATCATCTCGAATTGCGACAGGATCGTCCGAGATTTGAACGAGATCGTCTGCGATGATCTGAGCTTGCTCCGGCTGAAAATCAATGAGGTCCCTACAAGAAAACTTCAAAATAACAAAGGCAAAATGATACTCTAGGTATTCTAATGCACGCAAAATCAAGTTACAGAGAAATTCAGCCAGGGGTTGGGAAGGGAAGGTCCTAAGGATTAAATAGGCTTAGGGGAGTAGTTAGGAGGTTGGAGATCATCCCTATTTGGGAGATCTCCAATGGGGAGGGTCCCTAACGGCGCAGACACGCTTCTGCCCGGATTAGAGACCCGTTGGAACAGAAGCTAATTGTGTAAAATTAGTTTAGGGACAAGATCGTCCGGACGTCCTAGCCCAGACGAAATCGTCAGATCTGGGGCGATATCGTACGATCGGCGACGATATCGTCAAACGGTCAAAACAACCTCTAAAAATGGCACGAAAAAGGGGGAAACGGATTACCCGGCGGTTAACGGGCGGTTTGGGAGGTTAAAATTTGAATTTAAATTATTTACTGGAGTGAATGTAATTACTAGAATTTCACTGCGCCAATTTTAGGGTGCTACATGGCGAATCTATTCAACCCAAAAATCTCTAAGTTGTAAAGACCAATACCTAAAACCTATGCCTTCACGGAAAAAGTCCCCATGTTTTAAGAAAGTTCGAGTTGGTGAATATCTGGCTTGCCTTCATCTGGTAAAATCACCTGGCGACTCTGACTGAGCTGAAGATCCAGATTTCTTGATCATAGGCATTTGTTTTTTTTAAAAGTCTGAAAGAAGACATCTCGGAGGAATCAAGGTTCGATGAGTAGCCTTTACCTCACAAGCGGAGAAAAGTATGTTCACCTGGCGACTTCGACTTAGTGGTGAGGACTGTGATCTCCGTAGGCCACTGTTATAATGGAGAGGGTATATCCCAGCTGGGATGATCGTGGCCCTCTGAATCTTCAAAGTTACCATGAAATTCCTGAAGGCGCCTTGAAGATAGTGAAAAAATACAATGGCACTAAGGGAATGGCCCGAGAGCACCTTGAAGATGTTGCAGCTCTAGCACCCCTCTATGACATAATCCATGAATATGTCATGGTCAGACTTCTGGTCCTGTCTTTGGAAGGAAGAGCATTGTAGTGGTACAGAATGCTCAGGAATAAAAGCATCTGCTCGTGGGATGACTTGGTGGGAGTACTATTCGAAGCATTTGATGGCTCTCAAGACCCCTTCTAGCTTTTGACGTACCTATCCACCATCAGGAGAGCACCTCTGGATAGCATCACTAACTTCAATGTCCGATTCTATAGAAGTTGGAAGAGAATTCCAGGGAAGATCCAACCGACACCCGCCCAAGCCCACCTCTTCTATGTTTGGGATCTTCACCCAGACATGGGCCTCATCTTACTGCAATTAGATGAACAAATATTTTCTCAAATATTTGAGGAAGCAATACGAGCATAGCAGCTTCTACTCCTATCTGGAAAGTGCCAATGGGGGGAAATTCCAACACTTTCTCCAATAATTGTGAATCCTATCTCTCCTGCATAGTATTCATCATGGCAGATTCCTCATACTGAGAAGAGGCCTGAGATGCAGTCGTTTGGAGCTCAAAAGGCAATTTTCATCCAAGGCCAACCAACATTTGCTGCTCCTGTCTCTCTTGCACAGTATTCATCATGGCAGACTCCTCATACTGAGCAGAGGCCTGAGATGCAGTCGTTTGGAGCTCGAGAGGCGGGTTTCATTCGAGGCCAATGATGGGAATATGCAAGCTTTGCCCCACCAATGAACAATATGGTTGCTTGCAGTCTCCATCAGGAGATGGGCCAAGGAAAGGAGCAGTCTCAAGTGGCAGAACCTAAGAACAAAGAGGGCACATTTTTGCACCCTTTTTGTATCCTAGAGGATGGCATGCAAGCATTCATCCAGATTCCATTAAGCATGCCGAAGGAGCCCTGTTACTCCATCAGGAATATGGAAGAACCTGTACCCAGCCCGCAGTTAGTAGATTCTTTAGTATGCTGGTATTGGTTCCAGTCCCCACCACAACCAGTACCCCAAGAGGCCCCTCATGCTGTGAACTTCTTCGCCACATCTTTCATTGACAACATGAGTACTGGCAGGAGCGACAACTCACTGCATTGCTCCTTGTTTGCAAAATGGACAACTTCAGGAAGAATTCAACCGAACTTCAAAGATCAACTAAAGTTCAATCAGATCTAGTCTGGACATTGCAGGTTCATCGGATAAGCACCCGAAGCTGGATTTATGGTAGCGGCATGCCAATCATGTCGCAAATTTTGTGTAAATACTGTAAATGGCCCGACTAGTAAATAAGTGCCGAAAAGCGCTAAGTGTTGCTTAAGAGCTTAGGCACAAACAAAAAAAAAAAAATTGTTGTCAGTGAATGGTCAGAGGAGAAGATAATGTGAATGACTCCATTGCCCAATGGACAAAGGCCTAGGATATTTGCATTCAGACTAGCTAAATGCCCCGCGAGCAGCCAAGAATGTTGACAATTTTTGTCACATTGCACAAGGGGTAGATAAAAATCAAAAAATTCTCTTTGTAGAGTGTTTTGTTTGTTGCTTCGAAAGTATTTGTAAGTGTTGCAGCAATTTTGGCTTTCAATGCCACCCCCTTGCACATGGAATGAAGAAGAAGAGCTCCACTGCCGAACAAGCCAAAGAAGATAGCTCCACCAAAAGAAAGAAAAGGTGTCACGATATCGCGACATGTCACAATATCACGGCCGAAAGCAAGAGGAAGAGCCAGAACGAAAAAGTGTCACGATATCGCGACATGTCGTGTTTTCACGGCTCAAGGCAAGGAGAAGGCACAAGCAAGAAAAAGTGTCGTGATATCGTGACATGTAGTGTTTTCACGGTCGAAAGCGAGGAGAAAGCCAAATCAAGAAAAGTGTCACGATATCGCGACATGTCACGTTTTCATGGCTCAAGGCAAGGAGAAGGCACAAGTAAGAAAAAGTGTCACGATATCGCGACATGTCACGTTTTCATGGCTCAAGGCAAGGAGAAGGCGCAAGCAAGAAAAAGTGTCACGATATCGCGACATATAGTGTTTTCATGGCCAAAAGCGAGGAGAAATCCAAAACAAGAAAAGTGTCGTGATATCGCAACATGTAGTGTTTTCGTGGTCGAAAGCGAGGAGAAAGCCAAAACAAGAAAAGTGTTGCGATATCACGACATGTAGTGTTTTTGTGGCCAAAAGCAAAGAAAAGGCACAAGCAAGAAAAGTGTCACGATATCACGACATGTCGCATTTTAGTGGCTCAAAGCGGCGAGAAGGTGCAAGAAAGGAAAAGTGTCGCGACATCATGACATGTCGCAATATTGTGGTCGAAAGTGGCGAGAAGGCGCAAGCAAGGAAAAGTGTTGCGATATCGCGACATGTCGCAATATCGCGGTCGAAAGCAAGAAGAAATCCAAAAGGAGGAAAAGTGTCGTGATATCGCGACATGTTGCGTTTTCATGGCCAAAAGCAACAAAAGAGGGCAACGACATAGAAATGTCGCGATATTGCGACATGTCGTATTTTTGCGATGCAAGAAGGAGAACCAAGTTGAAGACTTAGAAATGTCATGATATTGCAACATCTTGCTTTTTTGCGATGGGCATGCAATTCAAGCTGGGTATTTTCCTAAGACAATCAAGTGCGTCGTAAATGCATTCTTTCTTTCCCAATAATCTCGTTGTTCTTTTTTGGCAATTGGAAGTGAAGTGTCAGTCCCTGAAGGAGAGTCCAATGAGCATGGCGACCACTCGAGCATTGCACCAAGGATGCTCAGGCGGTTCATCAATGCATATTTCCATGGTTGACCCGATCACAAGTGCCTATTTTGGTAATGTATTAGAAATCTCAGTCTCAAGGGCCACGAGAAGCCGACTTCTCAGATCTCAAGAATATACTTCACCATTCCATGTAATAATGATTCAGAGGGTCGGGTCCTCTATAAAAACCTAGGCATTGTAATGTAAAAGGGGGGGGAACTATCTGCTAGAAAGTTACTGCAACTTGATGTCCTGCGATTAATACAAAAAATCTTTGAGCTCAATTCTTCTCTTTTATGCTGCCTTATGTGCTTGATTCTTTTGTCTTTATTCATTTATATATCGAGATGCTGAACCCTGTGTTCGGTGTGTGATTGGGGACTATACCCTGAAACTCGTTCTGAAGGATACATAGGAGTTGAAAGGCAACGTTTTGGCTTTCTTTTATGCTGGCTTCTGTGCTTGATTATTTTGTCTTTCTTTGTTTGTATGTTGGATGCTGAACCCTACGTCCGAGGTGCGATCGGGGAATGTACCCTAAAACTCGCCCGAAGGATACATAGGAAAATCTACATTGCGTTTCTTCCGTTTATCTTTGGTATTCTTTGCTTCTATTCAGGTTGTTAGTTGGCGATCATGCTTCCTGTTCTCTCCCACCTTACATCATAAATTTCTCTAACCCTAACTCCTTTTATCTCTTTCCTACACCCTTATATTCAAAAACCCAAGTAGTTTAGCATAGGAGCCGACCTTTCTCTAGAGATTGGCACGAGGGGCATCTCTTCCCTTCGGCCTTTCAATGTTGGTCCAGGTCTAGGGCATATACTTTTACTCAAAATCCTTTCCTAGGTAGATTTGATGACCAACAATACCTTCATGGTATATTTATAAATAATATATTAGGGTTGATTCAATAGTGTAGTGTGTGATTTATATTTCCCTCTTTATGTAAAATTTAATGTGCAAGAAATGCATAACAGTCATGTAAAGTTGCAATGTGTAAGAAATGCACAAGTTTCATGTGAGTTAGAGTGAAAGTGTAGGTTGAGTAAATATGCACAAGTGTGTTGTACATATGAGAACAAATATATAATGTAAATATATGCACAAGTGTCCTAGTTTAGGTGTGCAAGTAGTATAAGTGTAAGCATCATGTAAAGATGTGCAAGTATTATAGAGTCAAGTGTTCATAAAATATGCAAGTGTCAAGTAGATAAACCAAGATTCATGAGACTTGGCATATGGAGATAAATAGTCAAGTATCCAAAGAGTCACATTACTATTGCTATATTATGGAGACAATGCTCCATAGAATGCAAGTAATTCATTCAAGTATCAAGCACTACAAGTTGAAGTTGTAACAAAAAAGGTACAATAAATATTCTGTATATTTCTAGCAATTTATATTGTAAGCTATATTTAATGCAGAGTACATGAATGATTCAAGCTATTTACATTCATATTTTAGCATATAAATGAATTTTATTTGATTTATTATAAGCCTTGATATACATATTAATTTGCTCATATTATTATTTTGACCTTTATTATATTGTGGTTATTTTATATTAGGTCCTGTGTGAAATAACCTATGATATATTGTGGTAGTATAAGGTTTATAAAGCTATCAGTGGTATCAAAGCTACCACAAAACTCTATCTATAATGATAGAGTTCATTTTATTAGCCATTATCATTAATTGATTTTATCCATATTTGATAAAGTCAATTAAGAGTATGCCCACTTTGAAGGAAGTGAGACTTGAACTCTATATCTAAAGGTTGTATTGAGTAGATATGTTAGGATCAGTCCACCATTGAAAAATAACCATTGAAGACTAGGAATCAACTATATTGATTGATAGATGTACCAACTCAATATTATTTGGTCATTCAGTCATAAAACCAACCCTTGACATTGATTTGAAGTTTTTGTATATTAAATATTGAAATTCTAATCAAATTTGAGAAAGTTGATCATTCAGGAAAAATACAACCCTTGATATTGAAATATTAGACATAACCAACTCAAAGAAAATTGGTCATTAAAGCCTGAATCCACCCTGACATTGAATATTATTGAATAGAAAGAAAAGTAGAGAAAGATGATAGATATATTAGTATTGAAGAACGATAAATAATCATACAAATACTAATTTATATAGCTTCAAGCATTTAGTTGAAAGTTACTAGAATTTTTTAGAATATTTAGATCTTGACATAGGCTCAAGAAGCCAATATCATAGAGAAAGAGTCAAGAAGGATATCATATTGGAAAATTGGCCTACCTAGTATATTTGTAGTATTCATTTCACAAATATAAATATAGAAAGTTTGATCACTAACTATCATAAGGGAAGAAAAGAAGATTGGTCATTCATTTGGCCAACATAAGAAGAAAATATTGGTCATTCATTTGGCCAACATAAGAAGAGAATATTGGTCATCCATTTGGTCAACATAAGAAGAGAATGTTAGTTATTTATTTGGTCAATAGAGTTATTTGAACAATATAAATGAATATTATAGGTAGAGAGTGGCCATCCAGACCAACTTAAGAAAAGAGTGGCCATCTAGTACAATGTAAGTAGGAAAGTGGTCATTCAGGTCAACGTAAGAAAGCAAGTGGCGATATAACCAACATAATATAAAGTGGCCATTTGGGTCAACATAAGCTAAGGTGACTATTCATCTAGGGAAGAAAGATCATTTTGAGCATAAGTGTATTCAACATACTAGGAAGTGAATATTGGACCATTCGACCAACCAGAAAAAGAATAGTGGCCATTCAACTAACCAAAAAATAAAAAGGGAAATTTGGCCTACCTAGGAAAGGATAATAATCATTTGACCTATTAGAAGAAAATAGAAGCCCTATGGTCTAACTGCAGGAATATACAATGAAGTGCTTTGATAAGACTATGAAGGAAAAAGTGAAAAAAATGTAGAAGCAATTCAGATATATCAATATTATCTTCAAGCTTGCACTCATAGTCCAACAAGAATCCAATGATTCACCTACATGATTGAGAAGTAAGCACATCTACAAGTATTGTGTTAGAGCATAAAATATATAATATATAAAGGTGGATTGTTTTTAGCCAAAAGTATCAATCTTCTATCAAATAATACATCAACTTCGAGCATCTATGTTCTATCATAAAATAAGACAACAACCAGGGGATTCAATATACTGAAAGACAATGAACTATGAAGAAATTTTGTTTTTTTAGAAACAAACCAATACAAAGGGAATGCCTATAGTGCTTCATAGAGGAAGGAAATACTTCACTAAGGACAACACTTCAAAAAGGAATAGGAAGCATCACAACACACATCAAGGATATAGTGGAAGTATTTGGTGTGAGTGAAGGCATTTTTTGAGAGAAGCAATACATTGGAAATATGGATTCATGTCAAACCATGCAAAGGTAATGTATAAATGTTACTCCAGTGAAATGTTTCCACAACTAGCATGAATTATTGTTGCCAGGTAATAAGCACTCACTTATATTTTTGGATATTATTTGAGTTAAGCACTTTAATTAATTTTTGGGAGGTATAAGGTTATGTTTTTAAAGTTTTTATTTATTTTCAAGTTAGTTTTTTGAGCTAGGGATATATAAGGAATTAATATTTGAACTTAGTAAATTTCCTTAAATTAGGCATTTTTTGGAGATAGAAGGTGTTAAGTAGGGTAACTAGAATTTTTTAAGAAATTTAAAAATTTTGAATTTATTGAAGTTATTGAAGTTTTTAAATTTTACAAATTAATCTAGGGAGTTAAAAGGTTTTTAAAATCAAAGAGTAGAAAATAAAAGTTTGCAAAATTTATATTTGATTATTTTTTTGAATTTGCACTACACCAAAAAAGGGCTTTAACAACAACTAAAATAAGGTGGTTTTTTACAGCGATAAAAAATTGCCTTAATAAATCCTAAGAGGGCGGTTAAAAACCGTCATCTTAGTATAATCGCCCTCTTAGGATCACCCTAAGAAGGCTATTTAGACAAACCTAAGAGGGAAATCTATAACCACCCTCTTAGGGTCTCAATGAAAAAAATATAAATACCATGGGAAAAGCCTAAAGATAAGCATTTCGGCACTTTGAGCATTTCAGCAGTGCATGATAGAGGGACCATAGGAATAGCAAAGCTAGGGCTTTGAGAATTTTAGTACCGCACAATGGACGAGTCATAATAATGGTAGAGCCAGGGATTTAAGAATTTCAACAGTTCACAATAGAGGGAATTTGAGCATTTCAGTAGTGTGCGATGGAGGGACCGCGAGAATAGAAGAGCTAGGGCTTTGAGCATTTTAGCAATGCATGATGGAGGGATCATAGAAATAGTAGAGCTAGGGATTTAAACATTTTAGCAACATGTTATGGAGGGACCACGAGAATAGAAGAGCTAGGGCTTTGAGCATTTTAGTAGTGCATGATAGAGGGACCATGGGAATAGCAGAGCTAGGGCTTTGAGCATTTCAGTAGTGCATAATAGAGAGACTATGGAAATAGTAGAGCTAGGGATTAAAATTGAATATAAACTTGTATATTTTGGTATGCAAAATTTAAACTTGAATAAAAGAGTTGATCTTATACCATTTGATCTAAAGAAAACTTATGTTGTGATAAGTAGATATTTGAATATATTTTTTGATTACTATGTATATGTGTTTGAGTGTTCTCTATATTTTCATTTAGAGCTTTGCTAGGTCTTATCTTAGTTTTAAATTTTATTAATACCAATATGAAAACCCTAATGAGAGGCTAGATTTCGTATTTGGGTGTTCTTTCTAGTTTTATTTAGAGCTTCATTTTTTCTTCCTTCAGTTTTTAGTTTTATTAATACCAATAAGAAAACCCTAATGAGAGGCTAGATTTTAGTGGTAATTCAAACCTAAGAATTTGCCAGCATGGAAGAAAGGAATTTACCTTTAATAGAAAATAGTGACAACCATGAGTGGTTATTTTATTAACAAGGATTCAAATTGATATTTCCTATCTTTGAAATGGGTATCTCTCCAGCAAAGTTAGCCAAGGCACTTATTGACATAACAGAATCCTTGTGAAATAAAAGTTTTAGTTTTCTTATATTATTTTTCAAATTCTATACCTCTTTGGTTTCTATTATAAGACTTATGGTAAATTGAACCTTGCAAATATGTCAAAGCCTAAATCTCATATTATGATGTAAGAACCTAAAAATTTCACTCTTTCAAAATAATATACAATATCTTGAAGACACATGTAGAGATTTCTACTAGGATAGGGTTGAATAATGGCAGGAAACCAATATGGCTTCTTGTAATATGTGGCGAAGCAAAGTAATTTAGTTTGGAGCCATTCTTGTAGCTCTTTATTTTTGAAAAGGTGGATTCCTCAAATTAATAGAGATTCATTTTTATCTAATAAAACATATGAGGACATCAAGAATGGTTGTTGGAATGTGATAGAATCAAATTGAAGAAATTTTTTTTACTACAAAAATAAAAAAGAAACATTGGCAAGGTTTTCTTGTTTTATTAAAGATCATCCTCTTTTCAACTTATATACTGAATTTTATATTTCACCTTGTCATGATTAAGTATGGCTCAATATTAAAAGTACCATAATACAAAACACTTCCGCTTTTATTGAACTTAACATTTGAAAGACTGATTAGATTAATAATGAAGGAAATATGACCTTTATAAGAGTAAGACACTCTAAATTAACATAAATTGTTTTAATATGAAGTCACACAACTTGTAGTTTGGAAAGGTATTTTTGAAATAATACTTTTCAAAAATCACATTACTAATTGTAGGATAAACAGTGTGCCTTTTGTGAGAAATTAAAATGTTGAAAAAAGGTATGTTTTATTTTTTTGGAGGGTGTGGTAAAACTAAAGGCTTACTGAAGGAACTAAAATTTGGAATTTAGGTTCTCTCCTTGGGACCTCTGGCCAGGGAAACAACACTATTACAAAGCATATTTATCGTTAAACACCCTAATATCTGATAGGTAGTACAAAATGTAAACAAGGCCACATACAGGAGGACTTGGTATTAGCTGGTCATATCTAGATACTTTCACATTTTTTTCTATTACTATTTTGTTGTAACTAAAAAATATATTTCTTTACATAGTGTTTTCCAAATTGGAAACATAATAGAAATTAACAATGCAAACAAGATATTTTTGTAATTAACATAACATGCTTTTGTAGAAGCATTATTTGCATTAATCTACATAAGTAGGTGGATATTAAGCATGGCCTAATTAGCTAATTCAAATCACTGAAAAATGTATGCCATATGTAAATAAGTAGATCCTACTTACTACATGTTTTCAATGGGAAAATTTTTTGCAACTTCTTAGGTGATTTTACTTTCATAAAAATATGCTTTTGGGATGAGTCCATTTTGCACATGGATGTTTGATATATAAGACATTGAAAGGTCATGCAACCTAAAATTTTTTACATTTTGAGGTTTTGATACTCTATTAAAGAAGATTGAGGAGATGGATGTTCCAATAATTTGGTGGACTTCTCTCATACTATTTATACACTTTTTCTCCATTAATATAGCAATATATTTTACATTTGTGGAAAACACAATTGTAGGGATAATAACTCAAGGCACAACATCATCAAGGAAATTTTGAGGTATGGTGATATAATTATTTTCTAAGGTGGTTTTTGGTTGAAGAAAATATATTAATTTATCATATGTTTGGAATCATAAGGATTGATTGTTTGGGCATTGCTTGGATTGAAATTGGGAAATATTATAGATCAGATTTATGAGTAAACCTATGCATTGTTTTGAATGATATTGGGAATGAAAGTACAAAAGTTATAGATTAGTTTTGTGTGCAAATTTAAGCATTGAGTGTGATTGATTTTGGAAGAAAATTTGCAAGGGTTATAGGCCAGTTTTGTGAAGCAAAATTATGCATCATTGTTGAATGAAATTGGAATATATGTGCAAGGGTTTGAGAATAAAGTTGTGCATCATTATTGAATGAAATTGGGAATATATGTGCAAGGATTTTTGAAGCAAATGTGTGCATTGGTTTATATCGGTTTTGGGAGCACATAAGAGGGTCACATCAAGTGCTAGACTAGAGGTCTCTTGTGAATGTAATAAATGTGAGACATGTGAAAGTAACATACTTAATAACTATGAGAACATATTGAGTATTTGTAATGCATATCATTCTCTATATGTTCATGAAGAAAAAAGAATTATGGGTAGAATATGTCAGAATTACTTTAGTCAAAGAAAGAACTTTTTGGAAAGATATATGCATTTTTTTCTATGCAAGAATTAGGAATTTTTGTTTCTTTGAGTAGCATTGGAGCATATTTGAGCAGGTTATTGAGGTAGAATTGAGTAGGTTTGTGAGATGATTTCTGAGAAGGTATTGATGTTGGATATTTTGAGCTCATTTAGTTGTCATTTATGTCAAGGTAAAAAGTCGTCATTGATGCCAAAGTAAACATATGAAGATGCTATTAATACCATGGAGCACACCATCAATAGCACCAGGAACAATGTGAAGAGTTGAAGAAAAAGTTGGCAAAATAATGTTTTATGAGGGTTTATGGTAAATTCATGGTGGAAGATTAAATGGTTTTATTAAAATCATTATGAGGATATAAAAGTCTCCTCACACATTGAGATGGTAGTTAATATTTTAAAATACCCACGGTGACAGAAAAATTTACAAATTAAAGGTTTAAGTTTAAACCAAAGGAAGTCTTTAATCTCCTTAAAGTTAAAGTTTATAACTATAATTTATAAAATTTAAATTGCTTAGAATTTAAATAATTTATAAATTATAAAAGGTTTCAAAATGCGTCGATGTCATCAAATAAAATGGATCACTGATGTATAAGGTATAAGGTGAAATCATGTATAAATAATATGCCAAGAGGTACTCAAAAGCATCCCTTTTCGAATTAATTTTATGTGAACTAGTATTTCATTCATGAAGCAGATTTAAATAATACATTTGCAGCTTAAAATAAACCCGGAGGTTGGGGAACCACCCGAGGTAAAAATAGGGATTGTTATAGAAAATAAAAATATGCCTAAAATAAAAACTAAATAATGAAATAAATCAGATATCCCTAAGATATGCTAACATCCCCCCTTATTACATTATTTATGTAATTGAAGAACTACTAATATCCCCCTTGATTACATCAGTTGGTAATACAAAGAGAGCTGCGAAACAATTCAAATTTGACACGTGCAAGTGCCTTAGTGAAAATATCTACAACTTGAGCATTGGTGGGAATGTGCTGAAGCTGAATTCGGTGCCTTGGAACTTCGTCTTGAATGAAGTGACATTGTGTGTCAATGTGCTTGGTTATTTCATGATGTACTGGATTATTGACAAGATTCAAAATACCCATGTTGTCACAGAACAAGTGTATTGGAGATTTTGATGGAATACCCATACTTGTGAGGATGCAACACAACCATATAACTTCGCACATAGCTTCACGTGTGACACGATATTCTACCTCTGTTGATGAAATAGCAACCACCTGTTGCTTCTTTTTGTGCCAAGAGACAGGACCAGATCCAAGATGAAACAAATATCCTGAAGTTGATTTATGGTCATCATATGATCCGGCATAGTCAGAGTCCGTGTATCACTGTAAGAAGAATTTGTTGTTCCTCTTATATTCTAGGCCATATTCCATTGTGCCACGGACATAGTGAAGAACGCGCTTTGCTGCTTTCCAATGTGTAGTCTTAGGCTCCTGCATGAACCTCAAAAGATAGTTGACAACAAAAATGATATCTAGCCTAGTGTTGGTCAGATATATGAGACTCCCAATCAACTGGTGATAGAGAGTACCATCTACCTGAGGTGAATCATCATATCGCGATAACTAAATTCTTGTTTCCATCGGAGTAGACATTGGATTGCAATCAGTCATGTGATATTTTTCCAATAGGGTCTTGGCATATTTTTTTTGAGACACTTTGATGGAGTGCTCCTTCTGGCTGACTTCCAGACCAAGACAATAATGGAGAAGTCCGAGATCTAACATCTCAAAATATTGACATAGGTCTCTTTTGAAAGTAGAAATCATTGTTTTTGAACTCCTTGTAATGAGCAGATCATCAACATAGAGTACAAGCAACACTATTTTAGAACCCTATTTCTTAAAATAGAAGTTTGCATCTGAAGGAAATCTCTTAAAACCATGCTGCAAAAGGTGATGATCCATTTTAATATACCAAGCCCAAGGGGCTTGTTTCAAACCATATAAGGATTTTACCAATCTGTAAACTTTCTGCTGTTGGCCTTCCACTTCAAATCCTTTCGGTTGAGTCATGTAGACTTCTTCTTGGAGATCACCATTTAGAAAAGCACTCTTGGCATCCATTTGGTGTACTTTACACCCATAATGCACTGCCATAGCACAAAGAACTCGAATGGTTGTCATCCGAGCAGTAGGTGCAAAAGTTTCCTCATAGTCAATGCCTTCTCTTTGAGCATAGCCCTTTGCAACAAGGTGGGCCTTATGCTTATCTATTGTACCATCTACCTTATACTTCACTTTATACACCCATTTGCAACCTATGGGCTTCTTTCCGTATGGCAGATTGACAAGATTCCAAGTTTTGTTTTTCATCAAAGACTTATACTCTGCATCCATAGCAGCCTTCCACTGAGGCTCACCAAGAGCAACTTGCACTGATGCGGGTTCAATATCATCTATGGAAGACATAAATACCTTGTCACTATCAATATCCATATCTTTTGTATCTCTCTCTGGATCTATAGAAAGTTCCTCAAAATATTGACACAGGTCATCAACCCCAGTATTCTCTATTGCAGCGTTCTCCTGTCGAGCCATGTTGTGAGTACGAGGCCTATCCAATGTCAAATCTGGTGGAGTGGATAGCTTAGAGTC
Source organism: Wollemia nobilis (assembly GCA_028583015.1). NCBI lineage: Eukaryota > Viridiplantae > Streptophyta > Pinopsida > Araucariales > Araucariaceae > Wollemia > Wollemia nobilis. Next base: position 1,092,615 of record JAQPPZ010016460.1, read on the forward strand.
TTTGATTGTATTTTTATACCACTTTGGATTATTCTTCTGAGGTGTTGAAGAAGATGAAGACGGACCTCCAACTTTTAAGGAAGGAGATTTATCAACCTTAGGGTCCACAAGGTCTAGGTATACATCTGATGTGGGTTCTGATGTGAAAGCCTCATAAAAAACTACATCTCTACTGATTTGTATATTCTTGGTTAAGGGATAAATTAAATGATAACCCTTAGAGTGCTCATCATACCCAAGAAGAATACACTTCAATGTCTTCACATCTAGCTTCTTCCTTTTCTATTTTGGTATGTGCATAAAATCTTTACATCCAAAAATACGTAGATGAGAAATGGAGGGTTTCCTACCACTCCATGCTTCCTGTGGAGTCATTCATTGTAGAGCCTTTGTGGGTGCCCTATTCAACAGATATACTGATGTGGTGATAGCTTTTGCCCAATATAGTTGCTCAATCCTAGCTCCTGTGAGCATGCAACAAACCATTTCCATGATGGAACGATTCCTCCTTTGAACAACTCCATTTTGCTGAGGAGTATAAGCAGTAGTTAACTATCGTGTGATACCATTTTATTTCAATAACTCATAGAATTATTTAGAGGTGAAATCCCCCCCTCGATCTAAGTGGAGGGTCTTTATAGAAGTCCCTGACTCCTTTTCAACAAATTTCTTGAATTGCTGAAAGAAGCCAAATGCTTCAGATTTCAGTTGAAGAAAGAATACCCATATATTTTGTGAGTAATCATCTACGAATAACTGAAAATACATCTTACCCCCACAACTATTGGGAGTTAATGGACCGCACAGATCGGTGTGAATCAACTCTAGAGGTTTCTTTGCTCTTGTAGAGCTTATTTCAAAAGGCACTCTATGTTGCTTTCCTGCCAAGCAGTCAGAGCAAACTGGTAAAGTGGTAGAAAGGGAAGGAAGAACTTTTACCATTTCATACTTACTTAACTCAAGTAAGTAACCCGAACTCAAATGTCCATATCTCTTGTGCCATAGGGAAGTTGCCTCCTTTGTAGAGACTGTCATGGCAACATGTGGAGTAGATATAGCATCTAATGCAAATAAGCCATGCTTATATGAAGTAGTGGCAATGTTCTTACCCCTCCTGGTAATAGAACAACACTTATTGCCTCCCTCAAAACTAAAGTGCACAACCATATCTTTGTCCAGAATCTGTGTGACTGACAACAAATTGTTTGCCAATCTTGGAACATAGAGAACTTTGTCAATCTGACACTTGCCATCATGAAGAGTGACTAAAACAGTACCTTCTCCCTGAACCTTATAGATTTTATCATCAACAATAGTGACAAGTTTGCCCTCTTTGGCCTCAAAAGACTCAAACCATGATTTGTCACCAGTCATGTGCTTACTGGCTCCAGAATCAACATACCAGATAGGATCCCTCTGCTTGGACACTGTGGTAGTCATGAGAACTTTGTGGGATCTCTCATAATCTATGTCATATTCTTCAACAACAATATTCACTTGTTGTTTGTTCTTTTGTGGTTTGTTTCAGCCTTTCTATTTTGATTGTTTATTCTTATGCCAACATATGTTTGTATCATGACCTTCTTTGTCACAGATCTTGCAATAGCACTTTTTTCTTTTGAGGTTGTTGAGTTTGTTTCCATTTTGAATCCTTTTGTGAATTCCCTCCCTTGTAAAAATTACCCTTCTTCTGGTTCTTCCCTTTCCTATTGATGTAGAGGGGAGTGTTAGAAGAATCATCTCGCTGTAGTTGGCGTGCCTCCTCCTATTGAAGCATATTAACCAATTCTACAAAAGTAACTTTCCATTGTGACACCTAAAGAGAAGTAATCAACACCTGATAAGAATCAGGTAAAGCTCTCAATACAATTGAGATAAGGAGCTTATCTTCAACTGGTTCTCCTAAAGAATTCAACTTTGCTTTCAATTTTGACACTCTACAAAGAAAAAATTCAACTGTCTCCCCCTGCTTCATGCTTAGACTGTGTAATTGAGATTGAAGAAATAGAATAGTGGAATCATTATTTCCCTCATAGATAGTTTTAAGGGCATCCCATGCCTCTTTACTATTTGCATAGTCAGCAATATGGGGTTGAACTTCATCAGCCACAACAAGCAAAATGAGCACCTTTGCTTTGCTATCTAGCTTATCAAAGTCTCTTTAAGAAGTAGATGGAGCTATAGCACTAGCAGCAGATGAAGGTCTTGTTGTTGCTCCAGATGCACCATCCCATAAGTCATCCATGATGATGATAGCCTTCATCTTATTTTTCCATGGTGTGTAATTAGGACCTTTCAACAACTGATGAGAATCAGTCATTAATTTTGCAGACATGGTGAAGGTTCCTTATAACACCAATTGGTCCCCCTTTTGATATAACTTTTTCTAGGCCAATATACCATACAAAATACCCGCCCTTACGTGAGGGAAACTATATGTATTTAGAAATATAAAAAAAATCACCCGCCCTTACGTGAGGGAAACTATAGGTAATTTTTAGAGATCATACGATACGTGGAACTTAAGCAATATTGAAAGGGAATAGTCTTGTTGATGGCACCTACCATAGAAAGTATGCAATCCGCATGCATGGGGCGTAACTTCCCCTAAACACTTTGGATTTCAAAACTTTCGTCAGGATTTACGCATAAACACAATAACTATTAGGGTAGTGGATGGAGTAAAAAAAAATGCAAAATGGCAAACTTATATCTCCTTGACGATTTATAGAGAACAAGCTCAAACGTCGTTTTGACAGCTATATTAGGCAGCGGATATAGTAGCGCAATCATGACAACTTTACCTATAAGTGCTGGCTAGAGGTATCACAAATACCGAACGCTGCAGTGCAATAAATTGCACGGTTTTAATTATTCAGGGTTTTAATGGGTATCATGACCTTCTTTGTCACAGATCTTGCAATAGCACTTTTTTCTTTTGAGGTTGTTGAGTTTGTTTCCATTTTGAATCCTTTTGTGAATTCCCTCCCTTGTAAAAATTACCCTTCTTCTGGTTCTGCCCTTTCCTATTGATGTAGAGGGGAGTGTTAGAAGAATCATCTCGCTGTAGTTGGCGTGCCTCCTCCTATTGAAGCATATTAACCAATTCTACAAAAGTAACTTTCCATTGTGACACCTAAAGAGAAGTAATCAACACCTGATAAGAATCGGGTAAAGCTCTCAATACAATTGAGATAAGGAGCGTATCTTCAACTGGTTCTCCTAAAGAATTCAACTTTGCTTTCAATTTTGACACTCTACAAAGAAAAAATTCAACTGTCTCCCCCTGCTTCATGCTTAGACTGTGTAATTGAGATTGAAGAAATAGAATAGTGGAATCATTATTTCCCTCATAGATAGTTTTAAGGGCATCCCATGCCTCTTTACTATTTGCATAGTCAGCAATATGGGGTTGAACTTCATCAGCCACAGCAAGCAAAATGAGCACCTTTGCTTTGCTATCTAGCTTATCAAAGTCTCTTTAAGAAGTAGATGGAGCTATAGCACTAGCAGCAGATGAAGGTCTTGTTTTTGCTCCAGATACACCATCCCATAAGTCATCCATGATGATGATAGCCTTCATCTTATTTTTCCATGGTGTGTAATTAGGACCTTTCAACAACTGATGAGAATCAGTCATTAATTTTGCAGACATGGTGAAGGTTCCTTATAACACCAATTGGTCCCCATTTTGATATAACTTTTTCTAGGCCAATATACCGTACAAAATACCCGCCCTTACGTGAGGGAAACTATATGTATTTAGAAATATAAAAAAAATCACCCGCCCTTACGTGAGGGAAACTATAGGTAATTTTTAGAGATCATACGATACGTGGAACTTAAGCAGTACTGAAAGGGAATAGTCTTGTTGATGGCACCTACCATAGAAAGTATGCAATCCGCATGCATGGGGCGTAACTTCCCCTAAACACTTTGGATTTCAAAACTTTCGTCAAGATTTACGCATAAACACAATAACTATTAGGGTAGTGGATGGAGTAAAAAAAAATGCAAAATGGCAAACTTATATCTCCTTGACGATTTATAGAGAACAAGCTCAGACGTCGTTTTGACAGCTATATTAGGCAGCGGATATAGTAGCGCAATCATGACAACTTTACCTATAAGTGCTGGCTAGAGGTATCACAAATACCGAACGCTGCAGTGCAATAAATTGCACGGATGGGTTTTAATTATTCAGGGGACTTAGGAGTGAATTTCATTTTAACTTTTAATGTTATAGTGCAAAAAAATAAAATATGCAACATACAACATAAAATTGCCCACATAAATAACCCACTAGGTGTCGGGCGCAGCCGAAAATGCACCTTTACAATAATGCCAAAATTGCTTTTTAAAAAATTACTCACTTTCCCCCTGTGATTTTTGGAAAAAAAAATACCCCCTAAAAAATCTCTTAATAAAGCATTTTTTTTTATAATTATTATATATTTTTAAAGTTAAAAAAAATAATTTTAATTTATATAGTTTTTTAAAACTATGAAAATATAAATTAAAATCAAATTTTAATTTATAAAGTTTAAAAAAACTATAGAAAAATAAATTAAAATTAAAATTAATTTTAACTAAAAAAAAATAATAATTAAAAAAAACTTTGAATTTTTTTTTTTTTTACCTTTTTTTTTTTTTCCAAGGGGGAGTCGGCGGGATTTGAACCCCCGACCTGCAGGCTCCCTGAGCCTTACTACACAGTCCACCACCAGGTGGACTAGTGGGATGATCCGAAAGGATCAGGGACCCCCTCCTATTTGAGGAGGGTCCCTAGCCCTTTGCCCGTGCATGGCCACCTGGTCGTGGCTTCCTCCATGGCTAGTGGCAGCGGGAGGCCCGTAGTGGTGTCCGCAGCGCGTGGCTACAGCATGCAGCCTACGGCTAGACAGCCCACGGCTACAGCAGGTGGCCGATGACTAGACAACTCACGACGGCTACTGCTGTAGTTGGTCACGGTGGCTATTACCGCGCGTCACGCGTTGCGCCGCACATGCGACGTAGGGAAAGGGGGGGAAGGGGGGTCGCGATGCACGTCGCGTGAAATAAATCATGCGACAGCGATGGGGGGGGGAGGAGGGGTGGGGGGAATGTTATTGGCCATGCATGATTAAAATCATGTTGCGGCGGGGGTGCGCAGGGGCCGTGCATGATTAAAATCACGTCGCGGTGGGGGGGTGGAGGATGCACGAAATTTTTTTTTTTATATCACGTGCGGGGGGGGCTCTGGGAAATTAGTGCTGGGAAAAAAACATGCACAGGAGGTGCGTAGCACAGGGGGGTCTATGTTTTTTTTTTTTTTTAAATGCGTGCTCAACAAAAACATGCACAGACTAGCACTAGGAAATAAAAATTTTCCAAACCAGCGCTGGAAAAAAAAAAGACCTGCAACCTTCCTTAAAAAAAAATTTCTCTCTTGACAAGACCAGCCAGCTTCTGCCTCCTCTCTCTCTCACCCTTCTGGCTCTGATGCCATGTTGAAATGTGAACTAGTATTTCATTCATGAAGCAGATTTAAATAATACATTTGCAGCTTAAAATAAACCCGAAGGTTGGGGAACCACCGAAGGTAAAAATAGGTATTGTTATAGAAAATAACAATACGCTTAAAATAAAAACTAAATAATGAAATAAATCAAATATCCCTAAGATATGCTAACACAATCTAAAGGAATTCGTGCAAATCATGAATGTTGAGGAAGAATACAAAGAGCTTATTTGTATTATTAGCGTAGGAAGAAGACAAAAGGTGTAAGCACATGGTGTGACCCACATTGGACATGGTGTTCCAATGGTACAACACATTTTGTGAGATCATTGGAGTGGAAGGAGTCCACAATATATTCGCATGGATGATTGGCGTGTTTGACTTGAGCACCAAGGGAAAGTTTTTGTTCACATTCGGTTTGAATGCTATGTGTGGTAGAAGGAGCAAGAGGTGCTCATGGAGTGTTAAGTGTGCATCTAGCACATGTGGTGGTAAGGTCTACAACTAGAGCACTCATGAAGGCACAGATTATGGGTTTGAATCCCACTAGTGGAAAAGGTAATTTTTATTTAAATTTTATATTGCCTAAAGTTTTTCTTAAGGGGTTATTTGGAGTTGTAAGGGTTTGTGAAGAATTATTTTGAATTTATTTGTTTTTGGAGTTATAAGGGTTTGTGAAGAATTATTTTGAATTGATTTGCTATTTGGAGTTATAAGGGTTTGTGAAGAATTATTTTATTGGAAATTGATTTGTACTATTTGGAGTTAAAAGGGTTTTTTGTTTTATTGAGAAGTGATTTATGTTATTGAGGTTTTTAAAAGAAAAAGGATTTGACTTATGCCAAAGTTCTTCTTGTCATTAAAATTTATTAAAGAGATTTTGAGTTATTTTGGTGGATGCTGAATTTATTTTTAGTTGGGAGTTTATAAAGTGTTATTGGATAAATATTTTATGTATGTTGATGGTTTTTTTGAAAGGTGGAATGATAAGGTGTAATTGATTATTTACATTAGATTATGTTCTTCTAAAATCTTTGATCTTGGCAAAGAAGTGTTTTATGGTTGTGGAATATTTGTGAGATCTATTCCTTATCATCAAGAAAAAGGTATGAGCACATTATTCCATAGTTAAGTTGATTGGTTGGTTTTTTGGAAAATAAGTTTTGAGTGAAAAGGACTTGATTAGGGTTTCCATTAGAGTATGTTTGAGTTAATGCATCAAGATTTTCTGGAATAAAGAGTTGTGATTAAAACCTTGTTTAATGAGCATTATTGTTGAAGACATTAGTTGTGTGAAGAACTTGAACTAGTGTTTGAGTATCATTGCTATGTGAGGATTGTTTTATGAGCATTGTTGTTGAAGTGAGTTGTGGAGCAAAGAACTTGAACTAGGATGTGAAGAGAACATGAGTACCATTGTTATGTGAGATTTGTTGTTGAGCATTGTTGGAAACATTTTGAGTGAGTGTTCATATGCTTGGACTAGGGTTTGTGAGCAAGGATTATTTCATTGAGTATTTGGTTGAGTAGAGTTGGTTGAGCCTAGTCAAGTGGATGTGTGAAGTGATTGTTCAAGTTCCATAAAACAAACTATTCTATATTATGAATTGAGTTGAGAAACTGATTGAGCATTGAGGTGAATAAGAAGCATATTGAGTCTCTAACAATTCTCCTTATGTTTCTAAGAGAGTGATTGAAAGTGATTGAGAATTGTGATGAGTATAGAGCATATTGATTCTCTAAATATTCTCTTTATGTTTCTATGATATTGGACAAGTTATAGTGTGGACTTGTTGACTAGTTTAGAGGTAAGTCTTTGAGAAGACTTGTGGACAGATTTGGTTAAGCTTTTGTGAATGCTTACAATACAAATTTTGAGTTGATTTGGTTAAGTTCTTGAGAGGACTTATTGAGCATACTGGACAAGTTCTGTATGGACTTTTTGAGCATATTGGACAAGTTCTATGTGGAATTGTTGAGCATATTTGACAAGTTCTATGTGGACTTGTTGAGCATATTTGAGCAAGTTTTGTGTGAACTTTTTGAGCATATTTGAGCAAGTTCTAAGTGGACTTGTTGAGCATATTTGAGCAAGTTTTGTGTGAACTTTTTGAGCATATTTGAGCAAGTTCTGAGTGGACTTGTTGAGAAAGTTTTGTGTGAACTTGTTGAGCATATTTGAGCAAGTTCTGAGAGGACTTGTTGAGCATATTTGAGCAAGTTCTAAGAGGACTTGTTGATCATATTTGAGCAAGTTCTATGTGAAATTGTTGAGCATATTTGAGCAATTTCTGAGTAAATTTTTTGAGAATATTTGAGAAAGTTATAAGTGGACTTGTTGAGCAGATTTGAGCAAGTTTTGAATGGACTTGTTGAGCATATTTGAGCAAGTTCTAAGTGGAATTGTTTAGCATATTTGAGCAAGTTCTATATGGGATTGTGGAGTAGATTTTGGTATAGATTTTAGGATAGGTTTGTGCTAGATCAAATATAGATATTGAACAGATTTGTGCTAGACCAAAGGACTAATTTTAGTGCAAATTTGAGATAGATATTTTGGAGGTGATATATAAGAGAGGATAGTAGTCTCCAATGGATAGAGATCCATCAGGCAAGTTAGTGAGGATAGGTCTTCTAAGTGGGGACAAGATTCTTCAATGGAGGGAGATCCACAATCCAGTGCAGTGGAGGCAGTAGTCTTCTAGAGGATCACCAACCAGAGCAGAGGAGAAGGATTTCTCCTATGGATAGATATCCATGAGCTTGATTTAGGGTATTGGTATCTCCATTAGACATATATCCATAAATATTGTAATAGGGAAAGGATTCCCAAGAGATTGATTGATAAAATTTTAGTGAATGATTTTATCTATGGAGTAGCCCACATTGGGTGAACCACGTAATTTGTGGTGTCTCTATTGTGTGTGATAATTTATTCATTGCTTTGGTTATTTCTATTGACATTGTAATTGATTATATTGATTAATACTATTTGGGAAAGAAAAGTAATAAGTGGTCTTATACTGTTCACCCCTACCCTCTTAGTATAAGCTTGTGTTATTCAATTGGTATCAGAGTTGGTTCCTTCAAAAAAGGTTTAACAGTTTGAAGGAAGATATTACAAGAACACAAATGACAAAGAAATGCAAAATTAGAACCATGAGATATAAGAATAAAATAACACACATGATCATGAAAGAAAAGGAATATGAATTCAATATTGTTGTTTTGGGAAGTAGAATGGAAATAGATTCAAGATATGAATCAAGCAATGGAGAAATAACCAGGTTGATAAAGTTTTGTACCAGATGTAGGAATACAGGTCACTATGCAGCTTATTGTCCACAATAAGGTGAAGAATATTTTGTTTGTGGTCAAATTGGTCATGATGCAGGTTATTGCAATGGGTTTAATAGTGGTGAAGATGAATATGATATTTTTAGAAATGAAATCCTAGAGGTTGGATCAAGAAAGGATAATAGGATTTAATCAAAATAGGCATGAAGAAGAAACTCTACTTTCAATAATAGAAGAAAAAGAAAATGCTCCTATAGAATATCAAAGAAAGAACGAAGAGGACGATTAATAAAAATAAAAATAGGAAGCCACTCTTAAGGAAATTGTTGAATTGAAAAGAGAGAATGTAGAATTGAAGGTTCAAATACAAAAATATGAGAAATGTAAGACAATTTCTACAAGATCTCTCTGATTTGAAAGATAAGATTGAAGAGGCAAGGAAAGTTGAAAAAGGTATGGTTGAACAGTCAAAGGTAAAAGAGATAGAATGTGAAAGAATTATGGTTACTCTTGAAGAATTAAAAATGGAGAACTCGGGATTAAAGGTTTAAGCTCAATAATATGAGAAAGAAAAAGCAAAGTTTCTATAGGAACTCACCAACATCAAAATCAAGGTTGAAGAGGTAAGAAAAATTGAAGATGGTATGGCCAAAAAATTAAAGACAGAAGATCTAGAGTGTGAAATATTAGAGCATGATATAGTTTCACTAAGGATGGAAGTAAAAGGCTCTAAGGATAAGTTGCACAAGTTTGAGGAGAATCCAAAGACTTTGGATAGGATTATCAATGCACAAAATTCATCAGTCACCAAAACAGGACTTAGTTCTAAAGAAGAACAAAGGAAATAGGAAGCAAAAAAAGGAGAGTCAAGCTCAAACACTAGAAAAGAATAAGCATCAAAAGAAGTAAGTAAAAGAGAGAGTGAGAAATTTGAGCATGATTTGGACAATAGAGAGTTCAACAAAAGAATATACATATGGAACAACAATCAGAATAGATCAAGAGATACTAAGAGACCAATGAGGTCAAGACAAGGAGGCTTCAATGGAAGATGCTATTTATGTCACAGGTTTGGACACATGGCTTCAAAATGCAAGACATATGAAAGATAGTAATATGGGAACATACAACTTTTCCATGGGTATTGCTACTCATGTAATCAATTTGGTCATAAGGAAATGAATTGCAGGGTTCATGACAGAAGATGATATGGCTTTACTAGAAGAAATCCTAAGACATTTGCACCTCCGAGGAATAATAACATCAAGTGTTATAAGTGCAATAATGATGGCCACACAAAAAAGTGGTGTAGACCAGACATTCCAGAAATAGATATGAATAGGAATAGGAACAAGAACATGAATATGAATAGGAACAGGAACATGAACATGGATATGAACAAAAATAGGAACAGGAATAGGAACATGGATATGAATAGGAACAGGAACAAGAATAGTAATGTAGACATGGACATGAACATGGACATGGAAAGAAACAATCAAAGGAATTATAAGGATCAGAAAGGAAGGAAAGAGGACAAAGGTAAAGAATAGTACTTTCTAGGAGTAGAAATACTTCCACCCCAGAATTAAACCACCTCAAGAGGAGGTGGGGGAGCGACTAATCTAAGAGACTCTTTCTTAGCCCCGAGCCCCAAAGGTGACCCTTTGCCATTGATGTCAAATGGGGATATATTTGAGTAAGGGGGAGAGATTTGATATTTGAGAGAGCATTGAGCCAAGGGGAGCATTGTACCAGGGGGAGAAGAACAAAGGAAAGGTCAAGTTATCGGTAAAAGGAAATTGGGTTGCCATCAATGACAAAAAGGGAGATTATTGGACATTTTGAGCTCATTTAGTTGTCATTTATGTCAAGGTGAAAATTTGTCATTGATGCCAAAGTAAACATATGAAGATGCTATTAATACCATGGAGCACACCATCAATAGCACCAGGATCAATGTGAATATTTGAAGAAAAACTTGGCAAAATAATGTTTTATGAGGATTTATGGTAAACTCATGGTGGAAGATTAAATGGTTTTATTAAAATCATTATGAGGAAATAAAAATCTCCTCACACATTGATATGACTGTTAATATTTTAAAAGACCCACGGTGGCAGAATAATTTATAAATTAAAGGTTTAAGTTTAAACCCAAGGAAGGCTTTAATCTCCTTAAAGTTAAATTTATAAATATAATTTATAATATTTAAATTCCATAGAATTTAAATAATTTATAAATTATAAAAGGTTTCGAAATGCGCTGACATCATCAAATAAAATGGAGTACCGACATCTAAGGTATAAGGTGAAATTATGTATAAATAATATGCCAAGAGGCATTCAAAAGCATCCCTCTTTGAACTAATTTTATGCGACCAAGCTAAAGGAATTTGTGCAAATCATGAATGTTGAGGAAGAAGACAAAGAGCTTATTTGTCTTATTAGCGCAGGAAGAATATGAAAGGTGTAAGAGCATTGTGTGACCCACATTGGACATGGTGGTCCAATGGTACAACACATTGTGTGAGAGCGTTGGACTGGAAGGAGTCTAGGATTGATTCGCATGGAAAATTGGCGTGTTCGACTTGATAACCAAGGGAAAGTTTTTTTTCACATTTGGTTTGAGCGCCAGGTGTGGTAGAAGGAGCATGAGGTGGTCGTGGAGTGTTAATAATGCACCTAGCACACATGGTGGTAAGTTCCATGGCTAGAGCACTCGTGGAGGTAGAGATTGTGGGTTTTAATCCCACTAGTGGCAAAGGTAATTTTTGATTAAATTTTATATTGCCTAAAGTTTTTCTTAAGGGGTCATTTGGAGTTATAAGGGTTTGTGAAGAATATTTTGAATTTATTTGTGTTTGGAGTTATAAGTGTTTGTGAAGAATTATTTTATTGGAAATTAATTTGTGCTATTTCAAGTTAAGATGGTTTTTGAAAGATTCTTTTATTGAGAAGTAATTTATGATATTGAGGTTTTTAAAAGAAATAGGATTTGATTTATGTCAAAGTTCTTCTTGCCATTAAAATTTATTAAAGATGTTTTGAGTTATTTTGGTGGATGTTGAATTTATTTTTAGTTGGGAGTTTATAAGGTGTTATTGGATAAATATTTTATGTATGTTGATGGTTGTTTTTGAAAGGTGGAATGATAAGGTGTAATTGAGTATTTACATTAGATTATGAGAAATATTTATATTCTAACCTTTTTGAGCTTGGCAAAGAAGTGTTTTATGGTTGTGGCAGATTTGTGAGATATATTCCTTATCATCAAGAAAAAGGTATGAGCACATTCTTCCATAGTTAAGTTGATTGGTTGGTTTTTTGGAAAATAAGTTTGGAGTGAAAAGGACTTGATTAGGGTTTCCCTTTGAGTATGTTTGAGTTAATGCATCAAGGTTTTATGGAATAAAGAGTTGTGATTAAAACCTTGTTTAATAAGCATTTTTGTTGAAGATATTAGTTGTGTAAAGAACTTGAACTAGGTTTTGAGTATCATTGCTATGTGAGGATTGTTTTATGAGCATTGTTGTTGAAGTGAGTTGTGGAGCAAAGAACTTGAACTAGGATGTGAAGAGAACATGAGTACCATTGTTATGTGAGATTTGTTGTTGAGCATTGTTGGAAATATTTTGAGTGAGTGTTCATATGGTTGGACTAGGATTTGTGAGCAAGGATTATTTCATTGAGTATTTTGTTGAGTAGTGTTGGTTGACCCTAGTCAAGTGGATGTGTGAAGTGATTGTTCAAGTTCCATAAAACAAACTATTCTATATTATGAATTGAGTTGAGAAAGTGATTGAGCATTGAGGTGAATAAGAAGCATATTGAGTCTCTAACAATTCTCCTTATGTTTCTAAGAGAGTGATTGAAAGTGATTGAGCATTGTGATGAGTATAGAGCATATTGAGTCTCTAACAATTCTCTTTATGTTTCTATGATATTGGAAAAGTTCTAGTGTGGACTTGTTGAGTAGTTTAGAGGTACGTATTTGAGAAGACTTGTGGATAGGTTTGGGTAAGATTTTGTGAAAGCTTACAATATAGATTTTGAGAAGATTTGGTTAAGTTCTTGAGAGGACGTATTGAGCATATTGGACAAGTTCTGTGTGGAATTGGTGAGAATATTGGACAAGTTCTATGTGGACTTGTTGAGCATATTGGACAAGTTCTGTGTGGACTTGTTGAGAAAATTTGAGCAAGTTCTATGTGAAATTTTTGAGCATATTTGAGCAAGTTCTGAGTGGACTTGTTGAGCAGATTTGAGAAAGTTCTATGTGAAATTATTGAGTAGATTTGAGCATGTTTTGAGTGGACATGTTGAGCATATTTGAGTAAGTTCTGTGTGAACTTGTTGAGAAGATTTGAGAAAGTTCTAAGTGAACTTGTTGAGAATATTTGAGCAAGTTTTGAGTGGACTTGTTGAGCAGATTTGAGAAAGTTCTGAGTGGACTTGTTGAGCAAATTTGAGGAATATTTGAGTTGACTTGTTGAGTATATTTGAGAAAGTTCTGTGTGAAATTGTGGAGCATATTTTGATGTGGATTTGAGTATAGGTTTGTTCCATACCAGAGATAGATATTGACTAGATTTATGCTAGATCAAAGGACCGAGTTTAGTGTAGATTTGAGATAGAGCTTTTGGAGGTGACAAAGCAAAGAGGATAGTAGTCTCCAGTGAATAGAGATCCATCATATAGGGTAGTGAGGATAGTTCTTCTGAGTGGGGACATGAGTCTTCAATGGAGAGATATCCACAAGCCAGTGCAGTGGAGGCAGTAGTTTTCTAGAGGATTACCATCCAAAGCAGAGGAGAAGGAGTTCTCTTATGGATAGAGATCCATGAACTTGATTTAGGGGATTGGTATCTCCATTGGATAAATGTCCATAAATATTATAATAGGAAAAGTATTCCTAAGATATTGATTGAGAAAATTTTAGTGAATGATTTTCTCTGTGGAGTAGCCCACATTGGGTGAACCACGCAAATTGTGGTGTCTCTATTGTGTGTGATGATTTGTGCATTGCTTTGGTTATTGCTATTGATATTGTCATTGATTATATTTATTAATACTATTTGGAAAAGAAAAGTAAAAAGTGATCTTATACTGTTCACCCTCCCTCTCAGTATAAGCTCATGTTCTTCAATTGAGGAAGATTTGAGAAGGATCAGTGAGTAGGTTTGAGCAATGATTTGAGCAGAATTGTAGAGTAAATTTAAGCACATTTGTTTGAGATATATTTGAGCAATATTGTGAGTAGATTGAAGCAAATTTTGGAGCACATTTGAGCAAGCCTTATGAGTAGGCTTGGAGAATATTTGAGTGAGACTTATGAGTAGGCTTAGAAAAAAATTGAGAAAGCCTTGTGTATAGGCTTCGAGTCGATTTGAGCAGGTTTTGATGAGCAAATTTGAGCAAGCCTTATGTGTAGGTTTGAAGCATATTTGATCAAATTTTGGTATCTATATTTGAGAAAGCCTTGTGTGTAGGCTTGGAGTAGATTTGAGCAAATTGTGGTGAGTAGATTTGAGCAAGCCTTGTTTGTAGGCTTGGAGTATATTTGAGCTGAGTTGAGAGCAGGTCTTAGAGTAGACCAGAGTAAAGGGGATTGGTGTATCCTATGGATAGATATCCATAAACTAGAGCAAATGGGATTGGTGTCTCCTATGTATAGAGGTCCATGAACCAGAGAAAATGGGATTGGTGTCTCCTGTAGATAGAGGTCCACAAACCATAGAAAATGGGATTGGTGTCTCATGTAGATAGATGTCCATGAACCAGAGCTAAGGGGATTGGTGTATCCTATGGATAGAGATCCACAAACCAAAGAAAAGGGTATTGGTGTCTCCTATGCATAGAGGCCCACAAAAAAAAGCAAATGGGATTGGTGTCTCCTATGGATAGAGGCCCATGAACCAGAGCAAATGGGATTCGTCTCTCTTGTGGATAGAGGTCCATGAACTAGATCAAAGGGGATTGGTGTCTCCTATGGATAGAGGTATAAGAACCAGAGTAAATGGGATTGGTATCTCCTATGGATAGAGTTCCATGAACTTGAGCATAAGGGATTGGTGTCTCCTTTGGGTTGGTGCCCATAAATATTGTAATAGGAAATTGGTTCCAAAGAGATTTGTTGAGAAAAATTATAAGAATTTTTTTCTTCATGGATGTAGCCCACATTGGGTGAACCACATTAAATATGTGTCTCTTATGTGTGTGATGATCTATGCATTGTTTAATTATTGCAATTTAAAATATTGAATAATACTACATTGGAAAGAAAAGTAAAAAGTTGTATCTTATACTATTCACCCCCCTATCATTATAATATTGTGTTCTTCAATTGGTATCAGAGTTGGTTCCTTTGTGAAAGCCTAACAGCTTTAAGGAAGATATTAAAGGAACACACATGGCTCATAAGGAAGGTTTTTCATAAAATAAGACTCCATTGTTTTATTTTACTAACTATGCTTTCTAGAGTGTGAGGATGAAGACTTATTTGATGGCACATGGATATGATACACAACAATCTATTGAAAATAGGTTCACACCATCTACAACTTCTCATATGGATGCATGTACTAAGAAACCATATGAAGATAATGCCAAGGCAATAAATGCAATTTTGAGTGGGTTATGTGAATCAGATTTTGTGAAAGTCATGCAATGTACTTTAGCAAAAGAAATGTGGGATAAGTTATAGAGAACATATGAAGGAGACAACAAGGTCAAAATGGTAAAACTTCAAACACACAAGAGGAATTTTGAAGACTTGAAGATGAAATATGATGAAGATATTGATATGTATCTACTTTGTGTTGATGAGGTTGTCAACACTATTTGTGGACTTGGAGAAAATATTGAGGAATCTACTATTTTTTAGAAAATATTGAGGTCACTCCCTATGAGGTATGATGCAAAGGTTTCCACAATAGAAGAGATGAAGGATCTCAAAACTGTAAGCATGGATGAGCTACATGGAATTCTCATAGCCTATGAGATGAGGATAGAAAAATAACAAACATCAAAAAGATAGGCCACATTGGTCACTATGCAACTAATTATCCATAAAATGGAGGTAGTAGTAGTGAAGAAGAAAAGGATTACAAGAAAAATAAGGAAAGAAAGTTTTATTATGAAAATAAAAAATAGCCATATTCAATGCAAGTGTGAGAATATCTTTCAAAGGCACAAGAATAGTTTTTATGTTGAAGAAGCAAGCAATGCTTCAAATGAAAGTGATGAAAGCCTCTACGATAGTGAAAAGGAAGAAATCCTATTTTTGGCCATAGAAGAGAATGACGATGCTCCTGTTGTCAAAGACTAAGAAGAAGAGAAATAAGATGCTCTTGTGATTAAAGACATAGAAAAAGAGAGATATTTAGAAAAATAAGAAGAAACCATGATTAACATAGAGGAGGAACTTATTGATACTCTTGGAGAATTGAAAAGGGTTAGAAATAAGAATTTAAAATTGAAGGATCAAGTTCAAGAGGATGAGGAAACAAAGACAAAGCTCCTACAAGATCTCATAGACTTAAAAGTTAAGGTTGAAGAGGTAAAGAAAGTTGATGAAGGTATGGTTGAACAGTTAAAGGAAAAAGAACTAGAATTTGAAATACTAGAACATGAAGCTGACATTCTAAGGAAAGGACTTGAGAAATTAAATAATAAGATATTTCAGTTTAGGAAAAGCTCAAAATATTTGAATGATATTATCAAAACATAGAGATATCTATTTATGAAGACTGGACTTGGTTATGAGTAAGGTCAAGAGGTAGAAGAAGAGGAGTCAAGCTCAAAAGAAATAGAAGCATCAAAGAAGGTATTTGAAGAAGAACCTAATACCTGTAATGATAAGTTGATAAGTGGTAGTATCAAAGAGGAAGCAAACACATAATCATCAAGGAACAAGGACCATCATAAGAAAAGCAAAGAAAGAACCATGAGATCAAGGCAAGATGAATATTTCTTCCAAGGTTATTGTTTCTCATGTAATAATTTTAGTCATAAAGCTATACATTGTAGGGTTCATGATAAAAATGATTATGGCTTCAACAAGAGAAATTTCAAGTCACTTGCACTTTCCAAGGACTACACCATCATGTGTTTCAATTGCAATAATTTTGGTCATAAAGCTATACATTGCAGGGTCTATGGTAAGAATGATTATAGCTTCACCAAGAATTCATTTGCACCTTTCAAGGACTACAACATCAAGTGTTACAATTGAAATAATTTTGGGCATAGAGCAAAGTGGTGTAGAAGAACATTTCAAAAGCTTCCAAAGACAAGAAAAAAAAAGGACGCTCAAAATGTTCAAAGAAGTATGACTTCAAAATTTTGGAAAAAGATTGAAAAAGAAGAAAAGCATTGTAAATTGGGAGTAGCTTTACTCCCATCCCAAAATTAATCACCTCAATAAAAGGAGGTGGTGAGGGGGCTATGCTAAGTGTTTTATTTTTTTCCCCAAGGATCCCTTTGCCATTTATGTCAAAGGGGGAGAGAATTCAGTGAGGGGGAGTAGATTGAGAATCCAACGACAATAAAAAAAAGTTTTTTTTGTAAGGTTACCATCAATGACAAAGGGGGAGAATTTTGGAAATATTGAGTATATTGAGTTGTCATTGATGTCAAAGGGTACATGAGGTAGAAATATTTTGATGTCAAAGGTGCATGGTAGTCAAGGCAAAAATATTCCCCATGGGTTTGATGAATAACAAGCAATGGAAAAAATTCAAAAGCAAGGTATATGGACAAAATTCAAGGTAAGGTATATCTCCAAAGTATTTTTCTAAGAGAAGGATTAATAATATTTAAATGTCAAATTTAAATATTATGAAGAAGGAAAAAGGTTTAATTTGCAAAGGACAAAGGTTTAAGAATTAATATTATAATATTTGAAATATTATAATATAAAGGTTTGAAAAAGGAGGAAGTGCCAAAAAGTTTATGGAGGCAATAAAAATTAAATATTTCAAATATGTGCCAATGTTCCAAGGTCAAAACAAGATACTTATATAAATGGGAGTAATATTTCATTTGTGCAATGGTGTGCAAGGAGCGAAAATTGAAATCCTTCGTGAGAGAGGCATGGAGAGCAAAAGGAGAAGTGCACACGTCCTTAGAGGTAGAATCAAAAGCAAAAACAAGGAGGAGGCAATGCATTAGAGATCCCATATAGGTGGCTAGCCCATACAACAAACTAGCTTATGCTAGAGCATTGTAGAATAGGAGGTCTCAGGGTCAATTTGTGGTGGCATCATTTTTGCTAAGTTTTTATCATAAAGGAATCCAAAAAAGTGTTTAAAATATAAATCATGCACATTGTTTTTCATGTAGACAGCTAGCTTAGATGACAACCTAGCTTGCACTAGGGCATAGGTGAACAAGAGGTCTCAGGGTCGATTTGCGATGGCACCATTTTTTCTAGGTTCCTTTTGGATAGAGAAAAATCCAAAAAACACTTTAAAATAAATATTGTGCACTTTGTTTCTTGTGTGGGCAGCTAGCTCGAACGACAACCTAGCTTGCGCTAGGGCGTAGGCAAGCAGGAGGTCACAAGGTCAATTTGCAGTGGATGTGTTTGGTAAGGACAAAATAATTTTTGATTAATTTAGGGAGGCATAAGGTTTTGAATTGTTTTTACTATGCAAATTTATTTTTAAGAGAGATATAAGGTTTGCACGATGTGTTATTGAGTTAGGGAGTTATAAGGTGTATTTTGGTTTATATTTAATTGTATTCTTGCATGATAGAAGAAGGAAAATTTGAGGGTTTGTTTATTATGAAAATATTTATTTTGTGAGATCAAAACGGAGTTATAAAGAATTATTTTCAAGCCTTTTTGTGCACATATTTTGAGAAGGATTTTTAATGTATGAAAAGGAGATTTGCTAACTTATTTTTGAAGTGGAAAGAAAAGGAAAATAATTTTTGAAATAGGTTTTCAAGGCACATCATCATCAAGGAAATTTTGAGATATGGTAATCTAATTCTTTTCTAAGGTGGTTTTTGGTTGAAGAAAATATATTAAGTTCCCATATTTTTGGAGGCATAAGGATTGATTGTTTAAGCATTTCTTGGATTGAAATTGATAAATATTATAGATCAGATTTATGAGTAAACCTATGCATTGTTTTGAATGATATTGGGAATGAAAGTGCAAAAGTTATAGATCAGTTTTGTGTGCAAATTTAAGCATTGAGTGTGATTGATTTTGGAAGAAAATTTGCAAGGGTTATAGGCCAGTTTTGTGAAGTAAAATTATGCATCATTGTTGAATGAAATTGTAATATATGTGCAAGGGTTTGAGAACAAAGTTGTGCATAATTGTTGAATGAAATTGGGAATATATTTGTAAGGATTTGTGAAGAAAAAGTGTGCATTGGTTTAGATTGGTTTTGGGAGCACATAAGAGGGTCAATCATCAAGTGCTAGACTAGAGCTATCTTGTGAATGAAATAAATGTGAGATATGTGAATGCAAAAGACTTAATAAATGTAAGAACATATTGAGTATTTGTAATTCATATCATTCTCTTTATGTTCATGAAGAAAAATGAAATTTGGGTAGAATATGTCTGAATTACTTTAGTAAATAAAAACACTTTTGGGAAAGATATATGCACTTGTTTCTATGCAAGAATCAGGAATGTTTGAGCAGTTTCTATGAGCAACATTGGAGTATATTTGTGTAGGTTATTGAGGCAAAATTTCGTAGGTTTGTGAGTTGAGTTCTGAGAAGGCATTGAGGCAGATTTGAGTAGGATCTGTAAGCAGGTTTGAGCAATGATTTGAGAAGGATTTTAGAGCATATTTGAGCAAGTTTTTTTGAGGTAGATTTGAGTAGTATTGTGAGCCGATTGAAGCAGAGTTTGGAACAAATTTGAGAAAGACTTATAAGTAGGCTTGGAGCAGATTTGAGGAAGCCTTGTGAATAGGATTGGAATAGATTTAATTAAGCCTTGTGTATATGCTTGGAGTATATTTGAGCAGGTTTTTGTGAGCATATTTGAGAAAGCCTTGTGTGTAGGCTAGGAGAAGATTTGAGCAAATTTTGGTGAGCATATTTGAGCAAGCCTTGTGTGTAGGCTTAGAGCAAATTTGAGCAAATTTTGATGAGCATATTTGAGCAAGTCTTGTGTGTAGGCTTGGAGCAGATTTTAGCAGAGTTGAGAGTAGGTATTGGAGCATACCAGGGCAAAGGATATTGGTGTCTATTGTGGATAGAGGTCCATAAACTAGAGCAAATGGGATTGGTGTCTCCTATGGATAAATAGCCATGAACCAGAGCAAATGGGATTGGTGTCTCCTGTGGATAGAGGTCAAAAACTAGAGCAAAGGGGATTGGTGTCTCCTGTGGATAGAGGTCCATGAACTAGAGCAAATGGGATTAGTGTATCCTATGGATAAAGGTCCACAAACCAGAGCAAAGGTGATTGGTGTCTCCTATGGATAGAGGTCCACAAACCAGAGGAAAGGGGATTTGTGTCTCCTATGGATAGATATCCATGAACCAAAGCAAATGGGATTGGTGTCTCCTATAGATAAATGTCCATGAACCAGAGTGAAGGGGATTGGTGTCTCCTATGGATAGAGGTCCATGAACCAGAGCAAAGGGGATTGGTGTCTCCTATGGATAGTGGTCCATGAGCCAGAGCAAAGGGTATTAGTGTCTCCTATGGATAGATTTCCATGAGCTTGAGCATAGGGGATTGGTGTATCCTTTGGGTTGGTGCCCATAAACATTGTAATAGGAAATTAGTTCCCAAGAGATTTTTTAGAAAATTTATAAGAAATATTTTCTCTGTGGATGTAGCCCACATTGGGTGAACCACGTTAAATTTGTGTCTCTTATGTATGTGATGATATTTGCATTATTTCATTACAGCAATTGAAATTATTGGAAAATACTCCTTTGGAAATAAAAGTAAAAAGTTTTATCTTATAATGTTCACCCCCTATCTGTATAAGCTTGTGTTATTAAGTTCAAAAACATTGAGAATGCACAAGAAACCAAGAGAATTGTCAACACTTTAAATATTGGTTCTAATGCATATTTTTACTAGGACTATTACTATTGAAAGTGTGCTAAAAAAATGTTGGTCTCCTTATTTATCGACTTGATTGCCATGAATTCGATCAAAATAATAAGAGTGAATGAAGTATAACGAACAGTTATACTTATTATTGGGTAGGACAAGTTGCAAATTGATTTCTTCTATTGTTTGTAATAAGTGAGATTACCTACATTTTAGGAGGGGATCCTTTTTATTTGTACTTATTCTATTGTCAATACAATTGATATATTTTTTTGAGTCTTTTATATTGTTGTTTTTGTTATTCAACTGTTTTATTACATTGTTTGAAAAAACAAGGATGCCATACATACTGATATTTGAGCATGTTTATTTGTTGTTTTCTTTATTTCAATCCTTAAATGTTTGGGCAACCCATGTATTGTTCTTTTAATTTATAATAGTTACTTTATCTATACTATATATAGTCAAATATGAACCCATTATTTCCATACAAATGCAATCAATCTATTTTGAGATAAACATGTATATTACATGCATTAGTATATCAATTTTCTTGATTTTTTGATATAATTTTATAGATTGGAGGTTGAGGCATAAGATACAAATGTATGCTTAGGTAAGGATCCATAGTATTTGATGTTACCTTTAATAGAAAATATTGCCAACCATGAGTGGTTATTCTATTAGCATGGAATCAAATTGATGTTTCTTGTCTTTAAATTGGGTATCTCTCCAACAAAGTGATTATTTCCTGTATTTGAATTAGAAACAACCTCTAAATTCTACTTGCCAATATTTCCCTCATGGGCACCCTTTCCTACATTTTCTATTTAGTATTAGCATATTAACATATACACCACATTCAACATAACTATACCATTTTATTTAATCTTATAGTTACATGTGTTTTGAGACTTATTGGCGTTATACAAACCTAATGAGTTGTACATTGAAACTGGTTCTCTTTATCTAAGAGAAGGGAGTATGTACACATAGGCCTAAACATGATATACAATATCAGGTAGATATCATAGAGAGTGACAAACATTTAGATGTTATCAAACACTTAAAAAACTGGAATTGTGCTAAAATTCTACATCAATATATTTTCATGATTTATTCAAATATAAGAAATGTAGTGTAGGTACAATTTAAAATATTTTCACTTCAGCATTTCCCATGTTCAAAAATATTGAGAAGGCACAAGAAGCCAAGAGACTTGTCAACACTTAAAACATTGGTTATGATGCATATTTTTACTAATACTGTTGTTAAAAGTGTGCGAACAAAACATTGGTCTCCTTATTTATCAACTTGATTGTCATGACTTCCATAAAAATAATAAGAGTCAATGAAGGATAACCAACAATTGCACTTGTTGTTGGGTAGGACATGTTGTAAATTGATTTCTTATGTTTTTTTTCCTTGTTAGTAATAAGTGAGATTTACCTATGTTTCAGGAGGGGATCCTTTTTATTTGTATGTTTTCTATTGTCAATACAATTGGTATAATTTTTCTAGTCTTTTATATTATTGTTGTTTTTGTTATTCAACTATTTTATTACATTGTTTGACAAAACAAGGATGTCATACATACTAATATTTGAGTGTGTTTATTTGTTGTTTTGTTTCTTTCAATCCTTAATTGGTTGGGCAGCCCATGTATTTTTTTTCTAATAGTTACTTTATCTATACTATAAATAGTCAAATATAAACCCATTCTTTCCATATAAATGCAATCAATTTGTTTTGAGATAAACATTTATATTGCATGCATTAGTATATCAATTTTCTTGATGTTTTGACATAAGTTTAAAGATTGGAGGTTGAGGCATAAGATACAAGTTGTATGCTTAATTTAATTAAATATTCATCATAAAATTAGGTATTTTTGGATATAATTGGCTTATGTCAAGTTAATTTTTTATTTTATATTATATACATTTGATCAACTTGCATATATTTTAAACATGAGTAGTTTCATTCCTAGTCATTTATTCTCATATAAAATTTAATCAAGAATATATCATAATCCCTAGGTTCATTATTGCATGTTTAATTTGAAAACATATTTTTTTATTATTGTTTCCAAATTACTGTATATCTATTTGATTTTTGGAACATAAATCTTTAATGGCAGTGCAGCTAACCATTTTTTAGATTTTTTTTCTTCTTTCTTAATCATATTTTTCATAATAATGTTATCATAGATATCTTCAGGCCTACTAGTTTTTCTCCAAATATTGACACATATTACCCTAAAGGTGTGTCATTTATGTCTATGTCCATGTGTACATTTTGGAATATGTATGTGTTGTTTGATGAAAAAGCAATTTTCATTTTTGGTGCTCTAAAACTTTTTATAGTTGAAAGCATTAATGCAACAACAACTAATGCTAATTGAGAGAGATTTAACCATGGCTTTTTCTTTTGTTCTAAAACCATTTATTTTCTTTCAACTAACTCTTCTAGTTTTTATTTAGTTAAGGATTCTTCCTTTTATTTTGCAGTATATTCTTCTACTTTTTGTCTTAGAATTTGTTCAAATTCTCTTATTTTTCTTGCTACCTCCTCTAGGTATAGTTTTGTTTTAGTTTTATCTAGTATTTGAGTGTTTGAATCTTGTCTCATCTAAAACTCAAATTCAACAGATTCCTCATTCCATTCTTCTGATTGAACTAAGTTAACCTAATTTAGCAAACGACCTCTTGCTATTTTATGTGCATCTTTTAAATCTCACTAGGGTTGTGAGAGAACCCAACACTATACTATTTTATATCTAATTCTTGATGCCTTTGAGTTACCTCAAACATGGTGAATTTTTCTTTTTGGTTAGGATTTTGAAAGCTTTTGTTTGTTCTTAGACCTAGTGGTTAGATGAATATTCTAGAGAATGTATGCTACAAGGAAGTGCAAAGGAATTTTTCTCTTGATTATGTTACACTTTTTTTGGGGTGGGACATATTGCCATGGAAATCCATAAAATATTGGTAGATTCCTTTGAATTCTACCTACCATTTTGGTCTCAAATTGCATTGTTGATCTTCTTTGACCTTATCTTGTACTTTGTTTACTAATTATTATTTTCCTTTTGTCTAATGTCCTTTGTAATCATGTGGATATTGTGGCATTAGCCTTATTTTAGTTCTTTTTTTTTCTACCTCAAATGTAATTGTTGGGTGGTTGTTAGATTCTTAAAAACTAGGAAAAATGTTGGGTCATGCAAATCATTTTTTTTTTGATCTGATTACACCTTCTCTTTGCTCTCTCTACAAGTGGAAAAAAAATAAATAAGTCCAATTTAGATATATATATTTTTTAAATACATGGATTCTGATTTGGGTCTTTCTAGAAATTAAATTTTTTCTTTTTATTTTACCCGTGTCTATTTTGGTTTTACGTTGTGTCTGTACAATATTCAAAGTGGTAATAGAACAAAATAAGACCAAGAAAGACACCACAGGTAGCTGAACATATCATAATAAAATAGAATTTAGTGATAGATGCCTTACATGCTAGTAAGTACTAGAAATTTGATAGTGTTGTTCAATACTGGTTGACCTAGGCATATTAGAATAGATCATGGTTTTGTCATGGACTATGGTGTATTATAGAAACTAGTGGAATATACCAGCTATGGAGTTCCATGAATGAGAAAGATAAGGAGGTAACCCATAACATAAATGAATCTAATGGCAAGAATACTAGAAATGAGGCTAACAATACTTTGGATAATGAAGAAGGTACATAGATCGCATAAGAAATTCACTCATGATGTTGGTTAGTCATTGTTGTCATACTATATGGCATAATAATGTTTGGCTGGTGTTAGCATCATAGGTGTTGATGCCAGATCATCATACACTTCAAACATTGAATATCATAGAAAGAGAGCTTCAACAAGATGTGCAGCATAGATAAGGTGGATATCATTCACAATCTAAATGGACAGTCCTTAGGAAAAATTTCTATTAAGTTTGCATATTACTTGGGGTGATTATGATGGAGATTGTTCCTATCACCCATATAGACTGGAAACTAGTCCTAGTGGAAGTTAAAAAATAATTATGGACACTCATTACGGTAAATTTATAGCCAATGGATTCATAGTGTCTATTTTTTAATACTTATATACATGTTACATCTAATAAGATACTGGTTTGATGCAGAAAAAATATATCATTTCGAACATAATGAAGAAATGGGTCTTCGCAACAATGGGCAAGCAATGGCATGAACCTAAGCATTGACTTGTGAAAAACCACTATGATAAGTATGATAATGATGAATATAGAATTTCTAATACCTCACCTCATGTATCACAAAAATATTAGGAAGCCTTTGTGAATGGCAAGAGTAACGCTAACTTTAAGGCTAGTACCAACCAATCTACTATGGTAGTTCATATCATTGTTATATTCATGTGAATTTTTCTAACCTTGCTCTCCCTAATGAATTTATATATTGGTTTTTTCATTGTATTGTAGGTAGTAAGGCAAAGGAACAAAAAAAATAGATCTCACCAATTTGTAATGCACACTTGCAGTCAAATAAGTGGTTCCTGTTTCACCAAAAGGTGTGAAGACAATTATAAGTGACATTCCCTTGGAAATATAAATATGTTGAACTTAAAACCATTGTTATATCGATTATTTTTTTAACATGTTACTAGTTAACGATGCATGTTATGTTGCCAAAAAAAATGGATGATGAAATATCATCTATGATCTCCATAAATCAATTTATTAAGGATGATGCCCTCACCAAGGTTTTAGAACCTGAAAGACCAGGTCGAATTCAGGGTATTGGCAAAGGAGTATTGCCAATTACTCTATTTTCTAGTGATGGTTACATATATAATTTGTGCCAGATGCAAGAGCATACAATAGAGAAAGAGAAAAATTTGGAAAAGAATCTTGCAAAGAATGAAAAAATATGGAAGAGAAGCTTGCAAAGAAAGAGAAAAATATTGAAGATATTTTGACACAATTTTCATAGATAGAGTTGTGTCAATTTGATTTCATATTTGAAATATTTACATGTTGCATCCCTAAATTTGTAATGATCCTTTGAATATAATTTCATAGGCAACATCACTACATGCTACACTACAAGTGGACACAACATTGGTGGTGGTGATTAAGGTGCAGGTAGCTACTCAATACCTTCTAGGCCAGAGTCATCAATGGTATGACTATTATTTCAAATATAAAATGGTTGACTTAGTTTTTTTTTTATAAGTAACATTTTATATACAAAGAGGGGTTTTTTAAAGGGACCCAAAACCTTATTACACTAAATTTCGTAGCACTGTCATGCCGAAAAAAGTAGAAAAACTAGACCAAAATTGACTACATAGCCAAAAATAGGGATCCGAGATCCCTGGCAGACCCTTACAAAATTATCCCAGGGATAGGACAAAACTCCATATAAAACTGCTATCATAGCCCAAGATCTGCATAGAAACAAAAAAAACTAGATGCCAACCCCAACATTGATCCCACACTATCGAGTCCCACCAAAAATAGAATATCAAACAGCCCAAATATGGGGCCTTTATTGAAAGGGGATGGCACAACTACTTCCCATCCCCATCAAACATAGAACCCAGTCTACACCGAAGCTCCTTGAACATGTGTATAGATGACGTAACTGCATTGGCTATGAAGGTCATGGAATTAATTGCCATGCCCAAGAGGAGATGTTCTGGGAAGCCCTTCAGCTCGACCTCAGAGTTTGAGATGATTTTTGGGGTATCCTTCCTTTAAAACTTTGGTCTCTTGAGCCTCCCTGAAGCTCTCCTATCGTTGGGACCACTAGGGGTGGGGCTGCTCGGGGTATTGGACACACCATCGGACTTTTCTAACACCCTCCGCTTCTTTATGGGGTTAAAATTTTTTGGGGGAGGGGAATTTTCGGGGCCACTAGGGCTACCCTCCCTATATTTTGGATCAGAGTCAGAGGAGGTCGGGTACTTAGGAGGGGGCTTGGAGGAGGTGGTGGGAATATCTTGGAGGAGAGGTTGGTTGGCCAACACATGGCGGTAGAGGACCACAATGAGACCTTGGTGAATAGGTTTGAGGTGGGATTTCTAGGCCTTTTCAATAACCAAGGTGAGCGAGTAAAGCAGATACATGGGGGTGCACAGCTGGGTGGCATCACGGAGGTGGTTTACAAAGCTGAGGTGAAAGCTATAGAGCTTTTTATCTAGGTTGTCGCAAGTAATTATTTGCATGATTAGAACTATGGCCTCATTGAAGTGTTCGGGAAATTGGTGTCTGAAGAGGGTCATTTTGTCCCAGTCATAAGCTTTGCCATGGTCAAGGAAGCACGTGAGCTCCTCCTCCCAATTGTGCCTATCCATTTGAATGTACTTCCATTTATATTCATGGTAAATCCATGTAACCTCAAACATGAGATCCTTGGTGACACATAATTGAACACCCTTGACCATCACCTCGCTATTTTTTTGGGTGTTAAGAAAGTTCTTGGTGATTTCATCGTCAAGGCCTATGAAATTATGGATGAAAGGGGTGAGGGATTTGGTCTTCATGAATGCCTGAGCATATTCGCTCAGATTCAGGGTGGAGGGCTCAACATAAATGGAATGCATTGTGGGAGAAGGGGCATATGACTCCTGGACATGGTTGGGGTCACAAGTAGAAAGTAGAGGCCACACTCTTAGAAGATAGGCAAGGGGGAGATGGAGGTAAGAAAATGAGCTGGACATGCTTTGGATGGAAGAAATATCTTGAGGGAAGTCGAAGGGGTATAAAACTACCACATGCATTGGGAATATATGATGCGCGAGGTGAGAGGCATGCTCTAAAGGTGGCGATGAAAGGGAGAAGGGTGGAAGGCATGGGAATTAACAAAAAAATGGTCATGGATGGTGAGCCCCTTGGAACGTGACTGCTGAGGTGGATCACTAGGTGAGGGCCAACTGGGTGACGAACACAGGTCACCAACCTTGTCATGTTGGAGGGATAATGTGAGGATGTCTAGGTAGGTGGGTTGAGTTGGCATTGGGGTAAGATTGAGAAAGGTGTTGATGCCCATGTGAGAGCAGTGGGACCTGCTCTAACTTGATTGGGTGCTAAGGCGGCCACTGCAAATAGCCATATCAAAGATGATAGCATTGGAAAGCTCTACATTGGGGTCAATGGCCCACATGGAAGGAAAGTGAGGCCTAGGGCACCAAGTCAACAAGTCCCAGAGAATGTTGTCTCTAAAATTTTGTGCGGGCATCAAGACCATGGAAAAGATCTTGGGATGTAGTGCCTAATATATCATTGGGAAATTCATCTCTCCATATTTGAATGCCTATCGACGAGGGCACTGAGTATGCCATGAAGTTTGTCAGCTTGTTACCTTCCCTGTAGACGTGGCAGATGGCTTTCTAGGGGAATCCCTAAAGGATGACTCAAGCCTCTTGAATGGTGTTGGATATTCTCCATGATGGTTCCCTGTGCCTTGTCATGAATTTGATGATGTTTAAGGAGTATCCCTTGATGATCACCTTTCTAGAGCCTTCCTGGATAATGGTCATCCCATGGAGGAGCATTGACACTTCAACAAAGTTGTTGGTTTGGATACTAAGGAATTTCGTGTAAGTGAGGATAAAACTCCCCCTATGGTGGAGAATGACCCCACCAACTTCTAAGGGCCTAAGATTGCCTTTAGAGGCTCCATAAAAATTGAGATTGACCCACCCGAGAGGGGGGACTGACTACCTGATTGATGCTCTAGGAGAGGGTGAGGGGTGGGGATCAATGGGAGGCATCTAAACTCCAAGAGAGCCAAGGAGGGTGAGCTCGCTCAACTTTGGGGGAGAACAGGACAAGGAGAGGATGCAGGAGTTCTCTAAAGCGTAGGTGATTACTCTGACTACCACCACCAGGGGGTCCTTAGGCAGGGAGGAGAAAGCTCTACTATTACGCTCAAGCCAGAGATGCCAAAGTAAGTGAGGCAAGAAAAAGGTCCAGAGGGAATGGAGGGTGGGGTGGGATAAGGGGTTGGGCCACTGGATGAAGAAGTGGTGAAGGAGGTGGCCAAGAGCCGCAGAGGAGAAAAGATAGATTAATAAGAGGTGATTAGTCACTTCTCAGGTAGAGCAGCAAAGGTAGCATCGATTTGGGATCTGGAACCCTCTCTTGGCCAAGTTTTCAATGGTGAGGATCTTATTTTGAATGGCAGTCCAAGCAAAGAAGATGACCTTGGAGATAATATTTTTGGCCCACACTTGCTTGACTGGGAAGTGGCCCTCTTGAGGATCCCTTTGGAGGGCATAGGTAGGTTTGACCGATAAGGATACACTACTAGTACCATGCCAGACACACCTGTCTTCCCTCTCTTCTTAGGGGATGATGGTTGTGCCGAGAAGGGCTGAGAGGCTTACTTCTTGGAGGGAGAACTGGGCATATTTGATGGGCCCCCAACCTAACTTTCCCTGGATCCTGATCATGTAGTCATCCACTTTGGACCCTTTGGAGATATCTAGCTGGGGCTTGAGGACCAGGAGGTCTCTATCTTCTCTCAGCGCCTCGTCCCAGATCCACTTGTCATCCTAGAAATCAATCCTAGTACCGTTGCCAAGGATCCACCTGGCCCCTTTCCGTATTAGGTCTTTCATTTGGGTCAGGGAATTCCAAAAGTTAGACCTATCTCAGGGCATATGGTAACTAAGAAAGAGGTGCCACTAGAGGTACTTCCTTTGAACAATGTTGACCCACTCAGCTAGGAAGTCGATGATCACTTTCTAGGTATGCTTGGATAGGAGGGTCATGTTCATTAGGGCTACCATCCGAAGGCCGATCTCACCTTCACTCTTGGGCCAAAAAACAAGGGGCCAAGAGACTAAGGGAATCCTTGTTCTCTCTTCACTCCCAACCCACAAGAAGCACTTTTGGATCTTCTCAATGCGGGTGCTGATTGAAGCTAATATTATGAATACTGACATGAAATACATTGGGATACTTTGGAGAGAGACAAACATGAGGGTAGCCTTGCCGGCTTGGGATAGGAGGTGCCCCTTCCAAGAGGCCAACTTCTTCTAAATTAACTCAATTAGGTTGCTCCATAGGGTCTTGGAAGGAAATCCCACAAACAAGGGAAGCCCAAGATAGGTGGTGGGAAGGGTGTCTGGGGTGCAGCCCAATATCTGGGCTATCTTAGCCTACCCCGCTAGGATGGTGTGAATGAAGTAAATTTTTCTCTTCAGGAGTTTTATCTTCTACCCAACTGTATTCTTATACATGAGGATAATTTGCTTGATGACTTTGGATTGAGCTACCAAGGCGATGGTGGATAGGATGGTGTCGTCCATGAACTGTTGGTGAGACATCGAGACCAGGCCTAAAGCCAAACTAATTATTGAGATGAGCTCATTTTTGGTAGCACTAGAAATAGTGCACCCCAAGGCTTCAGCCAGGATGATGAACAAGATTAGGGATAAGGGGTCCCCCTACCACAACCCTCTAGCATTGGGGAAGAAACTAGCTGGGGATCCATTAACCAGGACAGAGAACCATGAGGATGACATGCAACATATGATGATATCGAACCAGGAGGGGTGGAAGCCAAATTTGAGGAAAACCTTGGCAAGGAACTCCCAACTAACCCTATAGAAGGTTTTTTTCATATCCATATTAAGAAGGAACACTAGTTTCTTGGCAAGGAATACAGAGTGCAAGACCTCATGGATGATGATGATATCGTTTATGATGACTCTTCCTTTGACAGAGCTCCCCTCGTAGGGGTTAATGATTAGGGGGAGGATGCCCTTGAGTCTAGTTGTAAGGGCCTTGGTGAGAATTTTATAAAGGACATTGCACAAATTGATGGGGAAAAAGTCAGATAGAGATTGGGCCACCTCATTTTTGGGGATCAAGGTGATGAATGTGGTATTGATACCTTTGGGGATGGAATTTAAAAACTAGAGGTCCCTGATAGTAGCGCACGCTTCATGGCCCACAAGATCCTAGAAATCCTGTAAGAAGCAGGGAGGGAAGCCATCCGGGCTCGGGGCAATATTTGCTTTCATGGATAATAGAGCTACTTTAATTTACCCATTAGAAAGCGGGCTAAGGAGAACCTTTTTGATTTTTTTTGGAGATGGAGGGGGGAATATGCTTGAGGAGAGCCTCAACCACTTGGGGGGATGAATGGGAAGTAGTTCCAAGAAGGTCCTGGTAGAATCTGGTGGCCTCTGATAAAATTTATTTCTTATCCCTCGTAGACTTGCCATCACTGCAAATGATCTCTAATATTATATTAGTGCTTCTATTTTTTAGGGTGGAAGTGTGAAAAAACATGGTGTTGGCATCGCCATACTTGAGCAAAAGGACCCATGACTTTTATCTCAAAAAGGTCTCCTCCCAAGCTAGGACATTATGGTAATCCACTAGGAGTCTACGTTCCTCCTCCCTGGACTCTGGATCATGACAGCCTTCTTAAAATCTATGCTCTAGGACTTCCAATTTGTTCTTCAGAATCTCCTTACTCTCAAAGATATTACCAAACACCTCTTTGTTCCATACCTTAAGGTTATCCTTGAGGGCCCTTAGTTTTTGATAAATTTGCCTAGTAGGGGTTCCATTGACTGGTTGGTTCCACCATCTGCCTACCTGCTCCTTGAAGTCAGGATGGTGGAACCACATGGACTGGAACTGAAAGGGGCATTTTTGAGGAGGATATCTACTTACTTCAAAGAGGAGGGGACTCTGGTCTGATCCAATTTTGGGAAGGGCTAGGAGGGTTGAGTCTGCAAACATAGGGATGGCTTCCTTGGACAGGAACACTCTGTCTAGTCTGACTTGGATGAGGTTGGCCCCTACTATTTAGTTACTCTAGGTGAAGCTGGCATCCTTCAGATGGACATCCATGAGCTCATTGACATTGGTGAAAGCCTCAAAGTAGGCCATCCTTTTGGTGATCGAGGTGGTGCCCCCACACTTGTATGATGGAAATAGGGGGATGTTGAAGTCACCAAGCAGGATCTAAGGAAGGGGTGTGAACACTTCCTGCATGAGGCTTATTTTGTCCCATAGGGAGGCCCTTTCAATCGGGCTATTGGGGTCATAGATGTCAGAAAGTATCCAGGTCTTCCTGGTCATCAGGCAGTGGAACATGAAGATGATTCTAGGGGAGGACGAGATCAACCTCCCTTTGATAGAGCTCAGGTCCCATAGGCACATCAGACCCTCGATGGATCCTAGGGTCGGGGTGAAGAGGGAGTTGTCATTGTTCCAGACTGCCTTGGCAACTTTTGGGGAGGATAACTCATCGAGCTTGGTTTCTTGGAGAATCAGGATAGTCGATTTGTGATCCCTGTGGAGCTGGGCTAAGGTGTGCCTCTTGGGGGCTCCATTGAGCCCTCTAAAATTCTAGGTGATGATCTTCATTTGGCACCCTTGGGGGGTTTCTTGCCTCCCTTCCCTTGTTGGGTGAGAGGTTTGGATATTAGGGATTCTTATTTCAAGAAGTTAAGGGATTCAAATAGGAGGGTCGACTGGAGGCCACTGACAATTTCATCCTCCACTTGTTTATTTCTCTGTTCATCGAGCGTGGGCCACCCTCTTTTCTTCTTACTACCAAAGTTCATTGTAAAATTTTTGTTGTGAGTTCATTTAGGACTGAATCCTTTTGGGGCCGATTGGGAGAAGTTTAGAATGCCTTCATCATCATCCTTAGATGTCTCTAAGATAGCTTTGGGGAAGGCCTGGGAGGGGAGGGGGATGGTCAGGGGGAACGGGGTTGGGGCCCTGGAGGAGGAGGGGTGGCTCGAGGGGAGGGGGCTGGTGGATGCTCTAGGAGGCTTTCTGGGGGTTGTATCAGGTCCCCCATAGACAAGGGATGGAGAGGAGGGGATACATCTGAGGAACCCACTGGGGAAGAGGGTGAATCAACTAGCCCATCGGGCTGATAGGGAAGTTCCTCGAGACATTTAGGGTTGTTGCAAAAATTTTAGGGATGGGTTCATATGGGGTGCATACATGGTTGGTATCATCTATCGAGATGGGGTCCACATTTTGTTTCCCTTTATCAGTAGGATCAGATGCCTTCCTGTGCAATGCCTGGGATGGAGGTCTACGCCCATTTTGAGGGGGGCCATGGGGGGGAAACTTGTTATAGGTCAGAGCCTTCAGAGGGGACCCTCTGGTATTGGTGCTTCTGGCTACTTAGTGAGGGGGAATTTATTGGGGAGATGTCATTGCATGTTACACTAGGTGAAAAAGGTTGGATTATTTTTGTATTCTAGTGTTTGGCACCAATGGTAGGATCCAGACGAAAGGGTGACTGAGGATGGGAGATCAGATTCAAGGTTTGCATTGACACAAATACTCACATGGACCATTCAGGATGTGTATTTAGTGGTAGAGTCAAAATACACAAGCTCCCCTATGGCCTCTGTAATTAGTCTGAGCATGCCCTCCCGCCAGAGGTGGAAGGGGAGATCTGGTAGCCTGACCCAGATCGGGGCATAGTTTATGCTCTCGATGTTTGGATTGAAATACACGTCCCACCATCTGAGAAATAGTCTTTTGCACCCTAGAAATTAGGGCCCGCCTGCTAGAATATTGTTGGTGTCTTCCTTATTTTTGAGCTTGATGACAAAAAATCCCTTCGACAGGGCAACAATT
This sequence comes from Wollemia nobilis, assembly GCA_028583015.1. Classification (NCBI taxonomy): domain Eukaryota; kingdom Viridiplantae; phylum Streptophyta; class Pinopsida; order Araucariales; family Araucariaceae; genus Wollemia; species Wollemia nobilis. The sequence continues at coordinate 1,126,098 of JAQPPZ010016460.1, forward strand.
TGCATGTTCCATATGGTTTTCCATTTGGTAAAAGCCTAGCGATAAATGATTTCCATGTTTGGTCAGCCCCCAATGAACTTACTGACTATAGAGGAGGAGGCCTCTAATATGAAGGATGAGAAAACATCATCCTTGATGGAAATATGTCCCTACCAAGGATAACCCTGAGGACAGGTGGCGGGGACGACTGGTCTCACCCTCCAAGATATGGACGTATGAGGGTTTACTTGACCCCCCTGGGCAGAATCCTTGTCAGGGGGTTCTTTGTCTAGAGTATCAGAATGCTTATTTCCAGAGGGACCCCCAGGTGCACCCTTACTACCTACCTCAAGGCCCAGGACCCCAGATGCCTATCCAGAGGTGTGGATCCTGACAACCCCCATGAAGGTTTCCTGACTCTATATCACCCCTTGCCCTGCCTCTGCTCTTGGCCTCGCCCCTCCTCCCATAGCTACTCCTGCTCCCACCATATTCCTCAAAAACACCCATGGTTGACTTAGTTTGTATTATATGCTATGTAGTGAATTTATTTGGGTTGTTGATTTTCCATGTAGGGATTGAAAATGGTACCGATCACTCAAACTGAGAGAAGGTAATGCTACTTGACTAAGATCCATAATGGTAAAATTGGTAACTACATTATAACTATGGATATGAGTCAAGTAGCATGTTTTGAGTGAGTAATAGTTATAAAATTGATGTTTTATGTTTGACTCTTAGTTCTAGTCCTTAGCAGTAGTACTTGATTTGCATGGATGGATATTTATGTATTTGATGGAAGTCTCAAGATACCCTCTCAGCTCATCTATGATGGTTGGGGCAAGTAGCGATGTTTAGATATCTACCCATTATATGGAGGGCTTAGGTTGTCCATTCATCTATATCTGTAAATAAGAATTGCATTTGAAATAAAAAATTTCCATTTACATATATAATCATGACTAATTTTGCACTCTAAATAATAATTTTCCATTATGTTAGCATTCTTATAATCATGCTTTCTATTTCTCCACTGGGCATAAATATATTCTTCTTTATGTCCTTAGTCTCCATTGTTGACCTTCATCTACTACTGCTTTACCTTGAGGATATCCCCCTCATATGGTTATTTGTATTTGTACTTGATTTACAGAATTAGGATTTGTCCACTTTGGATTTGCCTATTGTGGTTATATTTACAATGTTTTACTATTTTATCTCTTAGCCACTTCTTAAGCTCCTTGGGTTCTTTTTTCCATAGTACTTAAATATTCTAACTGGATGTGGTATTTGAATTTCATTTACCTCCTATGGCAACTCTTGGGCATAATATAATTTCTTTATTTCTTACTTTTGTACATGTAAGAGGTATAATAGATCACTGTTATTTGTAAATAATGTATTGGTTTTCATCCAACAATATAAGAGAAAATATTCTATATATTATTCAAAATAAATTATGTAATGGTAAGCTTCAAGATCTAATTTGTCAATATTTTTATGGTAGCCTTGGTAGCTATAGCATTCTATTTATTGTATTTTGACTATGGACTTTGAAATCTATGTAGAGAACTAGTGTGCTTGATACTCTAAACAAAATACAAAGAGTAAATTTAACTTATATCTACTTCAGAGTTTAGGTATGTAGCCCCTTTGAAGGACTTGTCTTTTGTTATAATGAGATCAATACTGGTATTGCTTTTCTATCCCATGGTGGAATGCAAACATTTTGAATTCATTTTCTTGCTTTTGCTTTCATCTTATCCTTTTTCATGAGTAGTTGTTGGCTGCATTACAAAGATATTACAGACATGGTTGGGAATATCTTTTCAAGCATAACCTTGTCTAGTAGTAGTTGAATTTCTTGAATTTATTCTATTTGAAATTCTATTGACTAGATGTCAAACTTAAAAGTAGATTGGTTTTCTCTTGTATCGATGTTTTATTTCATTGATTTCAAGGTTTCATCTTATGTGTTTTCACAAGTTTTATAACATATTTTGAATTGACTGGAGTATGGTTACAATTTTACATGATTTCTTGTTGCACATATGGATCTTAAGCCTTACCTTCAAATCACTTCTTGAAAAAAGCATGTCCCTATTGGACATGTTTTTTAGAAGAATTCCTAGCTCTTGTCATTAAGGGGTGGCATTCCTAGTAGAGTCCTTCTGATGGGAATTTTCAATGTGCTCAATAGGCTCTTCCTTAGTGACCCATTTCATATTTATCATAGACACAATATACAATATAGTTACATGAAGAATACTCATTTGCATATGGTGTACTGCAACCATTCCTTTAACCTAGCCTTCAAGTCTATTATGCTTTATTGAATCCATATGAGAGTGTCACACTAACAATACATTTGATATTTGACATAATCCTTAGTTTTCCTAATAGTATTCAAGTTATATATTCAATTTTTCATACATGTATGCATAATAAATTACCATTATGTTTGTAATATATGGTAAGATACTGAATTTGGTTTAAAATATTGCTAGCACTAGTCACTTTTCTCAATTCATACAATTTCATGCTAATAGTTGTTAGGGTACCTAGGAATAGATATTTGGGGATATATTATTATATTGTATAAGGGTCGGTATGGGCCACACATAACCTAAGGTTGATTGTATTATAATATAATATTATATTATATTATAATATTATGTTAGTAGTAGACTTCCCAAAATAGAATTAGAAGATGGGTATATAAATAAGAGATATTTGTCATTGTAATCATCATGGAGATCAATCATATATAATCATCTTTGCCCACGAAGTGGTTTATGGAAATTTTACCTCCTTAAGTGGCACTCTCATCTTGGGAGATCTTGTGGAGTTATTCCATCCTTATGGATTATTATTGGTGTTTCCCTACCTTAAGGGTAGTATCTATGTTTGTATAAATTGTGGATTTTTATTATTGATAATTATTTATGGATGAATAATTTTATATTTATGCATAATGGTGAATGATTTATGTTTATGAAAATAAATTTTCGTAACAAAAGGTATCAGAGCAATGATTTTGGCAAAGTGGGGATTTTTTTGTGTGGAATTGCAATTTTTTTTGGAAAAACATCTCATCTTTCAAGAGCCATATCTTTGCGCACATTTATCCTATTTAGATGATTCTTAGAACATCTTGTGAGGAATTTTAAGAGGTTTAAATGAGTGGTCACATGAAGTAATCCAAATAATATTGATGGAGATTTGAAATTTTTAAGTCAGCCATCTAGAACAAGTGTAGTGATGAATTTTTAAATCGTAAATTTTTTGGAAGATGAAATTTGTTAGTTTGTGTAAGCAAATCAGCTGCAATTTATTTGTTTGGAAGAAAAATTACAGCTAGTTGTTAATGGGAATTTTAGATTTAAATCAGTGGAGAGATATATATTTTCATAAAACCATATTTTTGCATTGGGGCATGATATATATTCTCATAAAACCCTAGTTGCATTGGGGCATAAATTATGGAACTACAAAAGTTTTCTGGAGAAGATGATATTGATATTAGATAATGGTGGAAACTATTTAAATCCTTGTATTCTAATAATTGTAGAACATAACACTTGATCCATTAACTCCTAAGGTCCACAAGCATTACACATATCAAACCACTATGTACTCCCTAGGTCCACTATATGTGGGAGTAGACACTTGTGTTGTGTTATCTTCCTATAAGGTATACATACCTGATCCCCCTTTCAGACTTGAACCTTGGACCTCTTATCTGGAGTACCAAGTCTTCAAAGTAATTGATATTCAAAGAGACTTTATTGAGTGTATGGTTGGTTTTTACCAGGTTTTTCTATTGGATGGAAGGTTGATATTAGTATGAAATAACCTAAGGAGATTGAATTCAGTATTATTTTGGATCATCATCCCAGTTGTAGTATTATGTTCATTCCATTAAATTTAAAAGGCTTTTGATTATGGGTGCAATATTTTTTTTATATTCTCAACATAAAAAATGGTTACTATGTTGGTTTGGATTTAGGTGCTTCTTTTATTGAGTGCTATGTTGTTTCAACTGAGGCAAACCACTGTTGAGTGCTATTGTGTTTTAGTTAAGGGGTCCTTTATATATATTTTTTAGGTGAGACCCTAAGAGGAAAATTTTAAACTACCCTCTTAGCCCTAATAGGGTGGTTTAAAGAAGGCAGTTATAAACCACCCTCTTAGGCCTAAGAGGTCTTAACCCTAGGGTGGTTTTTAACCACCCTCATAGCCCTAAGAGGGCAGTTTTAAACCACCCTATTAGACCTTAAGAGGGAGAGTTTTTTAGGCAGTTTTTAGCTGACGTCGTATGATGTGAACTTTTTATGATACCATCATAGATGGTGGCTGAATAACCACCTTTAGAAGCCTTTAAGGACAATTAAATTTTTTTGTTAAAGCCCTTTTTGGGTGTAGTTTTAGGGGTCATAAGTATTACTACTTCAAAATAATAAAATTTGTAAACTTTGATTAATATGGATAACAAAATGGAATTCATAATTAAAAAGGAAAAAGTAAAAGTCATAAAATTTAGGATTAAGAATATGACTGAAAAATATAAAGAAAATATAGATATGGTATTACAATTCATCTGTTAAGAAGCAATATATGAAAATTTTGAGATATTTGAATATTATTTGTATACAAGACTTGTTGAAGCAATTGACAATGGAAAGAATAATATTATTATACCTCTAGATATTGGTAGCATAATGTATATGGAATTGCTTTCACTTAACCTTTATAAAGATGAAAATTTGAAACAAAAAGTTAATTGAAACTCTTAAGAAGAAAGTGGAAAATAATGAATCATTTCTAGAAATGGTATTTTATTCTTTATGCAGTATTGACACTCCAAATTTATCTAATTCAAGAAATTATTATAGTTCTTTAAGTGAATGTTCAGAAGTTACTACATAGGAAAAGAAGGATTTAAATGATTCTAAGGTAGAATCAAAGGAAATATTCTTATGCATAAATCTGATGATAATGAAAGATTTTTAAAAGCTTGTGATCCTGAACACATAAATATTGAAGAACCATAAAATTGGAAGAATGAAGACAAATAAGAACAAGAATATAAACCTAAGTTTCAATATGATGAATCAAATTCAACAAAAGTAGAGAATCGTGAATAATGTAGAGTCACTTGAAGACTGAAGACAAAATCCAAAGACCATGGTTGAAGACTAAATTCTTCAATAACCAAATAATGTAATACATGGGGGTGTTGGAGAATATTACATTATTTAGTACATGCTAATGTACACCCATGGTGACTTCATGGTACATTTGTAAATAGTAGATGAGGTTTGAGTCAATAGTTTAGTATGTGATTTATATTTTCCACTTTATGTAAGTGTGAATGTGTAAGAAATGCATAAGTGTCATGTGAGTTAGAGTGCAAGTGTAGGTTGAGTAAATGTGCACAAGTGTCTTGTATGTATGAGAACAAATATGTAATGTAAATATGTGCACAAGTATCCTATATTAGGTGTGCAAGTAGTAGAAGTGTAAGAGTCATGTAAAGGTGTGCAAGTATTATAGATTCAAGTGTTCATCAAGTATGCAAGTGTCAAGTAGATAAGCCAAGAGTCATGAGATGTGGCATATGGATATCAATAGTCAAGTATCTAAAGAGTCACATTACTATTTTTATATTATGAAGATAATGCTTCATAGAATTCAAGCAATTCATTCAAGTATCAAGCATTACAAGTTGAAGTTGTAACATAAAAGGAGCAATAAATATTGTATACATTTTGAGAAATTAATATTTTACGTTATACTTCATGCATAATACATGAATGATTTAGGTTATTTACATTTACATTTTAGCATATAAATGAATGTTATTTGATTTATTATCAGTTTTGATATAAATATTAATTTGCTCATATTATTATTTTGAACTTTATTTATGGTTATGCATAGTGGAGAATAATTGTAAGTTCAAGAATATTAGGATTTCCAAAACTTGAAATTGGCTAAAAATGAGCCCCTTGACGTCGACCCATTTACTCGAAATATCTAGGGAATTTTTTTTTAGGGTTGGTTTTCCCCACTGATAATAATTTTATTATTATTATTTAAAATTGCCAACCACTCCCACCTAAATCATGCACAATTCACCTTCAAAATATAAATGATTTTATTTATCTCGCCAAATTTATCTCTTCTACCATCAGTATATATACTTGACATGACAATGATACTCATACTCATTCAAAGTCCTTGAAAAATAACTTGTAGCATAGAGAACCCTGCAAAAACAAAAAATTATAGGTAAAAAAGTAAACCTAATCAAAATCAGAAAATGACCATAACCAAGGAATAAATAAACACAAAGGAAAGATGACCAACATCAGATTTTGACCAGTACAAGGAAAGAATATCGACACTAGATTATGATCAATACCAAGAAGAAGATCAACACCATGGGAAGCAAACCAATAGTATAGTTTTACCAACACAAAGAAATAAGAATACACCAAATTTTTATCAACACCAGTGGAAGTAGATCAATAGCAAAAAATGATCGGTGCCAGGGTGAAGAAGACCAACAATAAAAAACTATCAATAGTAGAAGGAAGAATATCGACACCAAAATCCAACCAACACAAGATTCTGAATGTAACCAAGGGAAGGATACAAGTAGCAAAAACATATTTGCATATATACTGATTAGCATCGGGGTGAAGAAAACTACCAAAAGCATATTATGATCAATCAAAGAAGAAAGAAGACCAATCACAGAAAACAACCAGCATAGGGTAAACATTGAAGAAGATTTATAGTCAAAAACTATAGATAACATAAGGGAGAATATTGGTAGTAGAAAATGATTGGTACAAGGTGAAGAAGATCGGTAGTAGAAAACTACCGATAGCAGAAGGAAGAATATTGGCTACAAAAAATGACTGGTAAAAGGGTGAATACAACTGGTTGTAGAAAATTACAGTGACAGGTTCTTAACCTCCCTCTTCCTTATAGCACTCCTATAATTGTGATAAATTTCATCAATATCATATTTATTTTCTAAAATTAAATACATTTACTATACAGGTTCAATGACACCTACTTCCAATTGAAGCAAGGAAGGCAATTTTTTTTAAAACAAGAGTATCCTAAAATATTTTATCTGAATATCAAAATTCGAGGAGTTATCAACATCTACACAAATTCAAGGTACATACCTATTTTAACTACTAAATAGTAACTTTTTTAAGTAATATCAAATAGTAATATAGAACACCTTTTATGTAGAATACACAATCAACCTTGACATACGTCAACTTGAAGATATTCCCGAGCATGAGATACCTCAACATGAACTTTTTTTAAACAATGACATGCAAAAAATTAAATAGAACCAGGAAAGCAACACACCTAACAAAAACAAAACAACCATATTTACCAAATACCAACTTCTAGGGAATCTTCTTCTAAAAAACTAAACGTAGAAAGTTAACTAGGTGAACTATTTGAAGAACACTTCAGCTAGAATGGTCATTGAAATATTCATTTATTGAACCTATGCATCTTGAGAATGGTAATGACACTCCCAAATAATGTAGATGCATTATTTGTATATGAAAACTATAAAATATCAAGAGATGCAACTTCATTTGGATACAATAGAAAAACATTGTGGGAAAGTATATGTCATAGTAAAAGAAAGTGATGGAATAACTAAGAAAACAATAATATGGAAGGATGCTTTTGAATGCGTACATGTCATATATGCACAAGACTATGATAGAGAGATGAAACAACAAAAAATAACTATTGAAAATGGTGGAACTATTAAAGCAAAATTTAAAAAATTCATAAAACCACTTTAGTTTCAAAAAGTTTGCAGTTTCCATTGGTTTATAATATTCTGAAAAAGGGTAGACCAATGTTTGATTTTATTGATTTTAAGCATCATTTTCAACTAGACGATGTGCAAAATCTTCTTAATATCCATTTTTTTATCGTAGTGGTTGGGAAGTGGTAAAATATCTATCTTTAATTGAGAAGGAGAACCTGAGAGAGAGTGAAAAATGCTAAATTTATTTCACTTTCAATTGATGAAGTAACTGTTTTTGAAAATACGTCTTGGATATGCATGCATGTTTACACATTTTATGATCACTTAAAGCAACCTCATTTGCTAGCATTACATAAGATGATCGATAATTGTATTGCATAAAACCTTTATATGTTGTTGTAAGAAGCTTAATGAATATTGTAGCAATGTATGATACAATAATAGCCAATAAGTTAATACGTATCAGAACTGATGGTGCTCCTATAATGCGAGGTAATAGAAATAGACTTTGTGTTTGAATTTGAATATCAATTACCTCATATTTGACCCCCATTATTTGCATGGCTCATAGAATGAATACAATACTTAAATTTGTGAGCACATTTGAAAATTTTGCTAGAGTGGAAGAACTTGTCCGTGAAGTACATGCTTATTTTTCTTACAGTCCAAAAATGTTTGAAGAGTTTCAATTGTTTGCACTAGGAGCTACAAAAGGCAAAAAATTGTTAAAAGATGTGGATACTAGGTGGATTTCACTATTTCAACCTACATCCAATGTTGAAAGTAGATCAACACTAGTGGAAGTAGATCAATAGCAAAAAATGATCGGTGCCAGGGTGAAGAAGACCAACAAAAAAAAACTATCAACAATAGAAGGAAGAATATTGGAACCAAAATCCAACCAACACGAGATTCTGAATGTAACCAAGGGAAGGAGACAAGTAGCAAAAAAATATTTGCATATATACTGATTAGCATCGGGGTGAAGAAAACTACCAAAAGCATATTATGATCAATCGAAGAAGAAAGAAGACCAACCACAGAAAACAACCAGCATAGGGTAAACATTGAAGAAGATTGATAGTAGAAAACTATAGATAACAGAAGGGAGAATATTGGCGATAGAAAATGACTGGTACAAGGTGAAGAAGATCGGTAGTAGAAAACTATCAATAGCAGAAGGACGAATATTGGCTACAAAAAATGACTGGTAAAGGGGTGAATAAAACTGGTTGCACAAAATGACAAGTGATAGGTTCTTAACCTCCCTCTTCCTTATAGCACTTCTAGAATTGTGATAAATTTCTTCAATATCATGTTTATTTTCTAAAATGAAATAAATTTTACTATACAGGTTCAATGGCACCTACTCCCAATGGAAGCAAGGGAGGCAATTTTTTTGAAAACAAGAGTATCCTAAAATATTTTAGCCAAATATCAAAATCCAAGGAGCTATCGACATCTACAAAAATTCAAGGTACATACCTATTTTAACTACTAAATAGTAACTTTTGTAAGTAATATCAAACAATGATATAGAACACCTTTTTATGTAGAATACCCAATCGACCTTGACATACCTCCACTTGAAGATATTCCCGAGCATGAGATACCTCAACATGAAATTGTTTTAAACAATGACATGCAACAACTTGAAGAGAACCAGGAAAGCGACACACCTAACAAAAATAAAACAACCATATTTACCAAATACCAACTTCTAGGGAATCTTCTTCTCAAAAAACTAAATGTAGAAAGTTAACCAGGTGGACTATTGGAAGAACATTTCAGCTAGAATGGTCATCGAAATATCCATTTATTGAACCGATGCAGCCTGAGAATAGTAATGACACTCCCACATAATGTAGATGCATTATTTGTAGTTGGAAACTAGGAAAGGATCATAAGATGCAACTTAAGTTGGATACAATAGAAAAACATTGTGGGAAAGTATATGTCATAGTAAAAGAAAGTGATGGAACAACTAAGAAAATAATAATATGGAAGGATGCTTTTGAATGCGTACATGTCAGATATGCACAAGACTATGATAGAGAGATGAAACAACAAAAAATAATTGTTGAAAATGGTGGAACTATTGAAGCAAAATTTCAAAAAATTCATAAAACCACTTTAGTTTCAAAAATTTTGCAGTTTGTTATGGTATATACTATTCTAAAAAAGGGTAGACCAATGTCTGATTTTATTGATTTTAAGCATCTCTTTCAACTAGTTGATGTGCAAAATATTCCCAGTGCCCATTGGTCAGATCGTAGTGGTTGGGAAATGGTAAAATATCTATCTTTAGTTGAGAAGGAGGACCTGAGAGAGAAAGTGAAAAATGCTAAATTTATTTCACTTTCAATTGATGAAGTAACTGTTGTTGACAATACATCTTGGATATGCATGCATGTTTACACATTTTAGGATCACTTAAGGCAACCTCATTTGCTAGCATTACATAAGATGATCAATAATTGTAATGCAGAAAACCTTTATAATGTTGTTGTAAGAAGCTTAAAGGATATTGCAGGAATGGATGATACAACAATAGCCAATAAGTTAATATGTATCGAAGCTGATGGTGCTGCTATAATGCAAGGTCATAGAAATGGGCTTTGTGTTCGACTTCAAACATCAATTACCCCATATTTGATCCCCATTCATTGCATGGCTCATAGAATGAATCTTGCATACAAAATTGTGAGCACATTTGAAAATGTTGCTAGAGTGGAAGAACTTGTCCATGAAGTACATGCTTATTTTTCTTGTAGTCCAAAAAGGTTTGCAGAGTTTCAATTGTTTGCACTAGGAGTTACAGAAGGCAAAAAATTGTTAAAAGATGTGGATACTAGGTGGATTTCACTATTTCAACCTGCATCCAGAGTTTTCAAAGAATATAAATCCTTAGCAAGGTTTATGTATGATAATCAGAGGGTAGTTGATAAGGCAAAGGACTTGTTATACCGAATGATAGACTTGGAAACTCTGCTCACTTTATGTGGTATTCTTCCAATGTTGCATGAAATGAATATTTTGACAAAACTTGCACAACAAAGAACCATATATATTGCTGATTTCATTAGGATTAGAAAACAAATATGTATGCGTATCGATAATTTATACTTGTCTAGCAAAAATTTTATGGATCCATTGTTTGAAGATTGGAGAAATTTAACAAACATCGATAATCCAAATAGTTTTTTGAAGTTCAATATCAACGACAATATTTGCATTAATGTTCATGGAAAGTAGATAAAATTATATTGTTTTGAAAGGCCATCGAGAATAGTTTCAGATGATATTGAACAAATGCCAATAACATATAGTAGATTTGATGTTGTTCTGTAGAATACAAGGATTAAATTGAGAAAAATAGCAAAAACCTTGACAAGAGAAATAAGAGACCATTTTCAAAGAGATGAGTTGCTTGAGGCCATGGCTATTGTTAACCCCATGTTTTGGGATCCTGGTACTGATTGCAATATTACAAGTAAATTGTTCATAAACTATATGGGTACAATTATTAAACATTTTACTAAACATGTGGAGGTTAATGGTATCGAGATCAATGGTATTCTCAATAAATACCTTTTGACAAATCAATCATCCTATTTTGGATCAACAATGGTGGATCAAATTTTCCATTTGACTAATCCTAATGAACCTGGGTTCTATAACAATTTTGTGGAAAAAATTGTATCCAAGCAGTGTCTTACAATATGCAATGAGTGAATATTTTTGCTTATATGAATTATGCCAAACAATGATTTTGGGATCAGTAGAAGATGAAAGGGTTTTTAGTGCTTTGTCTTTTGTGAAATCTAAGGTTCGTAACAGATTGGATAAAAATTTAGAAAATTGTCTGAGAGTATATGTGTCATCTTATGAACTAGGACAAATATCCATATGAAAGAGCTTTGGCATATTGGAAATCCCTAGCAGAAAGAAGAGGTATCACAAATGTTATGGATAAGGAAGATCAAGATACTAGCACTGATCAACAATTAGAAACACAAAGCTCAACTATGCAAACAATGGATTTTGGACAAACTGATAAGTGTTTGTTTCAGCTTCCTCCACTGTAATTTTGGATAAACTGATAATTGATTGTTTCAACTTCTTCCACTATACTCACTCTAATTTTGCACAAACTTACTTTTGCATTGTTGATTTTATACACAAAATATATTGATATTTTTTATGTTTCATATTATTATTTGTCTGTTAAATTTTATAAATGATATCATAGACTTTTTAATAAAATTTTATGTTATATTTGATAGATTTGATTGTTGTTGTAAACATATGATTTTTAAATATGGTAACAATATTGGCAGAAGTTAGAATCTGAAATAGATATCAAACAAAACAATAACCTAAAATTGTATGACATATTTGCCAAAATAGATTCATTAATTGTAAGTTGTAACACTTTTTTGCCAAAATAGTTAACTTTTCACCAAAATCCAAAATTGTATAACACATTTGCAAAATTGTATAAAACAGAAAAATATCCATAATTGTATAACAAATTTGCAAAATATTTTTCATTAATTCGAAAAGTATTACATTACATAGCATTTTCAAAATATTGTTTTTAAGACTATCAAAATACTACACAACATTTCCAGAAGCAGATCCTGTCTCTAAAGGAGTATCAGATGTAGTGTCTCTTGTTGGGTCAGGCTCACTTTGCAAATGACTCTGATCAACTGCATCTGACGGTAGTGCACCAGCTCTGATTAGGCTCTCCTGCACTATCTTCAAACTTGAGATCAAAGCCCTTTCCTCATTGGTAGGATCTTCTTTGGATGTTGAAGATATTTCTTTTTCCTTTTCCTTCAGTAAAATGTCAGGATCTAAGTTGTGCAATATGATAATATTTTTGAACACATTGTTTTCTCTAATGGTGTAAGCTAAGTGTTCCTTCAATTGTATCACTTTGTAAAGGTTGTCCTTGGTAGTGTTTAAATAAACATTGAGGCTCTCAACCTTTTTCTTCAGATTTTCAAAATTTGATTGCAAAATAGATAAATTGTACTATATTAGTTACAAATTGATATAAAAATAAATATATTAATAAACACAAAATTGGTAGAACTTACATCAAAAACTACTTTGCCCGCCTCTGCAATATTAACCTTCTTCTTATCAATAGCCCATTGATTATAATATGCCTGGGCTTCGGCATTCATATTCTCTAACCTATTTAAAAGAAGATTTAAAATCTCATCATTATGTACATTAGTACTCCTTACACTTCCAGATTGAGCTTGATCTAACAAAGCACCAAGCTTTTCTGGTTCCTATTCAACCAAAGAAAAATAATAGTCTCTTTTAGAAAAATTATTGTATCGGGCATTTAGCTCCTGAATTAAAAATTTCACTCGATACTCCCAATCTCTTAAACCAGAGATGTCAGCCAATAGAATATCTTTTACGTTGGCCTCACAATTATCGACCAATAGAAAATTTGTTGGAAATTTCAATTTTTGGTCATCAGTAAGAGGACCAACATCACTAGTTTCTTGTGGAGGGAAAAGAGATGCCACGAGCTACCGCTAGTTTGGGTTCCTGTGCTTCTATCTACTATTGTTGATCATGAAGCACATCGATAGCATGAAAAAACTTAGGAGTGCCACCTTGAAAAATATAATCCTATTGAAGATTAGGATTATCCAATGTTGATAAACCATGCAGAGCAAACGTTCCAACCAAAATATTTGGAAGCTCTGATAAATTTTGTGTATGTGTTATTCCCCAAATCCTTGTAGAAAATAGTTACTTCCCATGCATACGTTGTTGACCCCTCATCGGTTGTGGTCGTGGTGGAGGTGGTGGTAACATCATTCATTGTGTGTGAGCAGGTGATCAAACTGGTGCTCCTACATAAAATACAAAAAATATTACAAAATTTTGTTAAAAAAGTACTAAAATCAATATTCTATATAGCAAGAATATAATTTAAATGATTATACCAGATGAATATTCTAAAGGGTGTGCATGATGTTGCCTTGAAAACATATCAAAAAAATAGTAAATGAAGCTATCAATAAAATTAACCTAATGAAATAAACTACACTAAAACATTTGTGTCACATTACCTCTCGAGGGTTGGCTAACTTCTTCAACATCAATGTGCACTCTAGGTGCAGCTGATGAAGTGATAGGATGAGAATGAGGGGATGCAAAAGACCTATAGTATTTTTGAGACCTTAGGAGTGGTTGTACTTGCTCTGACTACGTATCAAAATCTTTTGTCTCCTCTGGTAGAATTCCCCTCATTGTAGCCTCTCTTTTAGAGGAAGAGGTGGTTGCCCTTTTCTGCATTGAAGTAAAATTTAAATAAGTATCAATTAAACAAGAAAATTTAAATAAGTAAAATAGCAAGAATTATGTTAATAAAAATTTACAATTTACCTGCACCTCTTCATTTGTCAGGCCAATTGTCCTCAGTTTTGTGTGGAGTGAGGTGGGCACTGAGGTATTCCTTAGATTATAGTATGATTCATAAAAAAAACAAGAAGAAAATTTGATGTGGGAACAACTGCTCCACTATTTGAGTGGGCGTTGTTGAGATCATATTTAATTTTGTTTGAAATGAATGTCGACCAATCAATTTTTTTGTGTGCTAAATAGTGCACCAAATAGGCAAGCACCCACATTGGAATGTTAGTTGACCTCCCCTGCAGAATAATATGCGCTTGGAAAAACTTGATCACCACACGAAGAAACTGGTCGATGACAAGTGAAAACTGGAGGCCCCTCCTGGAAGGATTTGAATGAACTGAAAAAATATAACATAAAATTAATAAATTACAAAAAAGTAATGAAGACGAGACTCAGAAGATTTGGGAATGGAAACTTACCTGACAACAAATTTGGTGAGAGATTGAAGCTTATCTCCAGGTACATTTTGTCATCATCGATCAAAGAAAACTTTGATGTCATGGATGGACAACCCTTGTGGGGGAGCCTTGTCAACCTTTCGACATTCGTAGGGTTGATAGTGAAGGAAATAATCTTGTTGTCGATGTCCATGTTGAAGACCGAGCCATCATGGTTGTAACATCTAATAATTTTAAGTAGCAAATTATTATCGGTGTTGAATTGGGGTATTGATACTAACCCTAGAAGGCCTGCATTTGTTACCCATGAAGTGTCGTAACCTGGCATTGTGAGAACCTCAAATATTAATGGGCAAACAAGGTTTTTGAATGTAAGTTTAGATGCAAAAATGGAGGGCGAGGTGGCCATTGTTGCAATAGATGTAATAATTTCAAATGGTTTTTGTAAGTTTTGAAGTCTCTGGTAGGCTTTGGAAGGCTTTCTAGGGCTCTATAAGGGTTTGCATAAAGTTGAAATGGTGGGGTTATTTCCTTTTTATAGACCTTTCCTTGCCTAAAATGTTGACACATGTCCTTGAAGAGATGTAGTGCTGACACATGGTGGTGCAGACCAATAGGATGTGTGTGCAATGGTTTTGATAGTAAGTAAATTCTAGTTGTGTTGGTTATAAGTAAACATTGGTGGTGCCAGTAGTAGGAATACACCGGTAATACTGGTAGTTTGCAGATACTAGTGCTACTAGTAGTTTGTGGATATTGGTGGTGCTAGTAGTTTTAAATGTTGGTAGTTTAAAGACATTGTGGTGATGGTATTTTGTAGATGTTGTGGTATTGGTAGTTTTCAAACACTCTAAAGTAGCTATCAGTAGTTCATAGATACAAGTATTTCATAGTTACTAGTAGGAGTTAGCTATCGATAGGAATCATATCGATAGTTTATAGTTGCTAGTAGTTTGTAGACACCGGTAGTATTCAAATACCAATAATATTTAAGTACTGGTAGTATTCATCTATCGGTAGTTTGTAGCTATTGGTAGTATTCAACTTTTGATAGTTTTCAGATTTTTGTAGTTTTCAATTATCGATGGTTTTTAGCTTTCGATAGTTTTTTGTTACCTATACTTTTCAACCATTGGTAGGTTTTATATATCAGTAGGTTTCATCTATCGATAGGTTTCAGCTATGGTACTTTTCAACTATTGGTAGACTTTTACTATTCATTTTAAATATTGATAATTTTTTTCAAATGTTAAGATAAATTTACCACTTTGTTATGTATTTTTGTTAATAAAATGTGTAAATTGCCATATATTCTATCTGAATTTGAACACCATTCACCTCAACTTCAAAACTGATTTGCCTTCTTATTATAAATAAATTTTGGCAATGACCTCTTATGCATAATCCTGCCTTTATTACATTATGGCTATTTTATATTGGGTCTTGTGTGAAATAACCTATGATATATTGTGGTAGTATAAGGCTTATAAAGCTATCATTTTAGAATTAGGAGAAATATCCAACTAATAGGTCTTCTCCTTGGTTAAGTGAATCATCTTGTAGTGACAATAGAACTAGGATGTCAACTACTAACTAGGCTTGGTCTTTTAGGGATATTTTCTTATAAGGGTAGAGTCTTAAAAAGAATATGTAACCCTCAAATTTCCACTGTAAATGGTGTATATCTTAATGCTACTTCATATTATTTTATTTCTAACAAAGGCTATCTTTGATGAGTTAGAGACTAATATGATGCAACTAAAGAATATCTTCCACCCATGTCACACTAGAGGATCCTGGGATATAGTCCATCATAGATAGTGGTTTTTGGCCTTACAATGATTCAAATGGATACATATTAAGGTAAAATTATTAGATCTATTATACCACCATTTAGTTAAGGAAAACTATTTAACCTTTTAATATTATTTATTGGGTGAAAAATTAAAGGTAAGTATTTAGATATTTGTTTGGCCATCCAATTAAGGGTGATAAGAAGAGGGCATGCTCAATTGAGTACCACTAAGAGCGAAAATTTTCTTCCAAAAGTTAATGAGAATCGTATCATTATCATTGAAAAATACAATAGACTTGGGCATACAATATAGTTTTAAAATAAATTCAAGGAATATCTTAGATACTTTGTTGGTAGTGAAAGGATGTTGTAGGGCATAGAACTGATCATACTTTCAAATGTGATCCATTATGACAAAAATCACTATTTTTCCCTTATATTTCGTAAGATCCTAAATGGAATCCATGGAGATACGCTCTTAGTGCAAATATAGGATAAGTAGGCTCTACAAGAAGCCTCAAAATTTAATTATTCCCTCCTTATTAATTTGGCACATCTCACATTTAGCCAAAAAAAAATCAATATCTACTTTCATTCCTTTCCATGAAAAAGATCGATTCACCCATTGATAGGTTTTAAGAAACCCAAAATGACTAACCAATAGTGAAACATATAATATTTTTAGAATACTATTACTGAATAAGAAGACTAAATGAGATAAATACAATCATTCTTCCTAAACCCCTCATAAAAATAAGAGAATAATAAAATGGTTAGGTTAACAACCTCCATTGGATAACATGAATAGTCTTGAGATCCAACTTTTATTCCTCACAAATCTGGTAAAGACACTAAAAAAGGGGACTTGATATAATATTTACAATAATGGAGTCATTAAATTTGTAAGAAACATCATTTACCATGATATTATCCTTTCCTTTATTTTATTTAATGACAAATTCATACCCCAATAGCCTGGTCAACCATTTTTGTGTTTTGGACAATAGAAATTGTTCTAAAAAGTGCTTATGACTACTATAGTATATTTTTATAATAAAGTGGTAGCCTAATACATAAGGCTTCTATTTCCCAGCCACAAGCAATATGGATAACATTTTCTTTATATAAATGCAATGAGGTAGATTCTTTCCAAAGTGCTACTTGATTTCTAAAGCTAGAGGGTGGGATTTCTACATCATAATAAATCCAATACCTATTTTTAATGCATTATGCTCAGCAAATACCTTTCTAAACTAGGATTAGCTAAAATAGGAGTGGTTCTCATAACCTCTTTTAAGGTATTTGAGATCTTATTAGCCTCACTAGAGTAGATTAAGGCATTCATCTTGGTGAGAGTTGTTAGGGGAGATACAATCCTCCCATAGTTCTTGGAAAACTTTCTATAGTACCCTATGTGGATTTTTATCTTGGTGAGATCCATATTGAAAAATTCATCACACATAATATCACCCATGTATTCCTTTTTAGACATATTAGAAGAATATTTGGAATACTTGAGATGAAATTGTTCCTTCTATTGAAGGTGAAGGACTAGTTTGACATGAAGTAAATGGGTTGACTATGGCTATCTATAAACTAAGATATCATCAAAGCATATAACCATAAATTTATCTATAATAATGTGTATGAAAATATTATGGTCCTATTTAGGAGGATGTCCCTTGGGTTCACCAAATATTGGATAATATCTATGAACACATGATTGCATGTTAGAGGAAATATCTTAGAATAACTACTTAGTATCTTTTACTTTTATGCAATTAATTTGGTCAAAAAGTAATCTACTATATTTCTTCAATATTTTTCTATCTAGTGGGAGTAGAGGACCTTATGGGGATGGATACCTTGAATATGAATTAACTTAATATTTTTTTTTCATTGCACATACAATTGTTGTAGGTTTAGAGTAACATCCTCTCACTAAGACAATCACTAATATTCTAAGATAACATTCATACTATCTAATTCCATTATATAAAAGGTTATAGACCTATGTGTAGGGACCCATATAGATTTTGAAATTTTCAATATGGCCTATACATTGAGTCTTGAACCCACCAACCATTAACACATAGAGTTTGTCTTGGTCAAAATTACATATATACAACCTAAGAAATTTTGTTATCTTAATATCAATAAAACTATGAGTACTACCCAAATTAATCAATATATTGACTCATTAGTTTATGATAAATCCATGAACCTTGATGGTGTGATAAACTTGTAGTTGAGAGAAAATGTTGAGATATTCATAGTATCCTTATCTTTCTCCTGATGTGTTATTTTGGCTGGCCCTGCTTCCAAAGGGAAGATAAAAACTTCCTCTTGCTTGAATTCCATTAAAAATTTACACTATTTCTCAATGCTTGATCCTAAGGATGGTGTGATCAATAGAAGAACCTCTATGTGCATTCCATGTTATGGTTATTAAAATAATATTGATAGGGTATGAAATCACACTATTATTGGACTTACACCAACTAGATATTCTTTTTAGTTTTATAGGCCAAACATTCTACATCATGGAGGTATGTTAATCACGTATACTTACTTTCTACCTGATATCATTCTTGAGGCTATCATAAAATATCAAAATTACTATAATTAAAATCAAATGTTATGTATATGTGACCATATACGAGCTAGATAGATCTTGATCAAACTTGAGTATGAATATCTTTTTGAAATATAGTCATGAAAGATGATGGATGTGATGTTGTAGTTTCCAAAAGACATTAATGAGCATGGAGATCCAATTTAGAAGTAGCCAAAGGAACTTAGCCTTACTTAGTATTATGATGCAAGCATGTGAAGTAATCCATGTTAGATATCCAACAATAAGGATGAGTGCCCTCAAAGGTAAATAAATTGATTCTAAGAATTGATACATCAAGAGGCCATTAAAGAAATAAATATATTACCTATTAAATTAAAATAAAATTCAATAAAAAACTCTAAATTAAGCTCATACATACCTCATGGAGATCTAATGGTGGAGTGAGTATTCATGAATATCATGTAGGAGCAACCAAAATTTTGTTTGAAAGGTAAATACTTCAAGAATCCTAGTCCTTGCTCTAAGGTTGTATTATGGTAGTGCCTTGGGTATTTTCTAAGGAAGCCATGGAAAATATCATGGATCTTAATATTGGAAATGTTTAAAAAGTGGAAGATTATATAATGAAATATCAAGTCTTATATTATTTTTAAGCACCAAAAAATTGATTGGAAATAATTATTTAGTGAGTATTCAATATGGGTAAAGTTATTACCATGCATCACAAATAAATTATCTAATATAATTTTGATTTCATCATGTTGCTCAAAGTAGCATTTTTGGGGATGATTAGCCTTGTGGAGTTATTCATTTGCCCTTTCATGCTTAGCCACTAAATATTTACAAATTTTATATGAAATATTAGAGGGAAGGGGACAATGATCCTTAGGAGGAGTGGAAGAGGCACTCATAGTTCTAAAAAATAGAAATAACGTGAGGGTCACATCTATTAATATACTATAGAATATTATGATGCTTAGTTGGCTTCCTAGAAGACACTTATTTTAGATCGTACAATCATCATAAAGCAAATTTATGTACTGTAAGTATCCATTAACTCGTGGCCAACTATAAGAAGCCTAGGATTCATAGAGACACTATGGACTAGTGGCGAGACCCCAATATTTTACGAACCACTTGCAAAAAAAGTCTCACAAAATATATATCTTCTTTTGATCAACACAATAAGATAATCAAAATTATAAAGGTCTTCCATAAAGTTACAAGCAACTTTGACACTTTTTATTTTGTAAAACATGAATAGTTTTACCTAGATTACAATGTCATAGAAGAAAATTGTGTTGACATTTGGAAGTAAAAAATAATAGAAATTATCTAATTGAAATAATAATATATTTGGCTAAGAGAGGTTTTGGATAGCCCACATTCCCTTATGTCACTTGTTTTGCACCATCATAGGGGTCCAAGATTGTTGCTTTCATACTAAATCTATCAAAACAACTTCATGATAACAAAAATTATTCATGGAAATAGAATTCAAATTTGATAATAGAGATTAATAATAGCAAGTAAAAAATCTAGATTCCAATTCACAAATAATCTAAGCCACTTTGATACGGTAAAGTCTCTTGTGTATACCAAATACAATAGAGGATTAAAGGTATGAATGGTGAAGCAACTACAACGCAACTCATCTATTTATAGAATAAACAATTAATAAAACCCTAACAATAATGGTCAAGGGTGACTAACTATCATAGGGCCCAAGATAATAATATCAAAGGAAGCTATTTTGGCTATATTGGAGCCACTACATTTCTATTATATTTTGTGGATAACACTTTGATGCAACATTAGTTCAAGAAAATATTTAAGAACACTACATGAAACTAATGCATATAAATTGATCAATATTAGTACTTATAATATTACATATATTAAACCATATGATATTATAGAATTATTTTACTCTTTTAACATTGATATAAATATTGGTTAGTACAATTGTTATATTTATGTTGGATTTTTTAAATTTGTTTATGTACATTCACCATGAGTAACAATTCAATAATATAATGTAATTCTAATCAAAATAAAAATCCTACAAAAATGTGACATAAAAAAAAGATAAATAAGGTTAAAAAGCATGACTTAAAAGAGTTGAAGTAAGAATTAATTGTAATAAACAAGGTTGACTATCATGATATATTTGAGGATCAAATTTTAAGTTCCATATTATGATCAACATGAAGGTGAAAGAGATGATCACAACTACATCTATAATTTACTTTTATTGTAAAACTTGTCAAATGAGTTCCATAGTTCCTTCTAAATATGCAATAATTTTTATATTTTGATCCATTAAAAAATAGGAAAATAAAATATATTCAAATATAGTTATATATAAGCATTATGGTTTTAGAAGATATCTTCAAAGCTAAAATATGTTGGTGGATAACTTCAGATGCTAGCCAAATTATTTGCTTAACAAAACATGTAGATATTGATATGATGAAGTGGGTTTCCTCACTTCTATTATCATGTGTTGTGATATCATGAGGAAGTGTAATGGACCCTATTGAATTGTTATTGATGTCTATGTCATATACACATATCATGTAAATAACCCCTTTATCTAATTTTAAAATTTTAAGGTATGAGTTGTTGAATATATATTTCATAAACACTACTACTTGTTGTGAAGTTTCCAATGGTTTAAATTAAGATTTTGAAAACTAAATAAATTGTTGACACACTTGAGTATAGTTGATGTAATGAAATGCAATTTACCATAGAGTTAGAAGATAATTACTACCTTTTATTTTTGGATATCATAATACATAAAATAAAGATAAGAAATTAGAACATGAGACATATAAATAAATACACCCACAAAAATATATCTTATACTAGATTCTCCTTACCATCCTTTCCAAAAATGAGTAATACTAACACTTTATCCATAATATCCAATAGTGATATAGATAAAAACCACATCGAATAGGAAAAGTCTTACATATTAAATTCCCCTTAGAAAAATGATTGTTCAAAGTACCAAATAAAATGGATTTTACATAGAGACATCACAAAGCTACGAATAAGGGTGAGAGAAAGATTAGAATTAAACTACATCATACACAAGGACTTATTAACATATTAGTTCAAATATTATAAAATTTAACATCAATGTGTGTTTCACATTCTTAAACAAATTGACAAATATTGTTAAAAAACTAAGGTTAAGGTAGATCCTATATTATAGGAAAGATTTTATCTGCTTTCATATTCATATGGAATATGTTATGTTCGTAATACGAGATGTTTGAATAATAGTAGAATCAAGGAACATGAAGCTAGTATTCAACATGTTAGGATTGAGAAACCAACCATAACTAAACACTCACATAAAACTAGCCAAGAATATGAAGATCCTTACTAGAGAAGATTGTGTTCTTAAGCATAATGTATGGGAGGGCATAGAAATAAACCAATACCATGATAATATGAATAGATAAAAGAGATAAAACTTAGTGGTATTTGAAATGTATTACTCAACAAATCAAGATGAAACAATAATAATTTTGGTATTGCTATGTTTCTATTGATGTTTAGGTCATCTACTTTTCAAATAATTATATAATTCAAACATAGCGGGTCACTCACACCCACCCTTGGTTTGAACTTGGATCTCTTTGATGAGAACCCAAAGACATAACAATTTGGTGTCCCAACAAGAGATCTACTTTATATTATTAAAATAATAGTAATACAATAATACAATTTCTCAAATCTCTTGTAAGATCCTCCACATTGCATTAATTAATTAGATGTATTATGTTTAATATAGGTCAAAAACTTTTAATCCCCAAACAATCTCCACTAGATACCCTTATGAACTAAAAAATGTGGGTTTGAATAAATAAAACCTTTATACCAAATAGGAGTGATTCTAAAATCTATGATTTAGAAATCCTTTGTTACTAATTAAATAAGATAATTAAGAGTTCATTTTGCTATCTAAGTTTTGAAATTTGAAATGGAATGATATGCATTTTAATAAAAAAAATTATTTACATAGTTGTGTGTAGAGAAATTATTTTTCTAAGATTAAACTCCATAAAAAAAGAACAATCATTGAGTTTGTTTGTTATGATCCAATTAAATATATTTAGTAATAATTTATCATCTAACCATCTCTCAATTTCATTCTCACATATACCATATAAGTAAAAGTTGTATAATAATTTTCAATAAAATTAAGAGGCTCAATACCATATACGTGAAGGATGCTTTAAATTTATGAAAACATAATACTTCTACATTTAACTATTTATTAGTATTTTCATTTTTTAAAATAAAACATATAATTAATTATAAAAAGAATACAACAATTATTTTTATTTTTTTAATTTTCAATAAAAATATATTAAATTTAAATATTATTTAAAAATCAATTAAAATAAAAGCTTTTATATAATTAGTATTAGTGCTTTTGAAGAACTTGCAACGCATTTTAGCATTCTTACCTTATCTTTGTATCTTTGAACTTGCTTACTCTAAATTCGAAGGTTTGAAGGTTCTCATTAAATATTCAGGAAATACAAACCACTACAACCTACGTACCTGGGCACCCATACAAATATACTGAACCTTACAATGTTTGGTGTCGGCCACGAATTCACTAAAATATTTAATATCCAGAAGATACACACCCAGAGCCACACGGCAGAAAAAAATAATTATTGAACCTAAATCTCTTTTAGAAACCCAATAAATAAACAAGTAACATATCCTCCTCCATGAGGCCCTTACGGGTCAACACACCTTTTATAAACAAGATTTTATGCCAGATCTGATGCGACATGGTAGCCAAATATCACCAACTACACCAATAAGCGCTTCTTCCTGATCTGATTTGACATGGTAGTTAAACATACCTACTACCATTGACATAGCTTTATGGCAGAACGACTTCGCACAGTTGTCACACGGTTATAACAGCATAAAAATTCGAGCGAAAATCTGAACAAAATCCTATGTTCTGAATGCTGTGCATGTCAAAACATGATCAAATCCCTCCAATTCTGGTACCTTGACTTGTCTCCATCTTATAGATTTCGAACTTCTCCCTGGATTACAAACATAAATGCAGATGGAATTTCCCATAATATACTCAATGGCCCAAAGCTCCCTTCCAATGCCCAGTAAATTATAGTTGACGCCGTAACTGCGCATCTCAGAATTGCCTCCGACGTATCCAAAATGTGTCCACTGCTCCTTCAACGCATCGAATTCCATAACCTCATTCGATTGAGATTGCATCGCGTAAAGCTTCTCCTCAACAGCTGCAAATTGAGGCTCCATAACATTTGAATCTTCGGCAAGTCTGAGGCCGTTTGCGCACAAATTAGGCACCAGTGTCCATTCGCCACTCTTCGGGTCGAAAAACTCTCCGGAAGCATGAGTCTCTGCAACCCCTCCTATGCAATGGTATCCTCCTATTGCGAAGAACTTTTCGTCCATGACCAGACCTGTGCAATTAATTCGAGGCATAATCATGTCCGGAAGCGTTTCCCATTGATTTTTGAGAGTGTCATACCTGAAAGCGCTTTTGGAAGCTTCTCTGGTCACGTCGAGCAGTCCACCGCTGACATAAACGAATCGCTTCATTTCGGCGCAGGCGAATCTTCTGAGTTTCTGTCCATTAAAGGGTGGGGGAGATTGGATAGACTTCCAGCATTCGTCTCCTTTATCTTCTTCTGTATGGTTGGAGGAAAATTCAACCATCTTGTGATTAACAGCAAGGGGAATCTCCGGAAGAAATATCTCACAATTTGCGGCTGCGCTTCGGAGATGTATGTCGATAGAAATTCTGGCGGCCAGAGGATTGGGCAAAGCAAGGGTACGAAGGGTGAGAGGGTCCAGCAAGAGCCAACGTGTGTTATTCTGCGTGGCGCGGACGTATCCCAGATAAGACTTTGTGTCAAAAACTCCGATGAAAATGCAAAATCCGGGAGAGAGGTTGAGAGAAAGTCGAATCGAATCGATGAGAGAGTCATTGCTCAAAGATTTCCTCCACGCGCGACAAACACAGCTTGCGATGGCCCTGCTGCGACGGGGCAATCTGGCAAGGCAGGTCATGGCAATTTCATAGGGTAAGGAGGGGATCAACTGGGATTCATCCATATCAATGCTTTCTTCCTTCTCTAATTCTTTGGGTGAAGGCTCCCAACTTATCTGGTTCTAAACAGCGAACCAGTTGGGAATTTTGGGGGTTCGACACTCGTTAAATAGGCTTGAATCGATAGAGGTTTGACAATAGCACACGCTTTACTTTCAAAGCAATAAACATAATGTAATTCCATCGTGGGAATCATGCCGATCTTGAATTGAATCAAATAGAGGTTTGACAATAGCACACGCTTTACTTTCAAAACAATAAACATAATGTAATTTAATCGAGCTTGAATCGAATAGAGGTTTGTCAATAGCACACGCTTTACTTTCAAAACAATAAACATGTGGAGTACCCAACTACGACGTTGGTTTGCACGTGTCGTAGTCGTTCTATGGTCACCGTTGTCAGATGCAAATGTCAAAAGCTGGCTTGCCACGCTATACTTGCCGTCCGGGACAAGAAAATTACTTTACTTTGTACTCTATGAGAGTTCTCTCTTTAGAACTTTATTTAGAAACTTGTCCCTATCACATAAAGCAATCTACTCGCCATCTACGTGCCATGTTGGTAACAAATCACCATCTACGTGCCATGTTGGTAACAAATCACCATCTAGGTAGGTTATAACTAGGTCGAAAAGTTCAAGTTGTGGATCCAAAGGTTACATATAGCAAGAAAACCATCAAGTAAAAGAGAATCAACGAAGTCCAAAACTTAAACCTCATAGATGCAGGCAGAGCCCATGTTAACTACTCTGATAGGGATCCTTAAATTTATTTTTTATGTAAAAAATTCATTATTTCAGTAGATTACATAGGATGTTAAAAGTTATTTATTATCGATAATGACAAAGCTAATCGAGATCCTTAAATATGACTTCAAAACTTAAACCTCATAGATGCAAGCAGCCCATGTTAACTAGGCTAATCGAGATTCTTAAATTTATTTTTAATGTAAAAAATTCATTATTTCAGTAGATTAGATAGGATGTTAAAAGTTATTTATTATTGATAATGACAAAGCTAATCGAGATCCTTAAATATGACTTCAAAACTTAACCTCATAGATGCAGGCAGCCCATGTTAACTAGGCTAATCGAGATCCTTAAATTTATTTTTAATGTTAAAATTTAATTATTTCAGCAGATTAGATAGGATGTTAAAAGTTATTTATTATCGATAATGACAAATCTAATCGAGATCCTTAAATATGACTTCAAAACTTAAACCTCATAAATGCAGACAGCCCATGTTAACTAAGCTAATCGGGATCCTTAAATTTATTTTTAATGAAAAAAAATCATTATTTCAGTAGATTAAATGGGATGTTAAAAGTTATTTATTATCGATAATGACAAAGCTAATCGAGATCCTTAAATATGACTTCAAAACTTAAACCTCATAGATGCAGGTAGCCCATGTTAACTAGGCTAATCGAGATCCTTAAATTTATTTTTAATGTAAAAAATTCATTATTTCAGTAGATTAGATAGGATGTTAAAAAAATCATTATTTCAGTAGATTAGATAGGATGTTAAAAGCTATTTATTATCATGACATTTTTACTCTGAAGCTTCAATTAGAGGTTTTATTAATGGTTTATGATAGTGACACGATCAAAATCAGAGCTTCAATTAAAGTTTTTAGAAAAATTTCAAAGTAAAAATGATGGTCATATTATCTTTCTTCAGAAAGGCATACTATTTTTTGAACTTATTGTAGAAGAACAATTAATTAGAATTCTATATTGAGTAATGGAACTGGATACTTACTCTCGTATCAAGTTGAAATTTATAATATTTTTAGGAATAAATAAAATTGATATTGATATGAAGGTGACTTAAACATGATATGAAGGGTGACGTTAAACAAAAATAATCTAATGGATAAATAATCATATTTAATCAATAAAAGAAGGGTTGGTCAAGATAATACATAAATTCCACCATTATACAAGTTACCTAAAATCAAGGTTAAAAATTGACCAATGGATAATAATAAAATCGTAGAATTAGGTCATCTTACAAGGTGCTCATGGGTTTATAGGACCATACACGATGATAAAAATACAAGGTTAATTATTGTCTCAAGTAAATATTAACACTTATTTATATTAGACATTGTATTTTCAATGATGACCTTTTTATATTAGAAATAGATTTAAAATATTAAATCATTGCAAAAATTAAGAATTAAAATATTACATAATTACAAAAATACATTTCTTAAGCATTTACATGGGTCCAAGTGGAAAATAGAACAAATATTTGGTCATGGCCTCTAGAGAATATTAACTACCACATATTTCAACAATCCCCATTAAAATGAAAAAAGAATTTGAGAGATCCACATACATTGGATCCCTCTTTTAAGGATACTCTCCTATTTCAAGAAGCTCTTGTATGTGCACAAAGGTGACTTGGGCATGATCTTGGTAAAAATACATGTTGTCTACTTTGATGAAGAAATAAACACTAGATCTAACATCTTGCAAGCATGAAACGAAGACACAAAGTGTGTCCATATCTCAATGTGCTTTATCTATTGATGAAATATATGATTGTGGATAAGATGAATAGTACTCTAATTATCATAATAAAGGGGCACCAAAGAACTCTGGGGGATGTCAATATCCTCCATAAATATTAATATCCACCTAAGATATTTGGCCACCTCAGTAGTAGCACAACATTCAACCTTTGTAGAAGACTAAGAAATGGTGGATTAGTGTCTAGAACACCATGAAATTTTTTGGATCACAAGTAGAACATAAATCTTGTAGTGTATTGTAGCTCATCTAGATCACTTACCCAATTAACATCTTAAAAATCTATCAAAAATAGAGGAGAACTAATAGAGTAGTGAATGTCCATATGATATGTCCTTCTAATGTATTTGAAAAACTACTTGGTTGTTATCTAGTGACTCTCCCAAGGAACCAATATGTACTTGGAATAGTAGCTTTTGAGTGAGATAGATATGAACTCCTACAAGAGATAGGTATAGCATTATTGTTAGATTTTGAGGATGTATATTAAAGTAAATGCAACCACAAGCTATAAAATAAGTAAGCTATGATAACTATATGATAACGACACTATAATATGCAATAAAATAATGAGACAAAATTCTGTAGTAACTTAGTAATATACCATTAATGAAAG
Organism: Wollemia nobilis; assembly: GCA_028583015.1. NCBI lineage: Eukaryota > Viridiplantae > Streptophyta > Pinopsida > Araucariales > Araucariaceae > Wollemia > Wollemia nobilis. The sequence goes on from JAQPPZ010016460.1 coordinate 1,154,425, forward strand.
CTCATAAAAATAATACAATGCAATATAATGGAGGACTTGAACAATCAAGAATTTTCAATGAAGAACTACATTGTACCTACTCACTACTCACTATAGTAACATTGTCTCTCTCTCATTCTCACACTCTTGGTCACTATCTCTCAAGGCATATATATAGGAATATATGTACCTTAGCCTTTACTCTACCCATGAATCTTCATCTACCTTATCCTATGACTCATGTACATGTGGACTACATGCACATTTATATCATTACACATTCTAACACTTGTGCATTTAATACTTGCATGAAGTAACTCCACAAATCTTACTCTAAAGTAAACTCCTACTCTAGTTATGTACCCAAGGTGGTACATTGACATGTACCAAGTAATGTAATATACTCTAACACCCCCATATATAACATTATTTAGGTATTGAATACTTTTGTATTCAATATGGATCTTCATATTGGTTATGGAATTCATATTATTTTCTCCTACTTTCTTCATTGTCCTCTTTGTTTTAATTTGGATGAGTATCGTCATCCTGTTCTAGTTCTTCTTCTTATCTAGTTTGTAGATGTCCAAGTAGAGCATAATTTTGCTGTCCTCTCATTATTTTAATATTGAATCTTCTAATTTCCAATCTACTTTTATGATGTATGGGTTCTTTGTTTGCTGCAACCTATTTCTAAGCAAATGTATTAATATTGTTTTGAAATACAACAATCTCTTGTGAAGTCTCAATTGAATCTAGAGCATATATATCTCTGTGGATTTATCATGTAGCTTCTATCTCATTTTGATTTATGATGAGACACATATTGAATCCATTTATGTGTCTAAAATCAACTATCCTTTTGTTTTCTACTAGCTTTGCTACTAAAATGAGATTAGATGTTAATCCAGGAACATACATCATATTATGTAGTAGAAAGTTTGGAAATTATTTACTAGGTGTTACACACCCATATCCACCTATAATATAGTTATTTCCATCTGTAAATTTAAACCTTTAATTATTAGTGATTTGAAGACAATCAAACCATTGCAAGTTGTATTTCATATGATGACTAGCACCAGAATCAATATACCTAATATTTGTTTCAATTTGACTTATGGAACTATTTATGTTAGAACTAATTTTGGATCTTTGGTGTGGTATATTTTATGTATATTTATCTTTCATTCTTTCATACTGTGCCTTGATATAATATGTTCCTCTTGTTATTTTATCCATTGTAGTATGTCTTTCAATCTTCTTAAAATTTGGACTCTCACCTTCAACTCTTGTAGTATATGATCAATTAATAGAATTATTTTAGCTCTTGTGATTATTTATGATAGAATATTTGTAGTAGTCTACCTTATGACTCCCTAATTTGGAATTTAAAAAAGTAATAATATTTGAAGATTAATATTTCAGTTTTTCCAATGTAGAAAATCTTATATCTCCTAAATTTATTACTTGCAAATATTGTAATGTTTTAATCTTAAGAAATTTATAATATCTTCTAGGATATAATACCTTTGCTAAAATTGCTTCCTTACTATCTAAGGTTGATATTTCGATGCATTAATAATTAACTTTAAACCTTGTAGTAGGCACCTTATAACTCCCTAAACTTAGGAAAAAATATTAAATAATGTAAAGCTTTTACCTTCATTGTAAAGTGTATTGTGCAAGGTGATTGGTCTATGAAGTGACTCTTTAATCCAAGCACATATTTATGATCTCCTATGTATCAAAAATATAAATCAATGTTCATGGAAACCTTCTTCTTTTTATTAATGGTGCATTGACTTCAATATCCAAGGTGAGCATTGTATCTCCTTTTCTACAATGTATGACAATGAGCTTGATGGTTGATGGGCACATTATTTGATACTCTTACTCCTTTCTTAAATGCACCTTTGAATCCTTTCTTTAATGCTTGATTGTGTGCCTTCTATTCTCACTCTCTCCACTTATAATTAGGTGTTTTAATAGACATTGTCCCTTCTTTATGTTTTGGATGTGTGGTGCATATGTTACTTGGGTGAATGTTGATTATGTTCTTGATGAGCGCTCTTATCTTCCTTGCAATAATTATGATTCCTTCTAGCTTTTGAATTATTATTTCAATGCTCACTATGGGAATTACTTTGTCATGGGTTCTCCTTTCCTGTGTAGGCATTATAACAAATATGAGATACCTTCATTTGTTGTGCCAAGTGGCACAATATGCCTTGGATCTAGATTACAAGTAGCACTTCTTTCTCTTGATGTAATGATATCTTCAACATCTTTTATTCCCTGAATCCTTTTTGCCAATGAATACACTATGATTCTTATCTTCGATGCTTTCTCTCAAGAGAATGGTGATGTTGTTCTCCCATGAAGTTGGATCCAAAAATGGTGGTTCTATGATGTTCCACTGTTACCCTCTATGGTGATGTTTTTACTCTAGTAATTGTGGTTCTATGTCACTTTAGCACTACCTCTTGGGTTATGATTCTTCTTAGTTGGAAGTTCATCTATTGCTTGGGTAATATACCTTAGTTTTCACCTTGATTTTTTGTAACTTACGCAATATTTAGTCTTGTACCTTACACTTATTTATCCTTCATGTTATTCTCCTTACTTTACATTGGACTTGTGATTGATGTAAAGTTGCCTTACATAGGCTTTATTGTTTTAGGTTAATGTTTTTGTATATGCTCAATTTGGTGTCTTTAGATACGTTGAAACTCAACTATTTTAGTCCTTCATCAACTCTCATATCTTGCTTAAATTTTGCTCTACAAACTTTATGATTTCATTTATTTTTAGATGTAGGATGTTTATTGTTTTAGTGTCTTTGAGACACTCTATATTCTGTCCATATTTGTTGCATAGGACAAGAGAGATATAGTGCAATAATATAATGTAAATAGTTAGAATAAAATACCCTAACTTGCACCAAAGTTTTGAAGTCTTTAAATATCCTTTTGCAAGCTTTATTTCTTCCTTTATGAGGTGGCTACTTGCTCTACTCCTTGGTGGAAAATGGTGATTTGAAGTTGTCCTCATTACTAAAAAACTTACTCCTCTATCTCCTTTGCTTGGTTAACTTAGCAATAATGAATCCAAGATTTTAATCATGCAACTAAAATGCCCTTTTGGATGGCTTAAATTTGCACTAATTTTCACCTTAACTTGAATACTTAATGCACCTTTAATAACTATTATGATGCAATTGTAATATTTCCTTATTGCTCCTATAAATGAACTCTTAATCTATGCAACCTTCACTTAAGAGTAATGTCTTATATTTTTCCAGTAAAAGATAGGATGTTGGTATTTTTTTTTTGACATATATCTAAATCCTATTTTTTATGTGTAGGTATTATCCTTATAAGAAACTATTTTCTACACTCCCTTTAAGACTTAAATATGCAACCTTCTCCTTACAACTTTTAAACTCTAATATGATGCTTAATAAAACTTAATAATGAACTGAATAAGTAATGTTCAAGTAATGAAATTTTTGCACTAAATTTGTTATCTCAATGACCTCTATAGATGATGGAAATCTTGGTGATTATATTCACATAAATTCTACCTTGTAATGGATGAAATCACAGCTCTTCCTTGCTATCCAGAAAAATATCTTTATCTCACCTATTCGTAGTTTTAAAACCCTCTAACTTGCTAGCTTTGACTATCCTTCATGATTCTCTCTTGAAATATGAAACTTTGTAGCTCGTAATGCTGCTGAAATTTTTGTAGTCACTTTCTTCTTCGCAATTTTGTCAATGAATCTCCAAAATTTGGTAGGAAACTCCTCCAAATCACAATTAAGATTTGTCTCCTAGAGACCTTCAACCTTATACTATAAAAACAATAATGTCCTTTATTTGAAATAATATATAATAGAAATAACCAAATATCTTAGATTTTTTGGCTTCTCTTTATCCTTTCTCCTTCAAACTCCTTGTTAAATTCTAACTTCAATATTGGCCTAACTAATGATCTTATTATCAAGATTCTAATTGTCTTGAGAAATTCACTATTATTCTCCAAAATTTGGCAAACTCCTTTTCAAATTCTTCTCCTTTTGAGCTTGTTATTGGATGGTGACAATTGTCCCAAAAATATTTACTAACAAGAACTTCTCCTTGCTAGTAGATTTCTCCAATGAGTTCTCCTTAAAAATCCTTAAATGGCATTCTCTAAAATCTATAATAAGGATTTCCTAAGGTATTATTTCTCCTTGAGACATTTTTTCTAAGGTCTTCAATATAATAGCTTCTATGGTCTTCTCAATGAGACCTTTTCTTCAATCTTCAACTATGGAAGATTTTGCAATGAGATCTACTTCTTGGATCTTTGAAATCTACTACTTGTAAAATCTATAACAAGATATTTTCTAGTCCTTATCAATATTCAATCTTACAAATATGGAAGTTATTCAATGGTACCTTTTGTGGGTCTCTTGAACTTCTTGATTTGTTTTATCCTCCTTCAATCTGTAATGAACAGTATTTAATCTTCAATGAATATCACCAACATTCAATCTTCTTCTAGAATCTTCTATGGAGTCACTTCTTCCTCAATTTATAGTAAGGATTCACTAGCATTTTCTTCTCTTCTACAATCTATAGGTCTTCAACTCTTGCAATGGGAAATTTTTATTAGATCTATTAAATCTTCAGTCTTCTACTTGTTTTTGCAAGTACATTAATTATTCTAAAGAAGATATTCTTCCTAGCTTTCTTGTAGGAAGCTTCCCAAATTTCTTTGAATATCCTTTTCCTACAACAAAGTGTTAGAAACTAGAAAATGGTAAATATCTAAATCTAGATATTTTGAATCTTCACTAGTTGATTTATCAATCTAGTGGAATTAATGTTGAGTCCTAGTCTTCACAAGTTTTCTACAACTCTGTGGAAAGACTCCAGCCAATATATTTTCAAAAACTCTAAAATTATATTTATAAACTCTTCTCAATCTCTCTCATGGATCTTCATATTTTCTATTGATATATCATGTTTGATACCATTGTTAGATTTTGAGGTTGTATATTAAAGAAAATTAAACCCCAATATCTGAAATAAGTAAGCTATGATAACTATATGATAATAGCAGTATAATATGCAAGAAAATAATGAGATAAACTTTTGTAATAACTTAGTAATATACCATTAATAAAAGCTCATGAAAATAGTACAATGTATAATGGAAGACTTGAACACTATAATTTTCAATGAAGAACTACATTGTACCTACTCACTACTCACTATAGTAACATTATCTCTCTCTCACTCTCATAATATTTGTCACTATCTCTCAAGGCATATATATAGGAAGATATGTTCCTTGGTATTTACTCTACCCATTACTCTTCATCTACCTTATACTATGATGCATGTACACATGGACTACATGCACATTGACATCATTGCATATTCTAACACTTGTGCATCTATTACTTACATGAAGTAACTATTCAAAATTTACTCTAAAGTAAAATCCTACTCTAGTTATGTACCCAAGGTGGTACATTGATATGTACCAAATAATATAATATCTCGTAAAAACCTTTTCGACGACTATAAATACCCCTATGTTTCAGTCCCAATGGGGCCTTCATTTGCTGGAAAAACAACAACATACCTCTCTAAGCAAAAAATAAATAAATCATCCTCATAGGGGAATATTTTGGAATAATACAATGGCCATGTGAGGCCCTTCCATGCCACGTGGGAAAAAAATGACCAAAGATACCATATTGTCTTCCATTTGTTTTTCAAACCCAAAAATCAACCCCTTAATTTTTTAAAAAAAATGAAGTGTTCCCTCTCCACTTATATATATATATATATAAATCATGGACACTTGGAGAAAGGGACCAACTAATGCATATGAGGCAATGTGTGTGTCAGCAAAAATGTGGGTCTCCATTAAAAAATACCTTTCCCCCCACAACAAAATTATATATATCTATATATATATCATGGACACTTGGAGAAAAATATCAACTAATGCATATGAGGCCATGTGTGTGTCGAAAAAAATGTGGGCCTCCATTAAAAAAATACCTTTCCCCCCACGAAAAAATTAAGTGGCATGAGGGACATGTTACCCACATCAAAGTTTCAAATCTCCATGAGATCCAAGTTATGGTGCACTCCCATGTGTGCTAGTTGATTTTTTTTCTGTACCACTATCACAAAAACGTCATCGTGGGTCAATCTACAATATATGAGGAAACAATATATTCTAACTATTTTGATGTCTTCTCACCAACCTAACCGTTGAATGTTGTTTGGGTCATACGACACCCATCGAAGATAACACACATCCAGATGATAGTGTTAGTATCTACAAAAAGCTGCATTCGCTCCACCATTCTACCAACACAATCATATTTGACCCTTTCTCAAACAATGCATATCAAGAATTTCTATCCCACGTAGAACTGAGGTTTGTGTGGGTGGAGATCTAGGTATTGCACCAAAAAAACAAACATTCTAAAGCAAAACATCAATCTACGTGCACATATCATCACATCATCATCATCTCTCACTTGTATGTAGTCATTGCAGATAGACGTCTACATGCAGACTTTACGTTGAATATTTACATAGAGATATCGTTACAAATTTTATGATCAGTATTGATGGTTGTCTTGTAGTTTTTTAGCTCCATGCTCAATGCATATCTTATAGCATTTGTCACATGAGTAGCATCAGCTTGAATAATCTGCTTATAGAGCTCTACAAAATATCCATCATCTCCACCTTTAATGGGCATGTGGGACAATCAAAGCCCAACAATAACTTGGAAATGACCACGATCTGGTTAAGATGCTACAAACCAGCTAGCTCATTGATGATTGTTTGCTATAATATATTTAACCACCCACTATGAACACATCCCACGGTGACTAAAAAAAAATTTTACTATGATCGAGAGACATATAGTAGCAACACAAAATTTAGGGGAGAAATTTCGGTAGCAAAAAAAATATTTGCAAAAATAAATGAACTTCGACACGCATTCTCCATAAAATTGATAGGCTACTCGACTCAGTGCCAAGAAATACTATGAAGTATATTGGGAGATCGATTCCACCATTGGATCTTATCATAGACTCTTGCAAATGTCCATTCTCCATAAAAAAATGATAGGCTCTAGAATAGGTTCAATCCAGCTCGAAAGCACAATGCATTGTGCAAACACCATTCATTGCAAAAAAAATTGAAACTACACATAGGTATTTTGTATGCCCCGATGCTCTTGATATTCTCATGTGCAATCTTAAGAAATTTTTTGGGATAGTATTAAATAAAAATTACCGCTATAGAAACCATCGACGCTACTTTATGGTCATCCAATCATGACACCTCATAGACCAGTCTCACCAAAATGCTTGCACTCATCCATAAATAAACACCTCCACCTACCAAATTTCTCCTCCAATCGCATGATTATCCATGGTAATTAGCTAACAACATTCTACATACAAGCTCAAAAAACATAGCTAACTCGATTTCGGTGGCAACAATGCACAACATGGATGTCTCATTACAAGCACCTTATCATGAACACGTTCCACAAATTCAACCCTTCATGAATGAAGATGCACATAAATAGGTGGCAATAATACAATTTACATATATTTCACCACGTAGAGTGCACTGTAATAAATTCTCAAATTTGCATAGTTCTTAGTGTTCAAAAATCACCAAGTAAGCTCCAAGCGAAACAACAACAACCCACTTGCATATCGAACACAACATCCAAGATTTGGGCACTCCCTCCACATGTTAGCGAGATTTCATTTTCATGCTCCCATTGTGCATAACCTGCTCACTTGTTGCAACATCCTTGCACTATGTTTAGAAAATAAAAAATCTTCACAAGCATCATTTTTTACAGAGTTTGGACCATGATCAAAACTCTCCACATGTTTCATCACACTGCCATATTGAAACAAATTTAAAAAAAAAATTCCACACCACTTCTACATCAACAAAGAAACATTTTATTCTAGCATAAAGGGCAACCAACGGCCATATTATGTGTCGCCAAATGGATTCCACACAATCATATCAGAACCTCGCTTCCCATGAAATATGGCTACAAATATTATAATACCAAAATAAATCATTTTATACAAAAGAACAATGATGATGACAATGATGATTCCTATTAGTTATACCACCAAAAATTCCTTCGATCCAATGGTGGTGATCCTTCGCTCCGAGAACAACATGGAAATTTCATGTGCCCATCAACAAGTGCCTATACTTCACGCACCCATAAAAAAAAACATACACACATCTGCACAAAATAGAATTACCTCTTAGTCACTGCTTAGAGTACGACAAAGGCAGGAAAGAATTCAGTTGAGGCCATGAAATAGTTCATATACCACAAAGAAAATAAACTAGAACACATTCCAATCACAAATATCTTCTTCTATTATCATAACTTCTCCAAGCACATCGCTTCCTCAAAATGGACAAGTTATTTCCTTTCAAAAATTTCTATGTTCCACATATCATTCTTCTCACATACCTATAGTCTCTCTCATGTAAGGGCAGGTATATTTTGAAGTTCGGTATAAATATATGTCGGTTACCATAAATTACCATTTCAATTCTTACTCTCTTTGGGTGGAAAAGGGCACTTGTGTTCAAGTTATCCCTCCCATTGTTAGAACCACTTAATGATTTAGAGTGGAAAAACTATGTGAACCCTCCTCTGGATTTTAAATGGTGTACCCTAGGTATTTTTTAGGGCTCTAATTTGGCATTTGTGGTTATTATTTTATTATTTTTTGATCTCCTTCTTCTCTCAATATTTTTCTAAATCATGGCTACTACAAATCTACTAAGTGGTCTCACTAATAAGCTTGAAGGAGCTCACACATTTGCAAATTGTAAGGATGAAATGTAATCTATCTTAATGATGAATGACATGTGGGATTTTGTGAGAGATAGGAAAGTGGATGAAGACCCACTCACAACACCTGAAGACCCTAAATAAAAACACAATTTGAAAAGAATTCCAATATATCTTTAAGTCTCATCAAGCTAGCTATAGGAATTCAATGCAGAGAAACTGTAAGGCTATAAAAAAACCTAAAAAAGCATGGGATACTCTCATAAGATTTTTTTATAGGCCAATTCAAGACAATATTTTGTATCTAAAACAAAATTACACAAGATATATATGAAAGGATCACTTACCGATTACCTTATGGAAGTGAAGTCTATTAGGAATGATTTCTTAGCTACTAGTAAAACTCTTGATGATAATTATTTGAGTCCTAAAATTTTGCATGGCCTTCCTTCAAAATTTCACTCCTATGCTACCATGTTAGATCTAAGTGGTAAAAAAATGAATTCCACACTTGAGGAGATTGAAATTCTAATTAAGAAACATGAGCAAGCCCTAATCAAATATGAAGAGATTGAAGCCTCATTATTAGCTTTTGCCACCAAGGCATACTTACAAAATAAACAAAAAAATGGTCCAAATCAACATAATCAAAATCAAAGAGGTAGGCAACATCAGAGATACCCACAACATCCACGTAAGCAGCAACAATAGCCACATCAACAAAACTAGTAGCAACCACATTAGCAGTACTAGCAATATCCACATTAGTAAAAGCCATAGTAGTATAATCAACAACAAAATTAGTATCCAAGATGGCAAACAAGACCTCAAGAAGGTCATACAAATAGAGGGCCTCAAAAAAATAATATAAAAGGGTCTGAATGTTGTGGAAAATGGAATCATAATGTCACTAATTGCTCTCATAGGCAAATATATCAAAGGGGTCCACAAAATAATAATCTCAACACATTTTATGCAACAAACAAAGTTAATGTTGAAGATAAATATTGTTGGTATATTGATTCTGGGGTGGCAAAGCACTTGACAGGAAGACAAGATTGCTTGACCAAGGTTCAACCTACTTCTAATCAATTAATTACTTTTGACAATGAAAGTGCCCTTCTCATTAGGTGTTGGGGAGGCACCACTTTCTTTGCATGATAGGAATAATTTTTTTGCAATAGATGTTTTGTATGTGCCTAGTCTTAAAAGGAGCCTTCTTTCTATTATCCAACTTATAGATAAGGGCTATACTATCTATTTTGAAAAAGACAAGTGCTACATCCAAGAACTAGATGGAACTGTCAAAGCCATGGGAATAAAATATGATGGTGTTTACTACCTCCTTACCAAATATGTAACTAACAAATATTTGCATTCAACAAATACTTTTTCTTTGGAGTACATGTGGCATGAAATAATGGAGCATTTAAATTTTCATAATCTTTAAATGATGGCAAGGAAAGGTTTGGTAGAAGGATTTCCACAACTTACGGAGTCAAAATATTTTTATGAGCCATGTGTTATATTCAAACATCATAAACAACCTTTTGAGTAAGGAAAGGCTTGGAGAGCCAATAGACCTTTGCAATTGGTTCATTCAGATAATTGTGGGCCAATGTCTATTCAATCTTATACTGGGGCCAAATACTACATCACTTTTATTTATGATTATAGAAAAAAGGTATGGATCTACCTAATTCAATATAAATGGCAAGCCCTTGATAAGTTCAAAGAATTCATGGCACTTGTTGAGAGAGAAAGTGGCTACCAAATATCCACCTTAAGATCAGATAATGGTGGAGAATATGTCTCCAATGAATTCTTCAATTTTTATAAGTACCATGGGATAAGGAGGTAATTCACAACTCCTTATACCCCCCAACAAACTGAAGTAGCTAAGAGGATGAATCAAACAATCATAAATATGACAAAATCAATGTTTCATGCTACTACATTACCTAACTCATTTTGGGGAGAAGCAATTCTTACTACTGTATATTTGACTAATAGGTCCTACACAAAAGACTTACATGAAATAACACCTGAAGAAGCATGGATTTGAAGGATACCCTATGTGGGACATTTAAAAGTCTTTGGATGTGATGCCTATGTTCACATTCCTCATAATAAAAGGAAAACATTTGACGATAAGAGCCAAAAATGTATCTTTGTTGGCTATAGTGATAGTGCCAATGCATATAAGTTGTATAAGCCTATTTCCAAGAGGATCATTCTATCTAGGGATGCTACCTTTCATGAGTATCTCCAATATAATCCTCCTTCTATGGCCCCCAATTTGGAATTACATAATTAAATAGTTGCTCCCTTGATACATACAATATCATCTAGTCCTTCCCCTTCACTCATAAATCAAAAATTCCTCCACATGAATAAATTCCTAAAAATGATCCATGTCCTTAATATCCTCCTACTCTTCCATATACTGAACAATCCACATCATACAATCCTTTACCTAAGTGTGTTCAAGCCACCATAGACGAAGCCTAAATTCATTTACCCACTTATACAGGTAAAAGGCCTTCAACCCTAAGAGACCAAGTAAATTATACCCTTATGGCCAAAGTCCTTAGCCAACCTAAACTTTCTAATTTCAAAGAAGCACTTGGTGATCCTAAATGGGTTCTTTCCATGGACCAAGAATTGGATTCTATTGAAAGGAATCACACTTGGAAGTTAGTTGATTTACCCCAAGGTAAATATACCATTGGTATAAAATGGGTGTATAAGGCAAAGTATAAAGGATATAGCTCACTAGATTGCTACAAGGATTGCCTAGTAGCTCAAGGATATAAGCAACAAGAGGGAATTGATTATGAGAAGACATTTACTCCTATGGAAAAATTACTACAATTGTGACAATTATTGCTTTAGGAGCTCAAAATCATTGGCTTATATATCAGATGCATGTCAAAAGTGCATTTCTCAATGGTAACTTGAAGGAGGAAGTGTATGTGAACCAACCACCAGGGTACACAGTTGAATGCCAAGAAAACAAAGTCCTTAGATTAAAGAAAGCTCTTTATGGGTTGAAGCAAGCACCTCTAGCTTTGTATGCAAAGATTGACTCCTATTTCATCAACCTTAGTTTCACTAGATCTGCAGTAGAATCTACTCTCTATGTAAAATATTGGAGGAACTGCATCATTTTTGTTACATTGTATGTGGATGATCTTCTCATTACAGGTAATGACACATATGAAATATGGTTGGCCAAGGAGGACTTATGCAAAATTTTTGAGATGATAGACTTAGACCTCCTCCACTATTGCTTAGGCATAGAGGTATGGAAAAAACTTGGTAAGATTTTTATCTCATAGACTAAATACATAGAGTCTATATTGGAGAGGTTTCGCATGGAGGAGTGTAAGCCCTATCTCACTCCCTTGGAAACCAAGTTGAAATTTCTTAATAATGGTGATGAATAAAGGGTTGATTGCACCCTTTTCAGGCAGCTAGTTGGAAGTTTGATCTACTTAACTTCAACTAGACCAGATATTTCCTATTTAGTTGGCCTTATTTCCATATTCATGTAGGATCCTAAGAAGAGCCATTATATGTCAGCTAAGATTATTTTGAGATTCCTCAAGGCCACACCTCATCATGGCCTTATGTATACATCATGTGATGATTTTTCTTTGATTGGATACACAGACTCAGATTGGGCTCATTGTCCTGAAACTAGAATATCCACATCAGGTTATTGTTTTCAATTGGACCAAGGCTCTATTTCATATAGCACCAAGAACCTGAACACAGTTTCATTAACTTCAGCAGAGGCTAAATATAGAGCTATAATTGAGGTAACTAAGGAGGCTATTTGGTTAATGCAACCACTTCAGGACATTGGGCTATTCATAGATAGTTCGATTTACATATATTGTGATAATCAATGTACCATCAAGATGACCAAGAATCTAGTTTTCCATGCCAAAATAAAGCACATTGATATTATCATCACTTCATTAGGTAAATGGTCCAAGAATACATTATACACATGGAGTATGTACCAACTCAATATCAAGTGGTTGACATCTTCACCAAGTCACTTGGGCAAGACAAATTTTCTTAGTTTATAAAATTGCTCTATGTATGTAATAGAAGTCAAAATTAAGGGGTAATGTTATCTAGTGTTGATTTATTTTTTTATATAGTTAGGATAATGCACATTAAGGGGTAATGTTATAATATTGTTATTGTGTACTATACCTCAGTTTGACACTTGTCTTATGTCTTCAATTTGAGTTGGAGTGGTTTCTTCTACATGACACTTTGAGTGGATATTATAACACTTGTCATATCTCCCTCATAGGCTTGATGCCTATATATTTGTAACATATATATGAATACAATTAGTACCTTTTGCTTATGTCCAACAATAATATCAACCAAAAGTGTGGTACAATCAACTTGTAATTTAAAATTTAAAATAAAGGAGGTCCAATAAGGCTTACACTACTCAATATTGAACTATTGAGGAATATCCAAAGCATATTTGGGATGTAAAATGGTAATGATAGAATCTAAATTATCAATATGGATTCCCAAAAAATAGTGGAGGAGCCCCAAATTTATCATCTCAATGGTGGAACAAAGCCATAACTTCATATCTTGAATCAAATTGGTGAAGGTGCTCATGATAAGAAGGTCATCAACATACAAAAAAATAACCAAAATATCCTCATCATAACGTTTAATGTAAAAACCATGATTAGCCTCACATTTATAAAATCCACAATTAAGGAATAAAGAATGAATTTTCTCATACCAAGCCTGAGAAGACTTCTTAAAACCATAAAAAATATTGGGTCGAGTGACATACGAATAGATTAGGGCCCTCTATCTCAAATCTAGATATTTTATATATGTATATCTCCTCCTAAAATTCTCCATAGATAAATGCCCTCTTCACATACAATTGATTCCCCTTCCATATAAAGGAATTTGTAATGGAAACAATCATATTTAGGGAGTCCATTCTAGCTACAAGTGCAAAATTATTGTAATAATCCACTCCATATTATTGAGATAAGCCCTTATAAACAAGGCATGCCTTATGAATTTTAATATGACCATCTAATATGTACTTGGTATTACAAGCCCACTTACATCCTATAGTATTCTTACTTGCTAGAAGAGGAACTAACTTCCATGTTATGTTCTTCATCAATACCTCATATTTTGCTACTATGAAAATTTTATGTTCAGTATTTCCCTTGGATTGGAAGTAGGTGACAATATCTTATGAATTGGAGGTCTTCAATGAAAATTAAGGAACCTTATAATACTACTCAAGATATAGGACGGTTTTCCATACTTTGGAAGCATTGTAACCCACTTGGAGGTGGCATGTTGAAAAGAGGCATGAGAATATAACACCATATCAACATAAAAAATAGAAACAAAATAATCCAACTTATCACCACACCCATCAACATGTAAACCTAGAGAATTTGGACTAAAGCATCTTGTTCATCCTATCTTGTTGTAGGTTAAGATGAGACTACTTGAGAAATTATGCATGATGAAGTCAAATCAATAGACAAAGAACCATAAAAGATAAATATTCTCTAATAGGGATGGAACCATTTGGGATACCTGAAGAACCTATTGGATTTAGAATAGGCAAATAATTAGAGGAATCAAAATATAAAATATTAGGAGGGTAAGTGGAAGGAGTATTTAGAAGAACATCATCAAAAATGACATCTCCTCTAATGAACGCATCACGCCTTTGAGATATTAGAATATACCATAATTATACACTTATGGATCTTATATGCCTCCTTTTTTCAAATATCATTGGGTATGTAAGCCCATGCTAAAGACCTAAATATTTGAAATATAGATGCATAAAAGTTATCCATTGTCAATTTCTCAAGAGATATCATCCCTTATAAACACTGGTAGGTACATATGATTTGCTCTAAAATTTGAGCATAACCAAGTCCTTTTATGACTATATAGAATTCTTATAAAATTTCATGAGATGGTAGAATGTGATTGATTTATCCCACTTTAAGATATACCACATGACACATGGACTTTCACATCATCCATTTTACAAACACTCGCATTGGCCCAACCAAAATGGACCATTTTTCACCTCAAAGTGCATGCCACTCTAATGCTGCTATAAGCTACCATGGTTTGGCCTATATCACTATATTGGACTACCATATTAGCTACCATGTGTTACCTTGTGATTTATACACCACCTACCAAGTCACTTGTATGGACCACCACATTAATTGTATGGATTGTCATGTGTCACCTTGGGATGCTTGCACTTGCCAAATCAATTATACAAATCACCATGTGTTGCCTTGGTATTTATGCCACCTTAGCTATATAGACTACCAAATGACATCCATATCACATTGTGATGTCATTTATCTAGAATAAAAAGGGTGTCATACCATCAATCACATCAATATTTGGAATTTTTAAGAGCGCATTGTCACCACTCTTGAATTTATTATGCAGATAAGTATATAACATATTGATTTCATCATCAATATGGAACTGAGTTCAAACTCAAAATCCCTATCGGTAGATTACTGGCACTCTATGTGCTAGACACTTTTCCAAGCACAAGCCTTGAAAAGGAAAGCCAAACCAAGCCAATTAACATGTTTAAAAGAACAATGTGCCTCCATTTACCCTACTTGTAATGTTCCCATTTCAACATGATGCAAGCATATTTAATCACGCAACTTCTTGATAATAGCACAAAATATTTTTCAAAATATTCCAAGCTCAAAAAAATAATTTATGGTAAACATATAATTTTTTCAAACATGATTTGGAGGTACCTAGCAATGAAACAATAAAAAGCATTGAACTGTGATCCCATTTAAAATATTGTAAAGAATATAAAAGTGCTTATGGTTAATCCATATCTCCTATAGTTTCCCTACACAACCATTTTGTCAAATGTAACCAAAAAGTCCTCCTTTGTTACAAACATTTGCTTATCATAAAAATAAATCATTCACAAGTATGTAAAATTATTAAATAATTCATTCACAAATATTTATCCATAGTAAAAATCCATACAACTAGAGAAATATAGATGATACCCTTTGGGTAGGGCAATGCCATTAATACTCATTAAGAAATAAATCACTCTAGATATGTTCCATGAGCCAAGACTATTATAAGATAATACTTGATATATTTATTTACAATTACCATGTCCCTTATTTATATAATCATCCACTAGTGCTATATTTGGAAAGGCATATATCTATCCTTATCCCTCTCATTATGATAGTATAATTTCTTATAATTACTTTTCATCCATGCTATTTACACAATTTAATTGGATTAATTATGGCTCATGCCAACTATACACTATAGTTGGGTTTTTATAGATTATGCCAAATATACAATACAATATTATTGTAGACACCCATTTTTTATCACCTATCACATCTTAATATCCTAGTCAATTTTTGAAACCTACTTAAGTCATTTTTTAGCCTTCACTATAGAAATTGGGTGCTCATGAAGAACATAAGCTTATACTAAGATGGAGGGGGAATAGTATAAGATAAAAACTTTTTAACTTTCAATCCAAATGACAAAATCAATAATATAAAAAAATTAAACAATGCAAACATCATCACATACATGAGAGATATGATATAACGTCATTCACCCAATGTGGGCTACTCCACGGAGAAAATATTCTTTAAAAATTTTCTCAATGAATATTTTGGAAATCAAATCTCTATTACAATGTTTATGGACCTCTATCCAAAGGAGACACCAATCCCCTTATGCTTTGGTTTGTGGATATCTCTCCATAGGAAACATTTGTCCCCAATACTCTAGTTTGTGGATCTCTCTCCATAGGATACATCTATTCCCACTACTCTATTTTGTGGATCAATCTCCACAAGAGAACTATATTCCATCTACTTTGCTCAACTCTGATCAACTCTAATCACAAATCTAATCTTATCTAATTACAATGCTATCTTAAACCTACTCACAAGTCTACCTCAAAACTAATCAAAAGTCTACCTAAAATATGCTCAAAAGTCTATCTCAAATCTGCTCAAAATTTTACCTCAAATCTTCTAAAATATCTACCGCAAATCTACTCAAAATTCTACCTCTAACCTGGTCATAAATCTGCCTCAAACCCGCTTAAAAGTCTACTCAATTTTCGTCTAATACATGCTTATAACTACTCATAACATATGCACAAAAAAGGTTTCACAAAGATACAAAACTTGTCTTCAAACATAGCACAAGTGGTTCACAATATCTAGCACAAATGTCTCAAACTCTTTCAACAATGGAAGCACACTTGTTCTCAAACTCTAACCCAAATATTTCCACAATCATTCAACAATGAAGTACAAATCCTAACTCAAATATTCCAACAATGCTTATCAAACAATCCTTTTATCTCCACCTTATGTTCCAAAACATTCACTTCAACAAAACACTTTAAACAAGGAATAATGTGCCCATACCTCTTAATTGCTCTTATGGAGATATATATTCAAAAATCTATCTAACAAACAATTGATTTTTCTAGTGCCACTTCAAGAGTTAGATATCAAAATACTTTCTCAAAACATCCATATGAATTTCCTTCTCAAAATATATTTCACCATACAAAATTAAAATAAAATATCAAACCACTCTAACACCTTATTACTCTTATTCTTGCATGACAATTCTCAACAAAATAAATTACACACATAAATTTATCATGTACACCTTATATCTCATTCTTATGAAAATAATGCACTTTAAAAATTTCAATAAGACCAATAAAATATCATTTCATCTCATGCATCAACAAGGCACTAGCAATCTGAAATTTAATTTCCATCCCTTTTTAAAAATAAAAATAAAATCAATTTACTATCCTTATGGATCCCTAGTAAATTTACCTCAACACACTAAAAATTAATTAACTCTTATAACTCCTAAATTCAAGCATCATATGCATACCTTATAAAAAAACTTTACCCCAAGCACTGTCACCGCTACTTGAACCCATGACTCCTTGCTGACCCCACGCCCTAGCAGAAGGGCAAAAACCACATGGGCTAGCCACCCACACAAGCACAAAGGAGCATGTGCTCCTACTTCACCAAAACTGGTGCAAAACCCTCAACCAAGTAAAAAGGACTCCCTACGATTTGAACGTCGAACATTCTACCTACAACGCGCTTCGCAAGCCAAGCTTGCCAACTAGGCTATCCACCCATGTTGGATGGAATTGAGCACCCTTTGTCTTGACTACGTGCTTCCCTCAAAACTCGTAAAATCTCTTCTCTACCTCCACCACTTTTCAAATGAATAGCAAATATCATATATTAATTTTCGGGATAATCACGACCTTTGGCTTGCAAAACATTAACCCTTTTATACACTTTTGCCCTTTGAATTTGGATGCCGGCTCAAATTTGAAGAATGTCTTCATGCAAATTCAAATTTCGGTGTCATATAAACCTTTTTTAAAGTATTATAATAATTAAAATCTAAGGTAGATTTAAATATTATAATTTATATTTTAACCTTTGGGCCCTTTTAATATTTAATTATTATAATTATTTAAATCTTATTAGATTTAAATATTATAATATTTTTTTTCATCTTGGACCTCTTCTTTGGAAAAGACTTTGCCATCATAAAACCTCCTCCTTTTTCTTTTGCAAATGCCACCATGGTAAAACTATTAAACCTTTATTTTCCTTGACATAAATGACAACCAATGTCATTAAATTATGCCATTAATTTTTTGACATCAATGACAATAATATACTCAAAATTTCCAACAATCTACCCCTTTGTCATTGATGGAAACCCTTTTCTAAAAATTCCTTTTTCCAGGCCACTTGATTCCAAATATGCTCCCCCTGATTGAATTCTCTCCCCCTTACTTAAATCTCTCCCCCTTTGACATTAATGGAAAAGGGACTCCTTTGAGGCTAAATATAAGCATCTTAGCTCAGCCCCTCCCCACTTCCTCTCTTTAAGGTGATTAATTTTGGGGTGGGAGTATAACTACTATCAATTTCCTTCCAAGATACTCAAAATTTTTCTTTGGAAGTGGCTTAGTGAAAATATTTACAATTTGTTCCTTTGTAGTAACATATTCCAATTTTACTTGCTTATTTATCACTTGTTCTCTTAGAAAATGTTATTTTATCAGAATGTGCTTGGTCCTGGAGTGCATCACTGGATTCTTTGAAATGTTTATAGCACTTGTATTATCACATAGCAAGTAGATGGGATGATCATGCTCTATCTTGAAGTCCTTTACAGTTTACTTAATCCATAACACCTATGTACAACAAGAAATTATTGCAATGTACTCTACCTCTACTATGGATAATGATATTGATGCCTATTTATTGCTTATCTAGGAGACTAAATAATCTCCAATAAAGAATGCTCCTCCAAAATCCATAGACTCTTTTAAATACTTAACAATTCTCTTTACTACCCATACATATGTTTCCTTTGGTGTTGCTTGAAATCTTGCCACCAGTCCCACTACTTGCATTATATATGGTCTTGTAGCTATAACATATAGTAAGTTGCCAATCATAGATCCATACAATATCTGATTTGCCCTAGGAGATTCATCATATTTACTCAACTTGCATCCCGTAACCATGGGGGTACTTATTGGTTTGCAGTCTTCTAATTTGAATTTCTTCAACATTTCTTTTATATACTTGGTTTATGAGAGAAATACACCCTTATCTGATTGTGAAATATATAGTCCAAGAAATAAGGACAACTCACCAAGCATTGACATTTCAAATTTATTTTGTATACTCTTTGTAAACTTCTAACACATCTTATCATTATTGCCTCCAAAAGTGATATCATCTACATTAACAACCACAATTAGTAAGTCATTTCCTTATTTTTTGATGTATAAATTACTGTCAACTATTCCTTTCCTAAAATCATGTTTTTGAAGATTCTTATCCAACCTTGAATACCAAGCTCTAAGAGCTTGCTTTAGTCCATAAAGAGCCTTCTTTAATCTACATACATAATCTGGCTTATCAGTTATGCTAAACCCCTCAAGTTTCTCAATGTAGACCTCTTATTCCAAGACACCATTGAGAAAATATGATTTAACATCCATTTAATATAATTTGAAGTTTTTGAAACTTGAGAAGCCTAAAAATAGCCTTATGGTCTCAAGTCATGCAACAAGAGCAAATTTTTCATCAAAATCAATCCCTTCAACCTTTGCATAACCTTTGCCTACCAATCTTGTTTTATTTTTGACTACCTGACCATATTCATTTAACTTGTTTCTGAAAACCCATTTAGTGCCAATTAAATTCTTATATTTTGGTCATGGGACAAGTTCCCAAGTCTCACTTTTATCTATTTTATTCAATTCCTCATCCATTTCCTTGACCCAAAAATTATCTTCTCTTGCCTCATTGAAATCCTTGGGCTCAATTTTAGGAAACAAAGAAATATTTTCATGCTGACTTATTCCTATTATCTTCCTCCTTGTTTGTCTTTCATCTAGATTTATAATAATCAGATCTCTTGGATGATTTTTCTACACATACCTAGATGGAGTTTTATATGGTGTTCTTTGTGTTTCCTCTTGTTCTAATTATTCACCTAATTCTTCTTGGCAACTTTATTCTTCTTGATACACAATTTCTTGAGCTGGTTCTTTTGACCCTATCTGTTCACAAACTATCACATTTATACTTTCCATAATTGTATGTGTCCTCTTATTATAGTACCTAGAGGCTTTTCTCTTAGTGGAATAGCCAAGGAAAATACCCTCATCACAGCTTGAATCAAACTTACCCAAATTTTTCTCTTCCCATCTTATGTAGCATTTGCTTACAAAAAATTTTAATTTTTTTTATAGTAGTTGGTCTCCCTTTCCATATCTCATATGGGTTTTTGTGATTATTTACTCTTACTTAATCTCTATTGATGATATATATTATTGTATAAACTGCCTCTCTCCAAAAACCATCTGAAATCTTAGACTCATTTAACATAGCTTTGGCCATATTCTCAACAATCCTATTTTTCCTTTCAACTACTCCATTCTGTTGAGGAGTTCTTGTTGTTGAATATTCTCTTTTTATCCCATGTTGTTCATAAAATTCTATGAATTCATCTGAAGTAAATTCTCCTCCTCTATCTGATCTTAAATACTTAATCCTTCTACCTGTTTCATTTTCTACTAATTCTTTGAATACCTTGAACTTATCAAAGGCTTCTGAATTTTCTTTTAAGAAAGCTACCCAAGTCATTCTGGAGAAATAATCTACAAATAACATGAAGTAACTTTCACCTTGTAGACTCTTTGTCCTTGTAGGACCACATAGGTCAATGTGAACTAGTTTCAATGGTTCATATGACATAAATTATTTTGAATTGAAACTTGTTCTTGTTTGCTTTCCATGCTGACATTGTGCACAAATTGTGTTTTGTGGTGTTTTTATCTTGGGTAAATCTCTAACTACCTTTATGTTGCTTATTTTTACTATGTTTTCAAAGTTTATATGATCCATTTTTCTATGTCATAACCAAATATCATCTTCTTGTGATAAGAAACACTTTTCTCCCTTAATCTCACTCAGCATGTAGATATTTTTTGTAGTTCTACTATCATCTACAATGATATTTCTATTTTTATATTTTTTGATCTCACATCTATTTGGATGAAAAGTAACTGTGTGCCCTTGATTACAAAGTTTGGTTACACTTAATAAATTTTGCCTCAATCCCTTGACATAAAATGCATTCTTTGTATTTATTTTTCCATTATCTAAACTCAAGGTTCTTTTCCCATATATTTTTACTGAACTCTTGTCCCTTGTCATATGAATTGAACAACCACTATCAAGAAACCATATTTTTCTCTTATCTTACACATGAAGAGTTTTTTGTACCAACATTGACTTCACTTTTTTTACTCTTTTATCTCTCTCCTAATTTTTGAGGTTGTATTCTTTTGAGCCTTTTGATCCTCCTTATATTTTATTAATTCAAGAAATATCGTTTTACACCATTTGGCCTTATGCCCAAAGTTATTGCATTTGTAACATATGATATTTTCATTCATCAGAGGTGCAAAAGAATTGAAATTTCTATCAACATTATCTCTCACATAAACAATGCAATGCACAAATCTATGACCATATTTGTTACATGAAAAATAATAGCCATGGAATATAGTTTCTAACCTATTAGAGTGCCTTGAATAATATGGTCACAAGCTTCTTCCTTTGCTATTCCTATAATTGAATTTTATCCATGGATCTTCTTTGCTTTCTTCCTTATTGATGCTTTTGTCTTTCAATGCATTAGCATAAGTCATAAGCTCTTCTTCTTTTGATATATTTTTTCCTTGGGATCTTGAATTCTCTTTCTATTTTACTAACTTTATATCTTGATTTAACTTACCCTTAGTCTTTTCAACTTCCTTTATTAGAGAGACAAATTCTGATTCCAATATTTCACATTCTAACATTTTTGCCTTTAACTGTTCTACCATATCCTATTCAATTATCCTTCCCTCTTCAAATTTGACCTTGAGCTCTATGAGGTTTTGTAGAAGTTCCATTTTTGCTTCCTCATCCTCTTGGATTTGATCCTTCAAACTTGAATTCTTCCTTATAACATTTTCCAAGTTTCTAAGAGTAGCAATAAATTCCTCTTTTATGTCAATCATGGCCTCTTCTCCATTTTTTAAGGTCATGTATGTTCTTGTCGTATATTCCTTCAATATGTTAGGATTTTCATGAAGAAACCTACTCTGATACCAATTTAAGAACATAATCTTATACTAAGAGGGGGGTGAATAGTATAAGATAAAAAATTTTACTTCTAAATTCAAATGATAATAGCAATAATATCAAAGTAGTAAACAATGCATACATCATCACACACATGAGATACATAATTTAACGTGGTTCACCCAATGTGGGCTACTTCACGGAGAAAATATTCTTTATAAATTTTCTCAATTAATCTTTTGGGAATCAAATCCCTATTACACTTTTTATGGAACTCTATACAAAGGAGACACTAGTACCCTTATGCTCTGGTTTATGGATATCTCTCTATAGGAGACCTATGTCCCCACTTATCTAGTTTATGGATCTCTCTCCACAGGAGACCTCTATCCCCACTGCTCTGGATTGTTGATCTCTCTGCATAGGAGAACTCTATCCCCTATGCTCTACTCAACTCTTATCATCTCTACTCACAAATCTGATCTAATATACTCACAACAATATCTTAAAATTACTCATAAATCTACCTCTAACTAGCTCACAAATCTACCTCAAATATACTCAAAAGTATACCTCAAATCTACTCAAATGTCTACCTCAAATCTGCTCAAAATTTTACCTCAAGTTTTCTCAAAAGTCTACCTCTAACCTGGTCATAAATTTACCTCAAACCTGCTCAAAATTATGTTCAATTTTACTCTAATACATCCTTATAACTGCTCATAACACATGCTAGGAAAAAAAATCAACACCTGTAGGGAGATCATCCTCCTCGATTCTAGCAGCTTTTAAAGCCTCCAACTCTTATAGCCATTTTTTAAAATTAAAACTAGAATTAGGAATGGTGATAAATTTTAGGCGTGATTCACCACTTCCTCCAAAATAAATTGAAGGTTTATTCTTAACTAGGTAGAGGATAACAAAGTTCCCATAGTCATCCACATTACCGTTAGCATGTAGAAATAAAAATTTCTCATGGCTCTCATTAGGTCCTGAAAGCTCCAAAACTTTCTTCTTCCATTTTTCCTTTCAAATTTCAAATTAAAATAAGGGGTTAAGGGTTTTTGTTCCCCTTATTTTATTATTCCCTCAAGAAATACCTTTGTCATATATGAGAATCACCCTTAATCTCCCCAAGGAAGATCCTCGTTGATATTCCTCTTCCTCTCCTTCTGGAAGCTCCCTACTTCCTAAACCCTCTCATGGTTATAGATTTTTTCTTTAGCCTCAATCTTGTATGCTTAACTACTCTACTAGGGTTTTCAAAGTTGTTATTCCACTAGGGTTAACAAAGCCACTACTCATATCCCACTTCTTTCATGGAACCTCCATTATGTGCACCTTTATCGTTGCTACTCCATTAGGGTTATCATCATTGCTGAGACCTCCACTAGGTGTACCTCTATCATTGCTACTCAACTAGGATTACCAAAGTCGTTGTTCCCCTGGGGTTTTTGAAGCTATATCTCAGATATTGCTCCTCTCATTGAAACTCCATTGTGCACACCTTTGTTGTCACTTGATTTCTAAAGCCACTATTCTGCTAGCGTTTCGAAGCCACAAATCCTTCCTCTTGTGAAACTTCCACTGCATGCTATTAATTAAAGTAAATATTTTTATTATATATTTTTTAATTTTTTTTAAGTATTTACATTTTCAAATAATTTTAAGCCATTTATTTATAATTTTCAAAATATTATGCTTAATGTAAATTGTTAATTAATAAATTAGGATGAAAATTACATATACACTTTCAAAGTAGGTTTTGGTGAAAGAAACTATAATATGACAAATTGAAAGGCTTTGATATTTTTTTATTGAGTAAATACTTCTTATACATATACATATCCACCGTGGGGGTTGAACCCGAGTCACATCATCGATAATGCAAGTGGCATCCTTGCGGTAGACCACAACTTTGATATTTTTATTAAGAATGATATTTTAATCGGGAATAACAAAAGTCCAAGTTTATATGGACTAAAAATTGATGGTGCCCTAGGCTTGGTGGTGGACTAGGCTTTATGATTAGAGGTGATGCAAAATTTGATATGTAGGCCTTATTATGAGTAGTTGAAATTGCTAGAAGCCTCATTTGGAGAGATATCTTATATTCATGTTCATAAATAATTAAATGAGGAAGTAGATGTTCTATCAAAAATTACCTTGGATGTTTTAGTTGGTGATTGGCTAAAAGGATTAATGTAAGGGACTTGGATGTTTTAGTTGGTACTTTCTAAAAGGAGTAGTGTATGGGACTATGATTGCACCATTATCTACCTTTTTATTTTTTTTTCTATTTGATAGAAAATATGGTTGACAACAGTGTTTTTTTTGGGCTTCTATTAATAATTAAGGTCATATTTGTAAGATGATGAATGACCTTAGGGCTAAAGTATCAACATGATACTTTTGGGTTGACATTATGTTGTTCATAAGTTCGATAAACTTTAAAAAAAATTGAGATTTTAGAAAACTCTTAATGCAGTTTTTTAACAAGGCCTATACAAAGTTATATAAAAATAATAATATTATTGTAGTTTTTTTCAAACTTTGAAATCAAAATTACCAATTTTTAGAAGAAAAAATAAATAAAATTTATTATTATGATACTTTAAATGTATAATTATAAATATTTGATTATTCTAAAATTTTTAACTTGTTATTAAAGTATTTTTTAATAAAATCTTATGTAATTAGTGTCCTACATTAAGATGCTTAGTTAGAATAAATTATTTTAAAATGAATTTATAATATTAAAGCCATAATGGGTCCTAAGGCTTGCTTCAATGATCAAAACACTTTTATAGGAGAACATATACAAGGGTTCCAACCCCTATGGCCTCATAGTATCGGTGGATGTATCACATCAACATAACTGACTACATAAAAGGCTTACTCGATGCAACTAGAGGTTATAGAGGCAATAAAGAGCGAAATTCAAACCCACCAATAAGACATAGAAAATTGTAAGGAGTTACCATTCCTTATATATAAAAGTCATATTAATACATGTAGAATATTAAAGAGGTTTCAATTAAAGATAATATATATTTTTTTAAATAGTAAAAATAAATTAAAATAAAGTTTTAATTTATTTTTTTCTTTTAAATTTTTATATTACTTTGGCAGATTTGTTTATTATTGTTAAAAAATCCTCTTTCGAACATGAATATATAATAAAATATTTTTTTTAATAAAAATTAAGTTAGGTTTATATCAATATTCATTTTGTTTTTATGAGTTTTATATCAATGTTATAAACATAATAATATAATTTTCTTTTTGAAAATTATATAAATTTTTTTAATAATTTTTAAATCTGTGATTGAAAGTAACTCCACCCCTATTAGATTTTTTTATATTCATAATATATATTTTTAATATACGTGATATAGTAAAAGTATACTTTCAAATAGAATAAGATTCAAAATATTATTAATAATATCTTATAAATATTAAGCAATATTTTTTTAAGTTATTAATATTTTAAATTTATTATTATTTTGTAAAAATTAGTATATAAAAAAAAAAAAATTCCTAGTGAAATATTATAATTATATAAAATTATAAATAAAAATGCAACATAATCTTCAATTAATTTTATATTATTCTTGTTTAATTAGATATGTATAAAATTGAAATGGTCTATTCATATCATGTCATAACCATATAATGGGATTAAACATCATGATAATTATATATTGTAGTTTCTTTAAAAGTTTTAATTTTTTTTAAAAAGACTTATTAATACAATTAAGTTTTAAGTTTTATTAATGATTATATTTTAATTGTATAATTAATTTTTTAATAAACTAAAAAAATAATATTTTTTTGGTATAAAATCTCATTCACGCACACACATCATGTTCTACCATGGTTGGAACTTGGATCTTCTCAAAAGAGCCCAAAATATGTCCTATTTGTATTATCATCGTTACATAGTATAACAACAATATAACCAGTATGCACGTATCTCTTAGAAAGATTAGAAATAAGTCTTCTTCTTAAAACTTAAATGGAAGAACCATCACTCATGCACACACCATATTCCACCATGGTTAGAAATTGGTTCTCCCCATGAAGAGCCCAAAATGTGTTCCATTTGTATTATTGTCATTGCCTAGTGTAACAACAAATATAACTATTATGCATGTATCTCTTGGAATTATTGGAAACAAGTCTTCTTCTTAAAAATTAAAATGAAGAACTATACATATATCCATGGGAAATGTTGGAACTAGATCTTCTCCTTAAAAATTATATCGAATGACCTTGGTCTTAATATGAAGAGGTGATATTGCAAGGCATAAAATTCCTTAACTTGAAAGATTTTTTTATGTCACTTTTATTATTGGATTATTTATAAAAATTGTATAAAAGCTACATTCAAACATATGGATGCGATGGTATTGTGAGGAATGATAGTGCTAAAGTCATACTAGCTTTTATCAAAAAATTAGACATACAATACAACCACATGGTAGAAGCTAGAGGCTTATACCAGGGCCTTTCCATCCACAATAAGTTCCTGTATAACAATATCATTGTAGAAGATGATTCATTGAATATTATTAACAATGTGAAAGGGAACAAGATCTTTGAAGATAATTTCTACAATATGATCGAAGAATAAAAAACGTTGTTGCAGAGATATGACAATATAATCATCCAACACATATTCAAGGAACACAATAATGCTATGGATATGTTGGCCAACCTAGGTTTACAAAAATCCAACATTCAGGTTTGGATAAATCACTTTCCACATGATATATTCACTGATAATAGAGATGATTGTATCTTTCTATAAGTTTATTTTTCCCCTTTGTTTATCATCAACCAGCTCAGCATGTTTACCAAGCTAAGGATTTTTCCTTGCTATTGTATATTTTCTATGTTGCCACAAGTATCCTACCCCATGTCTCTCATTGTCTTGTGGTGGGACCTTAGTTGTACAAGTGGCTTTCCATTCACTACAACTCTTATCCCCTCTCTCAGCCTTAGCTAAATTAGATCCTTTTGCCACTCAAGTCTGACCTTTTGCACGTGTGTTAGACGTTCTTTCTCTCACCCATCTCAAAATTTTACATTTTTTCTACAACTTTGGCTCAGATCCTTTGTGCCTTTGCATTGTTATTCCCTACCTAATTGTAATTTTCCTTATTCTAGAGTTTTGAGGTGGAATTTTAAGTTGTTTCTTGTGTCCCCTATGAATGATTTTAGTCAAGCCTTTTGCCCCTCATGTAATACTCATGTCCTCAATTATTTCCAAGAGGGATAATTTTCTTCCTATATTTTTTTTCAAAGTGATTTCTATCAGTGCCCAAAACTTTATTAAGTTGGAGTTCTATCCCATTGGCCAATGCCATCCCAAGTCATATTGGACACCTATATCCCTCTCTCTTAAGGATTATAATCAACGAATTCCCACCTTAGTTGGCATGTGTGTCTAGTATTACAATACCATCACAATATTACGGGAATCCACCATTTGCAAAAATAATTTTAATATGAATGCAACGCTGAGTAAAAATCACATCGACACAAAGAATATTATTTCCTGGTTGTGGAGAGTGAGCCTTCCTAGGAAAATTAAATATCATTATCAAGTGATGGCATTGGTTGAGCCTTCCTCTGTGCAAGTTGATGCTCTTGTGGAGGAATACTTGAGAATTCACCATATTCTACCTTTCCTCTGTAAGTTCAATGGCAATGACCCTAAAATATCTGATAAATTCACTGCTACTTGGACAATGCCTGCTTAGTAGCTGAAGTTACCAGTTTGCCTATTGATGGTGATTGTGTCCAGAGGTATAAACACACCTTGATTGGTGAACTTATTCACTTTAGGGAGAAAGACAAGAGATTGACAAAGGATAAGGGTGGCTACATTAGGAAAGGTCTTCCAGAGTCATGGAATCGTATGTTGATTCCCATTATGGAATTCATCACTATCAATGATATCAAATCTCCACTATGTAATTTTGATTTTTCTCTTTTGAACCATATGCACTTGGTAAAAGTGATAAAAAACATGGAATATTTATTCTAGTTCCTAGTGTTATCTATTTTTAATGTTATATATGGGTCTTCTACACACTCTAGACAACCGAGTCTCCACCTCATCCTATACCAAAGTAGATAGAGCTACCCTTTCCATAACTGGAAACCCTAAGGATGGTTCAATGAACAATGTCATCAGTGATAATGATTTTGATAGTACCTTTGATGAATCTTGCAATAACACTATGAAACCTCAACTTGCACCCCATATTATAAATCTGAATCACACTATCGTGTGACTAGAAGTTGGGCCATGAAGGAAAATTACAAGAGCACTATTGAGGTTTCTAAAATAAATTTTGAAAGGGCCCCTATTAAGAGGGTCAAAATTGAATAAGACTCTAACCATCTCCCTATCATATAGGACTCTCAAAAGAAAACTCAATTCTTGGGCTTGCATGACAAACCTCCTAACTTTTGCTTCAACTATGCTCCTCCAGGATAGAAAATTTCTTACCACTATGAAGAAAGATAACAACTAGGTTGTTGATGAGTAGGGTTATGCATAGCGACTATTTATTGCCAAATAGGCTCAAATTTAAATTTTTAAAATTTGGAATTGGCTAATATTTGGGACCTTTGACCAGGGCCCTTTAGCTAAAATTTTTTGGGTAGAAATTTCTTTGGGTTAATTCACCCCAAATTTATAATAATTTGACCATTTTATGTTTAAATTTCCAACAATACCCCTAATAATAGTGAATCTTCTACATGTGTTTGGATACTATTCGCCTGGATTTCGAAGCTGATTTGCCAAATTTTTATACATGCTTTTTGGGGTCGACCCCTTATGCATAACCCTACTGATGAGGTTCTTAGTGATGATCCCATTGATAAGGATTACATTGGACATTATTCGGAATCCCATTTTTAGTATGAGTCACTTGGTTTTTGTTATGTTATTTTTACTTTGTGTTTGGCTCTAGTTTGGTCTTGTGTGATCTAGCTCATGTCTTGGGCTTGTTGTTTTGGTTTTATCTATATGTACACTGGTGATTTTTGTTGTCTTAAGAAGTTATTCTTTGTTGATTTCCCTCTATTATTTATTGGTGCACCTTTGGGCTGATCCATATTTATCTTTGTTTAGTGTATTATAAAAGGTTTGGGGTCCCTTTCAAAACCCCCATATCTGTCTATCTATCTATAAAAAAAAAACATATAGATAAGAGAAGTACATAAAATGCATTTTTGAAATTGCAAATATTTTTCAAGGAAATGTTTTATATTTTAATTATTTAAGAAAAACAATTCATTATTAAGGATTTAAAAATGAATTTTATATTTTAGCAAAAGAGTGAATACATGGTAAGTTCATGCATGATCCAAGATTAAGTGCAGCTACAATGCGAGTGTGAGCTGAGAGTAAGTGTTGCAACAAGTGCGATGAATGTGGGAGTAAGTGTGGTAGCAAGTGTGAGTAAGTACAATTAAAAATGAGTGTAAGCACAAGCCAAGAGTAAGTGCAGTAGTGAGTACGAGCACCAGAAGAGTGAGTGTGCAAGCTAAGAGTGAATGAGATTAGAGAGAGTGTGAACAAAGAGTGGGTGTGAGTAAAGATTCAATCATGGTAGAAGAGCGGTAAGTTCATCCATAGTGCATCAATGCTTTAAACCCTTACTATGAATGTGTGTAATAATATTTCTAAAAAATTGTTGAAACCAAGGAACGATGAGAAAAGGAAGAGACAAGGGCAATTGTGAGCCAAAAGGGAGTGCAACCTACGAGTGAGTATGATGTAGGAGAGAGTGTGAATTAAAAATGAGTTCAAACTAAGAGGGAGTGAAACTTGAGATTCAATCATGGCAAAATAGAGATAGGTTCATCCAAAGTGCATCAATGCTTTAAACCCTTACCATGAATGTGTGGAACATTATTTACAAAAAATTATTGAAGTAAAGGAATGCAAATAAAGAGAAGAGACATGGGTAATTGTGAATCAGGAGGAAGTGCAAGCTAGGATCAAGTGTGAGTCAAGATAGAGTGCAAGCTAGGATCAAGAGCGAGTGCGAGGAGAGAGTGAGTGCAGACCAAGAGGAAGTGCAAGCTAAGAGCAAGTTCCATTAGCTATTGTGGAAGGAAAGTCATTTTTAAAATACCTAATGGGAAGTTAGGATTCCCTAGCTAGAAATAAAAATGCCCTAGTTGGAAGTATGAATGCCCAAGATAGAGATAATCAAAAGATAAAATACATGATATATTAAATCTAGGTACTAGATGGTATACCAAAAATAAGTATCAAGCATGATATGATTGACCATGATATAATGGTTCTTAAAAGTGGAGGGCTAATATGTAAATTTTCATAGATCATGTCCAAGGTTTTTGGAGATTCAAAATTGGATCAAGCAGAAGTGGGGATTGAACTCAAATTATTCTATGACTTTTCTTTCTAAAGGGTTTTTCATCATCTTGTTTTCTAGTTCAGAAATTAGAGATAAAATAATGGTTGGTGGTCCATGGTTTAGGGGAAGAGATGCACTTTACTTGAGCCCATGGAATAAAATGTTTTCATTGAGTCAAAAATATTAAAAATCTTCCAATGTGGGTTAGGATTCTTAGACTTCCATATCTTTTTATAAATAAGGATTTTTTGAAAAATATTGGGAATACCCTAGGAGAATTCATCAAGGAAGGACCAAAAAATAAGGAGCGAAATCATGCTATATATACTCAAATATGTGTTGCTATGGATATTTTAAAATGTTTTCCACACTCAATTAAGATTAAATTTGAATCAAGAGAATGAGATCAACTAGTAGATTATGAAAATATAGCATTTCATTAAAACAATTATTTTGAGATCGAACACATGGCAAGAGTTTGCAAAGTAAAAACAATGAAAAAAAAGACAAAATTCTAGCCATGAGAAAAAATTCAAGATGAAGCAAGAAAATAATTCAATAAAATAAGCTAGATAAAATCAAGTATATTACACTCCAAAAAAAAGGTAAATAAATCCTATTGACAATATCAATTGGCAAGTTTAGAAGGAATTAAAGGTGAAAAAAATATGTGGAGATAAAACCCAAAACAAGACAACAAAAAAGGTCAAGTTTATTCCAGGTAAATCATCTTCATTTCCCTCAAGTAATATATAATCCTCTTTAGGTAATAAAAGTAAAAATGGTGAAGATTTTATCCCTTGCACTTTACGGTTTTTAGGGTAGAATAAGAAGTTAATTGCTATAGAAGAACATACTTGCACTTTAGGGTCTCCAAGGAAATATAAATAGGATTGTACTTTTGAGGTTATTCCTTTCACTTTAGATCCTTTAGAACAAGGTAAACCTAAATATGATAAGTTTTACTATGAGGAGTGTGAGAAGATTGAAGATATTGATGAAGGTGAAAATATTTGCTAAGAATAAAAAAGAGAGGAATACCCAAGAAGCAAAAACAAAGAGAAAAACAAACTCAAAGGGATATTGATATGGGAAAATAAAAGCAAATATCACAAGTGTTAACAAGAAGTGGGGCTAAACCCACAAATAAAAAAAAAAAATGAAAATAATATCTTGAAATATTAGGGGAATGAATAAGAAACCTAAAAAAATATATTAAGAAATTGTGAGGTTGTTATAGACAAGATATTTTTGGATATAGAAATTGGGCAACAAAAAATTTAGCCATTTAAAGTGTTGAATTTTATCTTGACAGAATTTAAATTTTTGAAGGCATTTGGTATAAGCGGAGTTGATTG
Source organism: Wollemia nobilis (assembly GCA_028583015.1). Taxonomy (NCBI): domain Eukaryota; kingdom Viridiplantae; phylum Streptophyta; class Pinopsida; order Araucariales; family Araucariaceae; genus Wollemia; species Wollemia nobilis. The sequence continues at coordinate 1,186,840 of JAQPPZ010016460.1, forward strand.
TGGAAATTTAGTAGTTTGATGAAGATGAAGAATACCTTCAATAAAAAGACAAATTTGGATATGCTTTAATTAACTTATTAGAAATGTACTGAGAGCAATGTAATGTTTTGTTTTTGTAATGGGAGTGGCACCAATAGAAGCCACACATAGCTATATATATATATATAAAATATATATATATATATATATATATATATATATATATATATATATATTGTAAAATATTTTAAATTATATTATTAGTATTTTATGTATGAAAAAAGTTATTTTGAAACTTTTATGTATAAGTAAAAATAATAAAATACTTTTCAAGAAAACTAAATTAACATTTTAGTTAGTATAATTTTCAAATTCTAATTATGTGCAAGGTCCAAGGTTCAAACTGTGGCATGGGCGAGTGTGTGAGGGGGTGGGTGTGTGGTGGTTGTGTGTTAAATTCCCTATTGATAAGCATATCTCTCGGATTTATGAAGGATCATGGTTGGGAGGAGACTGCTCAACCCTATGCGTTGGTCGTAGGGGTTTCTCACACTAACCAAATTAATATATATATATATATATATATATATATATATATATATATATATATATATATATATAATATTTTCAATACGAATAATTTATATTATTATTATTATTTTAAATAAGTTATTCTTATATTTTATTGAGGTTATTTACATGAAAATATTAAAAAAAAAATTATTTGTTGTTAGGTAAATTAAATTATATTTAATTTGTACTTTTATCAAAAATATTCTTCGCTTTATTTTCTATAAAATATATTATTTAAATTCCTCAATATATTATATTTTTTTCACAATCAACTTATACGATCGTTTTCATTAAAAGATAAAATCTCAAAAAAAATTCCTTGGGAAAAAAGTCATTATTTTATATTAAGCAAATGTGAAATTACATTCTTCATATGCCCCTTTAACATTTATTCAAAGCTTCAATAATTACTTAAAAATCAATTCGCTTATACATCATAACTACCTATATCTATCAAGCTAAGATCTATCCTAGTATGACTTTCCAATTTATCAACCAATATCCTTTAAATCACTAACTTCTAAGTTTTTTAAAAAAAGCTTTTTTAACTGCTTACTTTAACTAGAGTTATTTAATCCCCCCAGATAGATAAATTTACCAGCTATAGTGCATTGTCCTCATTGAATTCATGTACTAAGAATGGATTTAGTTCAATTTGAAGTGTCTCCTTTGAGAATTCATCTACATCCCTAATTAGTTCTCTATAAATATGTTAAAAATTAAAAGCTTCACTTTGATTCACAACTTTTATTTGAGAGATTATGGACTATAGAATCATATTTTTTATCCTAAAAATACCAAGCGTCATTTACTACCACCTATGAGTCTCTATAAATTTAGATTTTTTGTATTCATTTTGCTTCTACCAATTGAACCAACAATTTGAGTGTTATAATTTTAGCATAATTATTAGAACCTTTATTAGATGTATTGAGTTGTCATTGATGTCAAAGGTGCATAGTATTCAATAGTATTCAAGGTAGAAATATTTTTCAAGGGTGAGAAGTTTATAAGGTTGGACAATATATCAATGATGTCAAAGATGGAATTTATTAATAGAAAACAATGGATAATTATCCAAGGAAAATATATATTTCAAGTAAAGCATATATTTCAAATAAAGCAAGGCAAATATATTATTTAAGTAAAGTATTATAATATTTAAATATCAAATTTAAATATTATAAAAATAAGGACAAAGGATTGGGACAAAAAGCTTAATATATTTAAATCAAAGGATTTAAATATACAAAAGGTTTAAAATTCAAATATTATAATTTTTAAATCATAGATTTAAAATATTATAATATAAAATGGTTTTAAAAGAAAACGTGTCAATGTCCTTGGGAGAAAATATAAAGTCAAAAAAAAATTAATGAGTCGACTTCCTTGGTGAAAATGAAAACACACATATATATATATATATATATATATATGAAGAAAAAAATCATTTTGGTGATAATGTACACAATTTGAAAAATCCAGTGTGTGAAAGGCTCAACGAATAAGAAGAGAGGACGGTAGGAGCGCATGAGGATGTTTGACAGTGTGGAAAAATATAAAGCAAGACAAATATTTGTTAATGTGTCATTTGTCTCAACCATTGGGGTAGCCCAGTTGGTCATCTAGCCTACGATAAAGCGCTATCATGCAGGATTTTAGAGGTTCGATTATCTTAAGCAATAGTTTTTTTGTGCATTGGTTGATTGGAGATAAGCGCAAAAAAGGAGATAAATATTTTTACTGAGCCCTTTGGTTTCATTTTCTAGCCTAGATCAACTGGTCAAAGAGCCCGCGTTAGGACACTGTTCTTCTAGAGATTTGGAGATCTAATCTCCTCCATAATTTTTTGGATGTTGCTATGCAAGGTAAGGGTAATTTTTTTTTTTTCATTAAAGTGGGATATATAAGGTGTAACTTTGTAATTTTAAAATTGTATTTTGTAGAAAACAACATATTGGAAAGCACACAAAAAGAGACATTTTTCACAGGACTGCCCAAACTGCCAAACTTGTTTCGGCCATATCTCACTCATCCAAACTCGGATTGAGCTAAAATTTTGAGGGTAGATGCCTGAAAAACCCTAGAACATCTCCACCAATTTTCATATCATTTTGAGCAACACAGATCCTAGCGCATCCCTATGTGTGAACGATATATTTGGCAAGCGACTATGCGAGGGTTTCATCTAGGTTGAGTGCAAGCAGCTCCAGAGGTTGGTTTTTAGGGCCTTCGGGCCCTAGCGACCAATATTTTTGTGGTTTATGCTCAATATTTTAGTAGGAAATGTTGCAGGGGATACAATATGGGTTAGAAATTTGTCTTTCAACAGATCATACTGTGAACTTGAGTGACAACGGCTTCCAATTTGCTGCACAAAAGAAAAGTGAAAACCATACCTTTCCATGGCGTCTAGGGCAAGGATTAAAGAGACCACGAAATAAGTTTCAAGCAGTTGATCAAAAAATGGCTCATATCTCAAGTGAATCTGGTGCTAAGGTGCACCCACAAAATAATTCTACTATGAAAACCCCTATCAAGGGTAAGAATTTTGAAGACTCGATCCCAAAAATGAATTTTAGGGATGCCCTTCATGGTGGACAGCCTCATCCCAATGCTAATATCAATATTAGGGCTTCTCATAAACCTCTAAGAATGCCTAAGATTGATCCTAGGAAAACGGAGTCAGGATGTCTTAAAGCAACTGATGGAACTCCTATTGTTAAGCTTGATATGGGTAACATTCAGACTTGCATTGAAGATTTGGAAAAAAGAGGACTAATTTGTTGGTTCGTGGGTTTTCGTCCGAGTCTATCTACTTTCAAAGTCCGGGCTGCAAAAAGCTAGAAAACTAAAGGTGAGTTACAAATCTCTATTTATCCAAATGGTTATTTTCTTGTTTTATTTGCTAATAATGAAGATAGAGAGAAAACTTTTCAAGGGGGTCCTTGGTTTTTTGGAAGGGCAGAGGGTTTTTCATGAAGCCCTGGCATACTAAATTTAAAGCCGAAGAAGAGATGCCTTCTATAGCTCCCGTGTGGGTTAGACTCTTTGGCCTCCCTATTGAATTTTGGAATCCTACTATTTTTTCTTCAATTGGAAACTCTTTAGGAACTTTTATGATGACTCGCTGATTGTACTCAAAATTTTGAACATATTATTTATGCTCGAATTTGTGTTTTAATGGATTTTGACAAACCCCTACCTAAAAAGATCACATTACAATTTGGGGAAGACACTTGGGAGCAAGTAGTGGACTATGAGAACATTCCTTTTCGTTGTAGAATTTGCCATGAATATGGTCATTTGGCCAGTGCTTGCCCAAATAAAATTCCCGATCAAAAGAAAGAAGATATAAACTCAGCGAGGTTTCCAAATACCTAAGAAGAAGAACACTCAAAAAAACCAGTAATGAAGGATCAATCAAAGTCATTTGCTAATATGTTTGAAATCCTTTCCACAAATGATGTCCCAAGTGAGGAAGAGGAAATAATGGAAACTAAAATCTTAGAAACACAATTTAAATATGAAGGAAAGAACTCGAGAGACAAACCAACAAATCAAAGGTTTTCAACAGAAAAGAAAAGGAGAAAATTTACACAAGAAAAACAATATTTCAAATGTCAAAACTTCAAATAATGCAGGTCCCAATATAGACTCCATTGAACCATCTAGTAAAATTTTGGCTATGTATGAGCATTCTTCAAGGTTAGAAGCCATCTCAGATTCAATTGGAATAAGTCAAGAAACAGGGAAAAAAAATTGAAGATGGATTCTAATCAAAAAGTAGGTCGTAAGACCAATCAATATCATATGGTAAAAGAAGGTGAAAAGCTTGTAGAGGAAGGTAAGATTAATGCCCTTCCCAACATTTTTAGCCCTGGTATTAATGAAGATCATCACTTGGAATATTAGAGGACTCAAAGGGAGTCTTTCAAAACAAAATGAAATTAGAAGAATGATTCAGATAAATCATCCACATCTTGTTTTCCTTCAAGAAACAAAGATGTCAATGGAGGATATGGACTTAATTGCCGATAGAAATTTGGCCAGCTGGAAAAGTGGTTTCCCTCGGTTCCCAAGGGACTTCGGGTGGCATTGCTTGTCTTTGGGACCCAAAAGAGGTAGTTATTCACCATATGGTTGGCAGTTAGGGTTTTGTTGGCTATAGCTATTCAAAGTAGACATTCCAACCAGATTATGCTCTGCATTACTATTTATGCCCTGACTTCTTTGGAGGAAAAAGGAAGACAGTGGAAGGATATTACTCATATTATCTCTCATTTTCCTAAAGCTTGGATCTTGATCGGAGGAGATTTCAATACCATCCTCTCTCTAGATGAGAAAAGGGGGGGAAATAGAAATTTGGACAAAAGTACTGACCTCATGAGTGAATATATTGCAAACCTCCATCTTGTGGATATCCAACCAGATAATGGCCTTATGACTTGGTCTAATAGAAGGCAAGGCTTAGCTTGTATAATGGAGAGATTGGATAGGTTTTTTCTCTCTGAAAATTTCTTAATCCATGGTCACATTCCTAAAGTGAAGACTCTTAATAATTCTGGTTCGGATCATTGGCCGATCATGGTGGAAATGTGGAAAACCAATGTGAGTTTCTCTCCTTTTCATTTTCAATTAATGTGGCTTAGAGACATTTCCTTCAGACCTCGTGTGCAACAATGGTGGAAGGAAGGTAAACCTAGGCATGGGACTAAGATGTTCTATTTTGCCAAAAGATTGCAATACATTAAATCCAAAATCAAGACTTGGAACTGGAAAGAGTTTGGGGATGTTCATAAAAAAAAACATGAAGTTATTGCTCATCTTGAAAATTTGAATAAGAAAATCCGTTTAGATGGCCTCACAGAGAAGAGAAGTGCAGATGAAATTAAACTCACAACTCGGTTAGAGGAATGGGAAAAAAGAGAAGAAATCTTATGGAAGCAAAAATCTAGAATTCAATGGCTCAAAGAAGGAGATCGAAACACAAATTTCTTCCACAAATATCTTCTAGCTCGAAGATCTCACAACTTTATTTCTTCCTTAAAATCAGATTCTGGAGATGTTGTTTATACTTGGGATGGCATGAACTCTATTGTTGTTGATTACTTTTCCAATATTTTTGTTGCTACTCCTCTTGACTCAGCTTCACAACAAAATGTTCTTCAAGCAATCCCTTCTCTTATCACTTCTGAGGAGAACTCTATTTTGGCTGCTCCTATTACTATCAATGAGCTTCAACAAGTAGTTTTTAAAATGCAAAAATGGAAAACCCTAGGTCCTGATGGTTTTCCTATTGAGTTCTACCAAGAGTTCTGGGATATCCTTCATGTTGATTTATTAGAGGTGGTGGAAGAAGCCAGGAAATCCAAAGAAATTTTGAAGGTTATCAATAAAACTTATATTACTCTTGTTCCAAAAGCTCAAGAGGTTGATCATATCTCATCTTTTAGACCTATTGCTTTATGTAATGTTCTTCTCAAAATTATTACTAAAATCATGGCAGAAAGGTTGAAGCCTCTTTTGCATAAGATTATTTCCCCGAGCAAGGGGGATATGTGGAAGGACGTCAAATAGTAGATGAGATAGTTCTTGCTCAGGAAGCCATCCATTCCATGGATATGCAAAATTCTCCTTCTATGTTCATCCGGTTAGACTTATCCAAAGCTTATGGCAGAGTGGATTGGCACTTCCTTATCAAAGTTTTGAGGCAATTTGGTTTCTCTAAGGATTGGATGGATTGGATTATGGGATGTATCTCTTCAGTTTCCTACTTAGTTCTTATCAATGGCAGGCCTTCTCAGTATTTCCCAGCTTCCAGAGGTATTAGGCAAGGTGACCCGCTATCCCCTTATTTATTCATCATTCTTGTTGAATGCTTGGGTAGGACTATAACCAAAAAGAGGGAAAACAAAACCCTTGAGGGAGTTACCATTGCTCATGGAGCTAGACCTATCTCTCATCTTCAATTTGTGGATGACTCTACCCTTTTAGGTAAAGCTACAATTAAGGAAGCTTCTAATATTAAGCAAATCATTAGTTGTTTTTCTAAGGCTACTGGGCAATTGATCAATGAAGACAAATCTAAAGTTATTTTCTTTCACTGCTCTGCTAGATAGGAATCCATGGTCTTGGATAAATTAAGATATAAGAAGACCTCTCTTCCAATCACTTATTTAGGTATTCCCATAAATATTAAAAGGCAAAAAAATAAAGATTGGAATTGGTTGTTGGACAAAGTCAAGAAGAAAATTGGAAAGTGGACCAACAAGTGGCTTTCTTCTGGGGGTAGAATCACCTTGGTAAAATCAGTCCTTCAAGCTATTCCTATTTATGTTTCTTCCATTTTGAATATCCCAAAGGTTGTTCTTCGAGAATTGGATCAAATCAGTCATCGTTTCCTTTGGAGTGGTACTAAGGAGAAAAGAAAATGGGCCTTGGTGAAATGGGATACTTTATGTCTTCCTAAGAGTGAAGGGGGGTTAGGATTTCGGTCTTCAATTAATAACAACAAAGCTTTAGCTGCTAAATTATATTGGAGGATGTTGCATAACCCCAATGCTCTTTGGGCCAATAATCTCCGTGCTAAATATGCTGAGAACAAAAGTCCTGAAGACCTTGTTCGCTATCAACTTCCTACCAAAGGTTCTCCCATTTTAGCAGTTCTTAAGACTGGTGAGGATTTGATAAAGAAAAAATTATTTTGGATCATTCATAATGGTCAACATGCAAATTTTTGGATAGATTCTTGGGATGGTCACAAGCCTTTGATAACTCGGTTTCCCGATTGGAGGCCTTGGATGGAGGAGCTTCACCGAGCTAATTGGATAAAGGTGGCTAATTATTGTCGGTACCATACTCGGTAATTCAAAGGTTGGTAGATATTGGATCCCTATTGAGGAATTTCGGCTTATTCAAATCCCAGAAAGGCAAAGACAAGATATCCAAGGCATCCTTCATATGAGATCCCTCTCTTGGTCCCATGAAAAAGATTTTTTTGGATGGAACAACACTACTAAGGGTGAGTATTCAGTTGCTCAAGGTTATTTGACCTTATGCCATAATAATCCCAACCATTCTTCTGACATATTTTCTCAATTGTGGGCTCAAAAGATCTGGCCTAAGGTGAGGTTCTTTAATTGGATTTTATTGCATCGTAGGGTGCTTACTGGTGAGCAACTTATGAAGCATGGTTTTCATGGCCCTTTTAGATGTGAAATGTGTGAAGAGAATGTAGAAAATATCAACCATATTTTTATTGAGTGTACTTTAGCCTCTGAGCTATGGAGGAGAATGGCAACTTTACTTGGCTTACAGTGGTCCAATTTTTTCACTTTTGAACAGACTTTGGAGGGATTGGCCTAATCAAGAGGGTGTTGATCATTTTATTAGGCAATTAGTTTGGATGGGTTCTACCATTCTTCTTTGGAATATTTGGAATGAAAGGAATAGCCAAATTTTTAATCAAGATAGGAAGGATATTCACTATATTTGGCAAAATACCATAGCCAACTTAGTTGAATCAGTCCATCAACTCCTTAATCACCCCCAAAACTCCCACCAAAGATGGGATCAAGTGATGCAAATATTGAAGATTAAACCTTCTAAGGGCAACCAACTTAAAGGGAATGTGAGTATTAGTAAGATGGATAGGACTAGAAATTGGCAACCTCCTCCTAAGGATTTTGGAAAATTCAATACCGATGGAGCCTCTAGAGGGAACCCTGGAAAAGCCAGTGTGGGAGGAATTGGTAGACTTTCGGATGGCTCCCTGGTTTTTACTTTTGCTGAGAATTTGGGTATTCTTTCCAATAACCTTGCTGAGGGGTATGGTATCCTTAGAGGCCTTCAGGAGGCTACTAAGGTTGGATGGGAAAAGGTGTTAGTTGAGTCCGACTCTCAACTTATGATTAATCTCTTGAAGACTCCTTCTAAGAATCATAAGGTGGATTGGAGAATAAAAAGAATTATTGAGAAGATTCAGTTAATCCAGATGGGATTTTTGAAAGTTGATTACAATCATGTGGTCAGAGATCAAAACAAGAGTGCTGATGCTTTAGCTAATTGGGCTTTGGACAAAGGTGATCTTACTTGTTATGGCCACCCTCCTATATGGTGGGCTTCTCAAATTAGGGAAGCTCTTCTTTCTATCATTTCTTTGGATGGCTCCAGTTCGAAGGTACCTAGTTTCTTCTTGTTTTTTTTTTTCTCTTTGGTTCATTCAGTTTTTTTAGTTCCCTAGCTCATTCTATTCTTTATTTTGTTTCCTCTGTTGATTCTTGCATTAATAGTCTTCTGGTCTAGATAGGTCATTGTTTTGTTCATTTTTTTTTCTTTTGTCTTCTTTTTTGTTTAGTTTTTTAAGGTGGGTGGGTTCTTTTGTTTTGTTTTGTTTTTGTGTTCTTTGTGTTGTTTTTTGTTGTTCTTGTGTTTTTGTTGTTTTGTTTTTTTTTTATGTTTTTTGTTATTGTTCTTGTGTTTTTTTCGTTCTTGTTCTTGGGTTTCTCTTTGTTTGTGTTATTTCATTTTTTTTATGTGAGTGTTTTCTATGTTTTTTGTTTTTTTTTATTGTTTGTTGTTGGTTGTTTTTTATTTTTTATTTTATTTTTTAGGTTTTGGTTGTGTTTATTTTTCATGTTTTTTTGGGTTATGTCTTTGTAGTGTTCTGTTGTTTTTGTCTTGTTTGTGTTTTGTTATGTGGTTCTTGTGTTTTTCTATGTGGTTTGTGTTGTGGTTTCTTTTATCTTATTGTGCGTGTTTGGTTGTGCTTTTGGTTTTGACACACTCAAGGAGCATGTTTTTTATTTTATTTTATTATTTTTGTTGTTATTTACTTTTTTTAATTTGGTTTTGTGTGTTTGTTTGCTCCTTGAGTATGTCAAAGGTGGTAGGCCAGGTCCGAGTCCTGGGCATTTTTGGCGGAATGGATACCCCTGCCTCCTTGGGTCTTACCTGAAAGTGGCATCCCTTTTGGGATGTTTTCCACAAATTAAAAATATATATATATATATTGTATTTTGTACGCTATAAAAGGAAGTTATAAGGTATAAGGTTGTTATTTCAAAGTTTTATTTTACATGTTATAAGAGAAAAATATAAGAAGTCATTTTGTTGTTATAAAAGCCTTTATTTTAAAAGTTTTAAAAGGAAGAAATAAGGAGTTATTGTTAAGCTTTATTGTACATGTTTTTTATAAATAAGTGATAAGGGTTTAAAGTGGTTGATTTAATATTTAAGAAAGAAAAGAAAAAGAGAATTTTGACCATATTTGAAAGGCACATACAAAATGAAAAATTATTTTTTTCAAGGCATATTTGGAATGCTCATGCAAAAATAAGATCACCATCATTGAGGTAGATTTAGAGGTATAGTGTTATTTTCTCAAAGTTTTTTTATTTGAGGAAAATATTTTTGTTGTCATATAGTGGGATGTATAATGATTGATTGGATGAGCATTGTTTTGATTGATATTGGGAGTAAATATGCAAGGGTTATAGATCATATTTACAAATAGATTAGTGTATTTTTCATGGTTTATTTTGGGAATAGATGAGCATTTTTTGTATGCAATATTTTGGAATAGATGAACATTGTTTGTATGCAATATTTTGGAATAGATGAGCATTGTTTGTATGCAATATTTGGTAATAGATGAGCATTATTTGTATACAATATTTGGGAATATATAAGAATTATTTGTATGCAATACTGGGATATAGTTGAGTAGGTTTGGAGCATATTTGAAAATGTTTTATGAGTAGGTTTGGAGTAAATTTGAGCAGTTTTTGTAAGCAGGTTTTGGAGCATATTTGAGTAGGTTTGGAGCATACTTGAACAGGTTTTATGAGTAGGTTTGGAGAAAATTTGAGGATTTTTTGGAGTATATTTAAGCAGGTTTTGTGTGCAAATTTGAGAATATTTGAGACATTTTTTTGGAGAAAACCTTAGTAGAGGGGATTGGTGTCTCCTGTGGGTTGGTTCCCATAAAAAAAATAGAGTAAATTGGTGTATCCTATGGATTGGTGTCTCCTGTGGATTAGTGTCCACAAACATTGTAATAGGGGATTGGTGTCTCTTGTGGGTTGGTGTCCATGAAATTTATTGAAGAAATATATAAGCAATATTTTACCATGGTTTTATCCCAAGAGGGAGTTTCCATGTAAAATATTTGTATCTTATATGTGTGGTGATTTGTGCATTGTTTCATTATTGCATTGATATTATTTGAAGTTATTGATTTGGAAAGAAAAGAGAAAAGTTTTATCTTATACTGTTCACCCCCCTCTTAGTATAAGCTTGTGTTCTTCAATTGGTATCAAAGCAGGTTCCTTTGTGAAAGCCTAACTTCTTGAAGGAAGATCTTACAAGAATACACATGTCCACTAAGGTGAAAGAATATGCCCCTATGGTTGAAATTGAAGAGAGAGATCCAAAAAATGGAGAGGAATCCATGGTTGACGTAGAAGAGGAAATTATTGTTGCTCTTGAAGAATTTAAAAGGGTTAGAAAGAAGAATTCAAGATTGAAGGCTCAAGTACAAGAGTATGAAGAAACAAAGACAAATCTTCTACAATATCTCACCGATTTAAAATTTAAGATTTAAGAGGCAAAAATAATTGAAGAAGTTATGGTTGAGAAATTAAAGGCAAAGGAGCTAGAATGTGAAACATTGGAATATGAGGTTGTATCTCTAAGAAAGGAAGTGGAAAAATATGAAGATAAGTTACAACAAAATACAAGGTTTGAGAAAAGCATAGAGACTTTCAAGTATAAACACAAGAATTGGTTTTGAAGAATTTCAAGTTCAAAAGGAACAAAGACAACAAAGAAAATAAGTAAAGAAGAGCCCATGACCTACACTGATGTATTGAAAAGTGAAAGCATTAAGGAGGAAGAAAACAAAGAATCATAATGGAAAAAAGTCAATCATAGAAACCACAATGAAAGAACCATGTGATCATATCATACAAGGTAATCAAACATGTTTCAATATTTCTTCCATGGTCATTTTTTTCATGTAACAAATATGGTCATAAAGTTGTACATTGTATGGTCCATGTGAAAAATGGTGTTGGATTCATCAATAGAAATTTCAATTCATTTGCACCTCTCATGGATTACAATATCATTTATTATAAATCTAATAATTTTGGGTACAAAGCTAAATGGTGTATAACAGTGTTTCTTGAACTTCCTAAATCAATCAAGTAGGAAGGTCAAACAATTCAGAAGTTGATGTCCTCAAAAGTTTAGAAAAATAAAAATAAACAATAAAAATAAAAATCCATGTTGGTACAAATGACTCTTCATGCGCAAAAAGGAAATTAGTGGTACATTGATAGTGGTTTTTCAAGCCATATGGTAGGTGACAAAATAAAATTTATCTCTCTCAAGAAAATAAACGGAGGAACAACAAAATATGGTGATAATGTTTCTGCCAAAATTATTGGGAAAGGGACTTTGAGTTTGGATAGTGGAAGATCAAGGATATAAAATATATTATATGTTGAAGTATTGAATCACAATATATTTTAGTGAAATTCAACTATGTGATAAAGGGCACACACTTACATTTCACCCAAATGGATGTGAGATCAGGAAATCTAAGACATGAACACTTATTGCAGATGCTAGTAGAACTGTAAACAATCTCTACATGTTGAGCAACATTAAGGGAGAAAAATATTTTTTATCACAAGAGGATGAGGGCTGGTTATGGCATAGATGAATGGGTCACCTGAAATTTGACAACATAGTGAAAATAAGTAACAAATAGGAAGTTAGATATTTTCCCAAAATAACAAAACCCCCAAGTACGATTTGTGCACAATGCCAACATGGTAAGCAAACAGGATCAAGTTTCAAATCAAATGAGTTTTCTTCATCCAAGCATTTGGATCTAGTTCACACTGATCTATGTGGTCCTACTAGGACAAAGAGTTTACAAGGTGAGAATTACTTCATGTTATTTATTGATTATTTCTCTAGAATGACTTGGGTAACATTCTTAAAATAAAAATCAAAAGTATTTGAAAAGTTCAAGGTATTCAAGAAACTTGTAGAAAATGAAGCAGGTAAAAAGATCAAGTGTTTGATATCAGATAGAGGAGGTGAATTCACTTCAGGTGAATTTGTAGAATTCTATGAACAACATGGAATCAAGAGACAATACATAGCAACAAGAAATCCATAATAGAATGGAGTAGTTGAAAGGAAAAACAAAACTGTTTAGGGTATGGCTAGGGCTATGGTAAATGAGTCTAATATTTTTTATGATTTTTGGAGAGGTATTTCATACAAATTTTTATATCATCAATAGAGCTCAAATAAGAATAAATCACCACAAAATCCCTTATGATCTTGGAAGTGAATACCAACTACTATGAAGTACTTAAACTTTATTGGAAGCAAATGCTACATTAGACGAGAAAAGAAAAATTTGGGTAAGTTTGATTCCAGGTGTGATGAGGGTATCTTCCTTGGATACTCCACTAAGAGCAAAGTCTATAGATACTACAATAAAATATTGTATACAATTATGGGAAGTGCAAATGTAAGAGTTGATGAAGAAATAGATGTAAGAGAACCAACTCAAGATATTGTGTA